>JAVGWX010000015.1:7846367-8446367 GCA_036924085.1 Ariolimax columbianus | reverse complement strand
TGTTAGTGTCCTAAACTTTCTACAGGAAGTGGAACCAAGTCCCACTCACAGGGATACTTATTTGTCTTTTGCTAGATTACAGTGCTGCTACTCTTTGCCCCGGTAATACTAATCAAATAGCAATACCACCAAAACAGGAACGCAGACAATTTTACAGAAGTCAGCAATACAAGAACGCAGAAAATGTTACTGAAGTCAGCAATACAGGAACGCAGAAAATGTTACAGAAGTCACAAATATAGGAAAGCAGACAATTTTACAGAAGTCAGCAATATAGGAGCGCAGAAAATGTTACAGAAGTCAGTAATACAGGAGCGCAGAAAATGTTACAGAAGTCAGTAATACAGGAGCGCAAAAAATGTTACAGAAGTCAGTAATACAGGAGCGCAGAAAATGTTACAGAAGTCAGTAATACAGGAGCGCAGAAAATGTTACAGAAGTCACCAACAATACAAAAACTTATCGGCGGTTTATCTACAGCAGCAGGGACGGACTAGAACACAATTTAGGGTTTTCCGTTCCTTTTTCATAATTTTAAAATTGTACTAATAGTTTATACTTCTCTTCTTCCTCTTCTAGCTTATCGTTCTCCTCCTTCTTATTTCTTTTTATTCCTCTCCTCCGTCATCCTCTTCCTCCATCCTCCTCCTCCATCCTCCTCCTCTATCCTCCTCCTCCATCCTCCTCCTCCATCCTCCTCCTCCATCCTCCTCCTCCATCCTCCTCCTCCATCATCCTCCTCCTCCATCCTCCTCCTCCATCCTCCTCCGTCATCCTCTTCCTCCATCATCCTCCTCCTCCATCCTCCTTCTCCTTCCTCTTTCTCCGTCATCCTCTTCCTCCATCATCCTCCTCCTCTATCCTCCTCCTCCATCCTCTTCCTCCGTCATCCTCTTCCTCCATCATCCTCCTCTTCTATCCTCCTCCTCCATCCTCTTCCTCCATCCTCCTCCTCCATCCTCCTCCGTCATCCTCTTCCTCCATCATCCTCCTCCTCCATCCTCCTTCTCCATCCTCCTCCTCCATCCTCCTCTTCCTCCATCCTCCTCCATCCTCCTCCTCCATCATCCTCCTCCATCCTCCTCCATCCTCCTCCGTCATCCTCTTCCTCCATCCTCCTCCTCCTCCATCCTCCTCCTCTATCCTCCTCCTCCATCCTCCTCCTCCATCCTCCTCCTCCATCCTCCTCCGTCATCCTCTTCCTCCATCATCCTCCTCCTCCATCCTCCTTCTCCATCCTCCTCCTCCCTCCTCTTCCTCCGTCATCCTCTTCCTCCATCCTCCTCCATCCTCCTCCTCCATCCTCCTCCTCTATCCTCCTCCTCCATCCTCCTCCGCCATCCTCCTCCGTCATCCTCTTCCTCCTCCATCCTCCTCCTCCATCCTCCTCCTCCGTCATCCTCTTCCTCCATCATCCTCCTCCTCCTTCTCCATCCTCCTCCTCCATCCTCCTCTTCCTCCATCCTCCTCCTCCTCCTCCATCCTCCTCCTCCATCATCCTCCTCCATCCTTCTCCTCCATCCTCCTCCGTCATCCTCTTCCTCCATCCTCCTCCTCCTCCATCCTCCTCCTCTATCCTCCTCCTCCATCCTCCTCCTCCATCCTCCTCCGTCATCCTCTTCCTCCATCATCCTCCTCCTCCATCCTCCTCCGTCATCCTCCTCCTCCCTCCTCTTCCTCCGTCATCCTCTTCCTCCATCCTCCTCCATCCTCCTCCTCCATCCTCCTCCTCTATCCTCCTCCATCCTCCTCCTCCATCCTCCTCCTCCATCCTCCTCCGTCATCCTCTTCCTCCATCATCCTCCTCCTCCATCCTCCTTCTCCATCCTCCTCCTCCCTCCTCTTCCTCCGTCATCCTCTTCCTCCATCCTCCTCCTCCATCCTCCTCCTCCATCCTCCTCCTCCATCCTCCTCCGTCATCCTCTTCCTCCATCCTCCTCCTCCATCCTCCTCCTCCATCCTCCTCCTCTATCCTCCTCCTCCATCCTCCTCCTCCATCCTCCTCCTCCTCCATCCTCCTCCTCCGTCATCCTCCTCCTCCATCCTCCTCCTCCATCGTCATCCTCTTCCTCCATCATCCTCCTCCTCCATCCTCCTTCTCCATCCTCTTCCTCCGTCATCCTCTTCCTCCATCATCCTCCTCCTCTATCCTCCTCCTCCATCCTCTTCCTCCGTCATCCTCTTCCTCCATCATCCTCCTCCTCTATCCTCCTCCTCCATCCTCCTCCTCCATCCTCCTCCATCATCCTCTTCCTCCATCATCCTCCTCCTCCATCCTCCTTCTCCATCCTCCTCCTCCATCCTCTTCCTCCGTCATCCTCTTCCTCCATCCTCCTCCTCCTCCTCCATCCTCCTCCTCCATCCTCCTCCTCCATCCTCCTCCTCCATCCTCCTCCTCCATCCTCCTCCGTCTTCCTCTTCCTCCATCCTCCTCCTCCTCCATCCTCCTCCTCCTCCATCCTCCTCCTCTATCCTCCTCCTCCATCCTCCTCCTCCATCCTCCTCCTCCATCCTCCTCCGTCATCCTCTTCCTCCATCATCCTCTTCCTCCATCCTCCTTCTCCATCCTCCTCCTCCCTCCTCTTCCTCCGTCATCCTCTTCCTCCATCCTCCTCCTCCATCCTCCTCCTCCATCCTCCTCCTCCATCCTCCTCCGTCATCCTCTTCCTCCATCCTCCTCCTCCTCCTCCATCCTCCTCCTCCATCCTCCTCCTCCTTCATCCTCTTCCTCCATCCTCCTCTTCCTCCATTATCCTCCATCCTCCTCCTCTTCCATCCTCCTCCTCCTTCATCCTCTACCTCCATCCTCCTCTTCCTCCATTATCCTCCATCCTCCTCCTCTTCCATCCTCTTCCTCCATCCTCCTCTTCCGTCCTCATCCTCCTCCTTCCTCCTTCTTCTCCTTCCTCTACATCCCCTTCTTCTTCTTCCTCCGTCTTCTTCTTGTTCTTCTCCTTCTATTTCTCTTTCTTCTTTTTCTTCTTCTTCTTCTTCTTCTTCTTCTTCTTCTTCTTCTTCTTCGACATTCGTTGTGAATTGGACATTGTGAAATTTTGTCGTAATTTACAGCTATGCTTCGATATCTACACATTTCGTCCCCGAACATCCGATTTCAACTGTCTCCTGTGGATACCGGGTTTGCCTTCCCACTGCGATCCCTAATCTCTTAACCAGATGACACAAGCGCAGTAAGTTTCCATGTTTTCCGTTTGGTGGCGGAATAGGGTCTTGATCAGCTGTGGTTTGCTGACCCTGTTGAAAGCAGTTCGATGTGGGTCCCTGGCTGGTGTTAGCTCCCTTACTGTATCTCATTTTTGCTAACCCTTTCGCCCCCAACCCATCTCCCTGCCAATTCTACGACTCTGGAAACCAAGCCGTTCCTCGATAGATCACATGTCATTGTACGGCTCTGAAACCTGGACCATCTTACAGAAAGATCGGAAGCGAATCTATGTCATTCACATACACGACCAGCTACCAGTCAGTGGAGTATAAGTTATCAAGACCGAGGTCTCCCAACAAACACAGGTCGAGAGGATCTCCCCAAAGCTGAACCAGCAACGTCACTCTTTCTTTGATCATGTGACCCGCCACTCTCATGACGTTACGGTACGGGATCTTCTACACCTGTCCCTGGAAATCTGGGACAGGCAAAGACCTCATCCCTCACGGATTCGTCCACGGGGCCACCCGAACAGCCCCTGGATGAGACATGTCTCCATTTCATCTGCCCTGATCCATGCCTGGACTCTGCCATCAATCGTGGTCATGAACTATCAGCGCCACATGTCCTGGTTACCCAGACGGATAACTGAACTTGATTACTTTGTAATTATATCAATTATTTGTTACAATGTTTAAACAATTCCTAATAGTTTTATTTATCTCGACGCCGTTTGTGGACCGGCACTGAAGGCTCTCTGACTCGCACAAGCAATTGATTGTACGCCCACATAAGCTGCAGACATATTTGATTCAAAATGCGCCCTTCTCCTGTTCTCATACTCACAGGCCTGCCCTCTTGCTGCTTTCCAGTTTTCTATTTCTGTTTTCCACATATTGATTTCTCATGTCACTTTCCATGTCACTGAGTAATGATAGTTAATATTCAGCGCTAGAGGCTATCATCTTTGTTAAAGGAATCAGACAATGTTGTTACATGCTCATGATCGCATCCCAGAGAAGATGACTAATATTAATGCATCTTACTTTGCCTTAAAATCTATATAACGACCGATTTGTTTATATATATATATATATAGTCGACATGCACTCTTATTTATGGACGCGACACTTGGAGCACTTACACTAAACAGGAATGGCGGCTGAACACTTTTTACATGAGGTGTCTACGGCGTAAATTGGGTATTGGGTGGCAAGAGAGTGTGTAAAATAATACGGTTTTACAGAGATCAAACACTCACAGCAGGTACTCGATGTTGAGCCAGCGTTGTCTCCGGTGGTTGGGACATGTTTATCGCATGGAAGATGAGATGCTGCCAAAGGATATCCTTTATGGACAGCTAACCATTGGAGTTAGAAGAATCGGAAGTCCTACACTGCTATTCAAGGACGTATGAAAGAGGGACAGGAAGTCACGCGACATCCCATCCGAGGGCTGGGAAACAATTGCTCAGGATCGAGCTATCTGGAGACAGTCAGTTGGAGGTGGCATAGTGGCTGGAGACAGTCAGTTGGAGGGGGCATGGTGGCTGCTGACGATTGTAGAGGTCTTCTGGCTTCAGAGAAAAGAGAAAGACTGAAGAGATAAAGAAACAACCAGGCAAGCCAGCCTACTCAGAATGGTTGTACGATCTGTGGCAGGGACTGTCACTCGCGGATCGGCCTTTATCAAAATACAGGAGATAGATCTGGACAAAACGTACAGGGCGCCACGCGCATGGTGTATAGAGACTGAGACGCATATGAATGAATGTATATACGGAAATCAGTAACCACACACAAAGATCAGGGTATAGATTTAGCAGAAGAATAGTAGGAGCGGGTTACGGAATATTGAGGACTTGTTGATGGGCGTCAATGCACACAAACATGTCCCCCCAGGCGGGATTTATGTCGACTCCACTGAATTAAGCAGTGTCACGCGGTGGGGGGACCCAGTGGTCTCGAGGTAAGGTGTTCGCCTCGTGTGCTGAAAGTCGCGGTCTCAAATTCCGGTGCACACACTGGGATTTTTTCACGTGAATCATCCGGTAAATATTTCCCCTAATCTCTGAGTAGTGAGATCAGACACCCATGTGCAGTGGCGCGCACTTTAAAAATACCACATAGCAGTTATAAATCGAAAAGAGTAGGCCTAACGGTCGCTGCTTGGGCAAAATTCAAGTTAAAAATCTACTTAAATTATTCTAGGGATTCTCGCCTCACAAAAATCATGTCGCCAGAAAGGGGACTGTGTGGCCATAACAACAGGACTTGGTTATGTGGTGAGCGGAGCGACTTAGATGACGTTTCCACACGAAGTCTAACGACATAAGTGGCCTGACGTCATATAGATAGAACGCGGTGGTTATAACGAGAGGTAATGCTCTTATCATTTCATTAAACGAACGATAGCACGAAACGGCAAGCTTCCCAATCCCAAAATAGACTAGATCGAGCAGCACCAGGTGCTATTTGAGACAGGCGATGAACTCGGAGGTCCCATGTACACGTTGTGCATATAAAAGAACCCTTGGCAGTTACACATAGCAAAGAGCTGGTTGTTAGCTACTGCCCGACTCATCAGAGAGCGAGGAATGCTGCAGCAGAGTGATACAGAAACCCCATACAATGAAACTAAAGCATTCATCACGGCAACGTACAGTGCAAAATGGAAAAAAAAACACATTGGTCCCATAGAAAACGTTGCACACCATCAACTCTCCAGGCGAGACTATGTGATCAATCTCCGGCTACGTACATGTCACAACAGACTGAGATGTCATCTGTTCAACGTTCAAGATTGGCCCTACAGACCTTTGTGCCTGCGGAACAGCCCACATGAAGGCAGAACGTGCTCACTCTATACCGATAATAAAAGTAGCATTTGGCAACAGCCAGAGTCCTTCCACGAGAAGCTGTACGGAAGTGC
This sequence comes from Ariolimax columbianus, assembly GCA_036924085.1. Lineage (NCBI taxonomy): Eukaryota > Metazoa > Mollusca > Gastropoda > Stylommatophora > Arionidae > Ariolimax > Ariolimax columbianus. The sequence goes on along the minus strand of JAVGWX010000015.1, from coordinate 8,440,273 downwards.
ACAGAGCCTTGAGTCGACTGCTGCCTTTGTTATGGTCATTACAGTTGAGGTCTGAAGCAAACGAGGAAGAAGAACAAGATAGCCACTGTCCGGACAAAAATACAGAAAAATAAATAACATTTCCACCCAATATGTCAGATATCTTCCCCCCTTCCCGACTAACAAACTACAGGAAGTAGCTTCGCAAAATGAACCTACCAGGAATAGACTTGGGCTAACTCAACCTGCCTGTTTGAATCCCAGCATTCCCAGTACGTCAGCATGATCTTCTCGTATCCACAGAACAAACGGACGGTGTGAATGAAACATGAGCTAGATCCCCAAGCGTTTTCATGAATTCAATGTGATTATTTGACAGTGAACGACCTAGAAGAATTCATGAACAAAGGTTTGTAAATATCAGAAGGAAGTTATTAGCTCTTCTTGTAGTGTGAACGTGTAGATCAGCTTAGAATGCGGTAAAAAATGGAGGAGTAGAAATGTATATAAAATACTCAGACAAAATAAGGGACACTGTCGAAATAGCAACTTAGAAAGTATGTCGTAATGATGATGCAGTAATCCAAGCAATTGTTGAGATAACTATGACATTGTAGAACACCAATCTCGGTCCACAATCTGTATTATTTCTGACAGATGCAAAGTCAGTACCTCAAGCACCAAAGTTCGGGAAACTGCTAGGCTTACAGGATGCAATGTCTGAACTGGACAACCAGCACTAGATTGTCATGCAGTGGATACTGCGTCATTGTGGAATACCGGGAAATGAGATGGGAAATGCTATAAGAAGAAAAAGATGATCAAATCAATCAGAGAGCAGCCAACATGGTCACATGACGGTTACCATAATATAAAGAGACAAGAGCAAACTGTTCTATTGGGCCTCAGAACATTTAACATCAGACTTCGCAGTCACATGTACACATCATTGTACAATGACAACTTGGACGTGTGTACAAACGGACAGGCATCCCAAACCGCAGAGTACATATTGCAGAACTGCTTAGAATATGGCTTGGCTTGGCTTCATTCGTTCTCAATCTCCCGCTACCAAACCCTGAAAGTGCTTAAGTGGCAGAATGTAGTCCAGAGAACGGAATGCGTTGTGTCGTAGTTTATAGCTTGACTTCGATATTTGCACCTTTCAGTCGAACACATCCGACTTCAGTTTGCATTTTTTTAGTACCGGGTGAGCATTCCCTATTGCATCCCTTCTCCTTAGCCAGTCTGCCCTGATGCAGCCTCTTATCCAGGATCATCGCGTGGAGGTGTAGAAGGGTCTTGGCAGCTCTGGTTCGCTGGCCCTGCCGCTAGCAGTCAGCTATGGGTCGCTGACCACTGCAACGCATGCGCTGCTCAGCATCTTGGTTCCCCTTATAATATAATATACTGAATCAAATCCTTGGTCAAGGGAAACAACACTGCGATATGGACCTACATCCGAACTACAAAAGACAGCGAAGTTTATACAAGACTCAACATTGCAGATATAGACAAGATATTTTCAAGCGAACAAAAGTAGATGAATATGTTCTTGTAATGTTATCAGAGGACAGGCTGCTATTAATAACTTGCCAATAACACGACATCTTCCGATGGGCGCAGCGGTCCCGAAATGTCAAGGCGGACCGGACTAGCTGCATCGACCCCCGACGTTTGTGGAACCACAGCAAGATCTCCATTGAAACAAAACTCCGCATCTACCAGTCCTGCGTTTTCCCAGTCCTGCTATACGGCTCCAAAACCTGGGCACTACACAATCGTGACATGTCAAGACTGGGGGTCTTCCACATGCACAACCAGGGGCGTATCCTGGGTATCCGATGGCATGCCTACATCCGCAACGTGGAGGTCTCTGCTAAGACAGGTCTCATTCCAATCTCAGAAACACTTGACCGTGGCCGAGTTTCTTTGTTCGGTCATGTTGTACGACTGGGCCAGGAAACACTTGACCGTGGCCGAGTTTCTTTGTTCGGTCATGTTGTACGACTGGGCCAGGAAACACTTGACCGTGGCCGAGTTTCTTTGTTCGGTCAGGTTGTACGACTGGGCCAGGAAACACTTGACCGTGGCCGAGTTTCTTTGTTCGGTCAGGTTGTACGACTGGGCCAGGAAACACTTGACCGTGGCCGAGTTTCTTTCTTCGGTCAGGTTGTACGACTGGGCCAGGAAACACTTGACCGTGGCCGAGTTTCTTTCTTCGGTCATGTTGTACGACTGGGCCAGGAAACACTTGACCGTGGCCGAGTTTCTTTGTTCGGTCATGTTGTACGACTGGGCCAGGAAACACTTGACCGTGGCCGAGTTTCTTTGTTCGGTCAGGTTGTACGACTGGGCCAGGAAACACTTGACCGTGGCCGAGTTTCTTTGTTCGGTCAGGTTGTACGACTGGGCCAGGAAACACTTGACCGTGACCGAGTTTCTTTGTTCGGTCATGTTGTACGGCTGGGCCAGGAAACACTTGACCGTGACCGAGTTTCTTTGTTCGGTCATGTTGTACGACTGGGCCAGGAAACACTTGACCGTGGCCGAGTTTCTTTGTTCGATCATGTTGTACGACTGGGCCAGGAAACACTTGACCGTGGCCGAGTTTCTTTGTTCGGTCATGTTGTACGACTGGGCCAGGAAACACTTGACCGTGGCCGAGTTTCTTTCTTCGGTCATGTTGTACGGCTGGGCCAGGAAACACTTGACCGTGGCCGAGTTTCTTTGTTCGGTCATGTTGTACGACTGGGCCAGGAAACACTTGACCGTGGCCGAGTTTCTTTGTTCGGTCATGTTGTACGACTGGGCCAGGAAACACTTGACCGTGGCCGAGTTTCTTTGTTCGGTCATGTTGTACGGCTGGGCCAGGAAACACTTGACCGTGGCCGAGTTTCTTTGTTCGGTCATGTTGTAGGACTGGGCCAGGAAACACTTGATCGTGACCGAGTATCTTTGTTCGGTCATGTTGTACGACTGGGCCAGGAAACACTTGACCGTGGCCGAGTTTCTTTGTTCGGTCATGTTGTACGACTGGGCCAGGAAACACTTGACCGTGGCCGAGCTTCTTTGTTCGGTCATGTTGTACGGCTGGGCCAGGAAACACTTGACCGTGGCCTAGTTTCTTTGTTCGGTCATGTTGTACGGCTGGGCCAGGAAACACTTGACCGTGGCCGAGTTTCTTTGTTCGGTCATGTTGTACGACTGGGCCAGGAAACACTTGACCGTGGCCGAGTTTCTTTGTTCGGTCATGTTGTACGGCTGGGCCAGGAAACACTTGACCGTGGCCGAGTTTCTTTGTTCGGTCATGTTGTACGACTGGGCCAGGAAACACTTGACCGTGGCCGAGTTTCTTTGTTCGGTCATGTTGTACGACTGGGCCAGGAAACACTTGACCGTGGCCGAGTTTCTTTGTTCGGTCAGGTTGTACGACTGGGCCAGGAAACACTTGACCGTGACCGAGTTTCTTTGTTTGGTCATGTTGTACGGCTGGGCCAGGAAACACTTGACCGTGACCGAGTTTCTTTGTTCGGTCATGTTGTACGACTGGGCCAGGAAACACTTGACCGTGGCCGAGTTTCTTTGTTCGATCATGTTGTACGACTGGGCCAGGAAACACTTGACCGTGGCCGAATTTCTTTGTTCGGTCATGTTGTACGACTGGGCCAGGAAACACTTGACCGTGGCCGAGTTTCTTTGTTCGGTCATGTTGTACGGCTGGGCCAGGAAACACTTGACCGTGGCCGAGTTTCTTTGTTCGATCATGTTGTACGACTGGGCCAGGAAACACTTGACCGTGGCCGAGTTTCTTTGTTCGGTCATGTTGTACGACTGGGCCAGGAAACACTTGACCGTGGCCGAGTTTCTTTGTTCGGTCATGTTGTACGGCTGGGCCAGGAAACACTTGACCGTGGCCGAGTTTCTTTGTTCGGTCATGTTGTAGGACTGGGCCAGGAAACACTTGATCGTGACCGAGTATCTTTGTTCGGTCATGTTGTACGACTGGGCCAGGAAACACTTGACCGTGGCCGAGTTTCTTTGTTCGGTCATGTTGTACGACTGGGCCAGGAAACACTTGACCGTGGCCGAGTTTCTTTGTTCGGTCATGTTGTACGACTGGGCCAGGAAACACTTGACCGTGGCCGAGTTTCTTTGTTCGGTCATGTTGTACGGCTGGGCCAGGAAACACTTGACCGTGGCCTAGTTTCTTTGTTCGGTCATGTTGTACGACTGGGCCAGGAAACACTTGACCGTGGCCGAGTTTCTTTGTTCGGTCATGTTGTACGGCTGGGCCAGGAAACACTTGACCGTGGCCGAGTTTCTTTATTCGGTCATTTTGTACGACTGGGGCAGGAAACACTTGACCGTGGCCGAGTTTCTTTGTTCGGTCATGTTGTACGACTGGGCCAGGAAACACTTGACCGTGGCCGAGTTTCTTTCTTCGGTCATGTTGTACGACTGGGCCAGGAAACACTTGACCGTGGCCGAGTTTCTTTGTTCGGTCATGTTGTACGACTGGGCCAGGAAACCCAGGTACACAATATACTATAGAAATAATTCCACAGCTCCTAAAGTCTTCCCCCGACCGGTTGGAGGAGAGGAAGAGGCCGTCCTCGTACAGTACGGCTGCAACAGATAGCAACCTCTAGCCCCGCTCTGGACGAGGCCTGGAACAACGCAGCAGCAGGATGTAGCCGACCGACTCAACATGCCTCGGCCGCAAATTCCTCTGCCTTGCAAGTTATAAGTTCACAGTAACGGATTTGAGAGTACTCTAAGAAAAAAAACAACCTGCATCCTGTGTTACCGACAGTCGCCTCGACTATATCTTGCCACTGGACCTAGGCAGCTCAGGACGAGAGATTGAGGTTGACAATAGTGCAAAACGTCCTTTCTTAAATTTATATAAGCGCACAGCAATGAGAAAAGCAAGATTAGGGAAATTGATAATACGGGCAAATGTTGTTGGAAAAGAAAAAGAGAACGACAATGGAAGAAGATACAGAAGAGTTTAACACCACATCATAGACAACAATTTAAATTATAAAGAACACTGTGAACACAAAAATTGTGCAAATCCCAAATTGCATTCCAGTCGATATGTCACGGCATGATGACAAACTTCTCTCCACAGAAAGTTTAAAAACAGCGCGCATTCCAGTTGTGAAAGGTCACGACATTTGGTCGAAGATATACTAAATGTTGGATCATTGTTTTCATAGGCATTCCAGCCGACTGACATTTGACGAAACAATTAATGGTAAACGTACAACTGATCACAACAAACAGGGGACGGCGTGGGCTAGTGGCACGGCTCACAACCCGAACTTCTGGGTTTGCTCACAGCACTGGCCGTTACCCCGGGGAAGCAAACCCTTAGAAAATGCAGGAGGAAGCAGACCCTTATACAAAGAATGACGAAGTCGGATGCACTGGTCCGATAGGTGCAAAATTAAAACATAGTGCAACGCACACCTTATTGGGGAATAGAGAAATAAGGCAAAAGTAAAAACAAGAAGAACAATCATTTAAAAAAAAAATTAATTAATTAAATGTGTATTCATAAAACACGTGTGTCTTGTAGGTGAATGATGTCACCAGAGAATGTTTGCGTGGATGCATGTTTGTCTTTGTTGTGTTTGTGTTTGTATGTGATTGTATGTGTTTGTGTGTGTTTGTGTTTGTATGTGTTTGTGGTTGTATGTGTTTGTGTTTGTTTGTGTTTGTATGTGTTTGTATATGTTTGTATGTGTTTGTGTTTGTTTGTGTTTGTATATGTTTGTGGTTGTATGTGTGATTGTGTGTGTATGTGTTTGTGATCACATGTGTTTGTGTTTGTATGTGTGATTGTGTTTGTGTTTGTATATGTTTGTTCGTACTTGTTTTTGTATGTGTTTGTGTTTGCATGTGTTATTGTGTGGTTGTGTCAGTGTGTGTGTGTGTGATTGTGTGGTTGTTTTGTATGTGAGTGTGTGGTTGTGTTTGTATGTGTGGTTGCGTGGCTGTGTTTGAGTGTGTGGTTGTGTTTGTATGTGTGATTGTGTGGTTGTGTTTGTATGTTTGATTGTGTGGTTGTGTGGTTGTGTTTGTATGTTTGATTGTGTGGTTGTGTGGTTGTGTTTGTATGTTTGATTGTGTGGTTGTGTGGTTGTGTTTGTATGTTTGATTGTGTGGTTGTGTGGTTGTGTTTGTATGTTTGATTGTCTGGTTGTTTGGTTGTGTTATTGTGTGATTGTGTGGTTGTGTTTGTATGTTTGATTGTCTGGTTGTTTGGTTGTGTTATTGTGTGATTGTGTGGTTGTGTTTGTATGTTTGATTGTGTGGTTGTTTGGTTGTGTTATTGTGTGATTGTGTGGTTGTGTTTGTATGTTTGATTGTGTGGTTGTGTGGTTGTGTTTGTATGTTTGATTGTCTGGTTGTTTGGTTGTGTTATTGTGTGGTTGTGTGGTTGTGTTTGTATGTTTGATTGTGTGGTTGTTTGGTTGTGTTATTGTGTGATTGTGTGGTTGTGTTTGTATGTTTGATTGTGTGGTTGTTTGGTTGTGTTATTGTGTGATTGTGTGGTTGTGTTTGTATGTTTGATTGTGTGGTTGTGTGGTTGTGTTTGTATGTTTGATTGTCTGGTTGTTTGGTTGTGTTATTGTGTGATTGTGTGGTTGTGTTTGTATGTTTGATTGTGTGGTTGTGTGGTTGTGTTTGTATGTTTGATTGTCTGGTTGTTTGGTTGTGTTATTGTGTGATTGTGTGGTTGTGTTTGTATGTTTGATTGTGTGGTTGTGTGGTTGTGTTTGTATGTTTGATTGTGTGGTTGTTTGGTTGTGTTATTGTGTGATTGTGTGGTTGTTTGGTTGTGTTATTGTGTGGTTGTGTTTGTATGTTTGATTGTGTGGTTGTTTGGTTGTGTTATTGTGTGATTGTGTGGTTGTTTGGTTGTGTTATTGTGTGATTGTGTGGTTGTGTTTGTATGTTTGATTGTCTGGTTGTTTGGTTGTGTTATTGTGTGATTGTGTGGTTGTTTGGTTGTGTTATTGTGTGGTTGTGTTTGTATGTTTGATTGTGTGGTTGTGTGGTTGTGTTTGTATGTTTGATTGTGTGGTTGTTTGGTTGTGTTATTGTGTGATTGTGTGGTTGTGTTTGTATGTTTGATTGTGTGGTTGTTTGGTTGTGTTATTGTGTGATTGTGTGGTTGTTTGGTTGTGTTATTGTGTGATTGTGTGGTTGTTTGGTTGTGTTATTGTGGGATTGTGTGGTTGTGTTTGTATGTATGGTTATGTGATTGTTGGGTTGTGTAGTTTTATGTTCCTGTGCACCTATCTAAGTTTAAGGTCAAGATAAAGACAGATGCAGTCAGTGGCGGACCGGGTATCAAAGTATTGGTAGCCAGACCATTAATTTTTTAAACATATTGTCTAATGATTAAGGGAACCCACTTCCACATGGACCCACTTCCACATGGACCCACTTCATCAGGGGCCCACTTCATCATGATCCTCTTTATCAGGGATCCACTTCACCATAAACCCTCTTCACCAGTGGCCTACATCACCGGAGGCCAAGTTCACGAGAGGCCCACTTCATCATAATCCCACTTCATCTTCATTGTCTTTTTGAGGGACCCACTTTACCAGAGGCTCATTTTACCAGGGGCCCACTTGACTAGGTGTTCACTTCATCAGCGCTCCACTTCATCGGTGTCTTACTTCATCAGGGGCCAACTTCACTAACATACTTCATCAGGGTCCCACTTCATCTAGGGTCTACTTAATCAGGGTCCCACTTCATCAGCGTCTCACTTCATCGGCGTCCAACTTCATCAGTGGCCAACTCCACTAACACACTTCATCAACGTCCCACTTCATCAGGGGCCAACTTCATCAATGTCCCACTTCATCAGGGACCCACTTCATCAGCGTCCTACTTCATCAGGGGTCCACTTCATCAGGGGCCCACTTCATCAGGGCCCACTTCATCAGCATCCTACTTCATCAGAGATTCACTTCATCAGGGGTCCACTTCATCAGGGGCCCACTTCATCAGGGGCCCACTTCATCAGGGGTCCACTTCATCAGCGTCCTACTTCATCAGGGGTCCACTTCATCAGGGGTCCACTTCATCAGGGGCCCACTTCATCAGAGGCCCACTTCATCAGCATCCTACTTCATCAGGGGTCCACTTCATCAGGGGTCCACTTCATCAGGGGCCCACTTCATCAGGGGCTCACTTCATCAGCGTCCTACTTCATCAGAGGTCCACTTCATCAGGGGTCCACTTCATCAGGGGTCCACTTCATCAGGGGTTCACTTCATCAGGGGCCCACTTCATCAAAGGCCCCACTTCATTAGCCTCTCACTTTACGAGAGGCACACTTAATCATTGGCCCACTTTATCAGCATCCCACTTCATTAGAGGTCCATTTCATCAGTCTCGCACTTCATCAGCGTCCCACTTCACGAGAGGCACACTTCATCAGGAACCCACTTCATAAGGGCCCCACTTCATCAGCATTCTACTTCATCAGGGGCCCACTCCATCAGCGTCCCACTTCATCAGGGACCCACTTCATCAGCGTCCCACTTCACTATGGGTCCACTTCATCAGTGACTAACTTCATTAGGAGCCCACACAGCCCACTTGCCATAGGGGACCCTAACACCCTGGCCATTCTGCCCCTAGATACATTCGATACACATAATTATTGTGTCAGGGACATCATTGTACCAGATCTCAGACATAAGTGAATTGACATCTGCCTAGCTATCTCAAATTCTGTCAGTGTCGAGTACCTATACTGATGGGTAGATGAATCTTGACACAAATAGATTACGCATTCGGTCAAATGTACAATGTTCCGTCTTAAAGAATGACACGCCCTACTTTTACAATGAAGAATGTGGTGAATGGGAATGGCACACATTAGATTTTAAGGGTCAGAATCTGGTGGCAGTCACAGAACACAACAATTAGTTAATTCGCCCTACGGTTCCTATCGTGTCAACTCTCTGCTCAGTCTTGGAGGCGATGTCTTTATGAGAGTAATCTTACCACGGCTTCAAAAATAGGCTGATAATGTATATCCAGAGTCACAGTATGGATTCAGATCTTTCATCTTCGTATTCTTCTTCTTCTTCGTCTTCTTCTTTTTCTTCCTCTTTTTCTTCTTCTTTGTCGTCGCTCATTCTTAAACTCTTGCTACCAAGCCCTGAAAATGATTTCGCTTAAATATCAACGATCGACATGATTTATTTTCTCTTTGATAACTTCAGTAAAAGTCACGTGAGCAGAATCAGTCCTTTTATATTGTCTTCATCGACCTAGCAAAGGCATTTGATGTTGTTAGCCGGGTTGGCCAATTCCAAATTATCTCTACAATAGGGCTGTCCAAGCAAACTGCCACGACTAATAATATCGTTCCATGAAGGCATGAAATAACCAGTACCATTCGACGTTAGCATTTAACAACCATGCGGTATTCGAAGTAGTGTTAAGCAAGGTTGCTACATGGCCCCGGCACTGTTCGGAATTTTTATTTGCTCTATTACTGAAGCAAGCATTTAGTAGCGCAAATGTAGGAATCTGCCTTCACACTAGGTCAAATGGTCGGCTGTTTAACCTTCCAAGACTCAAGACCAACCCCCAAGATAAGGGATGTATCAATTATCATCCACACAACTTCGCGGGAAATTCAGAACTTGATAGATTGCTTTTAACAGGCTTGCAAAGATTCTGGTCTCACAATAAGTCTCAACAAAACGAATATACTGGAACAGGAAGTAGATACCACACAATTCCTAGCATCGATAATTATCAACTGGCAGTTGTGCATCAATTCATATACCTGGAGTCCCTTATCAACCCCAAGCTCTCTCTCTCTCTCTCTCTCTCTCTGTCTTTCTCTCTCTCTTCTCTTTCTCTCTCTCTCCCTCTCTCTCTCTCTCTCTCTCTCTCTCTTCTCTCTCTCTCTCTCTAGACCCAGAAATAGTCGCATTGACAAAGCCGCTACTACATTTGCTAGCCTCACAACGCCGGTTTGGGAAAACCAGACACTCACAATTAAAACCAAGGCCATGGTTTACAATGCATGTGTCCCCAGCACATTTCTTTATGGTAGAGAGACGTGGGCAACATGTGCCAGGCAGGAGAACCTTTCATCTACAGCGTCTAAGATCCATTCTTGGAATTACACGAAAGGACAGGGACAAATGCAGAAGTGCAATCTCGAACCGGTCCCCCAAGCATGTACACTCTCCTAAGACAGCGAAGTCTGCAAAGGCTTGATCATGTTCGTCGAATGGAAGATGGTCGCATTCCTAAAGATAATCTTAATCTGCGTATCACTCACTACTACAGGGATGACATCGATCTCTCACCTCGTTAGCAAGGCTGCCATGAAAACAGACCGTTTCCAGGGAGTTATACGGGGAAGTCGAGGTGAGGGTCTTGGCCAGTATGTTTTGCCTGACCCTCACTGTCTGACCGGTATGTTTTGCTTGACCCTGACAAACATGTCTGACCAGTATGTTTACCCTGACCCTGACTAACATGTCTGACCAGTATGTTTACCCTGACCCTGACTAACATGTCTGATCAGTATGGTTTACCTGACCCTGACTAACATGTCTGACCAGTATATTTTTCCTGACCCTGACTAACATATCTGACCTGTATGTTTTGCCTGACCCTGACAAACATGGCTGCCCAGTATGTTTTACCTGATCCTGACTAACATGTCTGACCAGTATGTTTTGCCTGACCCTGACTAACATGTCTGACCAGTATGTTATGCCTGATCCTGATTAACATGTCTGACCAGTATGTTTTGCCTGACCCTGACAAACATGTCTGACCAGAATGTTTTGCCTGACCCTGACTAACATTTCTGACCAGTATGTTTTGCCTGACCCTGACTAACATGACTGACCAGTATGTTTTGCCTGACCCTGACTAACATGACTGACCAGTATGTTTTGCCTGACCCTGACAAACATGTCTGACCAGAATGTTTTGCCTGACCCTGACTAACATATCTAACCTGTATGTTTTGCCTGACCATGACAAACATGGCTGCCCAGTGTGTTTTACCTGATCCTGACTAACATGTCTGACCAGTATGTTTTGCCTGACCCTGACTAACATGTCTGACCAGTATGTTATGCCTGATCCTGATTAACATGTCTGACCAGTATGTTTTGCCTGACCCTGACTAACATATCTGACCTGTATGTTTTGCCTGACCCTGACAAACATGGCTGCCCAGTATGTTTTACCTGATCCTGACTAACATGTCTGACCAGTATGATTTGCCTGACCCTGACTAACATGTCTGACCAGTATGTTATGCCTGATCCTGACTAACATGTCTGACCAGTATGTTATGCCTGATCCTGATTAACATGTCTGACCAGTATGTTTTGCCTGACCCTGACAAACATGTCTGACCAGAATGTTTTGCCTGACCCTGACTAACATTTCTGACCAGTATGTTTTGCCTGACCCTGACTAACATTTCTGACCAGTATGTTTTGCCTGACCCTGACTAACATGACTGACCAGTATGTTTTGCCTGACCCTGACTAACATGACTGACCAGTATGTTTTGCCTGACCCTGACAAACATGTCTGACCAGAATGTTTTGCCTGACCCTGACTAACATGACTGACCAGTATGTTTTGCTTGACCCTGACTAACATGTCTTCTTCTGCTTCTTCTCTTTCTTCTTCTTACGCTGTCAGACGTCGACCTTTATTTTTTCGAAAAAAGCAGCGGTCATCTTGAGGCTATCGACACTGCCATATAGCTTGTCTAATGTTGCCACTGGTGATGGCCACATCTGCTCTCTCTGATCCTCGTATGTCGGGCAGTTTTGCAGCAAATGCTCAGCGGTCATTTTCCCGGTACCACACGAGCATTCGTCAGTGCCACCTATCTTCAATTTGTTGAATAGGTGGTACCTCAGTCTATTGTGGCCAGTGCGAAGTCTAAAGACCACGACATGCTCTCTTCTGTTCAACTGGTAATAGACATCGTTTTTTGTGTAGCCAGTATGTTCTGTTTCCCATTTGGTCATGCATCTAGCTCTAATAAGCCGTTTTGACTATTCGTACGTCATACTGGTATCTGGTTGTGGTAGTCTTGCACCTTCTCTTGCCAGTCTGTCTGCCTCCTCGTTGCCTTGGATGTTGCAGTAGGATGGAACCCACTGTACCACTACACTTTTTGGTGCGGACTGCTGGCATAGTTGACAGAGTACTGCTCTTAAATCATTGAGGTTCAGTATTTTTCTGGCTATTTAGTGCTGTGACTACGGCCAGGGCATCTGTAAGCAGGACTGTATGGCTCTCATTCGTCTTACCTGTCACAATTTCTTCCACTGCCGCCATCAGTGCCTCTGCCTCCGCTCTGAAATTGCTTGTGTACTTACCAGTAGCGAATGACAGTGTTATTTTTCTGCCATTTGGTAGGCTCAGGAATGCCCCTGCCCCTCCGTTCTGTGTTGTGTTTGTTACAGAACCGTCGGTGTATGCATGGGTCCAGTCCATGCTTGGGTAGTTTTTCGTTATGTACCCCAGGGTTGTATCTCTTCTTTCTTTTTCAGTCTGGCAATTTTTGTTTCCAATACCTGGTATATTTTTTACCACTTCTGGAAATATATGCTGCCTCCAGGTAGGTTTTCGTACAGTAGGGATGGGCTTTGGTGTTGTTAGTGCGTTCATAGGGTCTTCGTGCATCTTTGCTTTGGCTATTTCTGCAAAGTTTCTCCGCTTTAGTTTCCCATTTCCAAAATTGTTCAGTCTCTGGTGCATTGGATTGTCAGTCAGTCTTCTGAGTTTCTCTGCTTGCTGCTGGGCTCTGCAGTCTCTTCTGTCGGTCATGGGTTGCAGTTTTGTAAGCTTTTTGAGTTCTACAATTGGCGTTGACTTCATGCCTCCTGTTATAACTCTCATGGCTTGGTTTTAGAGTTTACTAATTTTATCGAAGTTCGTCTTTGCTGCTGTTGTCCATGCCGCAATGCCATACTCGAGAACTGGTCTCACTCTTCCAGTGTACAGTTTCTTTAGTATACTTTCGTCTGCTCCCCAGCTTGTGCCAGCAAGTTTCCTAATGATTGCCATTTTTTCTCTGGCTCTCATTCGGTTTCTCTCGATCTGACTTTTTCATATCATGCGCCGATCAAATGTGACTCCCAGGTAGTTTGGGTTGTCGTTTGGCTGCAAGTATTTGCCGTTAAGACTTATTTTGGTGTTTTAGGGTTTATTTGAGAGCCAGAATATCGTACATGTTTTTTCCTCGTTTATTTTGACCATGAGTTCGCCCACTCTTCCAGCGATGTTAGGGCCTGCTGCATCCGATTACTTGCTACGGTGAGATTCTTTTCAGAGGTCCACATAGCCAGATCGTCTGCAAACAATGAGCTATGGACTCTTCTTGGTATATTCTGTGTTATGTTATTGATATACACAAGGAAGAGTGTGGGTGACAGTACTCCCCCTTGGGGTACTCCCTGCTCAAGTGTCACCTTTTTGCTCATCTGCCCTTGTACTTGAACTCTGGCTGTTCTGTTTTTGAGGTAGTGGCTGATCCATTTGTACATTTCCCCACAAACTTCACTTTTTCGTAGCTTGACTTTAAGTCTCTCTTTCCAGACTTTGTCAAATGCCTTTTCTAGGTCCACCCAAACCGCTACTGTGTGTTTTTGCTCCTGGTAGGCATCTTCTATTTCCTGGTCTATGAGGGTGACCTGATCTTCAGTGGATCTGTGCTGTCTAAAGCCTGCTTGCTGCGGAATTAGTATGTGTTTTTCTTCCAGATGCCACATCAGTCTGTCGTTTATCATAAGTTTCATCAGTTTGCCACACAGCTCAGTAGGCTGATAGGCCTGTATCCATTTGGATCTGTTTTATCTTTTCCTTTCTTTGGTACTGGTACAAGTACTGCGTCTTTCCACGCCTGGGGTCCAATACCCCTTTTCCAGCTTTGGTTCAGGACTGATAGTAACTTCCTCTTTGCTGTTTGGCCCAGTCCCATCAGCATTTCGTTTGTTATCCCATCTTTACCGGGAGATTTCCTTTTCTTTAACGTTCTCATGGCCTCTTCCATTTCATTCATTGTTAGTTTTGCCATTATGTGCTCTTCTGGTGCGATATTGATGTTGTCGTGCCCCTTTTGCTCTTCCCTAATGTCTGTATGCCTATCTGCAGGGACATCTATGTGGTTTGCTCTGGCATAATTTTCAACAAAGGCGTTTGCTGTTTTTTTTCCAGTGAGCATGTTGTCGCCCTGCTTGATGGTAATTTGTTTATTTGATGGAATTTCGTCATTCATGGCTCTACTAACATGTCCGATCAGTATGTCTTACCTGACCCTGACAAACATGGCTTCCCAGTATGTTTTACCTGACCCTGACTAACATGTCTGACCAGTATGTTCTGCCTGACCAGTATGTTTTGCCTGACCCTGACTAACATGTCCGACCAGTATGTTTTGCCTGACCCTGACTAACATATATGACCAATAAGTTTTGCCTGGCCCTGGCTAACATGTCTGATCAGTATGTTTTGCCTGACCCTGACTAACATGTCTGAGCAGTATGTTTTGCCTGACCCTGTCTAACATGTCTGACCAGTATGTTCTGCCTGACCAGTATGTTTTGCCTGACCCTGACTAACATGTCCGACCAGTATGTTTTGCCTGACCCTGACTAACATATTTGACCAATAAGTTTTGCCTGGCCCTGACTAACATGTCTGAGCAGTATGTTTTGCCTGACGCTGACTAACATGTCCGACCAGTATGTTTTGCCTGACCCTGACTAACATGTCTGACCAGTATGTTTTGCCTGACCCTGACTAACATGTAAAGTTCTGAAATATTGGGCACAACAGTAATATTTATATTCGTTATACCAACCTGACACCCGAGGATTGTCGTGCCTTGCACTACAAGCTTGTTAGGGAAACCAAATGCATAGTTGGATCTATACTTGACGATCTGAAGTGACAGGTAAAGGATGAGTGAGGAATAAGAAGAGCAAGTGGAAGCCTAGTCAAGTATTGGATAATAACAATGCATGCCCCATGCGTCTGTCAGATTGAGGACAGAACTAGTACGTTATATAATGCATGTCCCATGCGTCTGTCAGATTGAGGACAGAACTCGTACGTTATATAATGCATGCCCAATGCGTCTGTCAGATTGAGGACAGAACTCGTACGTTATATAATAATGGGCCGAAGTTCACAAACTAGCAAGCCGTATCTGGGGAGAACAAACACGTTTGCTGCTTGTGTTCTGGCGAGGGAGAAGAAGACTTCTAGCGCTGGGGAAATATAATATGTAGTTTTATCATTATCCCTGAAAGCGACGAGTAAAGAGGTTAACCCCCTCACGTCCATGCACGTACACACGGAAACAGACTGTTACATCAGTCTGGTCATCGAGGAGGGGTGCCATACCGTGGAGGTAAAATTACTAAGGAGCCTCGCATTGCAGTACAGCCACACATTTTGTATGTTTTTTTCTTTGTTGGATTGGGGGGGGGGGGGGGGGGGGCGGGGGGGGGGGAATGGGGTAAAAGGTTTACCTCTCTGTATTCTACTATCGGAGGCACGCCCCTTCTACTACGGGCTGCAGTCAAATATGTGCTATCAGGACGTATTAACCAGTGCTTGGATTCGTGTGTGCATGTGTATGCACCTATGACAGTTAGGGCGATCTCAGAGGTCAACCTAATCAAACTGCAATGGAAGGGCCTCACCCTGAGGGCGCGTGTGAAAGTTGTGTAAGAGTGTGATTGTTGGACAGAGTCAAATGAAATAGAGTGTGAGATTCACCTTTTTAATTACGGTTCGGGATGTATAAAGAGACACGTTAACCTGCCACCAACGAAATGTTGTCGATTGTAAGCTGAACTCAGCATGAGTCGTTTCCAATAGCAACGTCATTATCCTAGCAATCGTGTGTCCAGATAAGGGGTAGGGCTGTTCCATCATTGTTGTCAAGGGAAAGACGGAACGAGTGATCGAACAGTCAGAGATATTGTCAGACAGATTCATGGACAATTGGGTGCATGGATACATAACAAAGAACGGACAGACGATTATATATATATATGTAAAGATGGATGGAAAATAGACACTGATATTTATATATATGCATAAATATATATACATATATATATATATATATATATATATATATATATATATATATGCAGATAGATAGATAGATAGATAGATAGATAGATAGATAGATAGATAGATAAATAGATAGATAGATAGATAGATAGATAGATAGATAGATAGATAGATAGATAGATAGATAGATAGATAGATAGATAGATAGATAGATAGATAGATAGAAGATAGATAGATAGATAGATAGATAGATAGATAGATAGATAGATAGATAGATAGATAGATAGATAGATAGATAGATAGATAGATAGATAGATAGATAGATAGATAGATAGATAGGCAGATATATATATATATATAGATAGATAGATAGATAGACAGACAGACAGACAGACAGACAGATAGATAGATAGATAGATAGATAGATAGATAGATAGATAGATAGATAGATAGATAGATAGATAGATAGATAGATAGATAGATAGATAGAAGATAGATAGATAGATAGATAGGCAGATATATATATATATATATATATATATATATATATATATATAGATAGATAGATAGATAGATAGATAGATAGATAGATAGATAGATAGATAGATAGATAGATAGATAGATAAATAGATAGATAGATAGATAGATAGATAGATAGATAGATAGATAGATAGATAGATAGATAGATAGATAGATAGATAGATAGATAGATAGATAGATAGATAGATAGATAGATAGAAGATAGATAGATAGATAGATAGGCAGATATATATATATATATATATATATATAGATAGATAGATAGATAGATAGATAGATAGATAGATAGATAGATAGACAGACAGACAGACAGACAGACAGACAGACAGACAGACAGACAGACAGATAGATAGATAGATAGATAGATAGATAGATAGATAGATAGATAGATAGATAGATAGATAGATAGATAGATAGATAGATAGATAGATAGATAGATAGATAGATAGATAGATAGATAGATAGATAGATAGATAGACGGTAATGAATCAGCAGTTTTCGCCTAACACAATTGTGTCAACAACAACAAAATCCCATCACTCTCCCAGGCCAGCTGAAGGTCACGTGTCAGTCATGTAATCATTACGTTAGCGCGAGGCCCACCAGTCGTTGCACAACATTGGCAGGTAACAGTCGTGCGGCTACATGCAGTGAGAAACGATCGATGTCCAGACTTCCGGCATTCTATTCCAGACTTTCATATCTGTTAAAGAGAAGTACACATAAATGGCGGAGCTGCAGGATCTCGCCTCGGTTAGTATTTGTTATTATGCTTTTATTTATAATGTGCTTGGGGCTGAGTAGCCGTGATACAGAAGTCCTGACCAAAATGGCATGGGAATCCCGGGAAGGCTTACATTTGATTCTGTCAGAGGTAAAAATAAAAAATATACCATGTACTTACTTATTTCCCTTTCTGTGTCATAGGCACTACGTCACACCTCATTCTTCCAGTACTCAGCCACGTGGATTACCCTGTCACTGGCATTCAGCAGGTCATCCATGCTACAAGTCTCCGGGAGGTTTTGGCAGTTCATCATAGTCCTGATCTTGTGTTACTCCACATTCCCATGTTTCATCATCCATGTATTCCCATCTTTTCAGGTTTTTTCCTACATCATGATACACCAGTTCGAAGTCTATTTAGTGACTTCCATGTTGCGTAGGGTAGGAGATGTCCAGTCGCAGGTTTCTCCAGTAACTCGATCAAAGGGAACCTGTGTCAGCTGTTTCCAACTTTCGATGCGCCGTTTTCCTGGACTAGTCTATAGGGGCTAAGTTGACTGTATGAAACTTCGTCTTGACTGTAGTCTTGTGCGCTGCACCTGATGTCCGAACATAGAGTGTCTTGGGTCATTTACCTGTTTCTCTCTTTCTATCTCTGACGCGACAGTTCTTCGTATCTCTGGTGGCGCTATGCCGATTGTGTGGTGTATTTGTTCAGTTGGTGTAGGTTTGATTCATCCAGTAACTATACGGCATGTCTCAATTATTACTGTTTGACATGTGCAGAGTTCTTCCAGACTGGTGCGGCGTAATCAGCTACAGAGAAACACAGAGCGAGTGCTGATGTTCTGAGAACATCTGGCTTTGCTCCCCAAGTTGTGCCAGTCAATTTTCGTATAATACTTTTTCTTATACCATGTACACTGTGTATCGATTGAAAGGAAAAGGGACTTCTATTAATTCCTTGATCATACGAGGAATGGTCGAAAAGGTGTGCACTTTATTGTGTATGAAGGAGTCAAGGCACTTGCCTAGAAGTTAGTGTGTACTTCGGTTCTTCTCTGGGTATTCACTCTGCAAGTGGAGACACTTCGGCAATCTATTCTTCCCCTTCCTAATACCCTGGTTGTAGAACTTCTCCGTCGGGACCTGGGACCAGGTCTCCAGTTCGGTAATCAAGTCCTGAACGGCAGAAAAACGACATCCACGAAGCGGATTCTCAATATTTGGTACCACTACATAGTTATCAAATCCAGTCAGTATGGTGGATGGGGCATGGTTTCACACTTAACGTTTTTCTGACGTTCTGGACTGGAGACGTGGTTCCGTGTCCAGACGGAGAAGTTTTACAATCAGTACATCCGGAAGGTGCAGAATAGATTGGAGAAGTGTTTGTCTTGCATGGTAAAAGGATTAAAGTTCACACCAATTTCCAGGTAAGTAACATAATTATAGAATGGGGGAGAACAATATTAGAAAGATAGATAAGGAAAGGGACTTAGGGGTTATAATAGATCATACAGGAAAGGTGAGTGAGCAAGTTAAGGTAGCAGTGAAAAAGGCAAATGTAATGTTAGGTATGAGAAAAGGAAATATTAAACATAGGAGCAAGGAAGTGATCGTCAAACTGTATAAAGCTTTAGTTAGACCTAGATTGGAGTACTGTGTACAGGTGTGGAGTCATTATCATAGAGGGGATATACACATGCTGGAAAGAATACAACAACAAAAAAGAGCGACAAAGCTGATAGTTGGATTTCAGAATTACAGTTATGAGGAAAGAATCTGAAACACCGGCCTACAGTGTCTAGAAGAGAGAAGAATTCGTGGTGACTTAACACAGGTTCATAAGATGATCAGAGGAATTGATAAATTAGACTATAACACGTTTTTAAAAATACATCCACCCACAAGAACAAGAGGGCATATCTACAAATTAACTAAAGAGAGATCCAGATTAGATATTAGGAAATATCTTTTTAGTCAGAGAGTGGTGACTGCTTGGAATGCATTGCCACGGGAGGTAGTGGAGGCAGGGACAGTTAATGCATTTAAGAATCTATTAGATGCGCATAGCTTTTAGAGCAAGGCAATGTAAATGAAACTGGTTGGATACAGACTCTGCAGAGTCTTCTAAACCAGTATAAAGATATTAGGTTAACCTTAGGCACGCCATATTATTTTTGAAAAAAATTTGACCTAATTAATTTTCTTAATTTCTTGCTATGGAAGTCGTCTTTCAAAATTTGTAACTTTTATGTTTGTTTGTCAATAAATATGATTTTCTGGCGTGTAGACACACAATAGCATAACGAACATGTTTTTGTTGTGTGTTTGTTAGTTTTTGAGATTCAAAAAGATGAAGTTGAAAATTTATGAAAATCTCAGAAAAAATTTGGACTCGACCACTAGGCCTAGTCGCTTCGATAGAAAACCATGGAAACCACAACAATGTATCGATACTGTGTTTACAATATCTTTACAACTGTTAGTTTCAATTCAAACGTAGTTTTTTCATTTAAACAAACAAAATAAACAGATCTACTCGATAAAGATCTTTCCCAACAACCTACTTCCCCTTTCGCAAAAAGTCGGCTTGCTCCAAACGGCGTATTCAAAATTAAACTGTTCAAACACCATTTGTAATCGAACATACGATACTTTAACCGGCAAATATCGTGTATATATGGAGGACGTATTCAGCATTAAAAAATGGCTGTCGAAAGTGACTTTTTTTCCGCACACCGTTTTTGTAGGCCGAGTTGGTTGATTCTCTTTGGACCGTGGAGTGCAAGTTAAGTTAAGTGCATTGACTCCGTCATACTCAAGTGTAAAACTGTTCAACCATACCTTCTATAACCCTTAAGCAAAAATCGTTATATCTGGACACTGGTACTATCATCGTAAGCACTGGGACAATGATAGGTTGCTACTACAGCTGACATTCTAGTTGTGACGTACGTTTCTTCTACTTCGTCTTCTTGAGCGTTCCTCCTGAAAAGGACGCTGTGTCGTATTTTACAGCGAGGCTGCAATATCTGCCCCTTTCGGCCCGATACATTCAATCTCAGCTAGCGTTTTTGGATATTTTGTTTGCTTTCCTGCAGCGATCCATATTATCGTAGACTACACTAGTGCAGCATGTTTCCAGGGCCGTCACTTTGGAGCTGAATATGATATTGGTCAGTTTTGTTTCGCTAACCCTGGTGGAAGCAGTCAGCTATGAGTCGCTCATTCTTCGACCCTTCATGTAAGTTTAAATTTTGTTCTCACGTATTAACTTAACTGGTTTACAAGACTCTGCGGTGTCTAAATATAACCATTTCCTTTAACTCCACTTGATCAAAACATAACTATGCGAATCCAATCTATTCTTGAATGCATTAATTAACGCTGTAACCGCAATTTTTTGTGTCAATACATTCCAAGCATTCTCTGGGAAATTTCTTGAATTAATGTAGGCACACTTGTTCTAGTAGGCGGCTGTACTTGGAAAAACTTGTTATAATCTTATTGATCTGTTCAGTTGATTATCTTATACACCTGTATTATCTTATACACCTGTATTATCTTATACACCTGTATTATCTTATACACCTGTATTATCTTATACACCTGTATTATCTTATACACCTGTATTATCTTATACACCTGTATTATCTTATACACCTGTATTATCTTATACACCTGTATTATCTTATACACCTGTATTATCTTATACACCTGTATTATCTTATACACCTGTATTATCTTATACACCTGTATTATCTTATACACCTGTATTATCTTATACACCTGTATTATCTTATACACCTGTATTATCTTATACACCTGTATTATCTTATACACCTGTATTAAATCACCTAGATGATATGTATTATCTCAGCTGTTCGTGTTATCTTCAACGTTGGGTTGCAGTTCGAATGTAAAAATGTCGCCTAGTTACCACATTTCCAAGCCATCCAATCATTGACGTTTCCTGTCCAATGTAAAGCATACCTCACCGGCTGCTGTTTGCTCACTTTATAGGAATCATTTTTCCAAATAGGTTTAAACAATCGCCTTTTCTCTTCAATGTAAAATATATGTTTGAACTGTAGCTGACCCGTTTACAGGAAGCCTGTATCCAAGTTTTTACAGAGGCTGATTGTAATGGCGACTTTTTTTAAAAATTCTTTTTAATTTTTATATTACGAGATTGCCAGCCCCAAGCACAGTCCTCTATAGTTCCTTTATACGACATGACATAGGTGAAAGGGTTCTATTCTTTTATTTTCGGGCAGGTGGGAAGGCGTGGACTAGTGGTTAAGTGACACGGCTCACAATCCATAGGAGCTGGGTTCGATCCCCATCACAACACCGACCGTTACGCCGGGGATGCAAACTCTTAGAAAATTCAGGAGGAAGCAGACCCTTACATAGAATGCATGCCGACAGGCGCAAAATAAAAACCGTAGTGCAACGCACCCCGACTTTGGAGGAATAGAGAAATAAGATAAACGCAAAAGAAACAACAACAAACAACAAATTTCCCGGGCAGGTGTTGGGTGGTTTGTTGTCTACCATTATCCTCCTCATTAACATGTCACTCCAGATGACAGAGTGTAAGTCCAACATGGCATTTGGTTTACCCTAATTAAATCTTAATTATTCCTGTGCTCATTTGTCTGCAGTTTGGTTTTGATAGTTATGTCTTTTTGCAAGGTGGAGTTGCCAGTTCCATGCACAATCTTCTCTAGTCACTTGTCGATCTTCGTGGAAGGTATTCATGTTTCTATTATGTTTAAACTGGGAACCACACAGGCGTCGAATTAGATAGTCAATGTCGTGTGTTTTTTAATATGAGCGCTTGTCCCAGCCAACCCTGCTGTAAAATGGTATCTAGCGAAGTAAGTAGACAATTTTGGAGTCACTACGAGAGCTACGACATTCGTGTTGTGTTGTTGGTACTTTCAGTAGTCACAGTGACTGAGCACATCTGGTGGCACTCAGGCGTAATGACGTAGGTTTCGTGAGCCATTTCCATTTGATTAGAATGAATATATTATTTTCGTTGCAGTGCTGGATAGGTTAAAGGCAAAAACAACAGTGATATATATGTTTAATCAAAGAGCAGCTGAAAAGGTTTACTTGCATCCTTTGAGATTTCCAAGCTTATTGCTAAACCAGACAAGCCACGCAAATTAAGCGAACCATTTCTTTTGCCTGAAATGCCTGTTGTCATTCCCATTGTTATGAATATGTATCAAACGTGTTAATGGAGGGATCAAGATGCTGAACAGCGCATGAGCTGCAGTGGTCAGCGACCCATAGCTGACTGCTAGTGTCATGGCCAGCGAACCAGAGCTGCCAAGACTCTTCTACACCTCCACGCGGTGATCCTGGGTAACAGGCTGCAGCAGGACAGACGGCTAAGGCGAAGGGGTCGAAGAGGGAATGCTAACCTGGTATTCAAAAAATGCTTGCTGAAGTCGGATGTGTTGGACCGAAAGGTGCAAATATCGCAGTCAAGCTGTAAACTACGACACAACGCATTCCGTTCTCTGGACAACATTCTGCTTCTTAAGTCCTTTCAGGGTTTTGTAGCGGGAGATTGAGAACGAAGCCAACCCAAGCCAAGCCAATCCAACCCAAGCCAAGTCAAGCCAAACGTGCCAATGCACGGATAAAACATCTGACGTTCCTACAGACGCATTTGAGACAACCACACGAGAGTTCGACAATACTAACTACTGTCACCAATACCATTCATTATCTACATTGATCAAAAAACATCAGAAGCAAACCCTGAAGGCAACGAAATTGCAGAAAGCGAGGACAACGAGTCACCGAGAGAGTTACTTTTCGTAAATGACCAATGTCTAAAATACCAAGATGAAAGTAATTTACAAGATCACACAAACAAGCTACGGCTTGTACGAGATATAACATGAAGATTAGTACATCAAAGATATAGACTATCAAAATCAACAGATCACCAGACCCTCATAATATGCATGTCAAAGATAACGTAATCACACAGGTCAAGAGTTATATTATCAGTAAAGCATTTTTGCGGAGGACGGACGATTGAGCAGAAAAAAATTAAAGCCTGATGTAACAATGCAGTTCCAGGGACCTTCGAACTTTCACCACTTCTCAAACATCAGACCATCAGTACAGGAACACAATAGCAACTGAACTTATACTCAAATATCAGACCATCAGAACAGAAACACAACATTAATTGAGTATAAGTTATACTCAAATATCAGACCATCAGTACAGGAACACAACAGCAATTGAACTATGTGATGTGTTCTAATATGGCTGTAACGTCAAATCGCGACAGTGCTGACCTCATCGCAAACGGACAGACACACGAGGAGCTGACCGCAGGCCTGTCGCATGTCCTGTCCCCTCTGGCGACTCGCTCTCTCGACCTCGATCCGGTGTTTGTGTCGTTTTCTGATGTTTGCTGGTTCCTGTTCGGATTATAATTCCCAACTCCCTCACCAGGTGGTATAGAGGACTTTATTCTGTAGAATTGATGTGCTTTCAATCAGTTATACTGTATGTTATGCTGCACTTCGCTGCATTTCAAGCCTATCTTAAACCGGGGAAAACCAGTCCAAGATGGTCCAAAACGTTTCTGTTAACTGCACCCAGAATTCACTCCAAGTTATCACTAGGACCTCCCTGCTCAGACCGAAGCCGCCTTCCTCCTCCCCCCCCCCCCCCCGTCCTTACCGGATGTTACACGTCAACTCTACCAACCTCGTATTCTCAGCATAGCAAGGGTAAAAACAGGGAGTTAGACACGCAAAGCTGGACACAAATATTGGTCTAACACATACTCCTCGCTGCACTCATCCCGAGACAGCTGAGGACTCGGCTCCACCATTTGAGTATGTTGGGATTTCGGCCGACAGGCTACGCATGAACATATCCTCAGTGGTTGGACATGTAATGATAGTTCGACGCAACCGGCCTTTGACGCCTAATCGAACATTATTAGTATTACTGAGGAACACAGATGAGCATATGAAGATACATAATAATTCTCTTCAAGTTTATATCGATTTTCTAATGTTCTGTTTTAGGCAATGTTCAGTAGAGAGACGTATGGCTTTCCTTGCGACAAGATTGTGTACGACCAGGATGGGGCTACATTGAAGGTGGGGCTACTGGATGGCAAGATTGTGCCCCCATTTGGAGAGAAAAGCATAAGGAAGGTCAGAGACTTGCCCCTAAAAGATGATGACATCATCTTAATTGGATACCCAAAAACTGGTAAGGATGCTCATACATGTCCATTTGATGGTTCTAACAAACAATTATTCTATTCTGCTGTATTATTTTTTTGCCCGCATTTTCTCGTTTTTTGTTCACCTTCTTTTCTTTCCTTGTTTATGTCCGGATTTTCTCTTTTCTATTCCTTGTCCAAATTATAACACATTCTCTGTGACGTACACATGTTGTTGCTTTAATGCCCATAACGAGTACGTTTTCTCCTCTACGTGCCCTGAAAATGGCGTTAAGTGACTGGTTGTAGTTGCTTTCCTCACCTCCCGAGCGTCTTGTCATTTTCATTAGCGTAATATTTTGTCTTTTCTTTCTGACAACATTTCACCTTTTTCATTGTTCATGTTCAAATAATTGCACTTTCTTTCCCCAGTACAAATTTCGTATCTTTGTTTTTGTCTTGTACACATTTTATCTCGTCTTCTTGTCCATAGACACACTGTCTAGCCTTGTTTTCCAATGTCCCTGTTTTGTATCCTCCCTTCCCATGTTCACGTTTTGTATCCTCCCTTCCCATGTTCACGTTTTGTATCCTCCCTTCCCATGTTCACGTTTTGTATCCTCCCTTCCCATGTTCACGTTTTGTATCCTCCCTTCCCACGTTCACGTTTTGTATCCCCCCTTCCCATGTTCACGTTTTGTATCCTCCCTTCCCACGTTCACGTTTTGTAGTCTCCCTTCCCATAATCACGTTTTGTAGCCTCCCTTCCCATAATCACGTTTTTAGCCTCTTTTCCCATAATCACGTTTTGTAGCCTCCCTTCCCATAATCACGTTTTCTGGCTAGCTAATATGTGTGGCGGACAACTGCCCAAATTGAACCTCAAACATAACCCATCAAGTGCTCTTAGAATGTAACTTGCGCAGCAATTGTCCTAGTGTCACGCTGCGAACGAGACCTGGAAGCTAAATGGTCAGCGGAACGGGTAATGGTCATACCCAACACCATGACTGGACACGGTTTATAGACTGTCAACCCCCACCCCTCTTTCCCTATGTACATATAACCATATGACTACCCCCAATACCATTACTGTACATGGTTTATGGGCGTATAAGACCCTATGTACATGTAACCAAGCGGACATCACCAGCACCATTCAAGGACATGGCTAATAGACGCACAAATGACCTTACTCTGACTTATTCAAGCTGATGAAGACGTATGAAATATGTACACAATGCTCCTCCATTTTAATTGGATGAGTTTCTTCAAGTCTCCCAGTTACGTTATATTGCCACAGGTTGCGCCTGTTCAGATGTGTCCGTTGATTTAGAGCGAACAAAAGTAAGGCCAGAACAAATTAAACAATCAAATGATCAAAGCCCGTTGTTTCTTTCGGTGCTCAGGCATTGACCACGTCTCGCCAGCATTCACTGGCCTGGGCTGCTCTTTCTTCCTTTTGTTTCCACAAATACTCAAGTGTGACTTACAAAGAGCTTTAAAGGTTCTTAGAACCAGATACATGGACAAATGGAAAACAGAGCAAACTGGCTACACAAACAAATGATGATTACTACCAGTTGAACAGAAGAGAGCAGGTGATGATCTTCAGACTCCGCACATACTGACATGTTATCTATTCAATACACTAAAGATAGGTGCTACATAGTCTTAGTTTTAGTCGACCTGTACTTCTACAGGGGGGGGGGGGGGAGCTCATGTGCAGGCCCCATCTCTGGTGTGAGCTGGATGTAGCTGGAATGAGGATTTCCTACTTGGCTGGCAAGGCTCGAGCAGCTTATTACTCCGCTGTGTTGTGTCAAGTGCCGGAGAGGGTGGTTAACCGATGTGCGAGTCCATTTTAATAGACTCAAACATTAGAGCAAAGTAGACTCGCAGCCTGTTAGGCGCAATCTATGCTACCCCCAAAAAATCCCCTAACCATGTCCGGTGTTATGCCACGACACACAGTTAGTCGCCTCTTACGACATGCTATCTGTGGGGCTGTGGAGCTATTCTTGTCTGTGTCATATACAAAGACCCCGGCGGACCACGCAGGCCGATATGTGCTACTGACGAATGCATCTGTGGTACTGGGAAAATGACCTCTGAATATCTGCTCCGAAGTTCTCCTACATACGAGAACCAGAGAAAGTACCTAAGGCCGTCACCAATGCCAACACTATACAAACGCCATGACAGTGCCGACAGTCTCAGGATGACCGCTGCTTTCTTTGAACAAATTCAAGTCTACGTCTGACCACGTACGAAGAAGAAGAAGCAAAAGAAGAAGCAGAAGAAAAAGAAGAGAAAGAAGAAGAAGAAGAAGACGATGAAGAAGAAGATGTAGAAGAAGAAGAAGCTCTCCTAATTTACATGCTGTAAACAAAACAGTCCAAATGAAAGGCGCAAATATCGTTTCCTTGCTGCAAACTGCGACACAAAGTAACAAAACGTCTTTTTGAGGACAAACGCAGCAGATGAAGAAAAGGAGACTGCCAATCCCCACTTGTTTGACTAGGCCGCTGTAATACATTCAGGTTTTCTAGATGCACGCGAACTTAAGGGGAATGAGATGATCCGTGTGTTTCACATGATTCAGACGTCAGCCTCCGCTCTCATATCCATCTGTAAAATTGTACGCCTGACTGCCCTTTTTACGGAAGGCCTGCGAATTTGGAAGAGATCCGATCACCGCCTCCCCCACTCCCTAACACTGAAGATGTATTCTAATGTAGATTTCAACACTTCTTCGGCGTCTTCAGTACTTGCTTTTGGAGAGTTTGAACCTATTTGATGTTCATTACAAAATATGTTTGTCAGTAGAAAAAAGACAGATAATTCCCCCGCCTTCTCTCTATCAGGGTGTCACTGGACCTGGGAGATACTGAACATGATAGTTAGTGGCAAGGCTCAGCACACACAAACAGGGAAGGTCACCTGTTTCATGGAAGTAGCTCCCACTGAATTATTGGAGAGCTGTCCATCCAGACGCATCCTGAACACACATCTTTGGTTTGAGTACATACCCAAGCAGGTATCGGCATGTTAACTGAGCTATTCATTACTATTTATAATATTTGATGGCATTATATTGTAAAGTCAAGTCAAGTCAAGTAACCCATAGCATTACTGCCGTAGAGGTGTGAGGTGTTAGTGATCTCACATTTCAAAAGCTTGGCTATATGAGAAGGGGTCGAAGAGGGAATGTTAACCCGGTACTCAAAAAATACTTGCTGAAGTCGGATGTGTTCGACCGAAAGGTGCAAATAGCGCATTAAAGCTGTAAACTACGACACAACGCATTCCGTTCTCTGGACTTCATTCTGCTACTTAAGCCCTTTCAGTGTTTGATAGTGGGAGATTGAGAACGAACGAAGCCAAGTCAAGCCAAGCCAAGCCAAGTCATACTAAATACTCGAACTACATTTCCCCCAAGCCTAGTAAGCTGCAGGAAGTTGTTGTTGTTGTTGTTGTTGTTGTTACGGATGCAGCATTCCTTCGGCTCAATGCCATCTAATGTTTTCTAGTGCCATACAAAGTGTTTCGTTTATCTGGCGTAGGAGGAAGAAGCAGGAAGTAAAAACTGAAAAATAAAGAAGTACTACGTATAGCCTCCGGCTACCTGGCAGCAGGCATAACCTACCTGTTTGAACACGATTCCAAGTAAGTATAACAGTCAAAATATAATTTATAACAACGATTTCACCTGCTCCTGTAAACTGTAGATAGACTAAGGAAGGTCAGAATACAAGAGAGCAACCGTGCACATGAGGAATTGCATTTATCATGATCGGAGACGCACATTGTATGTATGATTAGCAATGAGATGGTGAAGATAGGTGGTATATAGTCTAATGGTTGCCTGATAATAACTTTGCAGATTGATCAGTGTCTGGTGTTGCTTTAGCAGGACAAGAGATGTGTTTGGTAAACTCAAGCCACGTGTGAAGTTTTATAGGCGTAGCTTTAATTTTCTCTGATTTTGGGTTTTACAATCGCTTTTCTTAAATCTTGAGTCATTGCAAAGCTCTTGGCACGGCATTTAGTACTTGAATTACAGCGGTAATCTTCACATCATTCATCAGGCTGCTGTAACAGTTTATTTTACAACGTAACTACTTTGGTACAAACCGTTACTCTTACGTGTCTAGCATTCAATGGTGGTGACAAGACACATATTCGAGAATCGTTGTTCTGGTATCTCTTCCACAGGTCTCAGAGAAGAAGACCAAGATTGTGTTCACCGTTAGGAACCCTAAAGACACAGCGGTCTCCTATTACAATCATCACATCTCTCTGGCTCACATATACGAATATAAGGGCTCATTCAATAGCTGGTTAAAGCTCTACTTGGACAGCCAAGGTTATACTGAGAATGTTTTGTTTTTGACAAAGTCGTTTCATGCTTGTTTTACATTTTTATTGCATTTTCATTGCATTACTTACAAAGCAGTAGATTTTCACTGTATATGGCACTTTATAGGAACCACTTTACTCTGCCGGTTCCCCAAAGAAGCGTATATAATAGTAACACTGTAATCATGTCAAGCATGTCGCAGTAGTAATAGTAGTAGTAGTAGTAGTATTAGAAGCAGCAGTAATAGTAGTAGTAGTAGTAGTAGTAGTAGCAGCAGTGGTAGTAGTAGTAGTAGTAGTAGTAGCAGTAGTAGTAGTAGTAGTAGCAGCAGTAATAGTAGTAATAGTAGTAGTAGTAGTAGTAAAGTAGACGTAGTAGCAGTAGTAGCAGTAGTAGTAGTAGCAGTAGTATCAGTAGTATTATGTAGCAGTAGCAGTAGTAGTAGTAGTAGTAGTAGTAGTAGTAGTAGTAGTAGTAGTAGTAGTAGCAATAGTACTAGTAGTGTAGCAGAGTCCAGGTTTCCGGAGTTTATAAGCATAAGCTATTAATGTTGCTCAAACTAATCCAACCCAGTTCTAGCCGCACACTCGCCTCCCTTTATCTGCACTCTCAACACACTCTAAAAAAAAACTCTTCTTCATGTTTGAATTCTGTGCATTCACTCACACTCAGATCCCCCCAGGCGGGTGATCTGGACATTATACATTCAATCTATTCAATGTATACTCACATATGATCACACACTCAATCAATCTGCGTATACACACGCTCTGGAACATACATCGTTCCCTTGGTGTCCCTTACCACGTACAACACACATCAGCTCTCTACTAGACACAATGCGCCAAACACACACCTTATAGAGCAACTGGCCAAGACTCAAATGCGTATGCTGGTTCAGCAACCCTGTTCTATCACTAACATTCGTAAAACAGCCTATCAATCGCTCTTCTATTAAGTCGGCGAGCTAAACAGACTCCTAGCTAAATTATGTCTGTCTCTCTCTTTCTCTATCTCTCCATATCCAGTCTCTTTGCGTTAAACTTTGTCTAGTATTATGTAGTCTCAAGCAGTATCAGAGCTATCCAATCGACCTCTGGGGGATGTCTGCTCGAACCATCATCTAGTTTGGATCTACCCCCATTTAGTCGTTATAGGAACGAACCACTCTGAACTCCTGTCACTCAAAATGTCGCAGCAAGCTCTGCTGTCCTCTGTCTGTCACTCATCCCACACTACCCGAATTGGAACGCCAGTGGTCAGCACCTTGCCTCTACCTGTACTAAACACATTCTTTCCCCCAACCCCGTTTTCCTTTGTTGACTTAGTATCGAGACAGTGAGTGACCTTGGCGTAGTGTCGAGACGGAGAGTGACCTTGGCACACATTCAGGTACCACTGTTCTCAGAGTCGCTGACAACATCACCCCTGCTCTAAACGTTCATGCTCCGGCTGGAACTGTTACATTAGTAGAAGTAGTAGTAGCAGCAGTAGTAGTAGCATTAGTTGCGGTAGTATTAGCATTATGTAGTACAAGTAGTAGTAATAGTAGTAGTAGTAGTAGTAGTAGTAGTAGTAGTAGTAGAAGTATCAGCAGCAGTAGTAGTACTATTAGTAGCAGTAGTAGCAGTGGTAGCGGTAGTAGCAGTGGTAGCAGTAATAGTAGTAGTAGTAGTAGTTGTAGTAGTAGTAGCAGTATCAGTAGTATTATGTAGCAGTAGCAGTATTAGTAGTAGTGGTAGTAGTAGCAGGAGTACTTAATAGTAGCAGTAGCAGCAGCAGTAGTAGTAGCAGTAGTAGTAGTAGTAGCAGTATCAGTAGCAGTATTAGTAGTAGTAGTAGTAGTAGTAGTAGTAGCAGTAGTATCAGTAGCAGTTTTAGTAGCATTAGTAGTAGTAGCAGTAATAACATTAGTAGTAGTTGTCGTTGTAGTAGTAGTTGTAGTAGTAGTACTATTAGAAGTAGTAGCATTAGTAGTAGTATATGTCCATCGTGATCGAAGATGGCGATAGCATTCGATTTGTGTGGAGATACGAGTCTGCATGTAGCTGTGTGGTTCTATGCCTGATCTGTCCACTATTCCGCTCAAAGATTGCACGTTGACTATATTGGTAGCGATTCATCATATATTTTCTGCTCAGCCAGGCGAGCACCTTGTGTCATTGCAAAGCGCCGGGCTGAGTGGTCCGGCACAAACGACACCCAGTAAGCAACATCAATATGTAGGATGTTCAAGAAGGCCTTTAGTGAATCGGTGTATCTTCTACCCGCCCGATGAACACATGTCCGTCTTGAGTGTACAAAGGTTGCATAGGCTGGAGATGGTCGGGAATGCGAACAGCATGCCCAACCCAATGAACATGGCCACTGTAAGCATGTCGTACATAATGTACAAATGCCGCCCAAGACACAATGCACGAATTGACAGCGGCTATAAAATCCTAGCTGGCTGCTTGCATCAGTTAGCGAATCAGAGCTTATAAAGAGCCGATTCTGTCACCAAGGTGTAGCCATGGACACAGACTGCACCAACACGGACTGGCTAGAGAACAGTCATCTATGAAGGAAAGCAGAATTTTATCGAAAATGTCCTTCTTTGTCGGGCCGAAAGTGGTAAATATCGCAGTGTAGCTGTGAACTGCGGCAAGAAAAGTTATTTTCAAGACGAAGACAAAAGAAGAGATAAGAGGCGACGACAGAGAGATGGGCATGGGGCTTGCTACCTCACCCTGTAGAAATATTAAGATACGACAACTACAACAAATATGGACAGGACAACTAAAAACAAAAATAATATGAAACTTAACAATTGAAGACAGAAAAATGTCCTCTGTGAAGAGGACAAATCATGCGAATGCAGAAAAACGCGAGGAATCTGCACCTCTGACGTACTTGTCATATTCTAGGTGTATTTCTAGCTCATCATTAGAAGAACCGGCCTGAGCCGCCTCTATGAACTCCCTGCCTTGACTCTCTAGCCAGCAGATGGTTTCGCTGAAAACTCAGATACTACTTTACACAACATATGTCGCCCCCATCCTGTTTGACTCCTTGTTAGTTCCGGAACCTGGACTAACCTGCGCAACGAATTGAAGCCTTCCGCTCGCGCAACTAGATGTGCATTCTTACGATCCACTGGTACGACTGGGTCTCAACCGACGAAGTCAAGTAATTATAATAATATAAATATTGTACATATATCATTATTTCCATGAGCAGTAATCAAATATTTTTTAATGTATAATTATTGCAGTCAAAGTTAAATTTGCAATATTTCGTATGTATAATTTTTTTTTAATTTTTAATTTTGCGTTCACCTTATTTCTCTATTGCCCAAGGCGGTGTTCGTTGCACTACGGTTTTTATTTTGCACCTGTCGATCCAGTGCATCCGACTTCGGCATGCATTTTATGTAAAGGTCTTCTTCCTCCTGCATTTTCTAAGGGTTTTCTTCCTCGGGGTAACGGCAGGTGTTATGATGGGGATCGAACCCAGCACCTTCGGTTTGTATAATTATTTCACACAATGATATCATAATTGTCCTGTGTGGTACCAGGTTCACTCAAAAATTGTAAAATTATATTTCATGTGTCATTATTGTTTAAAAAAATTATTTTTGTCATTATTGAAAGCTGTTACATATGCCTGAAGAAGTCATACCTGGCTAACGGAAAGACACATTGAATTGACATTTTCTTTGAACATGATATGGTCGTTTGAAGATCAAGTTCCAATATCTATTCTCTCACAACTTATGGACAAATGGTCATTTCTCTGTTTTGCACGTTTATAATATGTCAAGCCACAATAAATTACAAAATGGTGTCACCCCCAAAACATGGCGCTTGAATATTTATGACGTTCTCTTCACGAGTTGTGGTTGCACTAAGAATATTGTTTACTGGCATATACTAACACGATGAACTGGCGCCACGAACTGACACCATGTCTGATTTTGACAACAGAAAAATTAAAATATTTAATTTTTGTTATATTGTAACAAATTTGTTAACATTAAACCTCTACCTTAATCAATATCTTGGGCCAAGACAAAAATTCAGAACCTTGTCTGCGACACTGGTCCTCACACCATTGTTGTCCATGGTCACACGGTGCCCCGACACAGGTCCTCACAGCATTGTTGTCCATGGCCACACGGTGCCCTGACACAGGTCCTCACACTATTGTTGTCCATGGTCACACGGTGCCCCGACACTGGTCCTCGCAGCATTGTTGTCCATGGTCACACGGTGCCCCGACACAGGTCCTCACAGTATTGTTGTCCATGGCCACACGGTTCCCCGACACAGGTCCTCACACTATTGTTGTCTATGGTCACACGGTGGAGTGCACCAACGAATTTACATTCTTGGTGAATTCTATTTTATCCGATGGACGCAGTGCGCCTGGCATGTTAAGGAGGATCGGACTTGTTGCCTCTGCTATGATTGACCGCCACCGCGTGTGGAATAATGGCAGACTCTCTTAGATCAAAAATTCGTATTTATCAGACGTATGTGATTCCTGTCCTCTTGTATGGTTCAGAGACTTGGACCCCACTTAAACAGGATATATCAAGACTCGATGTCTTTCACATGCGCAACCAGCGACGCATGGTCGGTATCCGGTGGTTCGATCTCGTCCGCAATGTCGAGGTCTCTGCAAAGGCGAGTCTTCCCTCCATCTCAGACACTCTGGTCCGCCGTTGCCTGTCTGTGTTTGGTCACGTGGTTGGACGACCACAAAGTCCCGGCTCACTAGATCATGTCCACGTCAGCTATGTTTAGCAACGGTCTCACACCGGCCGACTAGAGGCGTGGGAGGGGCCGCCCCTATTCTACAAGGCTCCGGGGGTAGCCGTATCTCTTTCGGCATTGGATGAGGTTTGACTACAAGCTTCAGCAGTTGGACATGGTTGTGGTCGATCGACGCAAGGAGCCCTAGATGCCTAATCGCACACTATTATTATTATTTGTTTTAACTACCGAATTGGGTATTAAAAAGAATGTTTTTTCTCGAGCGAAGTGTATTAATAAAACTTGAAGGAAAGAGACGGGTAGGTTGAAGAGGGAAGAGTTTGTAGGGGTGGAGGGAGAGTCAAATGCGGAGAGAGGGGCAGGTTGAGGATAGAAAGCGTTTAGAATGGCGGGTTAAGGGGAAAGAAGAAATTGGTGAGTTGAGCTGGATTAGATGAACGGATTGATGTGAGTTGGGTAAGAGATTTGCGGTATGGTGCAAAGAGATTGACGAATTGATAAGGGAAGAAATGGCCAGAGAGATGGGTGGGGTAAGAGCTGAAGTGGTGGTATGTTAGGCGGTGTGATGGGAGTGCAATGGGGATATGACATAATACTAATAATGTTCCCATAGGCATCTAAGGCCCGTTACGTCGAACAACCACTACCATGTCCGACTGCTGAGATTTGTTTATGCGTAGTGTGTCGACCGAAATCTCTGCAGACTCCCCAGGTGGAGCCAGGTACTCCGCTGCCTTGGGATGAGAGCAGCGAGGAGTGTGTGTTGGACCAATGTTTGTGTCAGGCTATCTTTGTCCGTGTTTGACTCCTTGTTTTTTCGTATACCGCCCCTGAGGCCTTTGGGTTGTGTCCACCTGACTCTTGCAGTGCTGAGAATATGGAGTTGGGAGATGTATCGTATTATCTCTGCTGGAAAGGGTGGGGTAGCGGGGGGGGGGGGGGGGGGGCTGGGGGTGGGGGTGGGGGGGCAGAAATAATGCGGCTTCAGTTCAAGTAGGAAGGTTCTTGAGTATGACATTATATTATACGACATAAGTTTACGATTTAAACAATTAACTATTTTCATAATTATCCGAACCGCGCCTTGTAAAATACTAGTCATTGTATAAAAGATAAATTGGTTCCTAAACAATATTGCAAGAAAAACAGCTTCCAATATTTCGGTGATGAGAAAAGACATAAGCGTCTGGACAGGGAGTGATACTGGGGGATGTGATTCCTGGATGTAAAACTAAGATGTCACCAGAACAGACTGAGCATGTCTTTGCATGACGCCGGCGACTCACTCTAAACCAAGATTCATAACATGCTTTCCTCACAGAGGCCATGTTCTGTGAATTACGTGTTCATGATCATAACGTTACGATATTTCATTATTTGAGTTACCTACAATCTCTTTTGATATTTAACAAACGAAATATTTTGTTTGACTGTTTCAGTGGACTATGGTTCTTTCTTCGATTTCTATCAAAGCTGGAGTGAGGCCATTAAAAACAACCCTGACCAACCCATTCTGATCATGTCCTTCGAGGACATGAAGGAGGTTTGTTCATTCTTCAGTACTTAACTCGCTGTCTGTTTTCAATTTTACTGAAAGTTTAGAATTTGTAAAAAGTATTGTAACAAATTTGGAACAAATTTATTTCGGGTTCTTGTTGTTCAATGTTTTTACAAAGACAGTATGATATGTACTGAGTGTATTCGACTTCAGCATTCTAAATGGGTTGAGTCAAAGACGTTTGCAAGCATGACATGAAAGCATTCGATATGAATACCTCTAACTGAGAGAAACTCGCCAAAAAACAAACCTGGCTGGAGGCCTTGTGTGCTAGCCTGCAAGCAGGGGACGCCAAGACACGACAAAATGCAGAAAACGTGTGGGTCGGAAACTAGGGTAACAACTGACTAAGGCTACTCTTTCATTCATAGGCGTCTCAATCTTTTAGAAGCTTCTCAGAACGCACGCATGGGCGCTGAATATGGAGACCCTGGGCTGCCCAAACTGCAGGATCCCTCTCTCGGCCTCGCTGGTGTAATCCAAAGGAATGCAAAGCATGACAATTTGGCACCAGCTAAGCTGCAGGAGCTGCCGGAATGAGTTCGCAATTTTGAAACCATCCGATTTAGGTGCTACCACTCCGGATTTTCTGTCTGGGTTTACTCTCGTAGCCCTACGATTTCTCGAGGTTTCCACGAGGCAGTGGAGTCGTTGCCGGCAGAAGCTAGTTGCTCGAGACCAGTAACGTATTTACTCGCACAATTCCTCCCATTGCACTGAAACCCTTGCTTAATTCATTCCATGTTTGCCGTCCACGAGAGCTTGCAGTACATATAATAATAACAGTTGCCATCGTAAACGTAGTTGTGATATAATCATACCGGGATGCGATGTTAATTGACAGTAAAGTCCAATCCTGGCACGGTAGATTCTGCTGCATTTGAGATACATATGGGAATAGCCAGCTGTGGGATCGTTGTCCATTTTGGTCATTTGGGCAACTCTTTTTACCTAAGCCTCGAGAAAGATATTTAGATCAGCAATTTGAACACCTCGTGTGATCCTAGCGCACCAGAAGGAGCGGTTCTGTGCAAGCGGTTGCCAAGACGTAACATCAATGTTGAAACTTTTCAGACATTTTTATGGAGTCTCTGTAGCATTTCTTCTGTCCACTGACGAACTTGAGCCTGTTCTGTGCTCACCCTAGAGCAGCTGATTGTGACACCCGAACAACATGTCCTGCCCTTCTTATCTCGGCTCATGCATAAATAACTGGATGCTGACATGTCGGACAGAAAATGGATCTGTGAAGTAGATGTAAGAATACATTTATCTTCTTATTTATTCAATGTTTATGAAAACGAAATTTATTCCTCTATTCTGGAATATCCTATGGGGGATATTGTTCCAGAGCTCTATTTTGAACACTGGAGTATAACAACATTGACAGGTGTGGTTCATACACCACGTTAGAACAAGAACACGAATTATACCTACGTTACGACCAAAAGACCTTCAACATGACTGATCGACAATCATAAAGGATCCACTGCTAAGTATGTTTATGTGTTCATCATTGCACTGATGATTTGTTAGTTGTTTTTATTTATGTTGTCCTTTGTCGCTGATGGAAATCTTTTGGTCGTAACGTAGGTTTAGTTCTTGTTCGAATGAAACACACACGTGTCAATTTTATTATACTCGCCTTATTATTGTCGTTTCAGTCAAGGAGACTTCACCAAGCAAGCTTGTCGTCTAGATCGTTCTGGAACGCTTGTCTCGTGGGTTCGCACATACGTTTTTCCACGTTTAAATCTATCGCTGGTCTCTTGCCCTGAGAATGTATCTTAGGTCGGACTTGAATGTTCAGCCTGGTATTTACTAGTCGGGGGTCCGTCCAGCACTCCGCACCAGTCAGGCTCTTTGTTATTTGGACGTCACTGCGATCCCTGCGCCTCACGGTGGTGTAGTCTAACTCACGCCAATGGCGGGATCTTGGATGCATCCATGTAGTCCGTTCCATGCTGGAAGTTAGAAGGTTGTGTTCGTGATAAGGAGATAATTTGTAACACAGGCCTTCATCAGTAGCAATCCATTTCTGTTGCATTTTCAAATTGCAAGTTTACCAATGAGTCCTTCCCAGTCTGTATGGTCTGCACCAACTTTAGCATTAAAATAACCGAGAATGATCAATGTGTCAGTGCTTGGAACTCAAGGTCTTCATATAATCCATCTTTGGTCTCATCTGGGTTGGTTATAGTAGGTGCGTAGGCGCTGATAATGGTGACCTGTCTGTTCCCACCCAGGGGGGAGGCGCAGTGACATCAGGCGATCATTGATTTCCTTAGGTAGGCTTACCAGTCTGGAGACTATGTTTACTCTTATTGCGAAACTCACTTCAGCTTCCGGCGTTCCTGTTAGTGCAACCGCACCAGTAAAATGTGTAGCCGGCAACCTCATCTGTGAGCTGTCCCTCCTCTGTGAGCTGTCTCTTCTCTGTGAGCTGTCCCTCCTCTGAGCTGTCCTTCCTCTGTGAGCTGTCCCTTCTCTGTGAGCTGTCCCTCCTCTGTGAGCTGTCCCTTCTCTGTGAGCTGTCCCTTCTCTGTGAGCTGTCCCTTCTCTGTGAGCTGTCCCTTCTCTATAAACTGTCCCTGCTCTGTGAGCTGTCCCTTCTCTATAAACTGTCCCTGCTCTGTGAGCTGTCCCTCCTCTGTGAGCTGTCCCTCATCTGTGAGCTGTCCCTCCTCTGTGAGCTGTCCCTCCTCTGTGAGCTGTCCCTCCTCTGAAAATCTTGTCTCGCTCAGGACGACTATGCTGATCTTACCAGGTCCCTGGGGACTAATGTAGTCTGTCACTCGGGTGTGTCTGCCGGTGTCCACGAGTGTGCAAACATTCCATGTCGCCAGTATAATGGGTGATGTCTTTACTCGTTTTCCCATAGTTTTTCCGCTGAGTTTTGTGATCCCCTCCAGCCGCGGTGAGCTGGTCAGGGCGCGGTTAGTAGTGTGCGGATGATGTTGTGAATTACGCATTTGCTGGTTCATAGTAAGGGTGGGTTGCGCAAGGTCCCCCTCACTCTCTCGTCTGCACCCGACATTTTCTGGAGGACGGATATTGTCAGGGCATCCGTGCCGATTGCGCATGCAGCCCGTATGTTGCACGAGTGCACCAGTTTATCGTGTAGGCTTTTGTTTTGCACATTTTCGATGCATCAGCGCGTGTAAGAAGCTATTTTGCACATTGTCGATGCATTTGCGCGTGTAAGTAGCTATTTTGCACATTTTCGATGCATCAGCGCGTGCAAGTAGCTATTTTGCACATTTTCGATGCATCAGCGCGTGTAAGTAGCTATTTTGCACATTTTCGATGCATCAGCGCGTGTAAGTAGCTATTTTGCACATTTTCGATGCATCAGCGCGTGTAAGTAGCTATTTTGCACATTTTCGATGCATCAGCGCGTGTAAGTAGCTATTTTGCACATTTTCGATGCATCAGCGCGTGTAAGTAGCTATTTTGCACGATGTGTCTCGTGTTTTCTGTTATTCAAAAGTTATTACCCATCACAAGCGATGATAGTCACACCATCAGACAGTTTTGACTTAATAATGTGATGTGCGCTGTATTTAGATTATAGTGAAGAAGGAACTGCGCTGGTCATCAATCTCACTCTAATCCCGAGTTACCTTGGATCAGTGGCAAGACTATTGGTTGAGACAACTGGAGGTAACTCAGGATGCAGACACTCTAGTCTTACCTCCAGTGAGACCAGGGGTCGTTTGAAACTTGAGGGATTCGATCACCCACCGTTTCCGTTCATCACTGTGAGAGGCGAGTGCCTTAACCTCTAACTACAGCGAGCCCCTTGTTAAACATAAGACTGTAATGTACAACACATTTGTATCCCTAAAAAAACAAGAACTAATCTACAGGATGCACATTCTGAATGAAAGAATTGGGCTTTATAAGTTTCACGTACCTTTTTAACAGAAGCTGTACTGAAACGTTACCTTTCTCTTTTGTAAAGTCTGTATGTTTGTGGTTACAGACAACTAGATTTCACAATGGAATGGTGTAGACAACTTATAGCTTTCGCGAGTGTTAACTTGGCTCTGATTGCGGGTGTTAACCTGGCTCTGATTGCGGGTGTTAACCTGGCTATGATCGCGAGTGTTAACCTGGCTCTGATCTCGAGTGTTAACCTGGCTTTGATTGCGTTTGTCAACCTGGCTCTGATCGCGGCTGTTAACCTGGCTCTGATCGCTTGTGTTAACCTGGCTCTGATCTCGAGTGTTAACCTGGCTCTGATCGCGTGTGAACCTGGCTCTGATCTCGAGTGTTAACCTGGCTCTGATCGCGTGTGTTAACCTGGCTCTGATCGCGGCTGTTAACCTGGCTCTGATCGCGTGTGTTAACCTGGCTCTGATCTCGAGTGTTAACCTGGCTCTGATCGCGTGTGTTAACCTGGCTCTGATCGCGGCTGTTAACCTGGCTCTGATCGCGTGTGTTAACCTGGCTCTGATCGCGGCTGTTAACCTGGCTCTGATCGCGTGTGTTAACCTGGCTCTGATCGCGGCTGTTAACCTGGCTCTGATTGCGTGTGTTAACCTGGCTCTGATCGCGGCTGTTAACCTGGCTCTGATCGCGTGTGTTAACCTGGCTCTGATCTCGAGTGTTAACCTGGCTCTGATCGCGTGTGTTAACCTGGCTCTGATCGCGGCTGTTAACCTGGCTCTGATCGCGTGTGTTAACCTGGCTCTGATCGCGGCTGTTAACCTGGCTCTGATCGCGTGTGTTAACCTGGCTCTGATCTCGAGTGTTAACCTGGCTCTGATCGCGTGTGTTAACCTGGCTCTGATCGCGGCTGTTAACCTGGCTCTGATCGCGTGTGTTAACCTGGCTCTGATCTCGAGTGTTAACCTGGCTCTGATTGCGAGTGTTAACCTGGCTCTGATCGCGGGCTTTACCCTAGCTCTTTTCGCGAGTGTTAACCTGACTCTGATCGCGGGCTTTACCCTAGCTCTTTTTGCGAGTGTTAACCTGACTCTGATCGCGGGTGTTACCCTGGCTCTGATCGCGAGTGTTACCCTGGCTCTGATCGCGGGTGTTAGCCTAGTTCTGATCGCAAGTGTTAGTCTGGCTCTGATCTCTGGTTTTAACCTGGCTCTGATCGCGTGTGTTAAAGTGGCGCTTAGGTGAAAAGATAAACAGAAATAATACGGAATTGCAGGGAGGGGAGGGGGGGGGGGGGGTAGAGAAAGTAATGATGGACAGGAGGCACTCTCAAAAAGAAGCTGGACAGTATAACCAGACATGCGCTGGATCGGAGTTCACAGGGATAGAGACAGGAAACGAAATCGACGTGGAAGTGGAAGTCAGTTCACTCTGGTAGGCGGAACTCAAGAAGAAGCGAAAGAGGTATAAACTAATGTAGACACACACACACACACCCACACAGAGAGAGATAGAGAGAGAGAGAGAGAGAGAGAGAGAGAGAGAGTCACGACAAGAGACAGAAATAGTTTTTGGCAACATTAAAAACCGTTGTTGCACGGAAACGCCGATATAATTAGATAGTCGATACATACGTATAGCAATATACGTAAAGGCTAGGACGCTGCATCGAGACACACAGATAAAAACATATAATAGTATACATAAAGGATTCGAGGTTGCATCGTGACACAAACAGGTGAAAACATAATAGTATACATAAAGGATTCGAGATTGCATCGTGAAACACACAGGTGAAAACATAATAGTATACATAAAGGATTCCATGTTGCATCGTGACACACACACAGGTGAAAACATAATAGTATACATAAAGGATTCCATGTTGCATCGTGACACACACACGTGAAAACATAATAGTAAACGACAAGGATTTGAGGTTGCATCGGGACACACAGAGATACAAACATAAAACCTTGAGGTAATCATTCTAAGACTTCTTTAGAAGCGATCGCGCCCTTTATTTTTGTCTGGATCGTTTCTTCAGCCAAAACATTATTTGCCATGTTAATCATTTCACCAGAAGACCGTTTCACCTACCCGATCGCAGCCTGCTATACATCAAAGACGATATTACCTGATTGTATGTTGTTCTGTAAACTACCTTTTATTCTTTGAGTCAGCCACCTTCTTCTTCCGCTCTTTTGAAAATATCAAGTATAATGACTATATCTACAATGCTTTTTCTTGTATTGACTTTGAATTCAAGTTCGATCATCGTTTTCTTCTGGTGGTATGTAACTGGTATACTCGGTTGCTTGTCTGCAGCATCCCCAATGTGTGAGTTCATCTGCTCTCTCGTTTTCCGTATTTTCCACAAGGAGATGATATCCGCTGCATGACAACCTTTCGCTGTTTACTTACTTTAGGAGCAGTGCCGATAGGCACGACAGTTTCCCCAGACTTCAGGCGCAGTGCTTGTAGGCACGGCAGTTTCCCCAGACTTCAGGCACAGTCCCTGTAGATACAGCAGTTTCCCCAGACTTCAGGCGCAGTGCCGCCTGTAGGCACGGCAGTTTCCCCAGACTTCAGGCTCAGTGCCGCCGGTAGGCACGGCAGTTTCCCCAGACTTCAGGCGCAGTGCCGCCGGTAGGCACGGCAATTTCTTCAGACTTCAGGCGCAGTGCCACCTGTAGGCACGGCAGTTTCCTCAGACTTCAAGCACAGTGCCTGTTGGCACGGCAGTTTCCCCAGACTTCTGGCGC
Source organism: Ariolimax columbianus (assembly GCA_036924085.1). Taxonomy (NCBI): domain Eukaryota; kingdom Metazoa; phylum Mollusca; class Gastropoda; order Stylommatophora; family Arionidae; genus Ariolimax; species Ariolimax columbianus. The sequence continues at coordinate 8,398,335 of JAVGWX010000015.1, read as the reverse complement.
AGTGCCTGTGGGCACGGCAGTTTCTCCCGACTTCAAGTGCAGTGCCTGTAGGCACGGCAGTTTCCCCAGACTTCAGAGCTTGAAGTAATAATGTTGCATCTGTTGAAAATACTACATGATATGGAATGCTGGTCTTCTGTGTAACTGTCCTGCTCCAATGACATAGTTGTGTTAAAAACTTGGCTTGACCTCTCCTTGATTGATCTGCTTTGATCTACTGAAGATGATTGTGATAATGTGTTCTGGCCTCAGCCCCAATGATATTGTTGTGTTAACTTGATGTGCCTTTCATTCAGAGATCGTTTCTGCATGTTTGGAGATGTTTGTATAATAACGTGGTCTAGCCCATCAAAGGTCTTGTCTGCTTGTTTGGAGATGTTTGTATAATAACGTGGTCAAGCCCCTCAAATGTCCTGTCTGCTTATTTGGAGATGTTTGTATGATAACGTGGTCTAGCCCCTCAAAGGTCCTTTCTGCATGTTTGGAGATGTTTGCATAATAACGTGGTCTAGCCCCTCAAAGGTCCTTTCTGCTTGTTTGGAAATGTTTGTATAATAACGTGGTCTAGCCCCTCAAAGGTCCTTTCTGCATGTTTGGAGATGTTTGTATAATAACGTGGTCTAGCCCCTCAAAGGTCATTTCTGCATGTTTGGAGATGTTTGTATAATAACGTGGTCTAGCCCCTCAAAGGTCCTTTCTGCTTGTTTGGAGATGTTTGTATAATAACGTGGTCTAGCATCTCAGAGATCGTTCCTGCGTGTTTGAAGATGCTTGCCATAATTTGGTCTGATTTCTCAGAGACCGTTTCTGCTTGTTTGAAGATGCTTGCCATAATTTGGTCTGATTTCTCAGAGACCGTTTCTGCTTGTTTGAAGATGCTTGCCATAATTTGGTCTGATTTCTCAGAGACCGTTTCTGCTTGTTTGAAGATGCTTGCCATAATTTGGTCTGATTTCTCAGAGACCGTTTCTGCTTGTTTGAAGATGCTTGCCATAATTTGGTCTGATTTCTCAGAGACCGTTTCTGCTTGTTTGAAGATGCTTGCCATAATTTGGTCTGATTTCTCAGAGACCGTTTCTGCTTGTTTGAAGATGCTTGCCATAATTTGGTCTGATTTCTCAGAGACCGTTTCTGCTTGTTTGAAGATGCTTGCCATAATTTGGTCTGATTTCTCAGAGACCGTTTCTGCTTGTTTGAAGATGCTTGCCATAATTTGGTCTGATTTCTCAGAGACCGTTTCTGCTTGTTTGAAGATGCTTGCCATAATTTGGTCTGATTTCTCAGAGACCGTTTCTGCTTGTTTGAAGATGCTTGCCATAATTTGGTCAGGTTTCTCAGAGTTCGTTCATGCTTGTTTGAAGATGCTTGCCATAACTTGGCTTGGCCTCTCACAGACCGTTTCTGCTTGTTTGAAGATGCTTGCCATAACTTGGCTTGGCCTCTCACAGACCGTTTCTGCTTGTTTGAAGATGCTTGCCATAACTTGGATTGGCCTCTCACAGACCGTTTCTGCTTGTTTGAAGATGCTTGCCATAACTTGGCTTGGCCTCTCACAGACCGTTTCTGCTTGTTTGAAGATGCTTGCCATAATTTGGTCAGGTTTCTCAGAGTTCGTTTCTGCTTGTTTGAAGATGCTTGCCATAACTTGGCTTGGCCTCTCACAGACCGTTTCTGCTTGTTTGAAGATGCTTGCCATAACTTGGCTTGGCCTCTCACAGACCGTTTCTGCTTGTTTGAAGATGCTTGCCATAACTTGGCTTGGCCTCTCACAGACCGTTTCTGCTTGTTTGAAGATGCTTGCCATAATTTGGTCAGGTTTCTCAGAGTTCGTTCATGCTTGTTTGAAGATGCTTGCCATAACTTGGCTTGGCCTCTCACAGACCGTTTCTGCTTGTTTGAAGATGCTTGCCATAACTTGGCTTGGCCTCTCACAGACCGTTTCTGCTTGTTTGAAGATGCTTGCCATAACTTGGCTTGGCCTCTCACAGACCGTTTCTGCTTGTTTGAAGATGCTTGCCATAACTTGGCTTGGCCTCTCACAGACCGTTTCTGCTTGTTTGAAGATGCTTGCCATAACTTGGCTTGGCCTCTCACAGACCGTTTCTGCTTGTTTGAAGATGCTTGCCATAACTTGGCTTGGCCTCTCACAGACCGTTTCTGCTTGTTTGAAGATGCTTGCCATAACTTGGCTTGGCCTCTCACAGACCGTTTCTGCTTGTTTGAAGATGCTTGCCATAATTTGGTCAGGTTTCTCAGAGTTCGTTCATGCTTGTTTGAAGATGCTTGCCATAACTTGGCTTGGCCTCTCACAGACCGTTTCTGCTTGTTTGAAGATGCTTGCCATAACTTGGCTTGGCCTCTCACAGACCGTTTCTGCTTGTTTGAAGATGCTTGCCATAACGTGGCCTAGACTCTCTGCTCCAATGATAAAGAACGGTTGTTGCATTGACTTAGTCAGACATCTCTTTCAGAGATCGGGAAGATGTTCCTATTATATAGGAAAGTTGTTTGTGTTGGCTTGTCTGGCCTCTATTTCAGACATGGTGCTGATAAGCATAGCCCCTACCAATCTTATCTCATGAGCCAGACACACCTGGGTATCAGTTCTACTAAGAGATTTACAAACTCGCTGCCTAACATATATGCTGGGGACAGTCAAAGAAAAGGCATCCTCTCTTCCTTCGCAGAAATACCAGTTGAAGTCAGATGCCTTTTGACACTGGTCTGACCAAACAGTGCAATAAAATATCGCTTATATATGGTTAATATCTGTTCAATATCTTATTTTAACAGGACCTCCCCAGGGAGATTCGCAAGATGGCAGAGTTTCTAGATGTTTCTCTTAGTGACCAGCAGGTGGAAGAGATCGCTAAAGCAGCAGGGTTTGACGCTATGAAAGTGGCTTACAGCAAAAACAACAATATTTCAAACACTCTGATTAGAAAAGGTAGGCAACTTGAGTCATTTCTAAGAAATACGCACCTTTATTCTTTGTTTATACGAAACTGCCTGGCGTAGGCGATCATGGCTACACAGAACCTCTTGTTCGTAGCGATGCTTATCAATTCAGTTGTGATTTTAAATATGCAAACTGTTGTCTCTCATTTAGGGTTTACTTTTATTGTTGGCAAATGCAGCACAACCCTTTATAATTCCAGATATTGTTAGGTTGTGTCTGATCGTATCAGCCATTGCAGGTACGTGTGTTTGTGAGTGTATGTTTGCATGGGTTTGAGTGTATGTTTGTTTATGTTTGTGTATATATGATTGTAGTATGTATGTTTCTTTGTATGAGTATCTATGTTTACGTGTGTATGTTTGTATATGTACGTGTGTACGCATTTGTGTAAATGTTTATGTATAGGTATGTGTGTATGAATGCTGTTTTTTGCCTCCGTGCATGTGTGTGTCTGTGTTTGTGTGTATTATGTGTGCATGTGTATATGTGTATGTATATATGTAGGTGTGTGTATGTTTGTCTGTGTATGTTTGTTTGTGTATATTTGTCTGTGTATGTTTGTCTGTGTATGTGCGTGTATGATCAGAAGTGTGTGTATGTATTTTTTGCGTGTATTTATGTTTGTGTGTGTATGTGTGTGTATGCTTGCGTGTATGTGTGTTTACATGTATGTGTATGTATGTTTGTGTGTGTATGTTTTTGTCTGTGTATGTGTGTGCATGTTTGTGTGTATATGTGTTTTTATGTATATGTGCGCGTGTATCTTTGTATGTGTACGTGTGTTCATGTATGTGTATGTGTGTATACACGTATATACATTGAGTGGACTGAGTGGTCTCAAGGTCAGTCGTCGGCCTCTGGTTCTGGAGATCGCGAGTTCATATCACGGATGAGACCCACATTTTTTTCATGTGGACCTTCTCGTATTTCCCCTTATCTCTGAGTAGTAGAGAATAGAGAAGAGCAGAGGACATAAGGGTTAAACCTGGTGCAATGATGTAGATTCTTCGACTAAACTAAACATACACGTTTGTGTATGTGTGTATGTTTCTGTTCGTTTGGTTGAGTGTATGATTGTTTGTGTGTATCTGTGCTAACATGCCCAGCATCCATGCACTGCTAGAAAAAGCACGACTAGGATGGGCCGGACACCTCGTCCGTATGTCAGACGAGCGGCTCCCAAAGAGGCTTCTCTACGGCGAGCTGAGAGAGGGATGGTGCGAGAGAGGGCGCCCCAAGAAACGTTTTAAAGACGGTCTGAAGGACTCACTAAAAAGTGACATCGACACCTGGGAATGTCTTGGGAAAAACAGATCTGACTGGAAAAGCGCAGTCAAATCGGGTGTAGCTGCTGGGGAAGATAACCGTGTTGTGAACGCCCAGAACAGACGCGAGACGCGAAAATCCCGAGCAGCGGGAACACCATCCCCTTCTACAAACCTCGTGTGCCCGATATGTAGCAGATGTTTTCGTGCTCGCATTGGCCTGTTCAGCCACATGCGCACCCACACCCAACAGGGAAATCTGTGACAAGGATGATGTCGGCGGTCCTCATCGACAACGATGGACAGCTGTTACATTACACCTGTGTGTGCACATATAATATAATATGCATGTATATGTTTGTGTCATGTGTGTATGTGTGTGTGTATGTTTGTGTGTTTAAATGTGTGTGTATCTGTGTGTGCATACATATATATATATGGGGGGGGGGGGGTTGGGTTTGGGAGGCGGGGGAGGACTTATCCGTGCAAAATGGAAAATAACAACTTTTCGGTTGAAAACACAAAAAACCTTTCGGATCGCCTGTACTTTTTACTGTCTGAGATAATTTGAATTGTTTGATGGTCCATAAATTATTTTCGCTATTTATTTCTGTTCCCGGTAATTTTGAATATTTGATGTCTTTTCTTAGAATGTTTAATTTTCTGTATTGTATAATAATTTGTCTGTAAGAATGCCTTGGATAAGTACACTATTAGTATAGTATTTGAGCTATCCATTGGTATATCCACATATATAAGCGTCATTCAGCTGTGTCCTATCACACAAAGTACATTTTAAAAGAACATTACACAAAATGAATTACACAAAGTACGTTACAGAAAAGTATATTATATCAAGTACGTTACACAAAGTACGTTACACAAAGTACATTACACAATAACGTTACGCAAGTACATTTTACGCAGTACATTACACAAAGTGCGTTACACAAAGTATGTTACATACAGTATATTACACAAAGTATATTACAGAAGTACGTTACGCAAGTACATTATACAAAGTGCGTTACACAAAGTACGTCACGCAAAGTACATTACACAAAATATGTTACACAAAAGTACATTTCATAATGCAGGTCACTCAAAGTTTATTACCCAAAGTACGTTACACAAAAGTACATTACACAATGTACTTTACACAAAAATCAATTTTCTACAAGACATATACTCTCTCCAAATTATCGAATCTTCAAGATAGATTCGTCCATTGAAGAACATTATTTGTAAAAATCTGCTGACACCAAGAAAGTGTGATTATTTCATTTCTTCTATCTGGTGAGCATTCACTCTCTAATAACGACTTCTATTTGACCATACAACTTGTGACCATGGCAGACGCCAGACGTAGCCACAAAGTTTGTCCATCAAATTGGTTCTAATAAGTCACGCTTGTCATGGATGGATTAAACTAACTTGAAAGGGGGAGAGGGGGTAAGTATTTAATGTTCGGATTACAAATAGGCTATAGTTGACTGAAATAGTCAGTTCAACATAAACACAAAGGCATGTGACCGTCGTCTTCTTGTTCTTTGCGTTCGGTTTCGTATGCTTGTTTATGTGTCGTCTAAAAAGGGCAAACAGGCAATATCAAATGTTCGCCAAGTAAGTTGGCCTCATGAGAGTAACAGAATGGTTTTTTATCCAACCAAAATTAAGTGCAATCTGAATGGTTACGAGATGATAATAATAGTTGCCGATCGCATAAGAAAGATTAGCAAAGATGGCGTCTAACATGCCGCGGGTTTAACTTTGATCTCGTGTTTTAGTTCAAAATGGATGCCGCCAGGACACGAATTTGACTTTAATTCACACTAGTCGACGACTTACATTAGTGTCCACAGAAACGTGTTGCCGTTTTTCATTTGGATTAGTTGGTTCGTTCATTTTGTTGTGTTTGTTTTTCCTTCCGATTATCCTGGCATGGTCATCGGTTATATATAATAGTATTTCGGTTATCACATGTCGTATTTCCATGGCTTAGTGCACGCGGCTAAACATCACGAGATTGACGCACTTCACCCGATTTCCAGACAGTGCGGGTTTTGGTGTGGCTGTTAAATGTACACACGGGACAAAATGACTAATACACATCGACCGGTAGAGATTGGTCCCTGCCCGGTTAGCAAGATGCCAAGTGACATCGGCCAATAGAGATTGGTTCCTGCCCGGTTAGCAAAATGTCAAGACACGTCGGCCGGTAGAGATTTGTCCCTGCCCGGTTAGCAAAACGCCAAGAAATATCACTTACACGCTGAGAGATGCCCTTACGACAGACAAGCCCAGACAAAAACTGGTTGAATGCAGACTCTGAAGAGTCTCCTGAACCAGTATAATGAGGTTAAGTTAAGCAAGCGTAGACGACGACAACATCAGGTCCGTGTTGGGGGATAAGATCCCACATGACTGCAAAGTCCATTCCTTGCACCGCAGGCTCTGTCACCCTTGTAACACACATCTCTAAGGTGTGCTCGCTTTCTCTGAGCCTCGGGGATGAAATTCTGTTCCCCGATGTGAGCACAAGAACGTCAGGCGGAACTATTCTGCGCAAGGATCTACCATCAGGTGAAATCAGTGTTGAAGCTCCTCTGAGATATTTTTAAGAAGACTCTGTAGAGTATCTTGTGGTCCAAATCCTCCTCCCACTCCCCTCCCTCCCATTCTGGGCTCACCATACAACAGCTTCTTGGTGAGCTGAATATGGGATGGGCGAATAACACGCCTCGCCGTGAGAAAGACCGTCCTAATTTATGAGATATATATATGGGATTATTTTAGACCGACCAACGTCGACCACACCGCCAGGCTGTTCTCTCCAGCAACATACATGTCTGTGTTTTGGGTTTGATATGTTAAACAAATAATATATGAACGTGCCTTATTTTACCACAGGTCAAGTTGGAGATTGGAAAAACTGGCTGACAGTGGCACAAAGCGAGATGATTGACGGGATTGCTAAAGAAAAACTTAATGGGACACTCTTCAGTTCACAGAGATATACTATTTAATTGTGTCTTGAAGATAGTGTTTAGATAAGCTGTATTGTTTGCATGTTACTTTGTTGGTATTATTTATTGTTCGTTATATAACATGTCCTCTGCAGAACGTCGCTCCATCCCAGCCCGTCTGAAAGAATCTCAATTTCTTTCCGAATCTCCCACCTGCTCCAGAGTAATGTCCAAGCTTTCCTTGGCATCTTGGTGCCCTCACCTTCTTGGTCTGCTTCTGCCTCTCTTGCCCTCCCTTCCATTGTTGATCTCTCAAGATCGTAGTGTCTTTTGATGTGGTCTAGTATTTAAATATTCTCTTCAGGATGGAATTTATGAACCAGTTCTCCTCCATGCCCAAATCTTGTCGAATGTCTGCATTATTTGTTTTAGCCCTTTGTATTCTGAGGACCTTTTAATAACATTTATACTCGAAGGACTCGTTTCTCTTTTTTGAAGTTATGGTGTTTGTTGGTTATATAGTCCTCGATGTTAAGGTTTTGTGGAGCGTGTAGCCTAGCCAACAGCGAGATAGCTTACTAGGCTGGGATTACAGCGTCGCAGGGTTCGGGTTCACAGACAGGAAAACAATCTGGTACGACCAGTAAATGCGTAGCTGACGTATGAGTTGGGCAAGTCAAAAACAGCAAGGAAGGGAACTGGCGATCGCACTTCCCATAGGCTGTGGTTTAGTACTTAAAGAGTTACCGTCATCACCGACAGCAATTTTTGCCAGGGAACTGGCATTTATCTTTTTTTTATTAAGGTTTAGTCCACATAAACTACTGATTCTACCAATCAGCACGCTCAGTTATTTCCAGGTCAAAGTCAACGTACTGCCTAAGACAAGAGAAAGTGCAGTCACACATCACAGAATATGTAAATAATTTAACCAATTAATAGTACTGTATTAAATGTCGTAACAAATCCATCTGGAAGTTGAGTTCCTATATCGTTTCTAACTCTCAATCTTTGCTTTGGAAGCTACAGTAGAGATGGCTGTGGTATGAGTGGACAATAGACATTGAAGGCCTCGAACATGCGGGAACTATCCTGGCTATGCTGGAGTTTGCATGAATGAAATAGCTGACCTCAAGGACACCGGCAGTGAGGACATTGGTAATGATTACATGGACATCCTGGCCTTAGAGACACCGGCAGTTGGGATATTGGTAATGGTTAGAGGGGACATCCTGGCCTTAGGGACACCGGCAGTGGGGACATAGGTAATGATTACAGGGACATCCTGGCCTTAGGGACACCGGCAGTGGGGACATTGGTAATGGTTAGAGGGGACATCCTGGTCTTAGGGACACCAGCAGTGAGGACATTGGAAATGGTTAGAGGGGACATCCTGGCCTTAGGGACACCGGCAGTGAGGACATTGGTAATGATTATAGGGACATCCTGGCCTTAGGGGCACCGGCAGTGGGGACATTGGTAATGGTTAGAGGGGACATCCTGGCCTTAGGGACACCGGCAGTGAGGACATTGGTAATGATTACAGGGACATCCTGGCCTTAGGGACACCATCAGTGAGGACATTGGAAATGGTTACAGGGACATCCTGGCCTTAGGGACACCGGTAGTGAGGACATTGGAAATGGTTAGAGGGGACATCCGGAAATGGTTAGAGGGGACATTTTGGCCTTAGGGACACCGGCAGTGGGGACATTGGTAATGGTTAGAGGAAACATCCTGGACTTAGAAACACCGGCAGTGAGGACATTGGAAATGGTTAGAGGGAACATCCTGGCCTTAGGGACACCGGCAATAGGGACATTGGAAATGGTTACAGGGACATCCTGGCCTTAGGGACACCGGCAGTGAGGACATTGCAAATGGTTAGAAGGGACATCCTGGCCTTAGGGACACCGGCAGTGGGGACATTGGTAATGGTTAGAGGGGACATACTGGCCTTAGGGACACCGGCAGTGAGGACATCGGCAATGGTTAGAGGGGACATCCTGGCCTTAGGGACACCGGCAGTGAGGACATCGGCAATAGTTAGAGGGGACATCCTGGCCTTATGGACACCGGCAGTGAGGACATTGGATATGGTTTGAGGGGACATCCTGACCTCAGGGACACTGGCAGTGAGGACATTGGCAATGGTTAGAGGGGACATCCTGGCCTTATGGACACCGGCAGTGAGGACATTGGATATGGTTTGAGGGGACATCCTGACCTCAGGGACACTGGCAGTGAGGACATTGGCAATGGTTAGAGGGGACATCCTGGCCTTATGGACACCGGCAGTGAGGACATTGGATATGGTTTGAGGGGACATCCTGACCTCAGGGACACTGGCAGTGAGGACATTGGCAATGGTTAGAGGAGGCATTTTGAGGCTGATCAACGTCTGCCTTTTGGATGAACACATCACAGTCGATATACCAGCAATGCACAGAATGCTAAATTTTGAAATCATACAGTAGAGAAGGATGGACCATAAGTTTGTACAGCCAGCGAGCTACAGATACCATCAGCATTTACACTCTTCGCAATTACCTGAGAGAAGATGAGAACCCACGGGTCTGCCTGGAGGGCAGTGACGACGTTTCATAACAGAACAAAACATAATTCTCTAAATTATGTACACGAATAATTAATGCAAACATAATCAGCTTGATGTCTTGATATAAATGCAAGAATAAATACATATACATATTTATATATCGTTTTTGTTAAATATGGAATAGCTCTTTGTTATATCGATCTAATCTATCTAGCCTGTCTGTCTGTTTGTATGTCCGCCAAGTCTATCTATCAGTCTGTCTTTCTGATTATTTAAATTTTTGCTTAGCTACCGACATGTACGCTTGTCTGTCCGTTTGCCTGATCATCCTTCCATCCATCAATTCATCCATGTTCATCCTGCCATCCATCCATCAATTCATCCATGTTCATCCTGCCATCCATCCATCCATTCATTCAGCCATGATGATCCTCCCTTCCATCAATTCATCCCTGATCATCCTTCCATTCATCAATTCATCCATGTTCATCCTGCCATCCATCCATCCATTCATTCAGCCATGATGATCCTCCCTTCCATCAATTCATCCATGTTCATCCTGCCATCCATCCATCCATTCATTCAGCCATGATGATCCTCCCTTCCATCAATTCATCCATGTTCATCCTGCCATCCATCCATCCATTCATTCAGCCATGATGATCCTCCCTTCCATCAATTCATCCATGTTCATCCTGCCATCCATCCATCCATTCATTCAGCCATGATGATCCTCCCTTCCATCAATTCATCCATGTTCATCCTGTCATCCATCCATCCATTCATTCAGCCATGATGATCCTCCCTTCCATCAATTCATCCATGTTCATCCTGCCATCCATCCATCCATTCATTCAGCCATGATGATCCTCCCTTCCATCAATTCATCCATGTTCATCCTGTCATCCATCCATCCATTCATTCAGCCATGATGATCCTCCCTTCCATCAATTCATCCCTGATCTTCCTTCTATCCATCAATTAACCCATAGTCATTCTTCAATCAATCAATTCATATATAATTCTCATATTAAGTAATTCATATATTACCATCCGTCCATCTAAAAATTAATCCATTATTAAGCTTCCATCCATTAATTCATACATGATCAACCATCTATTCATCAAATCATCCATGTCTATCCTTTCCCATCGTCTAGTACTCAACTGTCGGACCGACCAACTGTTTTTCTCCTCGTCTGGTACTGAACTGTCGGACCGACCAGCCATCTTTCTCCTCGTATGGTACTCAACTGTCGGACCGACCAACCATCTTTTCCCTCATCTGGTACTCAACTGTCGGACCGATTAAACATCTTTCTCCTCGTCTGGTACTCAACTGTCGGACGATTAACCATCTTTCTCCTCGTACTCAAGTGTCGGACCGACCAACCATCTTTCTCCTCGTCTGGTACTCAACTGTCGGACCGACCAACCATCTTTCTCCTCGTCTGGTACTCAACTGTCGGCACGACCAACCATCTTTCTCCTCGTCTGGTACTCAACTGTCGGACCGACCAACCATCTTTCTCCTCGTCTGTTACTCAACTGTCAGACCGACCAACCATCTTTCCCCTCGTCTGGTACTCAACTGTCGGACCGACCAACCATCTTTCCCCTAGTCTGGCACTCAACTGTCGGACCGACCAACTGTCTTTCTCCTCGTCTGGCACTCAACTGTCGGGACGACCAACTGTCTTTCTCCTCGTCTGGTACTCAACTGTCGGACCGACCAACTGTCTTTCTCCTCGTCTGGTACTCAACTGTCGGACCGACCAACTGTCTTTCTCCTCGTCTGGTACTCAACTGTCGGACCGACCAACTGTCTTTCTCCTCGTCTGGCATTCAACTGTCGGAACGACCAACCATCTTTCCCCTCATCTGTCACTCAACTGTCGGACGATTAACCATCTTTCCCCTCGTCTGGTACTCAACTGTCGGACGATTAACCATCTTTCTCCTCGTACTCAACTGTCGCCTCGACCAACCATCTTTCTCCTCGTACTCAACTGTCGGCCCGACCAACCATCTTCCTCCTCGTCTGGTACTCAACTGTCGGACCGACCAACCATCTTTCTCCTCGTCTGGTACTCAACTGTCGGAACGACCAACTGTCTTTCTCCTCGTCTGGCACTCAACTGTCGGACCGACCAACTGTCTTTCTCCTCGCCTGGTACTCAACTGTCGGACCGACCAACCATCTTTCTCCTCGTCTGGTACTCAACTGTCGGACCGACCAACTGTCTTTCTCCTCGTCTGGTACTCAACTGTTGGACCGATTAACAATCTTTCTCCTCGCATGGTACTCAACTGTCGGACCGACCAACTGTCTTTCTCCTCGTCTGGCACTCAACTGTCGGACCGACCAACTGTCTTTCTCCTCGTCTAGTACTCAACTGTCGGACCGATTAACAATCTTTCTCCTCGCATGGTACTCAACTGTCGGACCGACCAACTGTCTTTCTCCTCATCTGGTACTCAACTGTCGGACCGATTAACAATCTTTCTCCTCGCATGGTACTGAACTGTCGGACCGACCAACTGTCTTTCTCCTCGTCTGGCACTCAACTGTCGGAACGACCAACCATCTTTCCCCTTATCTGGTACTCAACTGTCGGACCGACCAACTGTCTTTCTCCTCGTCTGGTACTCAACTGTCGGACCGACCAACCATCTTTCTCCTCGTCTGGTACTCAACTGTCGGCACGACCAACCATCTTTCTCCTCGTCTGGTACTCAACTGTCGGACCGACCAACCATCTTTCTCCTCGTCTGTTACTCAACTGTCAGATCGACCAACCATCTTTCCCCTCGTCTGGTACTCAACTGTCGGACCGACCAACCATCTTTCCCCTAGTCTGGCACTCAACTGTCGGACCGACCAACTGTCTTTCTCCTCGTCTGGCACTCAACTGTCGGACCGACCAACTGTCTTTCTCCTCGTCTGGTACTCAACTGTCGGACCGACCAACTGTCTTTCTCCTCGTCTGGCACTCAACTGTCGGAACGACCAACCATCTTTCCCCTCATCTGGTACTCAACTGTCGGACCGACCAACCATCTTTCTCCTCGTATGGTACTCAACTGTCGGACCGACCAACCATCTTTCCCCTCATCTGGTACTCAACTGTCGGACCGATTAACCATCTTTCTCCTCGTATGGTACTCAACTGTCGGACCGACCAACCATCTTTCTCCTCGTCTGTTACTCAACTGTCGGTCCGACCAACTGTCTTTCTCCTCGTCTGGTACTCAACTGTCGGACCGACCAACTGTCTTTCTCCTCGTCTGGTACTGAACTGTCGGACCGACCAACTGTCTTTCTCCTCGTCTGGTACTCAACTGTCGGACCGACCAACTGTCTTTCTCCTCGTCTGGCACTCAACTGTCGGAACGACCAACCATCTTTCCCCTCATCTGTCACTCAACTGTCGGACCGATTAACCATCTTTCTCCTCGTATGGTACTCAACTGTCGGACCGACTAACCATCTTTCCCCTCATCTGGTACTCAAATGTCGGCACGACCAACCATCTTTCTCCTCGCCTGTCACTCAACTGTCGCCTCGACCAACCATCTTTCTCCTCGTCTGGTACTCAACTGTCGGAACGACCAACCATCTTTCTCCTCGTCTGGTACTCAACTGTCGGACCGACCAACCATCTTTCTCCTCGTCTGGTACTCAACTGTCAGACCGACCAACCATCTTTCCCCTCGTCTGGTACTCAACTGTCGGCACGACCAACCATCTTTCTCCTCGTCTGGTACTCAACTGTCGGACCGACCAACCATCTTTCTCCTCGTGTGGTACTCAACTGTCGGACCGACCAACCATCTTTCCCCTCGTCTGGTACTCAACTGTCGGCACGACCAACCATCTTTCTCCTCGTCTGGTACTCAACTGTCGACACGACCTACCATCTTTCTCCTCGTCTATACTCAACTGTCGGACCGACCAACCATCTTTCCCCTAGTCTGGTACTCAACTGTCGGACCGACCAACCATCTTTTTCCTCGTCTGGTACTCAACTGTCGACACGACCAACCATCTTTCTCCTCGTCTGGTACTCAACTGTCGGACCGACCAACCATCTTTCCCCTAGTCTGGTACTCAACTGTCGGACCGACCAACCATCTTTCCCCTCGTCTGGTACTCAACTGTCGGACCGACCAACCATCTTTTTCCTCGTCTGGTACTCACTGTCCATAACGTTCGCAAACTGTATGTTCCTTTCACGCATCGTCTTTCATCATTTCTTAGCTGAGCTTTTTAAATCATCCTTTTACCTGTGCCCGAAACGCGGTTAGAGAGTAATTGTAACCTGTTGAGCATGTTGGAAGTCTTGGCTAAGCTAGCCAATCTTGGAGAAGATGTACGCCCACATGCACACAGAAGGAAACATGTTATAGCATGCAGGAGAGAACCGACCAAATCAAGTCATAACTGCCAATATTATTGTGTCCTTCCTTATGTTTGTATGATCCTTTTATTTTTTTATTTTCTTCAATCATAACCTTTACATTTGTTGTGTTCTTTTTAATTGATTTAAAAAAAAATTATTTTCGTTTTCCTTCGATTCATCTTTAATTTATAGACTAAACAAAAGATTAGAGTTGGGATACATTATCTTGTAAGCGGTATAGTATACTACAATCATATTATTTAACAAACAGATGTTTACATTACAGTCACATTATCTAATAAATATTTACAGTAAAGTCACATTATCTAATGATCATATTACATTACAGCCACATTTTCTAATAAACATTTACATTACAGAAACACATTCTAATTAACATTTACATTACAGTCACATTTTATAATAAACATATTTCATTACAGTTACCTTATCTAATAAACATAAACATACCATATTACAGTCACATTATCTAACAAACAAATTATAGTAAAGTCACATTGTCAAGAAATGGTAGAAACGAATGAAGAAAATATTCTAAAATTTTAGCAAATCCACTTTAAATTAAACGAAGACGAGATTCCTGATGTGGTGACTTGCTAACCAATTGAATGTTTGGGGCCCTAGTTTTGTCGGTTCACATTGGTACTGTGTTTGTGGCCCTCGTTTTGTCAGTTCACATTGGTACTGTGTTTGGGGCCCTAGTTTTGTCGGTTCACATTGGTACTGTGTTTGGGGCCCTCGTTTTGTCGGTTCACATTGGTACTGTGTTTGGGGCCCTCGTTTTGTCGGTTCACATTGTTACTGTGTTTGGGGCCCTCGTTTTGTCGGTTCACATTGGTACTGTGTTTGGGGCCCTAGTTTTGTCAGTTCACATTGGTACTGTGTTTGGGGCCCTAGTTTTGTCGGTTCACATTGGTACTGTGTTTGGGGCCCTCGTTTTGTCGGTTCACATTGTTACTGTGTTTGGGGCCCTCGTTTTGTCGGTTCACATTGGTACTGTGTTTGGGGCCCTAGTTTTGTCAGTTCACATTGGTACTGTGTTTGGGGCCCTAGTTTTGTCGGTTCACATTGGTACTGTGTTTGGGGCCCTCGTTTTGTCGGCTTACATTGGTACTGTGTTTGGGGGCCTCGTTTTGTCGGCTCACATTGGTACTGTGTTTGGGGGTCCTCATTTTGTCGGGTCATATTGGTACTGTGTTTGGGAGCCCTCGTTTTGTCGAGTCATATTGGTACTGTGTGTGTGGGGAGGGGGGGGAGGGGGAGAAGAAGAGGCCTTGTTTTGTCGGCTTACATTGGTATTGTGTTTAGGGGGGCCTTGTTTTGTCGGGTCATATTGGTATTGTGTTTTTGGGGGCCTTGTTTTGTTGGGTCATATTGGTATTCTGTTGTTTGGGGGCCTTGTTTTGTCGGGTCATATTGGTACTGTGTTTAGAGCCCTCGTGTTGTCCTTGACGAAGGCTGTGTGGTCGTAACGTGGATTCGTTGTTTCTTTTACCCTGTGGTAAATAGCCATACTCGCTATATCAATCAATCAAAGTCCTTTATCTCCACGCAGAGCACGTGCCTCAAAAATCCGCCCAGCATGCTTATCACGTGCCAACCGTGCCAACAGTTACAAATGAACCAGTCTGTCCCACTTGGCCGTCCCTTTCACTTCTCCAAGTGGGCCTATGTTTGCCGTACGTTTCGTAAATTCGCGTTTTCCAGACTAGAGACTTTCTAGGAATGCTGTCAGAAGCCACCCTCCAGTTAGACCAATCCCGTCCCATTTTTATCTGTTTATGTAATGTTCTATGATCAGTTGACTTGTACCTTACCACAGGTTGATACTAATGACCTTGTCCTACAATTTCAAAAATAGTATGCATTCAGACATCTGTTTAAGAATATTTTGACCTTGGCTTTGTTGTCCTCAAAGACTTTGAACCATACAGTGGCACCGACTTTACATTGGAGTGGAACACTTGAGTATTCGTCACGTATTTGGTTGCATAAGATTATTTACTGATGATATTATCAGCATATGGTGCGACGTCTTTTATGATATTGCTGCCTAACTAGGCCAGTTCATAGATAATCCAAAGCTCATGAATGTGCACGCGATAGGTAGTTAAGCGTATTCTCAAAAGTGTCACTGCTGGTCTGGTAGTACCCTATTACTGTCAGTGTTGTATGGGTTCTAAGTCTTCAGTATGTTTCCCTTTGTGGGCGGAAAGGAGATAGATACATTTCTGGTTTCTGCCCGGTGTGGCAGGAGCGTCTCAGGACGCCCAATACCTTTATCTAGAATCCCCAAGAGCTGATCGATCATGGACGCCGATTAAAAATATGTCATCAGAGTAAGGAGGCTGCGTGGCCTTGGGGTGAAACTCGCTCTGTTTTCACAATCCCAACGTTCCGGGTTTGATTCCCACTTGTGTCCAGTTTGGCAGACACTGGTTTTTTTTTTCTCTGGTGAATGCTCCTCCACGTCCGGAAAGTAATGGCAACCTACCGTACTGCACACTTGTCAAGAAACTCATAACAGCCAAATAGGTGGTGGTTGTAAAAAGCTACGTTCGGTAAAAGGGCATGCGACTTACATCAGAGTAAAGTAAAACATACTGACCAAGGCTTCACCTAACGTCCACCTGGAAACAAGCGGTATTGCCGCAGTCTGTCCAACGAGGTGGGGATCGTTACAATGATCCCCGAAATGAATCTTAAATGTACCTAGCATTGCCCTTCTCTTAGAAAAGTTACAAGTTAGCTGCCCATAGCAAACGATGATGGCGACACCGTCAGACAACTTTTGTCTTGACGATGTAACTTGAGCTGTATTTGGATTATAGCGAGGAAGAAACTGCGCTGGTCATCAACCTCACTTTCTGGCCCCGAACTACCTTGGACCAGTGGCAAGACACAAGTCAAGACTGCTGAAGGTAATACATGAAGCAGGCACTCTGGTCCCATCTTGTTTGAGACCAGGGGTCGATTGAAACCTACTGGACAAGAACCTACGCCGTTTACATTCATCGCTTTGTGAGGCGAATGCCATTCCTTTTCATCACAGCGACCACATCAGCTGGGCCCATGGACACCTTCTTCAGTCTTCCATGAGACATAAAAAAGCTACTGCAACCAGCCATTAGAGAAAATCCGTGTCAAGAGAACAGCACCGGTGACTTCTGGCTACAACAACAACGGCAGAGACAACAACAGCCGCAGCAACAACAGCCGCAGTCCACATACATAGACGCCAGTAATATGTCAACAGCAAACATGCAGCATGCGAGACACTGTCTCGTACGGATGGGTGCAGTTATGGGAGTGATGTTGGTGTGGATGGGTGCAGTTATGGGAGTGAAGTTGGTGTGGATGGGTGCAGTTATGAGAGTGATGTTAGTGTGGATGGGTTCAGTTATGAGAGTGATGTTAGTGTGGATAGGTGCAGTTATGGCAGTGATGTTAGTGTGGATGGGTTCAGTTATGAGAGTGATGTTAGTGTGGATGGGTGCAGTTATGGCAGTGATGTTAGTGTGGATGGGGTCAGTTATGAGAGTGATGTTAGTGTGGATGGGTGCAGTTATGGAAGGGATGTTGGTGTGGATGGGTGCAGTTATGGGAGGGATGTTGGTATGGATGGGTGCAGTTATAGGAGTGAAGTTGGCGTGGATGGGTGCTGTTACGGGAGTGATGTTAGTGTGGATCGGTGCAGTTATGGGAGTGATGTTAGTGTGGATGGGTTCTGTTACGGGAGTGGGCTCGTGCGAACCAGCGATAATGGGAGTGAGGCTCGTACCATTGGGTGCAGTTACGGGAGTGAGGGTCGTGTGGATGAGTTCTGTTACGGGAGTGGGCTCGTGCGGATGGGTGCAGTTATGGGAGTGAGGTCGTATGGATTTGTAGACTGAGTATCCTGTACCTGATCTTACGTGATGCAAAACATGCTAAAGTTGATGCGTTTTGTTCAAAATTGGACGACTATATTCGGTTCATGCGTCGCATTTTGTTTATGTTGTCATTTTTATTTGCGTGTGCCATATATTTACAACCAGCTCGGCCTACCCAAGCTCCTTTACCAATCGAGAGCTGCTTACCAGGAGTAATCAAGAAGACACGAACACCATCACCAACGAGAGCTGCTTACCAGGAGTAATCAAAAAGACACGAACATCATCACCAACGAGAGCTGCTTACCAGGAGTAATCAAAAAGACACGAACACCATGACTAACGACAGCTGCTTACCAGGAGTATCAAGAAGACACGAACACCATGACCAACGAGAGCTGCTTACCAGGAATGATCAAGAAGACACGAACACCATCCTGATCGGTCGACGCTTGAATTGGATAGGCCATGTCCTAAGAAAAGAGCCAGACCCCACCGCCAGGAACCAGTCGCATTTCTTCATTCTGATGCCTACCAAACGATCAACGTGACAACGGGACAACGTGATTACAACCATGTAAAAGACAGGACCAACTCTTTGGATAGGATGACAATCAGCCGCTGCTCTAGGTTGATAGCTATCACTGTCTTGAGTGCTGCCAACCCCTGCTGGCATCTCTGTATGATTTGATCGACATGGTATTTATAATAATTCCAGAGACATTATACAATTGTATAAGATAGTCAATGGACAGAATAACTTAGACTATAACAAGTTTTTTTCAAAACACAGCCACCTACAAGAACGAGGGGAGCCGCGTAGTGCAATAGTTAGCGCGCTGGCTTCGCATCTGAGTGGTCCTGGGTTCATTCTCCAGTTGAGGCGGTAATGTTTTTTTCAGACCGCAATGGCCCCCGGGTCGACCCAGCCTTAAATGGGTACCAGTTCAGCATGGAAAGTAAAAGCGACGAGGGAGAGGAGATAGCTACCGCCCTGATATAGCCGAGCCTTTGAAATGTGAGATCGCTAACACCTAACAAGAGTGCACAGCCACAAATTAATTAATCCAATTCGATAGCAGGAAATAATTGTTTTAGTCAGAGAGTGGTGAATGCTTGGAATGCATTGCCACAATAAATAGTGGAGGCAAGGTCAATTAATGTGTTCAAGAATAGATTGTACGCACATAGGCATTTGTAGATGAAATTATGTAAAATAAACTTATTGTATACAGACTCTGCTGTCTTATAAACCAGTACAAAGAGGTTAAGTTAAGTTAATGCAAACTGCGATCAAAGACGTTTCTAAGACGTTTCAAAGACGTTTCCAAAGACGTTTCCAAAGACATTTCCAAAGACGTTTCCAAGGAGACTCAGTGGTCTTAAGGTAAGGTGTCCACCTCGGATGCCGGAGTACGCGTGTTTGAATCACGGCGGAGGCCGGGATTTTGTTCACGTGAATCTTCTAGAAATATTCCTATGATCTCTGGGTAGTGAGATCGAACTCCAAATGATCTCTTGGTAGTGAGATCGAACTCCCCATGATCTCTGGGTAGTGAGATCGAACTCCCCATGATCTCTGGGTAGTGAGATCGAACTCCCCATGATCTCTAGGTAGTGAGATCGAACTCCACATGATCTCTGGGTAGTGAGATCGGACTCCACATGATCTCTGGGTAGTAAGATCGGACTCCACATTATGTCTGGGTAGTGAGATCGGACTCCACATGATCTCTGGGTAGTGAGATCAAACTCCACATGATCTCTGGGTAGTGTCAAGCACATTAACAATTCTTGGTTGTTGGAAATCGAAAAGACTAGGCTTAACGGACACTGCTTGGACAAAATTCAAATTAAAAATCTCCGCAAGTTATTTGTACCTTTCCCCATGTGGTTTGTTAAGAGCAGCTATAGTTGGCGCTCAACAGACTGCGGATCTACTTAGCGCTAGTCTTTGAGTCTATTAACATGGACTCGCACATCGGTAAAAACCACCCTCCAAGAAACGGGCTGTATACAGACATCAAGTTAAGTTTAATCACACAACATATTCATGGATGAAAATCTACAGTTCTCATCAAAAGACATCTCACAGATTAAGTTTTGGTGTTGCTGCAATCAATAGGGAAAAATACTTCTAAATTTAGGCATACAAATTGTAATCTGACCACTGAAAGGCGTGTAGCTATTGCCTACTCTATTTGTCTGGTTCTGTTGGCTGGAGTTTTCATTTAATCCATGCTGGCTCTAATTATTATAATTGATTTATTTATCACTGTCCGATTTAGCTATTTACAAAAGGTTTGACATGCAGAAGTGAAGCGTGATGGCTGTGTTATGGTAAGCTGAGTCATAAACATAGAAGGGCATACTTAACGATGATCTGAAGCTTAAGGTTCAAAATTTGTTAATGTCAAATGACCATTTGTACTCCCTACTGAACATTATACATTATGCATTAGCAATGATATGTTGTTTTTTTATTTCCTGTTAAAAATCTGTATTTCAACCTCACTATTCTTCTATTCTAAAGTTCTTTTATATTTTCCATCCTTCTATGAATTTCTCATTTTGGTCTAGCTTTTTTTCTATCATATGCACTTTTTGTTCAAAAGACAAAGGATCAATATAATATTTTTACAAAAAGTCAACTAGATCAAAAAATCATTGGTGATGTCTACCTCATTTACTATTTTATTTTCTACGATATTTTTTTATTAAATCCTAAGATATTACTGATATTATAACACACAATTTGATTCAACTTCCAACAACTCAATAAAAAAATACAATTAAAGTTGCAATCATAAAACTAAACAAAACTGAACTGAAATAACATTTGAAACACAATTTGAGAGTCTGGAGTTTAACACTCTCCGTCAGGGAAAGCCGGCCTTGTTTGTGGCTAGTTGACTGGGAGAAATAAATTGTCATCTAATGACCATCTCCGAGCTAGCAATTGACCTGATTCCTAAGCTATGTTCGGCGGATGGATCCAAAATCATCTTACCTTTCTAAAAGGCACTGATAGCATAACGCCGCTTCGCGCATTTGCAAAAATGTCAATACGCTTAAAAATAATGACCATTACATTTTCAATTTCTAATTGATTTCACATCTGACATGACTTCTCTAATTCTTCAAAACCGTTTGGGATAGCTCGGCCTATCTTATCTATTCTAACTCTTGGGGGAGGGGGGGGGGGGGAAGACTAACGTCTGGTCAGGCAAGTCATACTGAACAGACATGTTAGTCAGAGTGAGGAAAAATATACGGGCGAACACCCCCACCTTGACCTCTTTGCAGTCCTCCCTGGAAACGGGCTGTTTTTATGGCAGTCTGGTTTTCGAGGTGAGGGATCGGCGTGATCCCCGTAATAGTGAGAGACACGCATGAAACCAAGCATAGCAAAACCACCTGGAGGAACCCGCCCAACTTCACCGGCACGCTCGGGATGTGAGAAAAGCTACTGCAACCCACCACTTCTCGTCATTTTCAGTGCGCACAAAAGAGTAAACTTACTAATTGCGGGCATTCCAAACAATTCTAACGCGTCGCTACTGCATATGGCCATCTTGGGGCTGCGTTTATGACGCTGCAACATTCACAGAGCAAGTAAAGGTGTGCTACTGGTGTTCCTTCTATTTCTCAATATTCTCTTGGTTGTGTCCCCTCAACATATATTTAGATTTGTTGTGTTTTCCGCTTTGATGTGTAATTCTTTGAAACATTAAAGACAGTTCCAGTTTCAACTAGCGACTGCTACATCAAATTTACAGTCAAGAAATCTGATTTTAATCTCTTTATTTCCAGCCGTCTAATAAATTCGCCGATCAGCAGACTAACAACCTGTCTTTGACAATAATAATTTACTCTCCTAACAAGAAGACAGAAAGAAAAGGATCATAGACGTCCCTTAAACCTTCATTATCTTATGTGGCGGAATCACTTCGAGGTAAGCTTGTGAATGTCATGTTCATAATTTTCTGTATAAGTCTGAGCTATATTTATGTAACAACAACAACTTTAAATGCCTACTAGTTGTGTGATTGGTAAACCTGACAATATGTTGATAAACACCATCATTGTGTGCCGAAGATTCAGGACTGGCTGATAGAGATATCTTTCTGTTGGCTCTTGGTTGGATTTTAAAATTCGAAAGTAGAATTCAATGGCTGTTGACGTAAGGATTTGATGATCTGGACTTTGTTGATGGCTTGACTCTTCTGTCTTACTACCAAGAAGGTAAGGGAAGGGTGTGGATGAAAGAGAATATATGGAAACTTCAAAGCATTGAAAAACACTCTTTGTCTCACAACTAAATGCAAAATAAAATCCTACAGGCATTTTTCATAATGGAAACCTGAATTAAATCAACAAAATCAGTGACAAATTTAAGTTTGTGTAATTTTATATCCAACTTTTTATTTGTTATGATATTGGAATACATTTTAGTATGTTATGTATGCCATGTATGTTCTTCTTCTTCTTCTTCTTCTTCTTCTTCTTCTTCTTCTTCTTCTTCTTCTTCTTCTTCTTCTTCTTCTTCTTCTTCTTTTTCTTCTTCTTCTTCTTCTTCTTCTTCTTCTTCTTCTTCTTCTTCTTTGTTATCGTATCTTTATTCAATATTCATATGTTCCTTCTTTGCATGTTACTTCGTTGTTCGCAAACCTTCATTGTTCGTATTTCTGTATTGTTCGTATGTTCCTTTATTATTCGTGTGTTCCTTGGCTGTTCATATCTTCCTTAATTGTTCTTATCTTCCTGCACTGTTCAGATATTCCTTAACTGTTAATTTATTCTTTCATTTATAATATATTCGTTCACTATTCATACATTCACTCATTGTTCATATATTCATTCACTGTTCATATATTAATTCATTGTTCATATATTTACTCATTGTTCATATATTCATTCACTGTTCATATATTAATTCATTGTTCATATATTTACTCATTGTTCATATATTCATTCACTGTTCATATATTAATTCATTGTTCATACATTCACTCATTGTTCATATATTCATTCACTGTTCATATATTAATTCATTGTTCATATATTTACTCATTGTTCATATATTCATTCATTGTTCATATATTTACTCATTGTTCATATATTCATTCATTGTTCATATATTTCTTTACTGTCAATATATTCATTCATTGTTCATATATTCGTTCATTGTTCACATATTTACTCATTGTTCATATATTCATTCATTGTTCATATATTTCTTTACTGTCAATATATTCATTCATTGTTCATATATTCATTGATTGTTCATATATTCATTCATTGTTCATATATTCATTCGTTGTTCATATATTCATTCATTGTTCATATATTCATTCATTGTTCATATATTTCTTTACTGTCAATATATTCATTCATTGTTCATATATTCATTCATTGTTCATATATTCATTCATTGTTCATATATTCATTCATTGTTCATATATTTCTTTACTGTCAATAAATTCATTCATTGTTCATATATTCATTCATTGTTCATATATTCATTCATTGTTCATATATTCATTCATTGTTCATATATTCATTCATTGTTCATATATTCATTCATTGTTCATATATTCATTCATTGTTCATATACCCATTCATTGTTCATATATTCATTCATTGTTCATATATTCATTCATTGTTCATATATTCATTCATTGTTCATATACCCATTCATTGTTCATATATTCATTCATTGCTCATATATTCATTCATTGTTCATATGTGTATTCACTGTTCATATACCCATTCTCTGTTTGAATATTCCTTCACTGTTCTTTTTATTGTTATTGCTGGCACTTTTTAAAGTTGCTAGTATACATTCAGCGGCACATCTTTATCAACTTATTAGTCGTAGTTCTAATCTCATTTTTAGCTAATATCTTTAGTTCTTTGAACAGAGGGACTCAAGGGTAGTTTCTATATTCTTTTGTTTTCAATCTGCAGTGGATCACACAAAGTCTAACGATTGTGACTAGTTAACATCAGCAGATATCAGCCATTATGGTCGATGAACATGTTCCTGTGCCTATTCCCTATAACCATAATGATCTCTGATCATGTACATCTATTTTGCTTTTACGGATACAGCAACAACTGTAACGGATAAAAACATAAACAGCTACGGCTATTTATCATGCTAGGACAGATACAATACGAAACCCACGTTACGACCACGAAGCCTTCACCAGGGCAGGCGGCAAACGAAAATAACAAACGAAAGACAATAAAATCAATTAGGTAACAAGAATAACTATAGTTTCAAACATTTGACTGTAAAGACTCAGTTCAGTTCATCCCGTAGCCTATTTAGATCGTTGGGGCACCCCTGCTGACACCTTCACAAACCTGCGATCCCTCTCTGTCTGCGGTTACTTTTTGTGCCTCCTCGAGTCGTAAGCTAGTCCATTCCTGATAGTTGTCTTCCTATCGTTTTCTCAGACGTCCCCGCCTTCTCAAGCATTGTGCTGTGCCATGTAGTGTGATATTTGCAATGCCATTTGACCTCGAGACGTGGCCATATCAAATTAGCTTTCGCCTTTTGATCGTTGTGAGGATGTCGTCGTACAGTTCTTGCATTCTCGATTCTTCGTCGTACCTCATTCTTTGTGATACGATATTTGTAGGTGACTGTAAAGACTGCTTCAAAATTAATGTTCTAACTTGATTTATCACAGGGTCAAGAAATAACAAATGATGAAACAATAATTACTTGATATCATGAATTGTTGATAAGTTGTTAGATGAAGCATATGCACAACATTCACTTTCAGAGGTTTCAATATAGTCCTGCAGTGTGACGCAATACTAGCGACAGAAACGTACAGTCAGCTTCGATAATGACTGATTAAAGACTAGGTTATGAAGATGATTGATTGATGAAGTTGACTGAAAGTTGGATTGAAAATTGGTTATCGGGAAGAAGGCAGAGGTTGGGCTCTGAGTGGTGTGAAGTGAAAAGTGGAGTGCCACAGGACTCGGTTTTGGGACCAATTTCGTTCTTGATATATATAAGTGATTTGGACATTGATATGGGATCCAAAATTTGCTGAGGACACACAACTATGCAATAGTGTCTCGTCGAAAGCAGAAGTGGATATATTGAAGTCGGATTGAAATAAAATTCGAGAATAGTCTGTAATCTGGCAAAAGGAGTTTAATGTAGATAAATGTACAGTCATCCACATGAGTAGATCCAATATGGAACATAATTACAGAATGGGA
This sequence comes from Ariolimax columbianus, assembly GCA_036924085.1. Taxonomy (NCBI): domain Eukaryota; kingdom Metazoa; phylum Mollusca; class Gastropoda; order Stylommatophora; family Arionidae; genus Ariolimax; species Ariolimax columbianus. The sequence continues at coordinate 8,373,044 of JAVGWX010000015.1, read as the reverse complement.
GAAAACAATATTAAAAAAGATAGATAAAGAAAGGAACCTAGGGGTTATAATAGATCATACATGTAAGGTGAGGGAGCAAGTTCAAGTAGCAGTAAAAAAGGCAAATGCAATGTTAGGGATGATAACAAGAAATATTAAACATAGGAGCAAGGAAGGGATAGTCAAACTGTATAAATCATTAGTTGGACCTAGATTGGAGTACTGTGTACAGGTGTGCGGTCCTTATCAGAGATGGGATATAAACATGCTGGAAAGAATTCAAAAAGGAGCGACAAAGCTGATAGTGAGATTCCAGAATTAAAGTTATCAGGAAAGACACACACACAAAAAAACCGGCCTACAGTGTCTAGAAGATAGAAGAATTCGTGGTGACTTAATAAAGATTTATAAGATGATCAGAGGAATGTATAAATTAGACTATAACAAGTTGTTTTTTTTAATACAGCCACCCACAAGAACAAGAGGGCATAGCTTCAAGCTGACTAAAGAGAGGTCCAGGTTAGATATTAGGAAGTATTTTTGTAGTCAGAGAGTGGTGAATGCTTGGAATGCCTTGCCACGGGATGTAGTGGAGGCAGGGACAGTTTATGCATTTAAGAATAAATTAGATGCGCTTTTAAAGCAAAGTGATGTAAATGAAACTGGTTGTATACAGACTCTGCTGAGTCTTCTAAACCAGTATAAAGATGTTAAGTTAAGTTAAGTTAAGATTGAAGAAGATCAATGGTTGGTGAAGATTTTTTATTGATGAAGATGACTGATCGGTGAAGACGACTGATTAATGAAAATGACTGATTGATGAAAATGATTGATTAGTGATGATGACCAATTACTGAAGATCTCTGATTGAATAAGATAATTGGGGAAGATGATTCATTAATGAAAATGACTGATTGATGAAAATGGTTGATTAATGAAGAGGATTGATTGAAGAAGACGACTGATTGAACAATATGATTGGTGAAGATAATTCATTGATGAAGACAACAGACTGACGTTTACGGTTAGTGATTTGTAATAATGACTGATTGATTAAGATGAATGGTCTATTAAGATGACTGATTGTTTAAGACGACTGGTTGATAAAGATTGATTGATAATGACGAGGACGTGATGACTGATTGATTAAGATGATTGGTTGATAAAGATTGATTGATAATGACGAGGACGTGATGACTGATTGATTAAGATGATTGGTTGATAAAGATTGATTGATAATGACGAGGACGTGATGACTGATTGATTAAGATGATTGGTTGATGAAGATTGATTGATAATGACGAGGACGTGATGACTGATTGATTAAGATGATTATTTGATGAAGAATGATTGATAATGACGAGGACGTGATGACTGATTGATTAAGATGATTGGTTGATGAAGAATGATTGATAATGACGAGGACGTGATGACTGATTGATTAAGATGATTGGTTGATAAAGATTGATTGATAATGACGAGGACGTGATGACTGATTGATTAAGATGATTGGTTGATAAAGATTGATTGATAATGACGAGGACGTGATGACTGATTGATTAAGATGATTGGTTGATAAAGATTGATTGATAATGATGAGGACGTTCATGTTTTTGCTTCACTTCATATTAAACAGATTTCTTTTACAAGAGGCCGTGTACGCATACATCTTCAGAGGCCGTGTACGCATACATCTTCAGAGGCCGTGTACGCATACATCTTCAGAGGCCGTGTACGCATACATCTTCAGAGGCCTTTCAATAGCAATTTTTTCACAGGTAGTTGTTGCTAGACCCATTCACAGTCCTCTTTAGGTATCTTTAACTACATGCTTGTAAAAAGTACAGTGGTACTATTGCTATCAATCCCATACCACCGTGGTAGTGGCAGGCTATGATATATCTGTAATAGTTGACAGTCTCAAGTTTCACTTCTGTTCTCAGTTAAGCGTTCTAGTCCTGGGATGGTGAACCCACGGTCTTTATGTCGAACGGGCCTTGTATGCCATTAAGTTTGGCCTTTTGAAGAAATCCACATTTTGCAGAACAAATCCTTTTATTTGTATTAATATCTTCTTCTTCTTCGTCAGCTTTCAGGCTTGGACTTGAACTTGTTTAAAGAAAGCAGCGGTCATCCTGAGGCTGTCGACACTGTAATTGAGCTTGTCTAGTGTTGACCCACGTGTGCTTTATCTGGTTCGTATTTATTATTTTAATTGTAATCTTAAAATAAACATATTTAAATGCCAACAAGTTCAAGAAGTTTAAATTAAAAGGTCCTCCCAGACTGACAACCACAAATAAAACACTAGTAAGTCATGAGGACTATGTACATACATGCTGTGCTCATGATTTAGTTCTAATGCAACTCTAGAATACCCCTAACTTCCACGCCTAACTGACGTCACTTCCCTACCAGTTAAAGTTTTCCAAATAAATGTGAATATTTTAATTTTTTTCTTTTCTTCTGTTTTTCTTATTCGGCGTGTGTCCTGTGACGTAGTGTCAAAATGTACATAATTTTTTGAACCGTGTACGGCTTGCCTTTTCGATCCCTAATTTCTTAGCCAAGCTGCAAGGCTGCAGTCTGTTTCCAGGACCACCACTAGGATGAGAAATGAAGCATTGATAAGTTATAAATCACTGACCCTGATGTAAACAACCAGCTATGAGTCGCTGGCTGCTGGTAGATCATTAACCGCAGCATTCCCCCCTTACCCCCTCCACATCTCCTAATCTCTCATTACAATTGACAAGCCCACATTTTGCCTGTTACTGAAATATTTTTATCATACCGGGAATATCCGATCTATACATACTAATGTCAGTTCCACGTCATTATATTTTTTTTTCAAAAGAAATAATCTAGGACCAAAGTGAAATCTTTTTCTGGGTGAGAATTTCAATAATTTTTGTTGTTATACCAAAGACATTATCCGTACCGTCTACTGGTACATGTATATGTTTGTTATACTGACAATACAATATTAATTATATTTACTCCCTACTGTGTCGACTTTTCATTCTCTTTAGACTTGCTTGACGCTACTAACAAACTTCTACTGTTATCGCGACCTTTATTTCCATTATTGATTGTCCAAATGGAACAGCCATTATTTTGTTTGTCAAATTTGTTGTGATCGAAGTTATGCAATTACATATACCAATGTCGATGTTCATCTTGTTTCTATGGAGAGATCAGTGGCACATTAATTTTTTTAATAAACTCATATTTACTACCACAGACATTTGAGAATGAAGACTAACGTCTGGTCAGGCACAACATACTGATAAGACATGTTAGTCAGGACAGACAAAATATACTGGTCAAGTTCTCACCTTGGCGTCCTCGTAGCCCTCCATTGAAACGGGCTGTTTTCATGGCAGCCTGACTAACGAGGTAAGGGATTGACGTGATCACCTTAGTAGTAGGCGACACGCATATTAGGCCAAGCATAGCACAAGCACATGGGCGACTCCTGTCTACCTTCATCAGCACTGCAGAAAACTACTGCAACCCGCGACTTAATGTCCTTTTCAGGGCGCACAAACGAGTTAACCTACACTGTGTGGGCATCCGAAACAACAACCACAGACATACATTTTGAAAAAAAAACATACCCAACTAATTTCATGTTACATTAAACAGAACGGGTATATCCGCAACTTTGTCAGACCAATCGGCGATCATGGGTTTTTCCAACAGATTCCCTATCACTTTCCTAGTCTTTCAGCAAAAACAGGAAAGCACTAATGAGTCCTGTTAACAACTTTAATGTTACTATCGTATGCTGACTTTCAAAACTGTGCAGTCTATGGATGGAACTTGTTTTGGTCTAATATAACAAATGTATCTTAGATCCAAGTCTACACCTACATCTATAACCAAGCTCATCCCCCGTTCTAGGCACAGAAACATGGCGGCATCTTACGATGGTCTATCTGGCGCAGTTGAAGGTAAGCAGACAAGGAATTTAGTGCTTAGAAGAGATTTTTCTTTTTTAGAAATATTGTTTAGTGTGAAAAAGGATTGCTGGGATTAGATCTCAAATTACAACATTGCGTCTGTGGAAAGTAATGGTTCGGTTTACGATCTTTGTTTAGGAAAGCATTAGGTCATTTGAGCAGATATCCGCTATCATTGAGACCTTCGTTCAGGAAAGCATTAGGTCATAGGAGCAGATATGCCACATCCTTACAGTATTCTTTTATGAAACCTTAGGTCATTTGAGTAGATATCCGCTGTCATTGAGACCTTCGTTCAGGAAAGCATTAGGTCATAGGAGCACAGATCCTTTAAGTTGAAAATAATTCAGTTAGCTAGACTTTTTGTTTCATTTCTTTTTTTAAAACAAAATTATTCGAAGTTCTACACATCATATTCAAATAATGTTCGCTAGTGCTAAATCGTTTTCGCATATATGATTTCTGTTTATAAATGAAGGTGTTCGTATGACCGGATGTTCGTAAAGCGGGTGCTCTCAAAAAGGGTCCTGGCTATAATTTAAGATATTCAGATGGGCAGATGTTCGTAAAGCGTATGCTCGTATAGCGATGCGCTACTGTAAGTGGGGTTAAATAATTTTGAGTAAGGGGGAGGGGTTAAAAAGTGAGAGAAACAGCAAGGGAAGTAAAAGGCGAGCTTTGGTCATTAAATGAAAGAAAGATATATTAAAAGAGAGTGAAAATGGGAGAAATAAGTGTACATTTTTGCAGGTCCCCATAAAAAGATAAACTGAGAAAGAGAGTACTTAAAATACATGGAATCATTGTAATCAAACAGGCGTGTTAATGCCTGTTGCCAGATAGTATTTTAAACTTCCTGCAGCTTACTAGGCATAGGGGAAGGTACAAATAATGTAAGAGAGAGAGAGAGAGAGAGAGAGTAATAGAGTAATATATATAGAAAGAGACAATACGTATATAACAATTGTTTGATAATGTCAATGATTGTATACATATTATATACGTACTTGTGTATCTTTCTGTCAGAACCAAGTCAAGTAGAGATTAGTTCTCAAGATGACTGCAATCAAAATAAGCCGGATTGTCAAAATAAACCAAGGCACTTGAAATTTATTCCTGTAGACGAGTTTAATGTTGGTCATCTGCCTCGTGATTGCCAAGACAAAGATCTAGTTGAGCTGGTCAGAGCTACATCAATTCTAACTGTCCGCGTGTCCGTTAGTTGTATAAGTAAGAAGAGACCTATAGATGACAAACGGCGCAAAAACATTTCAAAGAGCGGGATAAGGTTTGGGACTGGGCGGGTGCGCGAGGTGATTAAGTATCAAGATAAAACAAATAAACATATTAGAACTTGTCCGTGTATGTTATGTAAAAACTCTAGCATGGAAACAACTAAATTTGCTCAAATTCGCATAATCGCGTCAGGACATGTTATATACAACTTGGAAGAGGGGGAACACACCACGTGCGATTTCTTCTTTGATACAGGAGACGTGCCAGATGGGAGCAGCGATGTCGTCACACTCACTGGAATGTCAAATGTGGAGAGTAACCATACACCAGACTGGTGTGAGATGACGCACTGGACTCATAACCTTGACCTGGCTGACAAGCTGCACACGTCTATCGGGGAATATAAACGTCTTGCGGAGGCTGTAAAGTCGAAATATGACGAAATATTGACGACAGAGAAACAGCAAGGAACACCTTCATCAGAATCTATATCTGATACCTGGGGTGATTTGACAATCATAGTGTCCCACCCTCATGGTGGTAGCAAACAGGTAAGTGTTGGTAAATGTATTGAAATAAAAGAAGTGAACAGTAAAAATAGTAAAAACAAAGCAGAGAGGGATAATTCATGGACCAAGTACAGGTACACTACGGCAACTTCTGAAGGATCAAGTGGGGCCCACGTGTTTGTACTGAAAGCGAACTGTCGCGATTGGTACAGTAGCCATGTTCACAAAGGTGGTAATGAGGATATAGGCTACAGTGGCTATGGGCTCGTCCTTCGAAATGACGTCTTCCAATAAACAGGTTTGTAGAAGTGAACAAGCTGCGGACACACATGAGGCAAAGGTGGTATATAGATATGGTATAGCTGTTATCCATCGTGAAGCGATGATGGCCACAACATCAGACGGTTTTTGTCTTAATAATGTGATCTGCGATGTATTTAGAATATAGTGAGGGAGTGAATGCGCTGGTCATCAATCTCACTCTTATCCCGAGTTACATTGAATCAGTGGCAAGACTATTATTCAGGTCGACTCAAGGTAACTCAGGCAGGCACTCTGGTCTTACCTCCCGTGAGACCAGGGGTCGCTTGAAACTTCAGGGATTCGATCGCCCACCTTTCCGTTCACCACGGTGAGAGGCGAGTCATGTGAAATAACATGCTGGTGTGTATATATGAACAAAAAACATGCTAATGTTCATATATGAACAATCAGGTTTATATGTAAATGAACAAATAGGTTTATATGTACATGAACAAATAGGTTTACATGTACATGAAAAAATAAATAGGTTCATATGCACATGAAAAATCATATTTATTTGTAGTTGAACAAATATGTTTATATGTACATGAACAAATAAATAGGTTCATATGTACATGAACAATCACGTTTATATGTACTTGAACAAATAGGTTTATATGTACATGAACAAATAGGTATATATATATATATATATATATATATATATATATATATATATATATATATGTATATATATATATTATATATATATATGTATATATATATATATATATTTATATATATATATATATATATATATATATATATATATATATATATATGAAGAAACAGGTTTAAATTTATTTGAACAGTTTTATGTGTACATGAACAAACATGCTGATGTAGACACAGGAAAAAGCATGCACGCATATTGAAATTTAAACAAACATTTACGTGTGTACACACTAACAAACAAAATAGCTGTCCATCGTTGTCGATGAGGACCGCCGACATCATCCTTGTCACAGATTTCCCTGTTGGGTGTGGGTGCGCATGTGGCTGAACAGGCCAATGCGAGCACGAAAACATCTGCTACATATCGGGCACACGAGGTTTATAGAAGGGGATGGTGTTCCCGCTGCTCGGGATTTCCGCGTCTCGCGTCTGTTCTGGGCTTTCACAACACGGTCATCTTCACCGGCAGCTACACCCGATTTGACTGCGCTTCTCCAGTCAGATCTGTTTTTCGCAAGACATTCCCAGGTGTCGAAGTCTATCTGGCAACTTTTTAGTGAGTCCTTCAGACCGTCTTTAAAACGTTTCTTTGGGCGCCCTCTCTCGCGCCATCCGTCTCTCAACTCGCCGTAGAGAAGCTTCTTTGGGAGCCGCTCGTCTGACATACGGACGAGGTGTCCGGCCCATCCTAGTCGTGCTTTTTCTAGCAGTGCATGTATGCTGGGCATGTTAGCCCTCGAGAGAACCTCGATGTCAGTGACACGATCTTGCCATCGGATGTGGAATATTCGCCTCAGGCAACCTGTGTGGAAGCAACAGGCAACCTTGCATGTCCAGAGTATACAGTCCAGCTTTCGCAAGCGTATAGTAGGGTTGGAATGATGGTTGCACGATAGACTTTTCAATTTGGTCTTGACGCTGATGCCACGACGTGCCAAGACTATCGAGCGCATTCTACCAAAGGCTGTGCTGGCCTTTGCTATTCTGCTTGCCACCTCATCGTCTAGGCTGACAGATCTCGACAGCGTGCTGCCCAGATATGTGAATTTGTCTACGGCATTCAACGTCTGCCCGCTGACTGTAGTCTCTGGTTTTGTGTACGGCATGCCTGGTGCTGGTTGGTACATGACCTCTGTTTTTTTGGCATTTATGGTCAGGCCAAAATTTTCGCATGCGGCAGAGAACTGGTCCATTCCAACCTGCATGTTCAGTTCTGAGTTGCTCATTAGAGCTGACGACTGTGCTCTAATGAGCAACTCAGAACAAACATATCAATGTGCACATATACACATATAAACAAATATGTTTGTGTACACACATGGACAAACATGTTCAAGCATTCAAATAAAGAAATATCATTATAGGTACACAATAATAAAATCCTGATAAGTACATATGACTGAATTATGTTGATTTGATATATATGACTGAATTATGTTGATTTGGTACGTAAGGTTGGATTATGTTGATTTGGTACGTAAGATTGGATTATGTTGATTTGGTACGTAAGATTGAATTATTTTGATTTGGTACATATTATTGAATTATGTTGCTGGATACAAATGATTTATATATGTTGGTGGGTACGTATTATTTATATATGTTGGTGGGTACATATGATTGAAATATGTAGATAGTTTCATATGATTTTAAAGTGTTAACGGATACGTATTTTTTTTTAAAATGGTGATGGACGCATACGGATCAATATGCTGATGGGTACATTCGGTCAAATATATTGATGGGTACATATGGTAAAATATCTTGATGGGTACATATAGAAAAATATGTTGATGGGTACATATAGAAAAATATGTTGATGGGTACATTCGAACAAATATATTGATGGGTACATATTAAAAAATATGATGCTCGGTATAAATAGACAACTATGCTGGTGGGCTCATACGATCAAATATTTTTGTGGATACATATTACAGAAACATTGTTGTGAGTACCCATGATTGAGATATGTTGGAATGTACATGTGCTAGAAATGTATTGTAGCGTACATATTAACAAATATGTATGTGAGCAGATATGAACACGTATTTTGGTGAGCAGATAGGAACAAATATGTTGGTTAGAAGATATGAATAAATATGTTGGTGTGTAGATATGAACACATATATTGGTGAGCAGATAGGAACAAAAATGTTGGTAAGCAGATAGGAACAAAAATGTTGGTGAGCAGATATGAATAAATATGCTGGTGTGTAGATATAAACACACATATTAATTTGTCACATATAGGCACACATATTGATTTGTACATGTGAACAAATTTGTTGGTCTATCCAAATGATAAAAATGTGTTAGTGAAACATGTAAACAAGGATTTTTGTGTATATATATTAACACATTGGTTGATGAATAAATATGAACAAAGATGTTAGTCAGTACATGTGAGTGAAAATGAACAAACACGTTGGTAGTATCAGATGAACAAATACGTTTGTTGATATTTATGAACACAAATGTTTGTTAGTATATCCAAACAAATAAGTTTGATGGCATATATGAACAAATACGTTTCTTCGTACATATGCAAATTATTACAGGAATAAACAGGTTTATATGTACAGGAACAAACATGTTTTTATGTACTTAAACAAATAGGTTTATATGTGCTTGAACAAACATGTTTATATGTACATGAACAACCATGCTGATGTAGACACAGGAAAGAGCATTTTGTACATATGACTGAATTATGTTGATTTGTTTGATACATATGACTGAATTGTCTTGATTTGGTACAAATGACTGAATTGTATCCCGAGTAGTCTGTCGGGATCTTTGTGTATGACAAGGACAAGAATAGCACCACTGCCTCACAGAGAGCATGTCGTAAGAGGCGACTGTGTGGCAAGGCATAACATCGGCCATGGTTAGGTGGTTTATTTAGAGCAGCATATATGGTGCCTAAGATGTTGCGGGTCTACTTTGCTCTAGTGTTTGAATCTATTAAGATGAACACGCACATCGGTTAACCACCCAACGCAGCGAAGTATTAAGCTGCTCAAGCCTAGCCTGCTAAGCAGGAAATCCTTCTTCCAGCTATATCCAGCTCAGACCAGATCTGGGACCTGCACAGGGACATCTGCCCATGTAGAAGTACAGTTCGACTAAGAACGAAGAACTAAGAAGACTGATTTAGGTTGATTTGGTACAATGATATAAATATATATATATATATCAACAAATACGTTTATAAATGCTTAATACATTCGGGAACAAATGTGTTGGTATATACAAATGTACAATTAATGGAAATACAGTTCTGTAGAACAATGATATACATGCATAGAAACAGCCAAGAATTGAAATAAGAAAGTACTACGAAGTTAATATTGCAAGATCACTGTTAGCAAAAGTACAATGAAAGCATCCACAATTTATTTGCAAATTTTTAGAAATTATGGTTTCGCAAAAAAAAATGGTTTCACTTCTGTCACTAGCAACTCTTTATATTTGTGCCCACTGCATGACTTTTACTTATATTCCCTTTCAGTCCTTTGGCCCGCGCTTTTTTTTGTATGTTCTTCATTCCAATATCTACATTCCTTTGCATCATCTCACTCTATGGACATGTTTCTCAAAGCTTGGAGATTGACTTTTACAATAACAGTCAAACATATTTTGTAGCACTTGTATTAACTTAACTTTATACTGATTTAGAAGACTCTGCAGAGTCTGTATACAACCAGTTTCATTTACATTACCTTGCTCTAAAAGATATGCGCATTCAATTTATTCTAAAATGCATTAATAGTCCTTGCTCCCACTACCTCATGTGGCAAGCAATCACCACTCACTGACTAAAAAAATATTTACTAATATCTAATCTGGACCTCTCTTTAATTAATTTGTAGCTATACCCTGTTGTTCTTATAGGTGGTTGTATTTGGAAAAAATTCAACTTGTTATAGTCTAATTTATCTGTTCCTCTGATCATCTTATGAACCTGTATTAAGTCACCTCGAATTCGTCTCTCTTCTAGACACCGTAGGCCAGTTTTTCTGAGTCTTTCCTCATAACTGTAATTCTGCTGTTAGCGGCTTGAATTTGGCTGTAAGTAGTTTGGAAGAGTTAACAAAAGCTAATGCTTAAAACTTCCGCTGTAGTTAATATTTATATTAATATATATAATATTTTATCATTTAGTTAAGATGTAGGTTGGTCTCATTGTGCTAATATGTATACGACTGTTCTGTTTGCTAAATGTTGGTTTTGTTGATATTCATATAATAAATCTGCTACCTGCCGTTTGCTATGTTATTTGATGTGTGTGGTCGTGAATGATGTGGATGCATGTGGTAACATTTTAGATAAGCTAACTGTTGTTTAACGCCTTACGCTGCCACATACAGTTAGCCCTCTTTATGAGGCCTGGGTCAAATCACTTCACGTGCTCCTGTAGTGGGAGTTTCTGAAGCAATGTGTTTTACATGATGAGTTTGCTAGCCCCATTCACAACTCTCATTTAACGACATTTATGGATATGCAATGGGACGACTCTCTCCAATCCTACCCAGTAATGGCACCCCCTCCCCTTCTGAGGTTCTCTCAGAGAAAATGATTTTGTTGTCAAATGCAACAAAGTGACAATGTGCATTTTTTGGTGGGATTACAGACCAAAGGCTGTATGTGAACCACGCTTTAAAAAAGACAATGTACATCCTTCTATCTATCCTCCATATTTCTAAATTTCTCTCCGTCTGTTGATTCATCCATCCACTTCTCAACCCATCGTTGAAGATTAGAAGTGCAGCACACAAACCTATTCTAGATGTGGGTGAGAAAAGGTTGACGCGAAGGACGTCACGACTTGATGCTATCGCTAAACTAAGCATTGACATGTGTGCGCTAACAGTCACGCACTCAGCTGGATTCACCGTGAGAGTTTTGCCTTTTGAAGAAGTTTTGTAGTTACAGAAGTGTACATACTAGTTTATTTACTATTGTCGAGAGCATCTATTATTGTATATTGTGTTATGAAATGTTATTTATATATTTTCAAGTTAAATTCCTTCTATTTGATCGAATTATGGAAGAACAATATTGCATATTAGAAGATCTTCTGACAAATTGTGCATAGGCTGTGTGAAAGTCATTCTAAAAAAAATCGATTTTTATAGAGTATGACATTCTAAGAATGTACTACGTGCCTCATTTTCAATCTTGGAGATTCTAGCCATCGTCTTTATATACATTCGAATTATATTTCATAAATTTTATCACCCAAATGTTGGTCTTTATATTTATCTGCCAATTGTTATTTATGTAATCTCTTTTTGTATTTCTTTTTTCTTATGTTCATTAGTGCTCTATTGTTCTCTTCAAATAACAATAATAAAAGAAACATATTATAATCTCGGTGGTGCACTTTATCGACTTTTTATAGACGTATGTCGGTGTGTGGTTATCCCTGTACGTGTGTATAGTATGTGTGTGTGTGTGTTTCAATTTAGATTGAAGTGTGTGTGTGTGTGTGTGTGTGTGTGTGTGTGAATGTGTGTATGTGTTTCTAAACGCAATTTAAACGCAATTCATATAAACAGCATCCAATTGCCAGTCACCACAGCGACACGTGCAACAAGATATCTCCATCACAAAATCCATGTTTTGACAGCCCACTGACGATCTGCCCATCACAAAATCCATATTTCGACAGCCCACTCACGATCTCCCCATCACAAAATCCATATTTCGACAGCCCACTCGTGATCTCCCTATCACAAAATCCATATTTCGACAGCCCACTTACGATCTCCCAATCACAAAATCCATATTTCGACTCCCCACTCACGATCTCCCTATCACAAAATCCATATTTCGACAGCCCACTCACGATCTCCCTATCACAAACACCTTATTTCGACAGCCCACTCGCGATCTCCCAATCACAGACACGATATTTCGACTATCTTCAGTGCTATCCTAAAGTGTCCGTCCACCTTCAGCAAACTAGTCAAAGCACTCATTCGTCAAATTGCTATCAATGACAAGCTTGATATCCCTCTCAGCACAAATGAGATCGAGAAAGCAATAAACCGGTGGGTCAGATGCTATACCTGCAGAGATTTTCAAAGCAGGAACCCCCTGGCTGCTATACAAGTTAACAGACCTACTGGGTAAGTCACGTTTCATGTAATCATATATCGTGACATACAAGTCGAGTCACGTTCATGTAATCATATATCGTGACATACAGGTCGAGTCACGTTCATGTAATCATATATCGTGATCTTCGGGGTGAGTCACGTTTCATGTAATAATTTATCGCGATCAACATGTCGTCACGTTTACTGCAATCCAATATCGTAACACACTTCTTGTTGTCATATTCAGCGAGTCACTAGGATCGAGTCACAATTCCTGTAGTCATATATAACGTTTTTCACGAGTCGAGTCACGTTTCTTGTAGTAATATATAACGTTTTTCACGAGTCGAGTCACGTTTCTTGTAGTAATATATAACGTTTTTCACGAGTCGAGTCACGTTTCTTGTAGTAATATATAACGTTTTTCACGAGTCGAGTCACGTTTCTTGTAGTCATATATAACGTTTTTCACGAGTCGAGTCACGTTTCTTGTAGTAATATATAACTTTTTTCACGATTCGAGTCACGTTTCTTGTAGCTATTTACACCGTGTTTCACGATTCGAGTCACGTTTCTTGTAGTTATTTATAACGTTTTCCACGGGTCGCTCACACGTTTCTTCTCTGTTTCAGCATTTCATATGTTCCGCACTTCGCAGCCGTATCCAGTGACTAGAAAAACCCAAACCGCTGAAAGTGTGAACTTTTGCTTTGTCGTTTCTCATCTGCTGAAATATTGGCTTTATACAATTTAAGCTGAACCATCTTGCTGTTATCCTAGCCGAGATCTCATGATTTCTTATGCGAGAGCATGTAATTTCTTGGCCTAGACAAATGTGGGAAGTCCCATTTTTTACAGAGGAATTTACTAGGCGGAATTTCGCCTTAGTAAACAAACAAACAGTGGACCGTTTCAAATATCTGGTCTCAACAATCAGTGATGAGGGTTCATCTTCTTCTTCTTCATCGTACGCTGTTTACAGCGATATTTACGTTGCAGTGTTTTATTTTGTTAAGCCTGTGGCTCAGTGCATCCGATTTCAACAGGCGTTTCTGTAGGGATGCCCTACTTAGCCTTTGGCTGTCCCCATCCTATCTGTAAGGCAGCAGTTGTTTTTGGTCAGAGTTGTCTCTCTTAGGGAAGTTGTCTTGCAGGACTAACGAGTCTTCCCCACTCGTGTCTATAGGGTTTGGCAATGATATGATGGACTATGTACTAGTTTGTACTATCCCGGAAGAGAGGCAGTCCAGTGTGACTGTGTCTCAGGATCGTCACGTCCTGCCAGAAACGTAGCATTTGCATGTGAGTGAGGTATCTCTTTGCTCCCTTTATTTTCTCGGCTCATCTGCAGTGATGGCACACCTAGCATTCCCCGCCACCTGGGACGTTGTCACAATAGGGCAGGACTGCATCTCTTCTGCGTCCATTGGGATGACTGATAGCAGACAGAGGTAAAGTGCGAGGCAGGAGTGCATTTGGCCAGGTGCATTTCTGCGGCTCGACCGGGCCGGGCTGAGATGCGAGCCCCAGGTCCCAACCATATCGTGGCCTCCCCTCACAGCGGTGCTGAGATTTAGGGCGGGATTCTGGCTTAGAGGCGTTCGGCCGTAGTCCCTCAGGTAGTAGCTTCGCACCATTGGCTTATCAGCCATGCACGTGGACCAAATGTCAGAGACCTGCGATTCATCTCGAAGGAGTGCATTTAACCAGGGGACAAGCCTGGTAATGGCACGGAGATGTTGTTCGCCTGGTGTGCGGACATATCTCATGATCAAGGGGTTGCGTCTCAACAGTTCGCAGTGAGCTCTACTGCTTTTGACGCCCCGACCGAGAACTAAGTCTTCTACTAGTTCTTTCACACCTCATCGCCGTATGGGGTGAATATCGGGCAGCTTCCCGCCCGCTTTGATCGGCGGACGGCAGGGACCTCTTTCTGTGGCTCGACCGGGTCGGGCTGAGGCGCGAGCCCCAGGCCCCAACCCTATCGTAGCCTCCCATCGCAGTGGTACTGAGATTTAGGGCGGGATTCCAGCTTAGAGGCGTTCGGCCGTAATCTCTCCTATGGTAGCCTCGCGCCGTTGGATTATCAGCCTAGCACGTGGACCAAATGTCTGCGATTTGCGATTCCTCTCGAGTTGAGTGATGAGGGTTCAAAATCAGAGGCCCTGGCCAGAGTAGCACAAACAACAGCAGCGCTTGCATGATTGAAACATATATAGAATGATACACATCTCTCCCTCGCCGTACAGGTCAGACTAATACTCTCACTGTTTCTTTCAATATTCCTCTACGCATGCGAAACATGGACTATTACAGCAGACCTTCAGAGAAGAATTCAGGAAATGGAAATGTAATGTTTTAGAAGAGTCCTAATTATCACCTACAAAGAGCGTAACACAAATGAGGAAGTACGACGTAGAATCGAAATGGCAAGTGGACTGTACGACGACTATCTCACAACGATCAAAAGGCGAAAGCTGATTTGGTATGGCCAAGTCTCGTGATCCAATTTACTTGCAAATATCACTACAGGGCACAGTACAGGGCAAGCGAACGCGAGGACGATCAAGAAAAGGATAGGAAGACAACATCCATGAATGGACTAACCGATCCGAGGAGGCACAAGAAACAACCACAGACAGAGAGGGATGGCGAAGTATTATCTGAACGTTTCAGCAGGGATGACACAACGATCTCTGGAGGTCACTGGATGAACTGAACTGAAATAAATAATGTTCAGCATGAATTAGGTTTTCTGAATCACATGACACAATTATCGCACTTCTGTATGACGAACAACAAGCAGCAGTTAGGATGAATGGAGAAAAATCAGAATAGTTCGAAGTGCAGAAAGTAATCAGACAATTTTGTTTTCTCTGCTCTTGTATGTGCAACATATTCGAGGCAAATCAGCTGATAACTGAGAACACGCAGGAGATTGACGCTGTCATATACACCGACGGATCAGTCGTGCGCAGTTTGACATCAGGCTGGAGTTTCTTGTCTAGAGTGAGAGGACAGGTCGTTGCTTAGCGCAGTAGAGCATACGTCAACAACCTCCAGTATGAGAATGGAGACGGAAGCAGTGACCTCAGAACTGAAATGGATATCTGAGACTCCTATAACAAGGGCAGTCATCGTGACAGACGCGCAAGCCGTACTGCAGAAGGTAATGAAGGGATGGCTTAGGTACGAGTGGATAGCAGTTGTTGAGGCCTAAAACCTCCAGGGGTTGACATGGATCTACTGTCCTGCTCATGCCGGGGTTTAGGGAAATAAAAGAGCTGACACCGTGGCTTCACAAGCTCCCATCATGGACACATTAGTCATGGATAGGAGTGACATTTTGAAATCAATCAATAACCGCCTGCTCGATGAGGACACCGCATAAGATGAAGCAGCAATCCACAGACTGCAAAGTGTTGACATTAAACGAGGTTCGAGCAGAGTGGGGCGCATGAGAGGACGGAGCAGGAGAGTACAACCAGCGAGCTACATGGACTATCAGCACCTATACCTTGCGCCATTTGATGAGAGAGACTGAGCACCTATGGGTATGCCCGAAGTACAAGAACGTCGATTCTTAGAAACAGAAACAATGTGCAACATATATTCAGAGAAACGTCAGAGATGATCAGGGAGACGATTAGTGTGTCGTCATCAGCAGAAGTAGGTATCAGATCTACACAAATAGACATGCTGACGTCACAGTCCGTATATCGACGAGCTAACGTGGCTAGAAAAACTAATTGTATCAACAACAAAACACAGCGAGGCCCAGAGTCTATATTAGTTCGTTTAATGAACCATAGTAAAGAGAAGTGCCAATCAAGCACATAATCCATGTTTCGACTGCTCACTCAAGATCTCTCCATCACAAAATCCATGTTTCGACTGCTCACTCAAGATCTCTCCATCACAAAATCCATGTTTCGACTGCTCACTCAAGATCTCTCCATCACAAAATCCATGTTTCGACTGCTCACTCAAGATCTCTCCATCACAAAATCCATGTTTCGACTGCTCACTCAAGATCTCTCCATCACAAAATCCATGTTTCGACTGCTCACTCAAGATCTCTCCTTCACAAAATCCATGTTTCGACTGCTCACTCAAGATCTCTCCATCACAAAATCCATGTTTCGACTGCTCACTCAAGATCTCTCCTTCACAAAATCCATGTTTCGACTGCTCACTCAAGATCTCTCCATCACAAAATCCATGTTTCGACTGCTCACTCAAGATCTCTCCTTCACAAAATCCATGTTTCGACTGCTCACTCAAGATCTCTCCATCACAAAATCCATGTTTCGACTGCTCACTCAAGATCTCTCCTTCACAAAATCCATGTTTCGACTGCTCACTCAAGATCTCTCCATCACAAAATCCATGTTTCGACTGTCCATTACTAAACCATTACTAAACCATTACTAAACCATTACTAAACCATTACTAAACCATTACTAAACCATTACTAAACCATTACTAAACCATTACTAAACCATTGCTAAACGAAAACATGAAGAAGCTGAAATGGGAGAAATATTTCAAGGAACTTCTCAATCCGGCAGAAATTGACGATAATGAAATATTCACACCATGCCACAAGAAGAGAGAAGAACTACTAGCATCAGAAGTCGAACAATCTTTCAAAAAGAGTCTACGAAACAAGGCACCAGGAATAGACGGTATTACAACAGAGGTCATACAAGCTTGCGCAGAAACGGGAGAAAAATGGCTTTACAGAATAATGAATGTAGCATGGCCAACAATGGATGTTCCGGAGGACTGGCAAAAATCGGTAGTTACCAGATGATCAGAGTCTTTTACATTCCGATTAACAAAACCTCCAAGAACATCTGAAACCCTTGACAATACCTGCGATATATATAATATGAGGATTAGTACTGAGGATAAGAGGATTAAGACTGAGGCAATGAAAATCAGTAGAATAGAGAAAACACAAAATATACAGATAAAAAGTACAGAACTCAAATCAGTGAATTCAAATACTTGGGCAGCGTGTTTACACAAGATTGGAAGGCTAGATAGAAAGGCGGAGTCATGAACTAAAGTGACAGATAAAGGTGAGCGAGTGGACGTTATTTATCTAGATTTTGCAAACACTTAGATTTTGCAAAAGATTATTTCGAAAGTTAAAATCACATGGAATAGGTCGGGAAGTTGCTTAATAGGTTAAAAATTGGGAAGAAGGCAAAGGGTGGGTATAAATAAGGAGTACTCTGAGTGGTGCGAAGTGAAAAGTGGAGTACCACAGTGCTCGGTTTTGGGACAAATTTTGTTCCTGATATATACAAACGATTTGGACATTGATTGCAAAATTTGCTGATGACACAAAACTATGCAGTAATGTCTCATCTAAAGAAGAAGTGGATATATTAAGGTCGGATTTAGATACAATTCGAGAATGGTCTGTAAGCTGGCAAATGGAGTTTAATGTAGATAGATGTACAGTCATCCACATGGGTAGATCCAATATAGAACATAATTACAGAATGGGAAAGAACAATATTAGGAAGATAGATAAGGAAAGGGACCTAGGGGTTAAAATAGATCATACAGGTAAGGTGAGTGAGCAAGTTCAGGTAGCAGTGAAAGGGGCAAATCCAAAGTTAGGTATGATTTTTAAAAAAAATATTAAACATACGAGCAATAAAATAATAGTCAAACTGTACAAAGAATTAGATAGACCTAGATTGGAGTACTGTGTACAGGTGTGGGAGTCCTTATCATAGAGGGGATATAAACATGCTGGAAAGAATACAAAAAAAAAGAGCGACAAAACTGATAGTGGGATTCCAAAATTACAGTTATGAGGAAAGACTCAGAAAAACTGACCTACAGTGTCTAGAACAGACAAGAATTCGAGGTAACAATACAGTATTTATCAGAAGATAAGAGGATTAGATAAATGAAACTTTAACAAGTTTTAAAAAAAAAAATACAGCCACCCACAAGAACAAGAGGGTATAGCTACAAATTAAGTAAAGAGAGGTTCAGATTAGATATTAGTAAATATATTTTAAGTCAGAGAGTGGTGAATGGTTGGAATCCATTGCCACGGGAGGTAGTGGAGGCAGGGACAGTTAATGCATTTAAGAATACATTGGATACGCATAGCTTTAAGAGCAAGGTAATGCAAATGAAACTGGTTTAATACAGATTCTGCAGTCTTCTAAACCAGTATAAAGACGATTAGTTAAGTTAAGTTGAGGACCACAAAAAAGCTAATGCGGTTTCCTATCAGCTCCCAACATTTGGCATCCCTTACCAGCTTTCAAGAAAGCCGGATTGAAATAATTAGTTTCCCTTTTATTACTTAAATATTAAGTGCATGACAATGTTCCAAGGTCTATGCACAACCTTACTTAGTCATCTCGAACGAGATGCATGAGCGCGGGATTTCTTTTAAAGACAAACGCGTTTGGCATTTCGCCTTTGTGAAGGTTGTAAAACTGTTCTAAGGGAAAACAAAACCTCCCCACTTTTTCCACAATTCTCAAATAACTGGGTACTGTGATAATGTGTCCCGTAGGTGAATTTGTCACACTGACCAATCATTAAAAGACGTGACACTCTAGTACGTGACACTCTAGTACGTGACACTAGCACGTGACACTCTAGTACGTGACACTCTAGTACGTGGCACTCTAGTACGTGACACTAGTACGTGACACTCTAATTAGTGACCGTTCTAGAGAGAAGGTTTTATGGTAGTCAAGCACGAGCTAGACAGCACGAGCTAGACAGCACGAGCTAGACAGCGCTGCAAGTTGGAAGATAACATCAAACAATAGACACGCATCAGTCTGTCTGTGTATACCATCAGGACGAGGAATAGAGAATGTTGGAGATCCGTTGCGGCCAGACACATTCTCAAGTACTTGAAAACATCCGGTATGAGCCAGCACTTGCTAGACAATTCAATTATGCCACATCGGTTTGGGAAAATCCGTTATGAGCCAGCACGAGCTAGACAATTCAATTATGCCACATCGGTTTGGGAAAATCCGTTATGAGCCAGCACGAGCTAGACAATTCAATTATGCCACATCGGTTTGGGAAAATCCGTTATGTGCCAGCACTTGCTAGACAATTCAATTATGCTACATCGGTTTGGGAAAATCCGTTATGTGCCAGCACTTGCTAGACAATTCAATTATGCTACATCGGTTTGGAAAAATCTGTTATGATGCAGCATTTGATCCAGACAATTCATTTCTGCTTGATCGTTCGACCCATGAGCAATAGTCCTGTAAATAATCAGTTTTATCTGGGAGACATTCGGGCCTTTGAAGACTAAGTAGAAGTTTCATGATAAGGTACGATTTACAACAATACAAATTGTGTGTATTTTAATGTTGTATCGATGTTTAGAAATAATATTTCAGTAGCTTACATTGCCTATTAATTTATTTGTAATCTCTTCTTCACATGTCATTAGTTAAAATGTCCTCCACTTCTTCTTCTTCTGCGTTCATTCTCAATCTCCTGCTATGAAGTCCTGAACAGGGCTTTGCAAGTAGCAGGATGTAGTCCGGAGAACGGATTGCGTTGTGTCGCTAGTTTACAGTTTGACTGCGATATTTGCACTTTTCGGTCCGACACATCCGTCTTCGGCAGAGAAATGTCGTCTATTCTTGACCATCAGGTTAGTCAGCTTGGAGACTTGTGTCATATGATCATATTACGCCACTGTTCTTTGTTCTCTTTAGACAGCCTCGAGTCTGCACTCCGATGTTCTTGCCCGCCTGTGTGATGTAATTGTTTCTTGGACGACCTGTTCTTGTTTTTCCCAGAATTTTGCTGTGAAGTATTTTCAATAATAGACCTCTATGCCTCATTGTGTAGACAAGCCAAGACAATCTTATATGTTTTTTGTATTTGTCATTGATTGTTCA
The DNA here is from genome assembly GCA_036924085.1 of Ariolimax columbianus. NCBI lineage: Eukaryota > Metazoa > Mollusca > Gastropoda > Stylommatophora > Arionidae > Ariolimax > Ariolimax columbianus. The sequence continues at coordinate 8,352,348 of JAVGWX010000015.1, read as the reverse complement.
ATGCGCTTCCATACCATTAAGCAATCTATTAATACCGTTATATTGGCTAGTCTGAAATTTGTTAAGGGTATTTGTGGAAATCGAAAGACATATAAGCTCAGCACAAAAATACAGATTTTCAATTCCAATATCAAGTCTCTTTTATTATACGGCTCTGTTACATAAAGAACAAGTCTGTTTTATTGTACGGCTCTGTGCCATGAAGAATACGTCTGTTTTATTGTACGGCTCTGTGACACTAAGAACAAAGACATGTACAACAACAAATGTTCTAAGCTTTCATGCATGGATGCTTGCGCTGAATTGAGGGAATGAAATGGTTTTATCTGGTCACTGACATGTAGCAGTTGGAAATAACCCGACAGATGGCAATGGGAATAGACTTCTAAAGATGGTGATGGTGATGGATAGGATACACATTATGGAAACCGACTGACAGTTTTACAAGACAGGCACTGTTCTTCAAAAGGCAGAGCAAGATAGGTAGGGGCAGATCTAAACACTCATAGAGAAAGGAAGTCGAGACATACCTGTAAAGGGCAGGAAAAAGGAGGGAGAAGGGATGGGGAGGGGAGGTGGATACGCTGGTAATGATGGCGTATGACAGGACGCCTCGGCGAGTATTTGTTGAAGGTCTATGTTCCACAGGGAGCTGAAAGGATGTGACTGATTGATTGATTGAATCGATTAATGAATTCATATTAGCTAGTCTGTAATCGATTAATGAATTCCTATTAGCTCGTCTGTAATCGATAAATGAATTCATATTAGCTAGTCTGTAATCGATTAATGAATTAATATTAGCTAGTCTGTAATCGATTGTTGTTGTTTCAAATGCCCACAATGAGTAGGTTACTCTTTTGTGCCCTGAAAATGACGTAAAGTGGTGGGATGCAGTAGTTTTCCTCACATCCCGAGCGTGCTGACGAAGGTGGACTGGGATCCTCCATGTAGTTGTGCTATGCTTAGCGTCATCTGCGGGTCGCTCACTACTACAGGGATCACGTCAATCCTTCATCTTGTTAGCCAAACTGCCATGAAAGCAGCCCGTTTATAGGAAGGGCTACGAGGAAGCCATGGTGAGGGTCTTTTTCAGTATATTCTTCCTGACCAGACGTTAGTCTACCGAACTCATTTTAGCTAGTTCGCAATCTACTATTGAGATCATATTAGCTAGTCTGTGATCTAGTATTGAGATCGTATTAGTTAGTCTGTAATCTAGTATTGAGATCGTATTAGTTAGTCTGTAATCTAGTATTTGAGATCGTATTAGTTAGTCTGTAATCTAGTATTTGAGATCGTATTAGTTAGTCTGTAATCTAGTATTTGAGATCGTATTAGTTAGTCTGTGATCTAGTATTGAGATCGTATTAGTTAATCTGTAATCTAGTATTGAGATCGTATTAGTTAGTCTGTAATCTAGTATTAAGATCGTATTAGCTCGTCTGTAATCTAGTATTGAGATCGTATTAGCTAGTCTGTAATCTAGTATTGAGATCATATTACTTTGTGAATAATCGATTGATGATATCATATTAGTTTGTGTATGAGCTAGTGATGACATCATATTAGTTTGTGTATGAACTATTGATGGCATCACATTAGTTTGTGAATGAGCTATTGATGACATCATATTAGTTTGTGTATGAACTATTGATGGCATCATATTAGTTTGTGAATGAGCTATTGATGACATCATATTAGTTTGTGTATGAACTATTGGTGGCATCATATTAGTTTGTGTATGAGCTAGTGATGACATCATATTAGTTTGTGTATGAACTATTGATGGCATCATATTAGTTTGTGTATGAGCTAGTGATGACATCATATTAGTTTGTGTATGAGCTATTGATGACATCATATTAGTTTGTGTATGAGCTATTGATGGCATCATATTAGTTTGTGTATGAACTATTGATGGCATCATATTAGACATGCCTGTGCCTGTAATATATTGATTGATTCACTGTTCCGCTTCAAGTGAATCATAAGGACAGTACTGCCGTTTGCAGGAAGTCTGTATTGGAGCATTTAATATGGCAATTTTAAAAATTGCTAGCTCTATACACAACCCTCTTTAAATCTCCGAATGTTTGGAAAGTGGCAGGAGTTATATTCTTTGCAAAATGCGTCTTTAATCTTTTTATGACATTATTTCATGAGGCCATTTTAGTTAATCTAGAATCTATTAATGCCATTATTTCATGATATCATTTTAGTTAATCCAGAATCTATTTATGCCATTATTTGGTGACGTCCTTTTAGTTTATCTAAAATTTATTGATGACGTCAATTCAGTTAGTATAACCTACATGTTATCTGCATACGAAATGTACGATGGCTTCCTCCAGGTCAAACAAGAAACAGTCACAGTAGAGGATACATACCGCCAGGCCAATTTTGGGATCTTGATATCCTATTTGAATGCTTATAAAATTAACCCATCGTTGGTGGTTTCGATACCAGCTTGGCTGGTGAAAAAAAACAGTTGCACTACGGTTCAGATTTTGGGCATCAAAACCAATGAAAATATGTCTAGGATTTCTCCAATTTGTTCTGCTCTCAACAACTTTATTCAGCATAAATACAATAAGATTGATCAACATTCAACACACTGGGCCAGCTGCAACATAACAAATAGTGAAAGAGGAGTGCTTAACAGCTGCAACCTAACACATAGTGAAAGAGGAGTGCTCAACAGCTGCAACATAACACATAGTGAAAGAGGAGTGCTCAACAGCTGCAACATAACAAATAATGAAAGAGGAGTGCTCAACAGCTGCAACATAACAAATAGTGAAAGAGGAGTGCTCAACAGCTGCAACATAACAAATAATGAAAGAGGAGTGCTCAACAGCTGCAACATAACAAATAATGAAAGAGGAGTGCTCAACAGCTGCAACATAACAAATAATGAAAGAGGAGTGCTCAACAGCTGCAACATAACACATAGTGAAAGGGGAGTGTTCAACAGCTGCAACATAACACATAGTGAAAGGGGAGTGTTCAACAGCTGCAACATAACACATAGTGAAAGGGGAGTGTTCAACAGCTGCAACATAACAGAGAGAAAGGGGAGTGCTCAACAGCTGCAACATAACACATAGTGAAAGGGGAGTGTTCAACAGCTGCAACATAACACATAGTGAAAGAGGAGTGCTCAACAGCTGAAACATAACACATAGTGAAAGGGGAGTGCTCAACAGCTGAAACATAACAGAGAGAAAGGGGAGTGCTCAACAGCTGAAACATAACACATAGTGAAAGGGGAGTGCTCAACAGCTGAAACATAACACATAGTGAAAGGGGAGTGCTCAACAGCTGAAACATAACAGAGAGAAAGGAGAGTGCTCAACCGTTAAACAAACGCATAAAAGAAAGAAAACATATTTAATAAATGTCTGCGCAAGTCGTTTGCAGTGGACCGTAACGGTGAAAAAACTATTTAACACACTCGCCTTTGGAAGCAATAAGGAGAACGAGAAGAAAGAAAATAGATGATAATATGGAGAGGAAGAATAACATCTGGTCAGGTAAAATATACTGATCAGACATGTTAGTCAGGGTCAGGCAAAATATACTGATCAGACATGTTAGTCAGGGTCAGGCAAAATATACTGATCAGACGTGTCAGCTAGTAGGGTGAAGTAAAATATACTAATCAGACATGTTAGTCAGGATCAGGCAAAATATAATAATCAGACATGTTAGTCAGGGTCAGGTAAAATATACTAATCAGACATGTTAGTAGTCAGGGTTACGCAAAATTTACTGATCAGAAATGTTAATCAGGTTCAGGCAAAACATACTGATCAGACATGTTAGTCAGGGTCAGGCAAAATATACTGATCAGACATGTTAGTTAGGGTCAGGCAAAATATACTGATCAGACATGTTAGTTAGGGTCAGGCAAAATATACTGATCAGACGTGTCAGCTAGTAGAGTCAAGTAAAATATACTAATCAAACATATTAGTCAGGGTTACGCAGAATATACTGATCAGACATGTTAGTTAGGGTCAGGTAAAATATACTAATCAAACATATTAGTCAGGGTTACGCAGAATATACTTATCAGACATGTTAATCCGGTTCAGGCAAACTATGCTGGCCAAGACACTCACTTCAACATCTCCGTAGTCCTCCGTGGAGACAGGTTGTATTCCTAGCAGCCTAGCTAACGAGGTAAGAAAGCAACGTGTTCCCCGCAATAGTGAGCGACACGCAGATGAAGCCAATCATAGCACAAGTGCCTGGAGGATCCCTGTCCACCTTCATCAGCACGATCGGGATGTGAACAAAGCTACAACAACCCATCACTTAACATTCTTTCCAGGGTGCACACACGAGTAAATCTACTCATAGTGGGCATTCAACAGGAACATCATATGATGTAATGATGTTCACAGTATTTCTATCTAGCTTCAGTCAATGTATGTGTCTTTAGACGCCGTTGTGGGGCAAACATCCACTGGTGACTTGTCAGGTCAATCCCAGCATCTGTTAGCCCCTGGAATATGCGGTGTCATATTTTAGGAACTGGTTGTGGTGGAAGTATAAATTATAGTAAGGAAGACTCGCATTCTGTCAGGCGCCATCTTTGCCGCTCCGTTAACCACATAATCAAGACCTAATGTTAAATCCACACAGCCCCCTTTTTGCAACATATTCTCTGTGTTGCGAAGTTTCGAAGAATAATTTGAGTAGATTTTTATTTTTAACTTGAACTTTGCCCGAGCAGCTGTCGTTAAACCTACTCTTATCGATCTCCAACTGTTAAAGTACTTTTAACGTGCGCGCCAATGCACACGGGTGTCTGATCTCACTGCTCAGAGTTTAGGGCAAATATTTACCGAATGATCCACATGAAAAAATCGCTTTCTCCACGTTGATTTGAACCCGCGACCTCCAGCACAACCAAAACAAATATATGTGTCCTATTTCTAACCATTCGGACCATTAGACCACCACTGCAGTTGGCATGTTACATGAACACTGCGAGATAAAGCACTGCTCTCTCTATTGTGGATTTTGAATCAATTTGTTTTACAGGAAGAAGTTTATGCCCCCATGTAAAATCTTTATAGTCGTATTTTACATGTATGTGCGTGTGCCCATTATTTCGTCCTTGTAGGGGACCATAGCACCTTACGAGGAAACAATAAATAAAATACATATATAAAATCAAATAATGAATGCCATTATGTTACATTATCACCAGGTAACTGCACAATGAACCACGAAACTAAGACGAGACAAGAACTGAGCGCGCAAGGTCAGTGCTGTTCTTGGGAACTTGGTCAGTGAATAGCAAAGCAAGAAGTGGCCATCGTGTCTCATTCTGATACTGTCTTTAAGCGCAGCAATAAACTCCCTTCACTTCTCAGATCCTTGATCAGTGACCAGCATAGTGGACAGTGTCCATCATACCCGATGACGTCTTTAAGTGCAGCAATAAACTCCCTTCACTTCTCAGATCCTTGATCAGTGACCAGCATAGTGGACAGTGTCCATCATACCCGATAACGTCTTTAAGTGCAGAAATAAACTCCCTTCACTTCTCGGATCCTTGATCAGTGACCAGCAAAGTGGACAGTGTCCATCATACCCGATAACGTCTTTAAGTGCAGAAATAAACTCCCTTCACTTCTCGGATCCTTGATCAGTGACCAGCAAAGTGGACAGTGTCCATCATACCCGATAACGTCTTTAAGTGCAGAAATAAACTCCATCCACTTCACTCGATCTGCTATTTTCTCTTGTACGTTGTCCAATTCATGATTTCAATTTCTGCTTCTTGATCACGGCGTCTTATGTCGACATCTCATTCCCCTGCCCTGGGGTGTCCAAATCGATGATGTTTTGATACTCGTGTCATGTGCCAAGTTCACTTCTGAGGAAATGCGCTTGCCAGTTGTGATAGAGTGCATGCCTTCGTTATTGCTCCATTCAACATGATGACCGTATAGTATGTCATATCTATGACAGTATATTATTTCATATTGATGACAGTATAGCATGTCAAAAATTCATGAAAGCATAGTGTGTCATATTGATGGCAGTATTGCATGTCATATTGATGACAGTATAGCATGTCATATTGCTGTCAGTATAGCATGCTATATTGATGACAGTATAGCATGTAATATTGATGACAGTATAGCATACCATATTAATGACAGTATAGCATGTCATGTTAATGACAGTATAGCATGTCATATTAATGACAGTATAGCATGTCATATTGATGACAGTATAGCATGTCATGTTAATGACAGTATAGCATGTCATATTAATGACAGTATAGCATGTCATATTGCTGCCAGTATAGCATGTCATATTGATGACAGTATAGCATGTAATATTGATGACAGTATAGCATGCCATATTAATGACAGTATAGCATGTCATGTTAATGACAGTATATCATGTCATATTAATGACAGTATAGCATGTCATATTGCTGCCAGTATAGTATGTCATGTTAATGACAATTTGTCACCTGTAGTAGGATTGTGGTCATTTTTGTTGATTGGGTGCGATTATATCAATTAAAGGATTGTGATCATACTAGTTGATTGATTGTGATTGTATCAATTAATGGATTGTGATTGTTAATTGGTGGATTTTGTTTATATAAGTTGATGGATTGTGATCATAATAGTTTATTGATTGTGATTGTATGTTAATGGGTTGTGATTATATAATTTAATTGATTAAGATTACTTAAGTTGATGGATTGCGATTACATCCATTAATGAATTGGGATTAATCAGTTGATGGATTAAGATTACTTAAACTGATAGACTTCGATTTTCTAAATTATTAAATCACGATGGTGTTCTCATCTGTCCACTAGATTCCATAATCACCAACATTCGGTATACTGGAGAAGCAGATCTTCATAGACATCTTGACGGATGTGAAAAGAATCCAGGTCACCTGCAATTTGTGCCCGTGGACCTGTTTGATGTGGACCGTCTTCCCTCTGGCTGTCAGGATAACCTTCTGGTGGAGATAGCCCGAGCTCTGTCAGATCTAACTGTCCGGGTGTCAGTCAAGTATGTCAGTGAGGGGAGACCTGCAACTTTTTCTGGAAGTGACAATGCTTACCCATTTTACAAGAACAGGGGGAGTGACATGATGAGGGTAGGGACTGGGTGGGTGGAAAGTGTGTGCAAGTACGATAACACTAAAATCTGTGGGTGTAAGGAATGTCTGAACTCTCCTACACCAACAACACAGTTTGCTCACATTAACATAATTACAGCGGCCCATGTTGTCTGGGACGACCTGGAGGGGGCAGACACGACGTGTCATCTCTTCTTTGATAGAGGTGGTACACCTGGTGCCTGTGAGGGTGTCGTCGCGCTCAGTGGCATGTCGCATGTTGAGTGTGACATCAGTAGACATGTGTAAAATGATTTATGTTACCCATGACCTTGACCTAGCATACAGGCTGGGAAAGGTGGGGACTCACTGGAGAGGTTTGCGTGCTAAGGCAATGTTCAAGTACCTGACATCCTCACCTGTCAAACCATACGCGCCACCTCCAGTAGGCCCTATACCTGTCGAAGACCGGCCACTGACTATTCTAGTGTCCCACCCTCACGGATGTAGCAAACAGGTCACTGTTGGTTATTGTATAAGTAGAGATGAAGTTGCGAATGGCAAAATCCAGTACACATACACTACCGCCAGTTGCCCAGGGTCCACCGGGGCACGCCTTTTCCTGGCAGGAAATGCATTGTGGGCGTGGCTAAGTGATCATACCCACGGAGGTGTCTCTGATACGAACAAGGTACATAATTGCAGTGTACCGGGACATGATTACCTCCCCTAGGCTGGAGCACACCGCCTGCAAGTGCGTCGGTGACTACCGTAGGCGATCATGTCTCTGCCTAACCTCTCGTTATTGGTATTGTTAATCAGTTATGGGCTTTGTTAACACACTTCTCACTTTAACGTTCTTCTGCTTATTATTATTCTGCTTTCGTCCTGAACCGGACGGTTTCGTTACGTAGTGCCGTAGTTTACTGTGAGGCTTTGATACCAGCGCCGTCTTTTCCAAATGTGCTACGTGAGCGCTGCCCTGCCAAGTGAAACTCCTAAAGTAAAGTAAGTAGCATGTCCATTACAGAACGTAGCTTCTTACAACCGCCACCTATTTGGCTGTTATAAATTTCTTGACAAGTGTGCAGCACGGTTGGTTGCCATTACTTTCCTTACATGGAGAAGCATTCGCCCAAGAAAAACCCTCGTGTCTACCAAACTGGACACAAGTGGGAATCGAACCCGGGGCGTTGGGATTGTGAAAACCGAGCGAGTTTCACCACTAGGCCACTAAACAGCCTCTCAAAAGTCACAGTAAAAAGTATGTCATGAAAGAATTTGTATAAATAAAATACACATTATATGAATTTTGTTAGTAGAATTGTATTGCTGTCCTAAGACGCCACTGCACTAGTTGTAACAGCCGCTGATGCTTTGTTGGTCAGGGTTCAAGAATACAGGGCCTTTGATTGCGTGCGGCTGAAACGCAGCACACACTCGTATGTAATATATTGGTGAAAGATTGTTCCCAGGTAAGGCTACATCGGTTTGGTATTAGCGTTTTGCTATCCATTGACGCCAACAGTCCCGCATTCAGCTAGATTCATGGTCAGAGTTTTGCCTTTAAAAAAAGTATTAGTTACATAAGTGTCAAAACCAGTTTATTTATTATTGTGGAGAGCATCTATTAATCTATATAGTGTTGTGAAATGCATTTGATGCATTTTAAAGATACATTTCTTCTAAATCACAGAGTTATGGGAGGTCACAATTATAGATTACGAGATCTGACAATTACATTTTCAATGAACGAACCCGGTGTGAAAGTCCTTCTAAAAACATTGACTGTTGTAAAGCATTCAATTCTAAGAATGTAGCCCCCTTGTCTCAGAGACCAGGATACGCTACTCTACATGCGCATTTTCGGCATGACACATTCGATTACAAAACAGCTATGTGTGCGACGCACAGTTGATGAATACACAGTAACAAATATGTAGAATAACATAATATTTAATAAAATGAATATCGATAAAATAAAGAGTAAAGACAGAATTAAATTAAAAATTGATAACTCGAAGTTTCATATTATTTCGTTAGAAATATTTGTTACCTCACGTTGATGTTTGCTGGGCGCCCTGAAGCTATCCGATCACTTTAACTCTAGCTTCCGGTAGTCACAAAAAAATTAGAAGTAGACAAAGAAAGGGTTTATGTGGCAAATAGCAGTTGTATTAAGCAGTCTCGCAGTGGTGACATTTTGTAGCTTACCTTTGCACCAGTTCTTGAGAACTAAATGCCTTGCGTTGTGTAGCGTTATTTGTGGTAATTAATTTAATATTTGCTTGTTTTATTGTACTTAATTACACAAGAGAATAGTGTAAATATTTAATAAATTAATCATTATAGAATGGAAAATAGTGTAGATAATTTACTAAGTTCGCCATTTTCGTCGAAAAGTTACGGTGATAGAATAAACATCCTAATTGCAGGTTAACCTAGGCCTGGTCTTGACAGTTTGGTTTCGAGACACAGAAATAAGAAATGTGAATACACACGACACTTTGTAATTTCACAATATGATACGGCAGAATGGTTCACAGGTTGGGAGATTCCATCTGACCTTTTCTGTTGGTCCTGTTGACTGTTTTCTGAAGACAGTGAAGTTTTAGATTTCATATGACCTTTTCTGTTGACCGTGTTGACTGTTTTCTGAAGACAGTGAAGTTTGAGATTCCATCTGACCTTTTCTGTTGGCCGTGTTGACTGTTTTCTGAAGACAGTGAAGTTTGAGATTTCATCTGACCTTTTCTGTTGGCCGTGTTGACTGTTTTCTGAAGACAGTGAAGTTTTAGATTTCATCTGACCTTTTCTGTTGACCGTGTTGACTGTTTTCTGAAGACAGTGAAGTTTGAGATTCCATCTGACCTTTTCTGTTGACCGTGTTGACTGTTTTCTGAAGACAGTGAAGTTTTAGATGTCATCTGACCTTTTCTGTTGGTCCTGTTGACTGTTTTCTGAAGACAGTGAAGTTTTAGATTTCATCTGACCTTTTCTGTTGACCGTGTTGACTGTTTTCTGAAGACAGTGAAGTTTTAGATTTCATCTGACCTTTTCTGTTGACCGTGTTGACTGTTTTCTGAAGACAGTGAAGTTTGAGATTTCATCTGACCTTTTCTGTTGGCCGTGTTGACTGTTTTCTGAAGACAGTGAAGTTTTAGATTTCATCTGACCTTTTCTGTTGGCCGTGTTGACTGTTTTCTGAAGACAGTGAAGTTTGAGATTCCATCTGACCTTTTCTGTTGGCCGTATTGACTGTTTTCTGAAGACAGTAAAGTTTGGAGAAAAAAAACGACGATGTTATTGATACGTTTATTCTACAGAAGAAACGATTCGAGTTGATTTATAAATACGAGAAGGTCTACATAGGTCATCCTGGCTGTAGTGCAATACTTCTTCTTCGTTTATTTTCAATATCCGGCTACCAAGGCATGAAAAGGGCTTTACAATTAGCAAGACGTAGTACTGAAAACGAAAAGTTTCTGTCTCAAACATCCGACTTCAGCAGGTATATTTGGGTACCAGGTTAGCCGTCCTTCTTTGATCCTTTCTCCTTAGCCAGTCTGGCCTGTCACAGCCTGCTCTCTAGGAGTACACATGATTACACACCAAACTTCTCAGTAAGCTAACCACTATTGAGATCACAATATTGATCCCCACCTTGTTGACTAGACTGCTGCAACACAACCAGTTTTTAGAGTTTAACGAAGACATGGATGATATGGGGGTGGGGGTAGGACAGAAGTGTGTAAGGGATAGTACCTCACGGCGAGAGGCAGCCACATCCTAGATGACCAGGATACTATTTGGTTCATCCACTTATGTCCAGCTCACGTATGGCTCATAGACTGCCTGTGCACGGCATCGCCACCACCACTAACCCCCCCCCCCCCCCCACAAGGGCAACGGCGTTGACTAGCGGGCTAAACTACGTGAGTGAGCACACAAAACGGGAAGTCCACCCCTGACCAGTGACACAGCTGCTGGCGGATCAGACGGAATCCGACTTAGTCGGCAAACGACTTCGAAGGCATGAGCCGGAATGGCCTAGTATCGAGCTAAGGACGCACCAGGGACCGAGGCTGGTAAGCGGCCAGAACAACGTTCAGAAAGCAATGACAAACTACTAAACGCAAACATGCAAAGAAACTCATGACAGTCGATACAAACAAAGCTCTGATGGTGAGGCCCTTGGGCCAGGCACATCATCGATATCTATGCTGCTCTTAACAAACCACGTAACCATGGCTGGTGTTATGCCTTGTCACACAGTTAGTTGCCTCTTACGACATGCTCTCTGTGTGGCAGTGGTGCTATTCTTCTCCTTATCGTACACAAATACTTCGATGGACCACTCGGTGAAGGTGATTATGTCTCCAATAATTCAAAAAAACCTTTTCATTTAACAACAAAAAACACACAAACCTTTTCAGTAACACCAAGGAGGTTTTAACCTCAATTGTTTTGTGTGTTTAAAGCTGTGCACATTAATCATTGTAGGTTTTGTGTGATAAAAAATATGTTCAATAATCATTGTAGGTATTGTGTGATTAAAACTATGTACATTAATCATTGAAAGATTAAAACTATGCACATTAATCATTGAATGTTGTGTGTGATTAAACTATGCACATTAATCATTGAAGGTTTTATGTGTTTAAAACTATGTAAATTAATCATTGAATGTTTAATGTGATTAAAACTATGCACCTTAATCATTGAATGTTTTGTGTGATTAAAACTATGCGCATTACGCTTTACAACACTGAGCAATACAAGTACGGAAGTTACCACAGCAGCTGAATTATTTTTCAGCACGTTACGTTTTTCTAATTTGTTCACTTTGAAAATCTGTATTTGTTTTGTTTGTTGTTGTATAAATATGATTTGTTTGTGTGTAGAGACATAAATAAATAACAAATTTTTTGGTGTTATTGTTTTCGTTGTGCGTGCCTTAGTTTCTGAGATTCAAGAAGATGAATGTGAACATTAAAAAAAACCGCAACATTTCGATTTTGCCCATTTCGCTGGGAATCGGGACCGTCTGAATGTGAACATCGTCACAGAACATCGATAGTGTTTCTTACAAGATCGTAAAATTTGCTATTTTTCCCTTATAAATGAAAATTAAATGTGCTAAATAAACAAATTAAACAGATCTATCTCCGAAAAATATGTCGCAACAACTTACCTTTCTAACTCGCAATAATGGAATATTCCGCAAGTCGTCCCAAAAAAATAAAACACATCGTTCCAAAATCTCCTGCAGACTAACTAAACCGGCCATTTTGGTTGTTTACATCTGTAATGACGACATCCTTATATTTAGATTCAAAATGGCCGTGTTTCAACCGGTGTTAATACACCGCGATGATCTAGAATATATGTTTGATGCGATCGGCAAATTATTTTATAGCTTAGCTGTTTACACGGCCTTTAGGGGGACGTGGAACAGTTTTAGTTGTCTGGCCATCCAGTCATTAGCATGCTAATGTTAATCATTTAATGTTTCGTGCGATTTAAAACTATATACACTAATCATTGAATGTTTTATGTGGGATCAAGATGCTGAGCAGCGCATGAGCTGCAGTGGTCAGCGACCCCATAGCTGACTGCTAGCGTCAGGGCCAGCGAACCATAGCTGCCAAGACCCTTTTACACCTCCACGCCGTGATCCTGGATAACAGGCTGCAGCAGGGCAGACTGGCTAAGGAGAAGGGATCGAAGAGAGAATGCTAACCCGGTACTCAATAAATGCTTGCTGAAGTCGGATATGTTGGACCGAAAGGTGCAAATATCGCAGTCAAGCTGTAAACTACGATACAACGCATTCCGTTCTCTGGACTACATTCTGCTACTAAAGCCCTTTCAGGGTTTGGTAGAGGGAGATTGAGAACGAACGAACGAAGAAGAAGAAGAAGACGAAGAAGAAGAAGAAGAAAAAGAAGAAGAAGAAGAAGAATGTTTTATGTGATTAAAACTGTGTACATAAATAATTAAAGGTTTTGTGCGATTAAAACTGTGTACATTAATCATTTCTTCTTCTTCATCATCGATCAACTGATGATGTGCTTCCAGTCCGGTGAGGTTCACGAAGGAGACTGAGTTTCAGGTTTTCGACGGTCCACCACAGCTTTTCGAGCATAGTCGTTTCTCCAGGCTAGACTGCCTCTCTTTGGTCTGATTAGGTCGGGCATTCTTGCAGAATATGTTTTGGTATTTGCTTGGGTGCTCCCCAATCGCACGTGGCAGTGGCTCTGGTACCCATTTTGTGGAGGTGGGCCTTGAGTCTACAATGTCCTGTTCTGAGTCTGAAGATCTCTGTCTGCCCATCTCTGCAAAAGTTTTGTCTAAGTTGTCATTTTATGTCTCGTATTCTGTGTGCTCGTCTCTCCATTATGTCATCATGGGTCGTTTGATGAGTGTCTTTGCGTCTGCATTTAACTGTGAATGGGAAGTATGCGTGCCTCTACTGCTGGCTTTTGCGATCTCATCTGCTTTCTCGTTTCCAGGGATCCTACAGTGAACCGGAATCCATTGTTGGACTGAATCTATTGTTTTGAGACAACAACCCTATGTTGTATTTTATTTCACCTTAAAGTCTATCTTGTTTGGGCTTTACATGGCCTGGAGTACACTCCTGGAGTCTGTTAGAATGACCATGTTTTCTGTAGTTGTGTTTTAGCTGATAAGAATCTGAGTTGCTGCATGAACAGTTCATGCTTCATCTCTGAAATAAGTACAACCTCTACTGCAGGTATTGGGTGATTTCCTATGTCGCCATTGGAATGTTTTATTTAGATTCCACAGTTTCCTTTTTATCATCTCTGAAACAGATCCATCTGTGTACACCTGTGTCAAATAGTTCCTAGGGTACTGTCTCTTGAGCTACCGCAGAACGTAGATTTTTTGCTCTGTTGCTGACTGCTAACATTTCTTCGTTAACCCTCGAACCTCCAAGAACTGGACAACGATGTTTAAAGAAGGATGTGAGTTAACACAACAATAATCGGCTGACCTGGTTTCGGACGATCTTTTATTAATTCACGTCCTTCTATAAACATCGTTGTCCAGTTCCTCACTGTTATCTTCGACACACTTTTGTTACCAAACACTGCCTGCATTCTGCGATGAGTGTCAACTGGTCGACATCCTTACGCTGTTAGAAATCGAATCACCACTCGTTGATCAACTATAAACGGATTCCGTATCACACCCGTAAAGTTTTCAACGGTTTGCCGAGGAAACGTTGAGTCGGAGGAGAACGAAAATTTGCAAACTTGACGGTTGGTATGTGCTGTTTACACACGGAGTGACATCATCATGCACATCGTACGTATGGTCACGTGTTGCAGTTTGGTCCGTTTTCATTTGAACACACCTCGTATAATAAAAAGAGCCGTGATAATTATATCAGTGGAAAAGAGAAACGGAAAATTTTATATCAGAGTAAAGTGGATAAGTTTATAATATCTGGCACAAGTAATAAGTAAAGTAAAGTATCCCATAGCATTACTGCCGTAGGGGTGTGAGGGGTTAGCGATCTCACATTTCAAAGGCTCGGCTATATGAGGGCGGTAGCCATCTCCTCTCCCTCGCCGCTTTTACTTCCCGGACTGAACCGGTACCCATTTAAGGCTGGGTCGACCCGGGAGCCATTGCGGTCTGAAAAAAACATTACCGCCTCACCTGTGGAATGAACCCAGAACCACTCAGATGCGAAGCCAGCGCGCTAACCACTGCGCTACGCGGCTCCACAAGTAATAACCGGTTACATAAAATGTGAAACTGAATCAAGAGGGGAATAGGTATGGCCAAGAATACATTTAGTGTAGCAGATCCTCTATTTCTTTGCCCTGGCCGTGATCTAACTTAGACCATTCTCACACTCATCCACATCATCATGACCATACTCAGTAAATGACATATCACACATCAGGTGGCATATTTATTATATCATACTCATCTCATACAATGAGTAGAGAAATTACAAACACAATATAATACATATCTTAACTAAACATTATACTAAAACGGGAATTGTAAGCATTAGCTATTGATGGAATTCCCAACGATCTAAAAACCCAGTTCTATTGCCTTGCAATTTCATCACACACACATCGCCTTAACTGCGTCTTCAACACACCTTATCAAATACTCTTCCTCACTGAAATCCCCTCAGGCGGGCGATCTCGACATAACTCGTTCACAATGTGTCCTTGATTTACAAACACACTTTCACATTATCTATTAATGCAAAACTCACACACCTATTTGAGCGATCCTGTTCTATCACTAAACATTCGTCCAACAGTCTATCAATCGCTCCTCTACCTAAGTCGGTGAGTTAAACATACTATCCACATTCAGTCTCTCTCTCTCCCATACAGCCTCTCTCTATCTAGCCTCTCCATCTCTCATCCAGCCTCTCTCTATCTAGCCTCTCCATCTCTCATCCAGCCTCTCTCTATCTAGCCTCTCCATCTCTCATCCAGCCTTTCGAGCTCAACTTTGTCTCGAGTTATATATCCTCAAGCAAGGCCAGAGCTTGACCAATCGATCTCAGGTATGGTCATCTCAATTCCAATTGGAACGAAACACTTTGCACACCTGTCACTCATTCTCTCGCAGCAAGCCCCGTTGCCAATTTCGTCTGTCAATCAATCTCCCCCTACCAAAATCGGAAGGCCAGTGGTCAGTTTCTACCTGTCCACATTCCTTAACCCAACTATGTTCTCCTTTGCTGAGACAGTGAGTGACCTTGACATGCATTCATGTAGCTTTAAGCTTTAACATGTTCAGGCATCCTAAACTCCCCTTGCTCCGGCGGGAACTGTTACATTACCTCCCTAAACTACAGACCGAAACATGGATGGTCATTTTTTCATCTGGCAAATGACCACCATTTTCGTCTCTACTATCCAAATTGTAAACACTACTCCTGTTTACAACTTCACTCACATCGTACATGCATAAAAAGACATGTCATTTGATACATATAAACTTTTTGTAATACATACACAATCAATACAAGCAGAAGAAAAACACTGTGGCTGGGCGTTTTTACAACACAAACCAACACTTTTACATCGTTTTACCGTCAAATTCACCTAAGTCTGTCCCTGCGGGACCTTTAACTCATCAAAACAGAAACACCTTAAGGAATTCTCCTTACTCATTGAGGTCAATATACCTCGACCTGTTCCCGTGCCTTCCTCTAAGGACACGAACCTTCATTGTTACACACGACCAGTTCAGGTCAATTTTCTCAGGCGGTCTCATTACACACCTGGCCGACGATTCACTTCATACTAACTCCTGTGAGGCCACGCACTTACGTGGGTTATCCTCGGGCTAGTTATCATTGTCTCTCTTGACAGCTATCCCCTCTCAAAGAAAACAGCAAAATTCTTTATGTTTCCCACAAAAACGATATTTGACAACATATGTCATAGTCAATATTACAACTTCTGATCAATATAGTCTTCTCTGCAAAGACTCCACATACATGTGATTCTGGAACTCGTGGTGACTTGTGCTTGCGGAGGCCTACAGTCTGGATGAGATATACTGCTCTGTAGATCACCTAAATAACCTGTATCAAATACCTGTAAACATGATGATTCAACAACAACAACAACAAAAACAACAACAAAATAAAGAAAAATTCAATGCATACTATATCGACCATACAACCCACTAAAAATGCAAGTAATACCATTAGTCAAAACCCAAACACCAAATACAAATGTCAGAATATTTACATGCATACTCAGATATCAGTATTTCACTTTGATACTGTCAGGATATGTAATCATGTTTAAACAACAAAACAACAACAAAATAAAGAAAAATTCAATGCATACGATGTTGACCATACAACCCACTAAAAATGCAAGTAATACCATTCGTCAAAACCCAAACACCAAAAATATTTACACACATAAACATGACCAAGTGCCATCAACCTTCACTCCTGCTCGTGCCCCACAGATGAGCACCTGTTAATGCCCCCTTTATAAGATACTAAACTATGACTAAGTTCTACTAGACTATGTCACTAAACTATGACTAAGTTGTAACTTAATCAGATACTAAACTATGTCTGAGTCAAAAGTCAAAAACCGAATCGTCCACCTGTCGAATTACGTCATGCTGTAACCCTACTAGTCCGGGTGCAGTCTTTGTCCCGAGGAATCAAAACCGAGTGTTGTGATCTAACTATTTCACCGTTGTTTCCCCAAATTCCCCGCATCAAAGCTACCTGGTCAGCTATTAACCGAAACATCACGTCCACGTGTTACCCTGCGTCGCGTAATCATTACCTGGCGCATCCAGCTATCCTGCGTCTCTTGTCCGTTTCTCTGTTCGGAAATGTCCCTGTGATCTCGTCAGTCTGGCTTCAGACTGGCCGTCAGTTTCTCTGGTCGGAAATGTAACTTTGATCTCGGTCAGTCTAGCTTCAGACTGACCGTCCGTGGTACGCTCATTGTCTGGCGTTTACTTGAGACAACGAATTCAAAGGAATTTTTAACATCTGGTCATTCCTCCATCTCTATACCCTACCCCCTAATTATTCAAATCTCCGTGTAACTTCTCTTACATGTCTTTGATTACCGTCAGCAACGCCACTATTATACATTCCTTGGCATACGCGTCTGCGTTTTCCTCAAAACCACTATCGCAGATGGCCGGTCTATTTTATCCTTGGTCTTTTTGTTTGTTCGGCCGTTGGCGTATCTCGAACTGGGATCTTTTCATCTTTGCTTTGATGACTGGTTCGCTGTCCTGGCTGGGGTTAACCTGTCTTTCCCTTTTCTTCGTTTTCCTTAGAGCGGCATGTGGAATGCTGAAGTCTGAATCTGTGGATTCTAAACCCATGCTCGGCCAGGATTCCTGTGTGATGTCATCGTCTCCTTCCGATGACTCACTCGTTTGCTGCCGCATTCGTTCCTCCCTATCAGATAGTCTTTGCTGTCGTTCCGGAAGTGGAATGTCACTCTCGCTATTAGAATTAGTCCTTGTTCTTCTCAACTTCTTGATGTGCTTTTGTCGTTCGTTGAGCGCTGTTCCTCTCTTTTTGGCTGCACGAGTGTTATTGAACGGTGCGTCCGTATAACATTTTAACTGTGCATCATCCCCACTTCCTTCCTCAGTGGCCGAAGGGCTGTCCCTTTCTTCCGTCTGTTCGACCACTTCTCCCGCATGGCTAGAACCTGGCTTGGGTGGGCACGAAACCATAGCTGGTCCTGCCACCATTCCTCTTCCTCTCCTTTCCTCTTTATCTGGCGAATCTCCGACTATTTCCTTGTTCGATTCTTCGTCGACTTTAACTAATGTTCTACCAGGCTTGACGACAAGTTCCTGGTAAACTTGGCCCCTTTCAGCACGCCCGACCATGTTAATCGACGTAATACCCTCTTCCTGAATTCTAGGCCTACGCTGTCCAATGATGTAACATTTCATCTGGACCTCTGAGCGAACGTTTGTCTCGTTTGCATTGCGTAACCTGCCCTCCGTCGCTAACTTTTCTGGATACACAAAACCTGTATCTCTTTCTTTCCGTCCATCCGCCTCGTGCTTAAAGTCTCTTTGATAGCTCCTGTCCTGCCTCTCCATCTGTAACCGTACAAAAGGCCTCTTGTGGGCTAAGAATCTGCCCGATTCAAACTTCTGCCCAACCATTCCTCCTCCTCTCACTTGACTTGGCCTCTCCACCTGGGTCAAACTCGTATCCTTTTCCACACCTCTTTCCAGTCGTCCACACACGTCTGTCCTGAGATTTCCACCTCTGTCCCTCCACGGATCGGAATGTGGAAGTTGGATGGGCTTCCTACTCACTTTCCTACCACTCTGTCCCCTTCTAAAATACTGGGCCGTGTTTACTTCTGTGATCTCTTTATTTCTTCTCTCCTTCCTAGCTGGTTTGAAAGCTCCGTTTTCAAACTGTTGCAACAGCTGTCGCAGCTTCCATTGGAGATCTTTTTCCTGTTTTTCCAGCCGAATAACTCTGCTTGTTAGTTCTCTTAGCTGGTTTTGTAGTTGACTTCTGTCCTCCCACTTATCGCTGACTGTAGCTCGTGCCATGAAAGGCTTGTTTTTGACAAACAGTCCTCCTCTTCTCCAGGAACTGTTAATATTCCGAAGAATATTAGGGCATCCGATAGACAAATGTCCAAAAGCTAGACAATGATAACATTGTTTAACATTGTCCAACCTCGACATACTGAATAAACCCGTCTGGCCCACCAAAAAATTTATAAGACTGTCAAGTACGCACAAAGTCTTGTCGATAATACAACAATGGGTGGAAGAAAAATGTCACACTAACCAGTCAGGTGATTGGAAAAGCTGTCTATGGTACTAACACTCTAACCACTAGCTACTCCTCTATTCCTAACTACACACACAAGTTATATATAACTGCGACACTTGTGTTAAACATGCGAATCAAGATCTATAGCTACACACGCACTATATTTATAAATCTACCACGACTATCCGTGGTCAACAGGCACCAAAATAATAATAACGTGTAGCAGATCCTCTATTTCTTTGCCCTGGCCGTGATCTAACTTAGACCATTCTCACACTCATCCACATCATCATGACCATACTCAGTAAATGACATATCACACATCAGGTGGCATATTTATTATATCATACTCATCTCATACAATGAGTAGAGAAATTACAAACACAATATAATACATATCTTAACTAAACATTATACTAAAACGGGAATTGTAAGCATTAGCTATTGATGGAATTCCCAACGATCTAAAAACCCAGTTCTATTGCCTTGCAATTTCATCACACACACATCGCCTTAACTGCGTCTTCAACACACCTTATCAAATACTCTTCCTCACTGAAATCCCCTCAGGCGGGCGATCTCGACATAACTCGTTCACAATGTGTCCTTGATTTACAAACACACTTTCACATTATCTATTAATGCAAAACTCACACACCTATTTGAGCGATCCTGTTCTATCACTAAACATTCGTCCAACAGTCTATCAATCGCTCCTCTACCTAAGTCGGTGAGTTAAACATACTATCCACATTCAGTCTCTCTCTCTCCCATACAGCCTCTCTCTATCTAGCCTCTCCATCTCTCATCCAGCCTCTCTCTATCTAGCCTCTCCATCTCTCATCCAGCCTCTCTCTATCTAGCCTCTCCATCTCTCATCCAGCCTTTCGAGCTCAACTTTGTCTCGAGTTATATATCCTCAAGCAAGGCCAGAGCTTGACCAATCGATCTCAGGTATGGTCATCTCAATTCCAATTGGAACGAAACACTTTGCACACCTGTCACTCATTCTCTCGCAGCAAGCCCCGTTGCCAATTTCGTCTGTCAATCAATCTCCCCCTACCAAAATCGGAAGGCCAGTGGTCAGTTTCTACCTGTCCACATTCCTTAACCCAACTATGTTCTCCTTTGCTGAGACAGTGAGTGACCTTGACATGCATTCATGTAGCTTTAAGCTTTAACATGTTCAGGCATCCTAAACTCCCCTTGCTCCGGCGGGAACTGTTACATTAGCAGTATGAAGAAGATATTCACATCTAGAGAGCTAGGCTATAACTTCAAAATAAGAATGATCAAGTCTTATTCCTACACAATACTACTATGTGGTGCGGAGACTTGGACAACGAACAAGCAGGTTAGAAGAAAAAATAGAGTCATAGCATTAACCCATAGCATTATTGCCGTAGGTGTGTGAGGTGTTAGCGATCTCACATTTCAAAGGCTCGGCTAGAGAGCGGTAGCCATCTCCTCTACCTCGCCGGTTTTACTTCCCGGACTGAACCGGTACCCATTTGAGGATGGGTCGACCCGGGAGTCATTGCAGTCTGAAACAACATTACCGCCTCAACTAGGGAATGAACCCAGGACCACTCAGATGCGAAGCCAACGCGCTAACCACACGCGGCTCCACATAACGAGCCAACAAATGAAATGTTTTGGTTAAATTAAAAGATGAGCGCATGAGATGCAGCGGTCAGCGACCCATAGCTGACCGCTAGTGTCAGGGCCAGCGAACCAGAGCTGCCAAGAGCCTTCTACACCTCCTAGCGGTGATTCAGGATAACAGGCTGCAACAGACCAGACTGGCTAAGGAGAAGGGATCGAAGAGGGTATTTAAACCGGTACGAAAAAAAAATGGTTGCTGAAGTCGGATGCATTGAACCGAAAGGTGCAAATATCGGAATCAAGCTGTAAATTACGACACAACACATTCCGTTCTCTGGACTACATTCTGCTACTTAGGCTCAGGACAGGGTTTGATAGCTAGAGATTGAGAACGAACGAAGCCAAGCCAAGCCAAATTAAAAGACGGCACTCTTGTAGAAACCTTACTAGAGGGGAAGGTTGGAGTCGTCTAGCACGAGACATCGCTTCAAGGGGGAGGATATCATAAACCGATGGACGAGAAGCAGTTTGTCTGTGGGAACCACCAGGTCCAGAGATGGTGAATGTGGAGACCCATTGCATCCAAACTTCGTTGTTAAATTGAACTGGTTATAAACTGGTCTATTAGTCAGTCTACGAAAAGCCATCCTGTACGCCTGAGTAGGAACAAGGACCTGAGATGCAGCACATTGAATGAGCTGACAGCAGCCTGTGACTCATAGTTGGCAACTTCCACAAAGTCATCGAACCCCAGGTGACCAAGACCGTATTCGGCCTCCATGCATACAGCAGAAACAGGCCGCATTAGCGCCGTCTGGCTAAACGAATAGGGATATCTGTTGAAAGGAAAACAGGATACCAAAAATGGAAGATGATCTCTAAACTGGCTCATCCATCTTTTTCAATAGTCTTTGACGTAGTTACTGTTAGTTTGAACGCGTTGCTTCTTCTTGCGTTTCACTAACTCCCATTTGAGGTGATGCATTATTATAGTTTGTGTCTATTCTTAGACATGTACTTACAGCATATCCGTCACTTACTACAGAGCTTTTGGGGAAGAAGACTAACGTTTGGTCAGGCAAAATATACTGATCAGACATGTTAGTCAGGGTCAGGCAAAATATACTGATCAGACATGTTAGTCAGATTCAGGCAAAATATACCGATCAGACATGTTAGTCAGGGTCAGGCAAAATATACTGATCAGACATGTTAGTCAGATTGAGGCCAAATATACTGATCAGACATGTTAGTCAGGGTCAGGCAATCACTTTCAGATAGACTGACTGTGTGACCACATGTAAGTGTAAGTTGAACAGATTGAATTTGTAATGTAAAGATCACCTGCCTGAAGGGATCTGAATGTGTAATGTAAAGATCACATTTCCTGAAGGGATCTGAATGTGTAATGTAAAGATCACCTGCCTGAAGGGATCTGAATGTGTAATGTAAAGATCACCTGCCTGAAGGGATCTGAATGTGTAATGTAAAGATCACCTGCCTGAAGGGATCGGAATGTGTAATGTAAAGATCACCTGCCTGAAGGGATCGGAATGTGTAATGTAAAGATCACCTCCCTGAAGGGATCGGAATGTGTAATGTAAAGATCACCTGCCTGAAGGGATCTGAATGTGTAATGTAAAGATCACCTTCCTGAAGGGATCTGAGTGTGGGTGAATGTACAGAATGACAGAGAATAAAGTAGGATCGTGAAGACGAGATTGTGAGAGTGTGTTGAGTGTACAGATAAGACGGAGGGGAATATAGCGGCTAGAACTTAGGTGTATTAGTTGGGAGCAATATTCAAAAGCTTGTGCTTACAACCTCGGCGGTAATTAATATTTATATCAATCATTATAATTTATGATAATTTAGTTACAGGTGTAGGTTATTCTTTTTGTGTTAATATTGATTATGGGTTTGCTAAATGTTGGCTTTGTCTAGATTAATGTAATAATTATGTTACCTGCCAGTACTTTGTTATTGGCTGTGTTGTGTTTCGTGTCGTGATGTAGATGTATGTCGTAACATTCTAGATAGATAACTACTCAGCAAATCCCAGACTCTGTAAAAATGTCATCTGATACAATAAAGACAAGAACACTCCTCTGCAGCACAGTTGCGGTAACATAGGGTCCTGGTAGATATTTGGCTCGGTTCTTGACACGGCTCCACTCTAAGTGTGGAAGAACTCTCTGTGGTCAGTATAGAGCCAGAACCTTTCCGGTTTCTACCCGGGGTTTGTAGAAAACCCACTAAGTCGCCCCAGCATCTTAGCTAATGCGCAAGGATAAACGTCAACCGTTGTGTTAAGGGCAGGCAATAAACAAAGCCACTGTGGTGTTCCAAGGATGATTAAAAGGCGACATTTAAAGAGGTATGTTTATGGGTATAGCAAGTAAACACCACTCAAAATAACGCTATAAAAATGGCATCTTTTTCAATCGCTTCTCTTCTAACTCTGGCGTCGAGACTCCTTTGTGTATTTGCATTCAAACGTGCAGACAAGAAGGTTATTTCAATAGTGTGTCTACATATGATGATGGGTGCCGTGTTCTTATGGCTTTCAGTCAAGTATCTATTGGGTAGGGATCTCGTTACTTTTATCATTTGTGTACGGACTGTGGCCAAGACCCTGCTTTTTTGAATTTCTGAGAGAGCTTCTCGTGGGGTTATCACCTGCCTGAGATATGACTAGATGGAAGCAGTGACCTCACCGCTGGGATGGTTATGTGAGATTTCTTTAACAAGAACAGTCATCGTGACATACGCGCAAGCCGTACTTCAGACGGTACAGAAGGGATGGCTTAGGTACGAATGGATAGCAGCTGTTGAGGCCTCAAACCTCGAGGGGTTAACGTTGATCTACTGTCCTGGTCATGCTAGGGTTCAGGGCTACGAAAGACCTGGCATTTTGGCTTCACAAGACAGAGCAAAGGAGTGTATAAAAAGCGAGCTACATGGGTCATCTGCATCCATACCCTGCACCGTGCACAGAGAGACTGAGCACTTATGGGTATTCCTGGAGTGCAGTGACGTCAATTATTAGAAACAGAAACAGAAGAAACAGAACTAGGCTTAGATTTCACCAAGATTTAAACAAGAGGCTTGAAACTCGTCTGATTCAAAGATCCCCCGTTTCGCTCATTCGAATGTTCATTTCTTGAGAGACGACCGTCTTACCTCGTTAAATGCATCTATCACCATCATCATCAGCATGTTAGTCCACCCGGAGACTGGTGTTGAAGTTTCCTGATCATGTCACGTCACTGTCCTCTGTTAGTCCACCCAGAGACTGGTGTTGAAGTTTCCTGATCATGTCACGTCACTGTCCTCTGTTAGTCAGCCCAGAGACTGGTGTTGAAGTTTCCTGATCATGTCACGTCACTGTCCTCTGTTAGTCCACCCGGAGACTGGTGTTGAAGTTTCCTGAACATGTCACGTCACTGTCCTCTGTTAGTCCACCCAGAGACTGGTGTTGAAGTTTCCTGATCATGTCACGTCACTGTCCTCTGTTAGTCAGCCCAGAGACTGGTGTTGAAGTTTCCTGATCATGTCACGTCACTGTCCTCTGTTAGTCAGCCCAGAGACTGGTGTTGAAGTTTCCTGATCATGTCACGTCACTGTCCTCTGTTAGTCAGCCCAGAGACTGGTGTTGAAGTTTCCTGATCATGTCACGTCACTGTCCTCTGTTAGTCCACCCGGAGACTGGTGTTGAAGTTTCCTGATCATGTCACGTCACTGTCCTCTGTTAGTCAGCCCAGAGACTGGTGTTGAAGTTTCCTGATCATGTCACGTCACTGTCCTCTGTTAGTCAGCCCAGAGACTGGTGTTGAAGTTTCCTGATCATGTCACGTCACTGTCCTCTGTTAGTCAGCCCAGAGACTGGTGTTGAAGTTTCCTGATCATGTCACGCCACTGTCCTCTGTTAGTCTACCCAGAGACTGGTGTTGAAGTCTTCTGATCATATCTCGCCAATGTCCTCTGTTAGTCAGTCCGGAGACTGGTGTTGAAGTTTCCTGATCATGTCACATCACTGTCTTCTGTTAGTCAGTCCAGAGACTGGTTTTGAAGTCTTCTGATCATGTCACGCCACTGTCCTGTGCCCATCAGATCTCTTCAGCTCAGTATAAGTCTGCATTTTGGCAAGCCTTTGTGATATAATTGTTTCTTGGATGTTCCATTATACGTTTTCCCTGAATTTTGTCTTCTATTATTTTCAATTAAAGGTCTCCATTTCTCATGTTATGACAATCGGCCTTTCTGTACCCACGTTATTAGCTGTCAATGTGACCATATATCTTTAACTATTCATTTGTTCAATTGTCTTTTTTTCTGGTTTTCCATCCTGCAAAAGCACCGCATCTCAAAAGCTTCTAATGTTATATTTTGTATCTATTTCTTTACAGCCCATGTTCCAGAGCCGTACAATGCAACGGGCCAGATATGTGTAATGATTATTATTTTCCAAAGCTCAATTTTTATGTTATTTGTTTTAAAAAGCTTTTGTTTCTGTCGGAATGACTTTTCTTTGCTACTGCGATCCTAATTTCAACCTCACAGCGGGCATCTTATGTTACAATTTGTACCAAATATTAAAACCTCTGAACTTTGTTCAATGAACAAAAATGTTGTCTGGCTAATCGTAACGCACAGGACCAACGATTCAGTACCGTTCTCTTGCCAAAATAATGGGTCAAAGAACAGTTTTTTCCTGACGAGTTTTGTAGCGTGGAGTCGATATAAATATGAGCATCGAGCGACAAGTCAGGAAAAACTGTGCTGTGACCCATCATTTCAGCAAGAGGTCGGTACTGAATCAGTTGGACGATGCGTTAAGATTAGCGAGACAACACACATTAGGAAGAGCAACAATCCTGTACAGATATCTCGTAAACAGCTACAATCTAAGAACCTTGACCCACATTTGCATATAGTATGTATCACGCGTTATCTGCTAACCAAATCTGGGACTGTGTTGACAACTTGAGATGTTTGTTATAATTTTTGGACACGTATGACAAGCAGGTTACAAAATTGAGCACCTCTACAATTTAATTAGCGAATACTTCTCTACAAATTCCCCTATGAATAATGTTAGACGACTTTTTAGCTCAAGTTAACTCAACTGAACTTCATTATACTAGTTTAGAAGGCTCTACAGAGTCTGTATACAGCCAGTTTATTCCACTCCACAGATACCTAAAACACTGTGAGCATCCAATCTATTTTTGAACGCGTTAACTGACTCTGCCTACGCCACATCCTGCGGCAATGCATTCCAAGAATTCACCACTATCTGACTAAAGAAATATGTCAAAATATGTAATCTGGACTTGTCTTTAAACAAATTGAAGCAATGTCCTAATGTTATTCTAGCCGGTTGTACTTTGAAAAACTTGGTACAGTTTAATTTATACTTTCCGTTAATTAATTTATAAACTTGTATAGTCCCCTCGAATTCTTCTCTGTTCGAGACACTGAAGACCAGTTGTTTTAGTCTTTCCTTAGAACAATTTTGCCACTTTTAAGAAAAACGCGGTCTTCCCGTTCACAATTAGACTAAAAACGGATGTGGATATCGTGTACTCTTTTCAGCCTGTGGATATGGATTAGTCAGAGCATACACATCTTTTTAATGAATTCCTGTATCCGATAGCTAACGCGTTCTTTATCAGGGCTGGATTAACCATAAGAATGAACAGACTTAAGCCTTGAGGATCTGAGCTCTTTGCGACTGAGACAAGACAGAGTACGGTCGAGTACGTCAAGTAAATCTTGACCAGTTAAGAATGTTAATAACGGATCTAAAATGAACCCGGATGGACACGTAGAACGAAGTCATGGTGAGTCAACATCCTAAACATCCACCCTGACCACTATCAAAGATGTGGAGGGATGACTTACGACAACACCTTGGCCCCTAGAAACACACCGAGCTGAATGAACAACACGAATTCAATATCACAGCATAAATTTTTCGGAAGGAAAATGTTTACACTTTACAATCACTTTCATTATGCCCACAAGATTGCCGAAGAGCATAATAATGCCCATAAGGCAAATAAAAACGGTCGATTAAACACTTTACTGTTTGCTAGGCGGGTATTTAGTATCCATCATGTGTGCGCCATGACGTTAAGTAGTGGATGATTGCAGTAGCTTTCCTCACATTCCGAGCGATCTAATGAAGGCGGCCGGAAGCCCTCCAGACGGTTGTGCTAAGCTTGGCTTCATCTGCGTGTCACTCACTACTGCAGAGATCACATCTAATTCTCACCTAATTGGCCAGGCTACCATGAAAATAGCTCGTTTCCAGTGAGGGCTACTAGGTAGCCGTGGTGAGGGTCTTGGCCAGGATATTTTGCATGACCCTGACTACAATGTCTGATCAGTATATTTAGCCTTTCCCTAACATGTCTGACCAGTATATTTTGCCTCACCCTGACTAACATGTCTGATCAGTATATTTATCCTGACCCTGACTAACATGTCTGATCAGTATATTTTGACTGACCCTGACTAACATGTCTAATCAGTATATTTATCCTGACCCTGACTAACATGTCTGATCAGTATATTTTGACTGACCCTGACTAACATGTCTGATCAGTATATTTTGACTGACCCTGACTAACATGTCTGATCAGTATATTTTGACTGACCCTGACTAACATGTCTGATCAGTATATATTGCCTGACAAAACGTTAGTCTTCTTCCCCAAAAGCTCTGTAGTAAGTGACGGATATGCTGTAAGTACATGTCTAAGAATAGACACAAACTATAATAATGTACAAGCTCAAATGGGAGTTGGTGAAACGCAAGAAGAAGCAACGCGTTCAAACTAACAGTAACTACGTCAAAGACTATTGAAAAAAAGATGGATGAGCCAGTTTAGAGATCATCTTCTATTTTTGGTATCCTGTTTTCCGTTCAACAGATATCCCTATTCGTTTAGCCAGACGGCGCTAATGCGGTCTGTTTCTGATGTATGCATGGAGGCCGAATACGGTCTTGGTCAGCTAAGGTTCGATGACCTTGTGGAAGTTGCCAACTATGAGTCACAGGCTGCTGTCAGCTCATTCAATGTGCTGCATCTCATGCCCTTGTTCCTACTCAGGCGTACAGGATGGCTTTTCGTAGACTGACTAATAGACCAGTTTATAACCAGTTCAATTTAACAACGAAGTTTGGATGCAATGGATCTCCACATTCACCATCTCTGGACCTGGTGGTTCACACAGACAAACTGCTTCTCGTCCATCGGTTTATGATATCCTCCCACTTGAAGCGATGTCTCGTGCTAGACGACTCCAACCTTCCCCTCTAGTAAAGTTTCTACAAGAGTGCCGTCTTTTAATTTGGCTTGGCTTGGCTTCGTTCGTTCTCAATCTCCAGCTATCAAACCCTGACCTGGGCCTAAGTAGCAGAATGTGGTCCAGAGAACGGAATGCGTTGTGTCGTAATTTACAGCTTGATTCTGATATTTGCACCTTTCGGTTCAATACATCCGACTTCCGCAAGCATTTATTTTTCGTACCGGGTTAGAATACCCTCTTCGATCCCTTCTCCTTAGCCAGTCTTTTCCGTTGCAGCCTGTTATCCAGGATCACCGCGTGGAGGTGTAGAAGGATCTTGGCAGCTCTGGTTCGCTGGCCCTGACACTAGCGTTCAGTTATGGGTCGCTGACCGCTGCAGCTCATGCGCTCGTCTTTTAATTTAACCAAAACATTTCATTTGTTGGCTCGTTATGTCGTTCAACAGTTTACTTGACAGCCCAAGTTTCTCAAGGACCTCTACTTTTGTTAGCTTTTCTTCACAAGAAGTGCAACCAATCCTTCTGTGCATCCCTATCTCCAATGACTCTATTCTTTCTTCTAACCTGCTTGTCCAAGTCTCCGCACCACATAGTAGTGTTGTGTAGAAATAGGACTTAATCATTCTTATTTTGAAGTTATAGCCTAGCTCTCTAGATGTGAATATCTTTTTCATTCTGGTAAATGTATTCTTGGCCATACCTATTCCCCTCTTGATAAAGTTACACATTTTATGTAACTGGTTATTACCTGTCCAAGATATTATAAACTTATGCCCTGCTCCAGTACCTCTCCATTTAATCTGATGTACAATTTCGGTTTTTCCTTTCCACTGACATAATTGTCACGGATCTTTTTGTTATACGAGATATGTTCAAATGAAACCGGACCAAACTGCAACAAGTGAACATACATACGATGCGCATGATGACGTCACCTCTTCTGTAAACAGCACATACCAGCCGTCAAGTTTACACAATTTCATTATCCACCAACGCATAGTTTCCTTGGAAGACCGTTGAAAACATTGCGTGTGTACTGAGGAATCCGTTCAGAGTTGATCAGCGAGCGGTGATTCGGTTTCTAACAGCTGGTGTTGACCAGTTGACACTCATCGCAGAATGCAGGCAATATATGGTAACAAAAGTGTGCCGAAGACAACAGTGAAGAACTGGACAACGATGGAGAAAGAAGGACGTGAATTAACGACAGAGCGTCCGAGACCTGGTCAAGCGAATATTGTTGTTTTAACTCACGTCCTTATTTAAACATCGTTGTCCAGTTCTTGGAGTTTCGAGGGTTAACGAAGAAAAGTGAGCGGTCAGCAACAGAGAATGAAATCTACGTTCTGCAGGAACTCAAGAGACAGTACCCTAGGAACTATTTGACACAGGTGTACACAGATGGATCTGTCTCAGTGAGCGATAAAAGATGAGGCAGTGGAATTTACATAGAACATTCCAATGGCGACATAGAAAATCACCCAATACCAGCAGGAGAGGTTTGTATCAATTTTTAGAGTTGAAGTAAGAGCTGTTCGTGCAGCAACTCAGCAACTACAAGGAAAACGGTCATTCTAACATACTCCAGGAGTGTACTCCAGGCCATCTCAAGGCAAAAACAAGATAGACTCCAGGAGTGTACTCCAAGCCATCTCAAGGCAAAAACAAGATAGACTCTTACACGAAATAAAATACAACATAGGATTGTTGTCTCAAAACAATAGATTCAGTCCAACAATGGATTCCGGTCCACTGTAGGATACCTGGAAACGAAAAAGCAGATGAGATCGTAAAAGCCAGAAGTAAAGGCACGCATACTTCCCATACATAGAGCTATACAAAAGCAAAGACACTCATCAAACAATCCACGAGGACAGAATGGAGAGAGGAGCACAAAGAATACAAGACAGAAAATGACAACAGACAAAACTTGGCAGAGACGGGCAGACAAAGATCTTCAGACTCAGAACGAGATATTGTTAGACTCAAGGCCTACCTCCACAGAATTGGTCTCAGAGACACAGCCACGTGCGATTGTGGAGCACCCAAGCAAACACCAGAACATATTCTGCAAGAATACCCGACCTAATCAGTCCAAAGAGGGGCAGTCTAGCCTGGGGAAACGACTATGCTCGAAAAATTATGGGAGACCGTCGAAGACCTGAAACGCACAGTCTCCTTCGGGAACCACACCGGACTAGAAGCACAGCATTAGTTGATTGATGATAAAGACGAAGAAATGTGCATAGTTGTAATCACACAAAACCTTCAATCATTAATGTATTTGGTTTTAATCACACAAAGCATTCAATGATTAATGTGCATAGTTGTAAACACACAAAACCTTCAATCATTAATGTATTTGGTTTTAATCACACAAAGCATTCAATGATTAATGTGCATAGTTGTAATCACATAAAACCTTCAGTGATTGATGTACATAATGTAAATCATACAAAACATTCAATGATTAATGTGCATAATTCTAATTACAGAAAACCATTAATGATAAATTTGCACAGTTTTAATCACACAAAACTTACAATGATTAATGTGCAAAGTATCTCCGTCTGATTGGCAAGCCGTCTTGTGCACTGGTCGGGAGGGTGGGGGTGGGGTGGGGGAGGACTTTCCCTATTATCTGCTCACTCACGTAGTTTAGCCGGCTAGCGAAAGCCATTGCCTCGGGAGGGAGGGGGGTGTGGTGCTGCCGTGCACAGGCTGGACAGAAGTGAGGGAACCAAATAGTATCCTGGCCATCTAGGGTGTGGCTACCTCTCGCCGTGAGGTACTATCCCTTGCACACTTCTGTCCTTCCCCCCCCCCCCCACTTGGCCATACCCCCGTCCCCCCCCCCAAGTCCTCCATGTTCTCGTTAGACTCCTAAAAACTGGATGGGCTGCAGCAGTCTAGTCAACAGGGTGGAGATCAATATTGTGATCTCAAAAGTGGTTAGCTTACAGAGAGGTTTGGTATGTAATCACGTGGTACTTCGTGATAGTAGGCTGCAACAAAGCAGACTGGCTAAGGAGAAGTGATCGAAGAGGAAAAGTTAACCCGGTATCCAAATATGCCTGCTTAAGTCGGATGTTTGAGACAGAAAGGAGCAAATCGCAGTCTAGCTGTAAACTACGACACAAGACTTTCCGTTCTCAGTACTACGTCCTGCTAATTGCAAGGCCCTTTTCATGCCTTGGTAGCCGAATATTGAGACAAACGACGAAGAAGAAGTATTGCACTACAGCCAGGACCACCTATGTACACCTTCTCGTATTTATAAATCAACTCGAATCGTCTCTTCTGTAGGATAAACTTATCAATAACATCGTCGTTTTTTCCCAAACTTCACTGTCTTCAGAAAACAGTCAACAGGACCAACAGAAAAGGTCAGATTGAATCTCCCAACCTGTGAACCATTCTGCCGTATCATATTGTGAAACTACAAAGTGTCGTGTGTATTCGCATTTCTTATCTCTGTGTCAGGAAACCAAATTGTCAAGACCAGGCCTATGTTTACCTGCATTTAGGATGTTTATTCTATCACTGAAGCTTCTCGACGAAAATGGCGAACTTAGTAAATTGTCTACACTATTTTCCACTTTATAACGGTTAATTTATTAAATATTTACACTATTATCTATTCTAATTAAGTACAATAAAATAAGCAAATATTAAATTAATTACCACAAAGAACGCTACACAACGCAAGGCTTTAGTTTTCATGAACTGGTGAAAAGGTAAGTTACTAAATGTCAGCACCGCTAGACTGCTTGATACACTTTCTATTTACTAGATAAACCCTTTCTTTATCTACTTTTGATTTGTTTGTGACTACCGGAAGCTAGATTTAAAGTGAGCGATTAGCTTCAGCGCGCCCAGGAAACAGCAACGCAAGGTAACAAATATAACTAACGAAATAAAATGAAATATCACGTTATCAATTTTTAATTTAATTCTGTCTTTACTCTTTATTTTATCGATATTCATTAAATTAAATATTATGTTATTCTACATATTTGTTACTGTGTATTCATCAGCTGTGCGCCGCACACACAGCTGTTTTGTAATCGAATGTGTCATCCCGAAAATGCGCATGATTTCTGATACAAGGGGGCTACATTATTAAAATTGAATGCTTTACAACGGTCAATGTTTTTAGAATGACTTTCACACCGAGTTCGTTCATTGAAAATGTAATTGTCAGATCTCCTAATTTACAATTGTGACCTCCCATAACTCTGTGATTTAGAAGAAATTTAACTTTAAAATGCATCAAATACATTTCACAACACTATATAGATTAATAGATGCTCTCCACAATAATAAATAAAGTGGTTTGGACACTTTTGTAACTAAAACTTTTTTTAAAAGGAAAAACTCTGACCACGAATCTAGCTGAGTGCGGGACTGTTGGCGTACACATGTCAATGGATAGTAAAACGTTAATATCAAACTGATGTAGCCTAACCTGGGAACAATCTTTCACCAAAATATTATACACGAGTGTGTGCTGCGTTTCAGCCGCACGCAATAAAAGGTCCTGTATTCTTGTTCACTGACCAACAAAGCATCAGCGGCTGTTACGACTAGTGCAGTGGCGTCTTAGGACAGAAATACAATTTTACTAACAAAATTCATATAATGTGTATTTTATTTAAATAAATTCTCTCGTAACATACTATTTAAAGTGCCTTTTAGGAGACTGTCACGTGGCCTAGTGGTGAAACTCGCTCTGTTTTCACAATCCCAACGTTACGGGTTCGATTCCCACTTGTGTCCAGTTTTGCTGACACGGGGGATTTTCTTGGGCGAATGCTTCTCCATGTAAGGAAAGTAATGGCAACCGATTTTACTGCACACTTGTCAAGAAACTTATAACAGCCAAATAGGTGGCGGTTGTACGAAGCTACGTTCTATAATGGACATGCTACTTACTTTACTTTAGGAGTTTCACATTTGGAAAAGACGGCGCTGGTATCGAAGTCTCACAGTAAACTACGGCACTGCGTAACGAAACCGTCCGGTTCAGGACGAAAACAGAATAAGAAGAAGAAGAATAAGAAGAACGTTAAAGTGAGAAGTGTGTTAACAAAGCCCATAACTGATTAACAATACCAATAACGAGAGGTCAGGCAGAGACATGATCGCCTACGGTAGTCACCGAGGCACTTGCAGGCGGTGTGCTCCAGCCTAGGGGAGGTAATCATGTCCCGGTACACTGCAATTATGTACCTTGTTCGTATCAGAGACACCTCCGTGGGTATGACCACTTAGCCACGCCCCAATGCATTACCTGACAGGAAAAGTCTTGCCCTTGTGGACCCTGGGCAACTGGCGGTAGTGTATGTGTACTGGATTTTGTCATTCGTGACTTTATCTCTATTTATACAAGAACCAACAGTGACCTGTTTGCTACATCCGCTAGGGTGGGACACTAGAATAGTCATAACGACAGGTCCAGTGTCACCAACAATTTTTGAACGTCCTTGGAAAAGAATGTCGGCCTAGTCACGCACGCTTTACGCAATAAACACTTCCAAACCAGGGAGTCTTTTCTTATGAATATTCTTTGCAGAAAGTCCTTTAACCAGGAACAAAAATGTGTACAACAGCACGCTGTTATTTGATTGTACACTCAGTGTGCACAGATGCCATTTTGAATCTGCTATTCGTACTTGCGTGCCACATCCATCGCCTGTTACTTACAGTAATCACAAAACTGGTTGTCGCTGCCTCCTAATGACCCCTTGAGAGACTTGCAACTACATTTTTCAACCATCCCATTTAAGTTTGGGACATACTGCCATTCGCTCGTGAATATTGATTTTCATTAGAATGAGTAATAATCTTTACATTAGTGATTGATTGGCGGATGTTGAATGCCTACAGTGAAAAGGTATACTTTTTGGTGAGCTATGAAGAAGGCGTTAAATGGCGGTTTATAGTAGCTTTCCTCACATTTCGAGCCTGCTGATGAAGGTAGGCCGGGGTTCTCCAGGCTGTTACGCTATGCCTGGCTTCATCTGCGTGTCGTTCACTACTACAGGGGATCATATCGATTTCCCACTTCGTTAGCCATTCTGCCATGAAAACAGCCCGTTTTCAGGGAGAACAAGTCGACACTATGGTCTTAGCCAGTATATTTTATCTGAGCCTAACTAACATGTCTGATACGAATGTTTTGCCTGACTAGACATTAGACTTCTACACTCTCTCTTTAGAGAAACAGTACCTAAGACTGATTATAATTATGAAATTATATTTACTGTCATCTGAAATCTGTAATTCTAGTTACAGGTATAAGTGATGTCTCTTGCCAGGTAGCCACATATTTAATCTCATTTCAGTACCAAATGTATCGGACCAATTGCTCTTGTCAGACATCTTTCCATTTCAATGGGGAACCTCTGAGTGCTTACAATTGTAGATCCTCGAAGCAAGGCATTATTTGATTTAGATACAAATATTATTGCTTAATACAGTTGCTTGTGATCGATGAATTTTTTTCGATTCAGGAAGGTTTCAAGTAACATCGCCATGTGATATATTTCAGGGTACTCAGTGGTCTGGAGGTAAGCTGTCCGCCTCAGGTCAAGAAGGCCACGGGTTCGAATCACGGTGAAGACTGGGATTTTTGTCACGAAGATCGTCTGGTAACAATTCTCCTTATCTCTGGATAGTGAGATCGGACTCCCGTGTTCAGTTTCGATCCTGCTAAAAATTTCTTGGCAGTTAGAAATCTAAAAGAGTAGGCTTAATGGCCGTTGCCCGGACAAAATTCAAGTTAAAAATCTACCCAAGTTATTTGTACCTTCAGCCAGGTGTTTTGTTAAGCTATAGATGGCGTCTAACTGGCAGCGGGTCTACTTAGCTCTAATGTTTGAGTCTATTAATATTAACTCGCACATCGGTTAAACCACCCTCAAAGAAAACTGGTTGCATACAGACTCTGTCGAGTATTCTAAACAAGTATAAAGACTTTTAAGTTAAGTTAAGTTATATTTTTTTCCTGGGATCAAGATGCTGAGCAGCGGATGAATCCAGTGGTCAGCGACCCATAGCTGACTGCTAGCGTCAGGGCCAGATAATCAGAACTGCCAAAACAATTCTACACATCCACGCGGTGATCCTGGATAAACAGGCTTTAACAGAGCAGACTGGCTAAGGAGAAGGGATCGAAGAGGGAATGCCAATCCTGTACTTTAAAAAATGCCTTCTGAAGTCAGATGTTATGGACCGAAAGGTGCACATATCGCAGTCAAACTGTAAACTACGGCACAGCGAATTCCGTTCTCTAAGCTACATTCTGCTACTTAAGTCCTTTTTAGGGTTTGGTAGCGGCAGATTGAGAACGAACGAAGCCAAGCCAAGCCAAGCCATATTCTCTCTAGAAAGGAGTCTTCGTCATGACAGCACTATGTGCATCTCGTATTAGGGCGAGTGTGAATTCATCATTTAAAGACATCCTCAGTCTGTCCGTAATTGCCTGATGGCTTCTATGTCTGTCTCGACCTCTTTTTCTCCTTTCAAGGACCATGACCTCCATTATCACTCTCTCTAGACCAGTTATATCTCTTCACCTCTATCTTTGCCTAGCTCGACCACTTTTTCTCCTGCCAAAAACCATGGCCTCCATTTTGACTCTCTCTAGATCAGTTGTGTCTCTTCACCTTGACCCAAATAACTAAGCCTTACTTTCTCCTGATCTTGGCCAGGAGAACATGTTTTTTCATAATTTGTAGCAAATGAAAAATGTCTGTATTTGTCTTTTTTCTGTCCATTGTTCAACAGGCTTCTGTAACACTATATTTGGAAAGATGTGTTCGGGACGGCGTGGACTGGGGGTTAAGTGGCACGGCTCATAACCCGAAGGTGGTGCGTTCGCTCCCTAGTACAGCACCGGCCGTCACCCCGAGAAAACACACCCTTAGAAATTACAGGAGGAAGCAGACTCTTACATAAGATGGATGCCAAAGTCGGAGGTACTGGACCGATGAAAGCAAAATAAAAACATAGTGCAACGCACGTGGTATTGGGGAATAGAAAAAGAAGGCGAACGCAATAAAAAAAAATGCATTCTTTCATTTGCAAATGATTTGTCTAATGACCATGTTTCAACCGCAAGTCGACACTGGAAAAATGCATGTCTGGATACGTTGGATCTTTGTCTGCTGTATATGCTCGCCAACCAATTTTTTAAACCACCAATGTTTTTATTCTCGCCCCACAGAGAATATGTCGCCAAAAAAAAGGGGGGGGGGAGGTGTGGCCATAACAACAGGTTTGGTTATATGGTTAGCAGAGCGGTTTAGATGACGTCTGACAGGCTGTGGATCTATCTTTCTCTAATTTACGCTTCCACCTCCGCCAGTGTAAAAAATAGGCCATCGTATATTTCAGGCGTTAACAGATGCTGGGAATGCCCTGGCAAATCACAAGTAGATTTTCTCCTGCTAAAAAAAATATGAAACAAAGGAAGACGCACCTCCCCACGACGTCTAACGACATAAGTGGACTGAAAATATATAGATAGATAGAGATAGATAGCGATATGTAGATAGTTACATAGATAAATATATATATATATAGATAGATAGATAGATAAATAGATAGATAGATAGATAGATAAATAGATAGATAGATAGATAGATAGATAAATATACAGATAGATAGATAGATAGATAAATATACAGATAGATAGATAGATAGATAAATATACAGATAGATAGATAGATAGATAGATAGATAGATAGATAGATAAATATACAGATAGATAGATAGATAGATAAATAGATAGATAGATAGATAGATAGATAGATAAATATACAGATAGATAGATAGATAGATAGATAGATAAATATACAGATAGATAGATAGATAGATAGATAGATAGATAGATAGATAGATAGATAGATAGATAGATATACAGATAGATAGATAGATAGATAGATAGATAGATAGATAGATAGATAGATAGATAGATAGATAGATAGATAGATAGATAGATAGATAGATAGATAGATAGATAGATAGATAGATAGATAGATAGATAAGATAGATAGATAGATAGATAGATAGATAGATAGATAGATAGATAGATAAGATAGATAGATAGATAGATAGATAGATAGATAGATAGATAGATAGATAGATAGATAGATAGATAGATAGATAGATAGATAGATAGATAGAATGTTCTTAATTGTATTTGTGTTTCTTGTCTTATATGTCTGTTACTGCTGTCACTGCTCTCCTGAACAAGGCTCAGTAATGAACAAATATCGCAGATAACGTCTTTTATTGACAAGCTTGCTCACAATCTGCTCTTCGAAACTCCGAACCAGCGACAGTCGCCCGCCATCGGTTCTTGTTTTCAGCAGTTTATGTAGCTCCATCATCTACGATGTTGATCTGGCTTGTATTTCTTCTGTACTTCGCTAGGTGTTGTTTGTTCTTCTAGATCTTCCCTTGCGGATTCTAATCCATCCGATGCCCGAGGGCTCTTCTTGTGTATCGCATCTATACATTCTGGCATCGATCAATATTCTTGCGTATAGTATCTATACATTCTGGCATCGATCAATATTCTTGCGTATAGTATCTATACATTATGACGTCGATCAATGTTCTGCGTATAGTATCTATACATTATGACGTCGATCAATGTTCTGCGTATAGTATCTATACATTATGACGTCGATCAATGTTCTGCGTATAGTATCTATACATTATGACGTCGATCAATGTTCTGCGTATAGTATCTATACATTATGACGTCGATCAATGTTCTGCGTATAGTATCTATACATTCTGGCGTCGATGAATGTTTGCTCCATGGATGTTGTCACATCATTTAATAAAACGGCAACGGATGGACTGCAGAAATATGAGCAATATTGTGTACAACGAGCCCATCAGTATCCCCACTCTTGGTCATTTTCTGATGAGCACTCAGCTCCTGTGAGTCTGCCGAAAGTGCAGTGACTCCAGTTCTGTACAGTAAAGAGCACAACATTAACTATATTTCTAGATTATCTCTCTCTAGTTCTCTTTCTCTCTCTCTCTTTCTCTTTCACTCTCTTTCTGTCTCACTCTCTTTCTCACTCTTCTTTTCTCTTTCACTCTCTTTCTCTCTGTCTTTTTTTCTTTCACTCTCTTTCTCTCTCAATCTTTTTTTCTCTCTCTCTCTTTTTCTCTCACTCTCTTTCTCTTTCATTCTCTTTCTCTCCCACTCTTTATCTCTCACTCTCTTTCTCTCTTTTTCTATCTCACTCTCTTTCTCTGTCACTCTCTTTCTCTCTCACTCTTTCTCTCTCACTCGTTCTCTCTCACTCTTTCTCTTTCATTCGCGTTCTCTCTCACTCTTTCTCTTTCATTCTCGTTCTCTCTCACTCTTTCTCTCTCACTCGTTCTCTCTCACTCTTTCTCTTTCACTCTTTCTCTCTCACTCTTTCTCTTTCACTCTCTTTCTCTCTCACTCTTTCTCTTTCACTCTCTTTCTCTCTCACTCTCTTTCTCTCTTACTCCCTTTCTCTCGCACTTTTTCTCTCTCACTATTTCTCTCTCTCTCTTTCTCTTTCACTCTCTTTCTGTCTCACTCTCTTTCTCACTCTTCTTTTCTCTTTCACTCTCTTTCTCTCTCTCTCTTTCTCTTTCACTCTCTTTCTGTCTCACTCTCTTTCTCACTCTTCTTTTCTCTTTCACTCTCTTTCTCTCTCACTCTCTTTCTCTCTCACTCTCTTTCTGTCTCTTCCTTTCTAATCTCCATATGCACATATTGTTGTCGCCTAAAACAACGGTTATTATATTACAAAACACTTCCGGCCTACCTGGCACATTCATTACCCAAAACACATCTAAAGGTCAGATTTCCAGGTCAGTGCAAACCCGACTGACAGGTTCAGTAATAGTTAAAAAAATACAACAACTGCAGATTGTGCTTGCCCTTGAGTTGTTATGACGTCTAACACTGGATAAATTATATAACGGAAAGTGGGCCCACTACATACAAGGTTGGCTGCTGTAACTGTTAGAGGTTGATAGACACCACTACATACAAGGTTGGCTGCTGTAACGGTCAGAGGTTGATAGACACCACCACAGACAAGGTTGGCTGCTGTAACGGTGAGGGATCAACAATTAGCGCCATGGACAAGGTTGCCTGCTGTAACGATCAGGGGTTGACAGACAACTCCCCAGACATTCAAGAGACAGACATAAAAGTAACGCTTATGTTGTTAATCGCTGGTTCTTGTTGGTGTGTGTGTGCATGAATGAGTGTGTGTATATGTGTATGTATGTGATTGTATGAATATATGTGTTTGTGTATTTGTGTGTAAGTATGCATGATGTAAATACATGTATGTGTGAATGTGTGTATATATGTGTGTGTGCGCGCGTATGTTTTAATGCATGTATTTATGCGGTCTGTGTAGGTGTATGTAGGTGTGGATGTATGCATTTAAGTATGTATGTAAGTATGTATGTAAGTATGTATATATGTATATATGTATATATGTATGTGTATATATGTATGTGTTTCTGTGTATGTATGAATGTGTTTATGTTTGTGTGTAAGTAGGTGTGTACGTGTGAATGTGTGTATATGTGTATGTGTACGTGTTTGTACATGCACGCGTGCATGTGCGTGCACGTCTGTGTGTACGTGTATGTGTGCGAGTATGTGTGATTGTGTATATTTTTACATGTGTACGTGTGTGTAAATGTACACGGGTGTATGTGTATTTGTGTATGTGTACATGGGCATATATGTGTTCGCATGTATGTGTGTATGCGTGGGAACGTACACGTGTATGTGTGCCTGTGTGTGTATACATGTATGCGTGTGTATGTGTGACTGTGTGCACGTGCGTGGGTAAGGTGTGCGTGTGTGTGTGTTTATGTATGCACGCGTGTATATGTGTATGTGTGTTTGTTTGCGTCTGTATGTTTGCTAGTTTGCACGTATGTGTGTATGTGTGACTCTGTCTCTGTGTGTATCTGCGCGTGTGTGCAGATGTATGTATATGTGTTTGTATGTATGTGCGCGTCTGTTTATGTTTCTGTGGGTATGTGTATGTTCGGATTTGTGTATGTGTGTTTATGTGTATGTGTATGGGCACGTGTGCTTCTGTGTATGTGTGTTTGTGTGGAAGTATTATATTGTCGTCTTCGTTTTGTATATATCTTATTTGAACTAGTGTCTTTATTCATTTGGGGCGTCTTGACCTATCATATTGACTCAATTGACATCAACGAGGGTCAGTCAGCAAGTAGGTCACAAACTTATATGGAATAGCTGAAAAATGTAGCTGGTAGCTTCAAAATATGTCATTATGTGGCAAACGGGTGCTGTACCAATGGGCTAATCCGACGCTTTTAGACGAATGATACCAAACTGACTAATTGTTGTGTCGTGTTTCAGCAGAAAAACATCTTTTTAAAACCAATGCTAATTTTTGAAAATGTTCTAGTCATCTGTAGCTGATCATAGGCTTGATCGCTTTAATCCTCGTGGAATCAAATATCTAATACATTCTTTTTGATCGTTTTGCCGTTTTCCAGCGAATGGGTTTTCTGTAGTTCTATGGCTTCACGTGACTGGAGCTCTTCAAAGCTCGAACTTGAAACGAACTATTTACGATCTACCACAGGACAGTCATGGCTTTCTGATGAAAAATCATTTGGCCAAATACATTGACAATTTTGAAGTTCAAGAAAAGAATCGTTTGATTTAGTCATGATTTACGAATAGAATGAGTACATAGAATATTACTAAGTAATGGTCTGGTATGACGTGGATACTAACAAAAT
Source organism: Ariolimax columbianus (assembly GCA_036924085.1). Lineage (NCBI taxonomy): Eukaryota > Metazoa > Mollusca > Gastropoda > Stylommatophora > Arionidae > Ariolimax > Ariolimax columbianus. The sequence goes on along the minus strand of JAVGWX010000015.1, from coordinate 8,311,179 downwards.
CACTAGAACACAAACTGAGAGTGGCTCTGACTTTCCGTTGAGAGACGCTTGGTCGGAATCGCTCTACGGAACCAACGAATGCAAGGTCTGCACAATTCTGACATAAGACGATTGTCCCTGGTGAAGGATGCGGTAATCCATGCAGACAAGGCAAAACATAGATGGGCAGGTCACATGTTGCGACGAAACGATTGTGGATGGAGCCACAACGAAGGCAGTTTTGTATCCCCGAGGTAAAAACAGACGGCGGGGAAGACCTCCAATACGTTGGTCTGACTTCCATGATGTCCGTTGCAACATCCGAGATGCCTCTAGAGGAGCACTTATCACGCACTGAACTCACTCGCAGCTACTCTGAGAAACAGGTCATCAAGATTCTTGATCTTGATATTCATGATCAAGATCAAGAATGGTCTGGTAGCTGAGATAATCTAAGAGGGGTGATACCACGACTCACATCACTAGCTGACACCAAGCACATCTTACATAATATACAGACAACGAGAAATCACTTTGAAAAGTCACATTCCAAGGCCGACTAAATAACTGATCTCAAATTGCATCAAGGTTTATCAGCAATCCTTGCTTAACGGAGAGAAATAAAACAAATTAACGGTAAAAGTAAAGTAAAGTAAAGTATCCCATAGCATTACTGCCGTAGGGGTGTGAAGTGTTAGCGATCTCACATTTCAAAGGCTCGGCTATATGAGGGCGGTAGCCATCTCCTCTCCCTCGCCGCTTTTACTTCCCGGACTGAACAGGTACCCATTTAAGGCTGGGTCGACCCGGGAGCCATTGCGGTCTGAAAACAACATTACCACCTCAACTGGGGAATGAACCCAGGACTACTCAGATGCGAAGCCAGAGCGCTAAATTAACGGTACAAAGCAACAAATTATTTTTCAGAGTGGCCCTCACACTGAATCCTGCCCTGAAGCCAACTGCATATCCATGTTTGTTTCTAGAACAAGTTTTTATTGTTTGCACTGATAGTTGATAAATGCAAGCCCCATTATTTAGTCAGCCTTAGAATCGGAAGTTTCAAGGGGATTTTCCAGTGAGTGAGAAGGCTTTAAATTACAATTAGGTTGTGCACAAAACCTAGTGAGGTCACGTCCCAACGTTTCCGTAGATTTATTCAAGTGAGGTGAAGTGATCCTGCAATATCAAGAATTTGTTCACCATTTGTCAATATAAATGAATAGACATGCAGATGCAGCAGAGAATGGAGATGGATGGATCATTCAGAGCCTAAAAGCAGTACGTAGAAATTAGTGGCGACTGGAAAGTTACTTTAGAGCAAAGGCATGAGGTCTTGAAAAGTACAGCAGGAATTATAATGACAGATGAAAAACACAGATATAGATGGTACTCTTCATAAATACACTGTCAGGGGTTACGACACTGGGGGGCCATAAAAAACAGACCTATGGTAACTGCGAGTGATAGTTTATAAACTATATCATCGGTTCAAGAGAGTGGTGTGGCAGTGAATTCTGTCTCAATGAAATATGTGTGGCAATGAAGAGGCGTCAGTCTGTCCAGAGAAGATGGAAATACTACTTCGACCTGATATAGGTACAGCTTATGAAAAGGTCGAGGTGTTAACGGGTTGTGGATACAGGACCGCATTAGGTGGTGAGGGAATAGATCTGGTCACGCATTTTGAATGTCTGGGCTCCAGAATTGACAAAAATTTAGAAGTTGAACAGCCTGAAGAAATTATGACAAACCACCAACAAAACGAGAGACGCGTGTTTTTCCTGTGGCAGCAAATATCTGAGAATCAAGAACGATTACCAAAAGTTCTAGACAAAGAATTGAATCCTTCGAGTCAAAATGTTACAGAAAGGACAGAGATAAGAACAAATATAGACATTCGGCAAGAGTTGCACATACAGGAGAACTGGTTTATCAATTTCATTTTGATCAGAAAATTTAAATACGTTGGTCACATCAAGAGACACAACGGTCTTGAGAGAACGGTAATGGAAGGTATGGTGCCAGGCAAAAGAGGAAGGGGTAGACCAAGAAGACGATGGCACCAAGATGTCTAGGAATGCCAAAGTATGACAGTGGTGGAGGGGGCATTCTGACCTCAGTGACACTCCCAGTGGGGACATTGGTAATGGTTGGAGGGGGCTTTCTGACTTCAGTGACACCCCCAGTAGGGACATTGGTAATGGTTGGAGGAGGCTTTCTGACTTCAGTGACACCCCCAGTGGGGACATTGGTAATGGTTGGAGGGGACTTTCTGACCTCAGTGACACTCCAAGTGGGGACATTGGTAATGGTTGGAGGGCACTTTCTGACTTCAGTGACACCCCCAGTGGGGACATTGGTAATGGTTGGAGGGGACTTTCTGACTTCAGTGACACCCCCAGTGGGGACATTGGTAATGGTTGGAGGGGACTTTCTGACCTCAGTGACACCCACAGTGGGGACATTGGAAATGGTTAGAGGGGACATTCTGACCTCAGTGACACTCCCAGTGGGGACATTGGTAATGGTTGGAGGGGACATTCTGACCTCAGTGACACTCCCAGTGGGGACATTAGCAATGGTTGGAGGGGACATTCTGACCTCAGTGACACTCCCAGTGGGGACATTAGCAATGGTTGGAGGGACATTTCGGAGTTGATAAACGACTTTCATTTGGATACAATCATTGCAGGCGGTGAACCACGTAACAGATTTGCGGAATTATGAAATCATACGAGAGTGTGGCAGGGCTGGGCGCCTGAGAGGACGGAACAAGAGTGAATATAACTAACTAGCACACAAGAACTATCAGTATCTATACTCTTCGCCATTTCCAGGGAGGGGATGAGCAGCTATAGGTCATAGATCTGAATCAATAATCGTCAAAGAAATATACAACATAGTACATTTGTATTGGCGGTCCCGATACAAACAGTTATTAAGTCAAGTCATATGGACTAACGTCTCGTCGGGCAAAACATACTGATCAGACATGTTAGTCAGGGTCTGACAAAACATACTGATCAGACATGTTAGTCAGGGTCTGACAAAACATACTGGTCAGACATGTTAGTCAAGGTCTGACAAAACATACTGATCAGACATGTTAGTCAGGGTCTGACAAAACATACTGATCAGACATGTTAGTCAGGGTCTGACAAAACATACTGGTCAGACATGTTAGTCAAGGTCTGACAAAACATACTGATCAGACATGTTAGTCAGGGTCTGACAAAACATACTGATCAGACATGTTAGTCAGGGTCTGACAAAACATACTGATCAGACATGTTAGTCAGGGTCTGACAAAACATACTGATCAGACATGTTAGTCAGGGTCTGACAAAACATACTGGTCAGACATGTTAGTCAAGGTCTGACAAAACATACTGATCAGACATGTTAGTCAGGGTCTGACAAAACATACTGATCAGACATGTTAGTCAGGGTCTGACAAAACATACTGGTCAGACATGTTAGTCAAGGTCTGACAAAACATACTGATCAGACATGTTAGTCAGGGTCTGACAAAACATACTGATCAGACATGTTAGTCAGGGTCTGACAAAACATACTGATCAGACATGTTAGTTAGGGTCTGACAAAACATACTGATTAGACATGTTAGTCAGGGTCTGACAAAACATACTGATCAGACATGTTAGTCAGTGTCTGACAAAACATACTGATCAGACATGTTAGTCAGGGTCTTACAAAACATACTGATCAGACATGTTAGTCAGGGTTTGACAAAACATACTTATCAGACATGTTAGTCAGGGTCGGACAAAACATACTGATCAGACATGTTAGTCAGGGTCTCACAAAACATACTGGCCAAGACCCTCACCTTGACTTCACGGTAGCCTTCCTTCAAAAAGGGCTGTCTTAATGGCAGCCTGGCTAACGAGGTGAGGGATCGACGTGATCCCGTAGTAGTGAGTGACACGCAGATGAAGCCCAGCATAGCACAGCCGCTTTGAAGACCCCGGTCTACCGTCATTAGCACGCCCGGGATGTGAGGAAAGCTAACGCAACCCGCTACTTAACGTCTTTTTCAGGGTACACAACAGACAAGACCCGCTCATTGTGAGCATTCGAAAACAAACATAAGTCATAGATAAACAAAGCATGGAAAGGTGATATCCGCTATTACTTGTATACTGACATCCTTCGCTGATCTATCTCTACTTACAATTATATTGGCAGTGACGTACTGCGCTGATCTATCTCTGCTTACAACTGCCAGTGACATACTGCGCTGATCTATCTCTGATTACAATTATATTGGCAGTGACATACTGCGCTGACCTATCTCTGCTTACAATTATATTGGCAGTTACACACTGCGTTGATCTATCTCTGCTTACAATTATATTGGCAGTTACATACTGCGTTGATCTATTTCTGCTTACAACTGGCAGTTACATACTGCGCTGACCTATCTTTGCTTACAATTATATTGGCAGTTACATACTGCGTTGATCTATCTCTGCCTTACAACTGGCAGTTACATACTGCGCTGATCTATCTCTGCTTACAACTGGCAGTTACCTTCAACCGGCAACTCAAACACGACTACCATGATTTCATTCACTGACCGATCCCTTGTGGAGCGACTAGATATGATTTATGAAAGAGTGGAATTCAGTTCAGAGAACCACTAGAGATGTTTCAGGTAGGGTTCAGCTCATAGAACCACTAGAGATGTTTCATGTAGGGTTCAGCTCAGAGAACCACTAGAGATGTTTCAGGTAGGGTTCAGCTCAGAGAACCACTAGAGATGTTTCATGTAGGGTTCAGCTCAGAGAACCACTAGAGATGTTTCAGCTCAGAGAATCAGTTCAGATGTTTCAGGTAGGGTTCAGCTCAGAGAATCAATTCAGATGTATCAGGTAGGGTTCAGCTCGGAGAACCACTAGAGATGTTTAAGGTAGGGTTCAGCTCAGAGAATTAATTCAGATGTTTCAGGTAGGGTTCAGTTCAGAGAATCAATTCAGATGTTTCAGGTAGGGTTCAGTTCAGAGAATCAATTCAGATGTTTCAGGTAGGGTTCAGTTCAGAGAATCAATTCAGATGTTTCAGGTAGTGTTCAGCTTAGAGAACCACTAGAGATGTTTCAGGTAGGGTTCAGCTCAGAGAATATCTAGAGATGTTTCATGGGAAGGTAGGGTTCAGCTCAGAGAACCACTAGAGATGTTTCATGGGAAGGCAGGGTTCAGCTCAGAGAACCACTAGAGATGTTTCATGGGAAGGTAGGGTTCAGCTCAGAGAACCACTAGAGATGTTTCATGGGAAGGTAGGGCTTAGCTCATAAAACCACTAGAGATGTTTTATGGGAAGGTAAGGCTCAGCTCAAAGAACCTCTAGAGATGTTTCATGTAGGGTTCAGCTCAGAGAACCACTAGAGATGTTTCATGTAGGGTTCAGTTCAGAGAACCACTAGAGATGTTTCATGTAGGGTTCAGTTCAGAGAACCACTAGAGATGTTTCATGGGAAGATAGGGTTCAGCTCAGAGAACCACTAGAGATGTTTCATGGGAAGGTAGGGTTCAGCTCAGAGAACAACTAGAGATGTTTATGGGAAGGTAGAGCTTAGCTCATAAAACCACTAGAGATGTTTTATGGGAAGGTAAGGCTCAGCTCAGAGAACCTCTAGAGATGTTTCATGTAGGGTTCAGCTCAGAGAACCACTAGAGATGTTTCATGTAGGGTTCAGCTCAGAGAACCACTAGAGATGTTTCATGTAGGGTTCAGTTCAGAGAACCACTAGAGATGTTTCATGTAGGGTTCAGTTCAGAGAACCACTAGAGACGTTTCATGGGAAGGTAGGGCTCAGTTCAAAGAACCACTAGAGATGTTTCATGGGAAGGTAGGGTTCAGCTCAGAGAACCACTAAAGATGTGTCATGGGAAGGTAGGGCTCAGCTCAGAGAACCACAAGAGATGTTTCATGGGAAGGAAGGGTTCAGCTCAGAGAACCACTAGAGATGATTCATGGGAAGGTAGGGTTCAGCTCAGAGAACAATTAGAGATGTTTCATGGGAAGGTAGGGTTCAGCTCAGAGAACCACTAGAGATGTTTCATGGGAAGGTAGGGTTCAGCTCAGAGAACCACTAAAGATGTGTCATGGGAAGGTAGGGCTCAGCTCAGAGAACCACTATAGATGTTTCATGGGAAGGTAGGGCTCAGCTCAGAGAACCACTATATATGTTTCATGGGAAGGTAGGGCTCAGCTCAGAGAACCACAAGAGATGTTTCATGGAAAGGTAGGGTTCAGCTCAGAGAACCACTAGAGATGATTCATGGGAAGGTAGGGTTCAGCTCAGAGAACCATTAGAGATGTTTCATGGGAAGGTAGGGTTCAGGTCAGAGAACCACTAGAGATGTTTCATGGGAAGGTAGGGTTCAGCTCAGAGAACCACTAGAGATGTTTCATGGGAAGGTAGGGTTCAGCTCAAAGAACCACTAGATATGTTTCATGGGAAGGTAGGGTTCGGCTCAGAGAACCACTAGAGATGTTTCATGGTACGATAGGGTTCAATTCCGAAAATGACAAAAGGTAGGGCTCATCTTTGATGTGAGAGACTTTGTAGCTAGGCGATGTAGAACTGCCTGGAAGTGAGATGACAGTCTTTGTGTCTAGGCGATGTAGAACTGCCTGGAAATGAGGTGAGAGTCTTGGTGTCTAGCCGATGTAGAACTGCCTGGAAGTGAGGTGAAAGTCTTGGTGTCTAGGTGATGTAGAACTGCCTGAAAGTGAGGTGAGAGTCTTGGTGTCTAGCCGATGTAAAACTGCCTGGAAGTGAGGTGAGAGTCTTGGTGTCTAGGTGATGTAGAACTGCCTGAAAGTGAGATGAGAGTCTTGGTTTCTAGGCGATATAGAACTGCTTGGAAGTGAGAAATCTTGGTGTCTAGGCGATGCAGAACTGCCTGGCAGTGAGGTGAGAGTCTTCGTGTCTCCGCGATATAATCAAATCTGCGAGCTATAATAAAAATATGAAATTTCACTATAAGTTTATCACGATTTGTCTTTTCTCTTATCCAGAAATTACTAAAACGAGGAACTTACGGTTTTCCTCACGACAAGTTCGTGTATGACCAGGGCGGGAATGCAATAAAGATAGGACTATTTGATGGCAAACTTGTACCTCCTTTTGGAGAGAAAAGCTATAGGAAAATCAAAGACCTGCCACTTAGGGATGACGATGTTCTGTTAATTGGATACCCAAAAACTGGTACGTACTGGTTGACTGCTCTTTTATCCTTGTCACTCCTCTTCTACCTCTGGGGTGAAACGATCTTGTCATTCGCGTAATGGAATATGTTGAAAAAACACGCGTTTTGCCTGTTGTGTATGTGCATTGTTGTGGCTGCTGTTGTTAAATGCCCACAATAAGTATGCTTATTATTTTTCGTGCCCTGAAAAGAATGTTAGATGATGGTTGCAGTAGCTTCCCTTACATCCCTTGCTCATGAAGGTGAGGTGGGCTGCGATCCTCTAGACGTTGTACTATGCTTGGTCTACGTGTATACCAGCATCGCGTAGATCCCCACCTAACTAGCCAGACTGAAACAGCCTGAATCCCTGGAGAACTGCGTGAAAGTGAGATAGGCGTCTTAATCAGTATGTTTCACCTGACCCTAACTAACATGTCTGATTTGTATGTTTGAAACAGCCAACATTTTTAGTTCGGACTTCATCTCTTCCGTTAAGGACCATGTTTCCGCCACATAGCCTGTTGAAGGTAGTACTGTGGAGTTCAATGGAGAGGAGGCTCTGGTATTAACTGTTTTCCGAGCTTTATAGACGAGAAAGTTGCGAAGCCGGTGGCGTCTTAGCAAGTTCGAGTTCAGGTCGTCCTGCATTATGAGTAGGGTCCAAAGTAAGTGTATCTGTCCACGTCATCCAGACTCCCTCTATCAAGGATGATTGGATCAAATGTTGTTGACAAATGTTTATAGGACGATTTCACATTATGCATGTTTTGGGAAAGGAATATTAAGATGTGTTCACATTAAATAACATAAAAATACAGTTCTAATCTATTTGTTCTAATCTACACATCTACGTGTTCACATTAAAAACGCTGCTGTAAAATATTAAAGGATGTTTTCATGTCACAAGAGTTGTTGATCTTAAGTCTAAGGATGTGTTGACATTACATATTTTGTTGGAAAAAAATCTAAGGATTCTAACATTGCTAATGTTATTGGAATATTTCTGAGGATATTCATTAGTTGCTTAATTAAAATCTAAGGAGGTGTTCATACTACACGTTTTGTTAGATAAAAATCGAAGTACATATTTAAGCCATTTTCAATCATTACTGACTATGGATACACATGGAAGATTACCTTTTGTAGCTGTAGTAAGATGACTCTGGGAAAGACTTTACAAATTACACTGAATTGAGAGACGCCTCTTTAATAATTATTAGAGTCACTTAGACTATCAAATAGAGATTAATACACGGGAGAACCTGGCTCACAATCACTCAATATGGAAGAGCACGGTCACGGACGGCATTGAACTCAGCGAGGGTCTCCGTATCCAGGCAGCTCAGGATAGACGTGCAATAAGGAAGTCTAGAGCAGAGAAAATTACGGAGAAAATCGCTGATTACGTTTGCTAGTCTTGCCATAGTTCCAAGCTCAAATTGGCTTGACCAGTCACAAGCACACACACACACACTCAAGGTTGCATTACACGTGATGATGTTGGTGTTCCTCATCAACGACGATGAACGAATTATAATTAGTATAGTCCCTTATTTCCCATTTATTGTGTTTAATGTTTCAATGAATGCATTTATCCTATTTTGAAATGTAATGATCGCTTTCAAAACTTGCAAAACATCCAATTCAGCAGTTGCAAGAGACTGCCCTTAAAGTAAATGATCAGATAAAATAAGATTGCATCGCTGTGTGTGCTCTGTTCGAGTCCAAGCTGCCAGTGGTTTTATTTAGATATTCAATAGATGGTTCGATGTCCAGCTCATTCAAATTGGTATGGTTTTTTTAATCAATGGATGTAAGCATGACGATATTGCCACAGGAGTGGTAAACCTATCGCTCCATTTGCTTTAATTTTAAAGCTAATCACTTGTCTATGATGGTTTTGAGTGGTGCTGTTTTTTACTTACAGAACCAATAGTTTTCTTTATACCGGAATTCATTTTTCTGATGCAAGCTGTTTATGCAATGGGTATTTTCTACTGAAAGGTAGCCAATCTGCACATCCATGAGCTGTTTGGCGGACCCATAGTTTTGCAGAGTACCTGTAAGTGAATAGCGCTTCAGGGCAACGCGCTTGACCCTAATGACAGGTGTCATATCATTCACTTTCACTTCACACCAGTCGATATTCAACTCTTCGGGGTTCTGATAATGACGTTTGCGAAGCTGTGTCGTAGTTTACAGCGAGGATGTGATTTCTGCGCCTTTCGGTCCAACACATCCTATTTTATAATGGTACTTTTGTGACCGGGTTTTCCTTCTGTCTTCGATCCCTAATCTCTTAACCAGTCTGCTTGCAGGGCCACCAAGTGGAGGCGGACAAGGTATTGGTCAGTTATGGGTCACTGACCCTGATACAAGCAGCCATCTATGAATCTCTGGCAGCGGTCAATACACCTTCGGCCTCATTCCAGTCATTTGATTTCAAGTTCTTCCAAACCTGCCAAGAGCAATGCTATGGATGGTGTTTTGGAAATGTTCCCATGTACCTGTAACAGTAGTGCTTCGATACGACAAATGAAAAGCATTTTTTAAACTATTAATCAGCGCAAGAAATTACAATTGACTTGCATCGATTCATGGTTACCTTTGTGCCTCGCGTGATGGAACATCCTCATCTGCAGTCAATTCTTACAGCAAACTAATAAATGAACGATGTCGCAGTTTGCGCTAGGGTAGGAGCGCCTAAGGAGCACAGGCCCAACAAAAAAACAGATACTATGTTGCAGTTTTGTCTGAAAAGAGGAGTTGGCCCTACAGCGTCCATGATAAACAGGGAAATAAAAGAGACGTTGGTCATATTCTCATATATGTGTGTGTGTGTGCGCGTGTGTGTGTGCGCGCGCGCGCGTGTGTGTGTGTGTATGTGTGTGCGTGTGTAAATACATTGACTGTACCACTCACCACCAGCTCTTGGTTTTCCCTTATAACTTGTTAACCAATGAAAATAATTCAATATTATTAACATGGACATACCTTGGTGTGTGAGAAATACAATCAGCTCAAATTAAATGTTACAAGTAGTCACCATTAACATCAAGACATGCCTGCACACGCCTCTCCATGTTACGGAAGCTAATCACCAACGCACCAACAGTTACAGACTCAGTTTCACGCCGAATGTTTTCTTGTAGTCCCATAAGACTGCTTGGCTTGTTGAGAAACACTTTCCCCTTCAGCGTGGCTAAATGAATAAAACCCGGTTTGGTAAGGTCAGGCGAGCGTGGTGGTAAGTCACTTAGAAATGTCACGATCTTCAAAGAAGGACGCAATTTCAGCCATGCTACTATATAAGGTGTGACATGTGGCTCCATACTGATGGAAATAGCCAACGCGGAGTTCCTTGTCGTGAAACTGGTTTACTGAATGTCCATGTCAAATTATCTTGAATTACGTTCATTGGTTCAAAAGTTGAAATGGCAAATCAAAGGCCGGCAGCGAGTGGGACAGCGAGGGTTGTACAAACACACACACACACACGCGTGCACTCACACACACACACACACACACACACACTCACACACACACACACAAACACACACACACACGCGTGCACTCACACACACACACACACAAATACACACACACATGCGCGGACATACTCTTGTAACATTGAATATGAGCATGTTATGTTTCTCACACATCAAGGTATGTCACTTTTACATTACAAAAAAATTAAAATTACGTTCATTGGTTAGAAGGGACAAACAAAAGCCGGTAGTGAGTCGGGGGGGGGGGGGGGGGGAGACACACACACACACTCTCACGCACGCACGCACGCACGCACACACACACACACACGCACACAATTTATTTGTGTATATGAGCGTGCATGTGTGAAAACGTGGTCTGTGGGTGAATGTAAATACCTGCATGCATGTCTCTTCTCTTGCCTTACTAAATATTTTCTCTACTGTCTCTAGGCTGTCACTGGGCCTGGGAGATCCTGGGCATGATGGCTGAAGGTACAGCTTCCCCAACGAAGACCGGAAAGATGCTCAACTTCTTAGAAATGACGACGTCGGAGTATTTAGAGACCATCCCGCACAGTCGTAGACGCATCTTGAACACACACTTATGGTTTGACAGTTTGCCCAAGCAGGTAGTCTCCCCTTTCTGGGTATTTGTTAATGTCAGTGGTTCCCAAACTGTGTGCCGCGGCACCCTGAACCGTCGTGGCTGGTTGACGGACGTGCCGCGGAATATTCCAACATTTTCATCAACCTCGTACCGCAACTGTTAACTAGGCTTCTTTCCTGACTTGGGGTGCCGTGGAAAGATTCTTGTTAACTAAGGGTGTCGTGGACCGAAAACGTTTGGGGACCACTAGTTTATGAGTTTCCGCATTGCGTTATGTTAAATGACGTCCTAGCAATAAAGTGATGTTATTTTATACAGAATAGACTTCACTGCACTCCTGGCAGACCTGTAGGTGTTCAGAAAATAACATTGAATCGGTATGGTTGCTAATGGTTTTCGTAGGTCTTCGGCTCCTTCCTCGTCCTCTCAGGCGCCCCTCTGTGCCTGACAAAAGTGTAATATAAACCATCTGTTATCTGTTGATACCCAAAGTATGAGTTTTGGAAGGTAAACACAGCAGGGAAGGGAACTGACCACCCCACCTCACATGTTATCTTCATCCCCGATGGCAATTGTTGTCAAGGAACTGACCATTAACTGTTAATCTGTTTAAAGACATACATTGGCAGCAGCCTTCAATACTAGCAGGTACCCCTAAAAAGTGCTACAACACTTGCGACTGTGGTATATAGGCCGAGTTCGATGTCAGGTTAAAGAGTCACCCTCTACCAGGTTTATCCTCGGTTTTCCCTTTAAGAAAAAAAAAACCCCAAAAAACTTTAAGCGGGGGCTCGACTTTATTGCCTCAGGTTTTTTCCCTCATGTTAGCTCTATCTCTCTCGGCAGATGGGTACCCCACCTGTCGAGAGTATCGCACAAAGCACAAACTCCGTAGCTCCAGCGATGAACCCAGGGATGTCCGGGGAAAAAAATTGACATCTTGGACAAACCGTCGCAGCTCGAAATCGAACCCCGACCGTCTGAACACGAGGCCACTTCTCCACAGAGACCTCCAAAGAGACACAGAGACCCGGTTTTCCCTGCTGTCATTTCTCGGTAACGATACAAACGACCACGTGTTTCTTTCCAGTTCTAGCGCCTAACGACCTTGTTTCTTGCAGGGGATTCATATACGGTAGGCACACTTCCTACATCACATGATGCTGGTTTTTGCCACAACCATTAAAACATAAACTGTATGAGAAATGTTATACAATGGCGGTCATGACAAAGGCACGTGACTTTGCTGACGTAAAAATGGAACATTTGCATATGATTGGCATGCGGGTTTCAATTTCAAGTAGAACTCAGCTGTCCTGGTTCTCGACATGGAAGATGTACATAACCAGATCGACTTTAAGACCTTGTTAACCTTTTTGACGAAAATATGAAAGCAACACATAGCCGGTGAGCTGAATATCAGTTGGCCTGATGGAGAGAACAATGCATTTTGCTTGATGTCTTGGACATAAGAACCCATGTGACTTCGTCCAGAACTGATCCAATGTTCTCTACTTTCTCCAGTGTTCTTCAACATCTACACAATAAAAGTGGTCAATATTCAACAACAGGGCAAAATCTGGTTTACTGGGGTCTTTGTGTATGACAAGGACAAGAATAGCCCTACAGAACGCATGTCGCAAGAGTTGACTAACTGTGTCACATGGCATAACACCCACGAGGGTTAGGTGGTTTGTTTCGAGCAGCATATATGGGGGCCTAACAGGCCGCGGGTCTACTTCGCTCTAGTGTTTGAGTCTATTAAGATGGACTTCCACATCGGTTAACTATCCTTCACGCACTTGTCCCAACGCAGCGAAGTTATGAGCTGCTCAAGTCTAGCCCGCTAAGCAGGAAATCCTCCACCCGTCTACATCCAGTTCCTACCAGAGCCAGGACCTGCACAGATGCATTCCCCCCTGTAGAAGAACAGGCCGACCAAGTCTAAGATACTGACTGACTGACTGACTGACTCGTATTAGTCCAGAGACATCCATGACACCTTGCAGACAATCCCAAAGTGGTGTAGAGATTCCAGATGCGAAATAAATACTTAAAAGACTTATAGGATTATATGAGTTATCAAGAAAAAAAAATGTATTTAGCTTACGTTGATTTCCTTCTCCTTGTGGAGGTGTCATTGTACTTCTCTGTGTTGGAAGAACTTCTCTTCACCAAGTGAAATGTGGCTCTTGAGAGTACATCTCCATTTGGAACTCCACTTCAGAGACTGATAGATCGCTTCTCACCGTCCTGTATAGATTTTGGTCTCACAATAAGTCTCAACAAAATAAATGATCTGGGACAGGAAGTAGATGCCACTACAAGTCTTGACATAGATAATTATGAACTGGTAGCTGTGTACCAATTTACATACCTGGGATCTCTCATCAACGACAATCTCATTCTTGATCCAAAAATAGACATCCGCATTGGAAAAGCTGCTGCTACATTTGCTCGTCTTACAACGACTTTTTGAAGAAAAAAAACAGGGACTGACAATGAAAACCACGGCCAAGGTGTACAATGCTTGTGTCCCCCATCGCCTAGGCGAACTGCCTGAAAAGGCTAACCAGCTTCATCTACCCGGGTTTAGGGTAAGAGTTTACCTTCTCTTAGATTGGCTGCCAATCAAGGCTAATGGGCCCAATCTGCCCGCTCAGTTATGCCACCGGGTACTCGTTCGCGCCCCACAGCAGGCTCTGTTAGATACAGGGGGCCCCTCGTAAAGGTGTTGCTGAGGACACAATAATGTAGGAGAGGCCATTGGCATGGAAACTCCTGCCCTGCAAGCCAAACAGTGAATCCAGCGGCGATCTCTACACAGAGCAAGAAGAGGCTATGAGAGACGCTTCACTTTTTTTAACGAGAGGGACGTCCAGCCCAGACTTAACTACTTTAGTTATCTCTGAACATAAACTATTGTTACAGATTTATCTCAGTTGCTCAATACTCTCAGACTGTTGTTGTATTTCTCTACCAGACTAAGGAAAAGAAGACGAAGATTGTGTTCACAGTCAGAAACCCCAAGGACACCGCCGCCTCTCTCTACAACCATCATTTTTCTTTGAAAGAAATATACAACTATCATGGAGAATTCAAGGATTGGTTCCCTCTCTTCTTGAACGGTCAAGGTTGTATTGTATTTGTAAACTAACAAACATACATATGTACGTATATACATTCCTACATACATACATACATACATACATACGTACGTACATTTATGTATTCAAAAATATGCACGTACATATAATACATATAGTCATACATACATACACTCTAAAAGTGTTTTTATTTTATGTCGGTTCCTGGAAGTTGCTTGCTCCGAACTACTCAGCCTGGCGCACTGTCATCACACGGTGTTCACATCGCTGAGCAGAGAATCATTACTGAGGCGCAGAATAAGTGAGCTGCATGAAAAAAAACAATGCAAGAGGGCCTAATTACTAATGATGTTCATGCATGCCCTGCGTGCGGAATAGTTTGTCACGCTGAGATCGAACTGCAGTCATGTGCGGTCACATTTGAATAAACATGCCTGACGATATCGTCACCTTCGCTTGCGATGGGTTACTAACTAACTAAACAACTTACTAACTTCCTAACTAACTAAATAACTAACTTCCTAACTAACTAACATAAATGTATATATTAACTGTTAATTTTCACCCGACCAAATTTCTCACGCACTTGTTTTCGTCCTCGTACACGACATCAAGAGACACAACGGTCTCTAGAGAACAGTGGTGGAAGATATGGTGCCAGGTAAAAGAGGAAGGGGTAGACCAAAAAGACGATGGCACCAAGATATCCAGGAATGCCTGGGTATGACTGTGGCGGAGGCTGGAGTTTTGGCAAGTGAGCGAGTTTACTTCAGACAGACTGTGTTGGAAGCGAAGCTCTATAAATGACATGCTATATGAAGATACGACATATATATGGGGGAGCTCAGGGGTTTCGTGGTAAGGTGTCCGCCTCAGGTGCCAGAGGTCGTGGGTTGAAATCACGGTAGAGAACGGGATTTTTCCCCGTGGATCTTCAGGTCAAAATTTATCTGATCTCCGAGTAGTGAGATCGGATTCCCGTGTTCAGTGTCGGGCAAGTTAAAAAATCTTTGGCATTTACAAATCTAAAAGAGTCGGCTTAACAGCCGCTGCCCGGACAAAATTAAAAATTAAAATTAAAATTCTACCCAAGTTATTTGTACCTTCCCCGAGACGTGGTAAGCCTTTGGCTACACGGCAACAGACATGAATATGTAAGTTTGAATCGAGGATTCCAAGTTGACTGTTACCATCTCATTGTGTATGTTGTTTCAGTGGACTATGGCTCTTACTTCGACTACCATCAACTCTGGGATGACGCCATTACCAATAACCCTGACCAACCCATTCTCGTGGTCCTGTATGAGGACATGAAGGAGGTGTGTGTATCTGGCATGTGTCCTGTACTTGTCTTGTGTCCTATTTAAAAGTACTTGTCATGCGTAATATTTAAAAGTACTTGTCATGTGTCCTGTACTTGTCAGTGTCCTGTTAAAAGTACTTGTCATGTGTCCTGTTTACAAGTATTTGTCATATGTCCTGTTTAAAAGTACGTGTCATGTGTCCTGTTTAAGAGTACTTGCCATGTGTCCTATTTAAAAGTACTTGTCATGTGTCCTGTTTAAAAGTACGTGTCATGTGTCCTGTTTAAGAGTACTTGCCATATGTCCTGTTTAAAAGTACGTGTCATGTGTTCTGTTTAAGAGTACTTGCCATATGTCCTGTTTAAAAGTATATGTCATGTGTCCTGTTTAAGAGTACTTGCCATGTGTCCTATTTAAAAGTACTTGTCATGTGTCCTGTACTTGTCATGTGTCCTGTTAAAAGTACTTGTTATGTGTCCTGTTTAAAAGTATTTGTCATATGTCCTGTTTAAAAGTACGTGTCATGTGTCCTGTTTAAGAGTACTTGCCATGTGTCCTATTTAAAAGTACTTGTCATGTGTACTGTATCTCTTAATTACTTTCCATTATGTAAGTTGCAAATAGATTATGTTAAACACCATCTTGGTTTTCTTTTGGCACCAGCTATGATTATGGAGAACAATAATGTCAAAGAATGGACACATATGGTTCAGCAGAGGGGACAACCCAGAACGGGGGACGAGGCATATTCATAAAGCACAAAAGAGGAAATATAACAAAAAAGGAATTTACCAACATGGAAGTCGTCCACCAACCTGAGAGCAGAATCTATGGTAGCACTGAGAACACTTGAGACAGAAAAGCAACTGCCTACCAAAATAGCTGTCTTCACAGACTGCAGATATCTAACAGAGGCAATATAGAAAACAACCAAGAAACCACAGAACTAGGAAAACTCCAGAGATCCTCAACAGGGAAACTCAAATGGCTACCTTCCCCCGCGGAACACACAGGAAACGAAACAGCTGACGCACTGTCTGGTTTTAAAGTTGTCTATGTCTGTCAATTTAAACCCATCCGCGGCAGCTTTCTTCATTTCTGCTAATGTTCTACAGACTCCATGATTAGATTTGACAGTTGAATTCATTTTCCTATTCATTCAAATTTAATGTTGTGGTTTGAGTAATACTTTAAAAAATTGCGATGCTCAGAGACCCAATTGTGTGATTGTCCTCAATAGTACAGCTTAATGTTTTTATATCAATAGGACCTCCATAGGGAGATACGAAAAATCTCGAAGTTTCTGGACATTTCTCTGAGTGATCAGCAGGTGGACGATATCGCTAAGGGCGCAGGAATCGATGTCATGAAAAAGTCTTATCAGAACGGCACAAATCCTTCATATAAACTTGTTAGAAAGGGTAGGTAGAAAGATTACGTGATGTCATAAAAAAAGAGTAGGTAACTCGTGTGTTCTCTGATGCTAATTAGAAAAGGTAGGTAAATCGAGTGTTCTCGGATGTTAATTTGAAAATTGAGGTAACTCGTCATGTGTCAATTAGAAGGAGTTGGTAGCACAGTTATCAATGGATATTTAGTAATGGTATGTGGTACTTATTACATTGTTTGTTAGAAGGGATTGGCAAATAGGGATATTTTTGGTCTGCTAGAATGGAACGATTTTTCCTTCCCCTCCTTCCCTTACAAATGGAATGCAGCTCGAGTTAACTTATCTTTGTTAGAATGGGTAGGCAACACGTGTTACATTTTAAATAAAAGGTAGGTAATTCAATTAGCAATGTATTATTAGATATAATATGTCGCGGATGTTGTCTCAGTTATAGGCTGGTTAGAAAAATCAGATAACTAAGTTATAAATTGGTTTAGAAAAGGTAGATACCAGTTCTGGTAGGTTCGTTAGAAAATGCAGATAAGTCAATTCTCAGAGGCTGGTTAAAAAGGGCAGATAAGTCAGTTCTCCTAGACTGGTAAGGAAGGGCAGATAAGTCAGTTCTCCTAGACTGATTAGGAAGGGCAGATAATTCAGTTCTCCTAGACTGATTAGGAAGTGCAGATACGTCAGTTCTCCTAGGCAGGTTAGGAAGGGCAGATAATTCAGTTCTCCTAGGCTGGTTAGAAAGGGCCGATAAGTCTACTAGACTGGTTAGGAAGGGCCGATAAGTCTCCTAGACTGATTAGGAAGACCAGATAAGTCAGTGCTCCTAGGATGGCTAGAAATGACAGATAAGTCAGTTCTCCTAGACTGGATAGGAAGAGCAGATAAGTCAGTTCTCCTAGGCTGGTTAGAAAGGACAGATACAATTTTTTTCTAGGCTTCTTAGAAAGAGCAAATAACATTTCGTCTATGCTAAATAAAAAGGGCAGATAACATTTCGTCTATGCTAGTTAGAAAAAGCAAATAACATTTCGTCTATGCTAGTTCAAAAAAGAGTAGATAACATTTCATCTATGCTGGTTAGAAAGACCAAATAACATTTCGTCTATGCTATTTAAAAAAGTGCAGAAAACATGTAATCTATGTTGGTTAGAAAAGGCAGATAAGATTTCATCTAGACTGGTTAAAAAGAGCAGATAACTCAGTTCTCATAGGCTGGTTGGAAATCATTGCTGTCGTGTTTGGTAAACAATGATTACATTTCAAATTCGTAGTTCCGACAACGACAGACATGCTCACAGAATATTTGCTTTCCGAAAACAATGTGATATTCTTGCTTATGCAAATGTCATTTACATATCCGTGTTTGCTGCATGGAAGATGAAACGCTGCCAAAGGATATCCTCTATGCACAGTTAGCCACTGGAGTAAGAAAAATCGGCCTTCCAACACTGGGATCCAAGGACGTATGCAAGAGAGACATGAAGTCAGGCGACATCCCATCCGTGGGCTGGGATAAAATGCTTAGGATCGAGCTGTTTGGAGACAGTCATTTGGAGAGGACATAGTGGCTGATGACGCTCGAAGAGACCTTCTGGCTGCAGAGAACAGGATGTACGATCTGTGACAGGGACACCCCGGCACGCCAGCCTCCTCAGCAAGGTTGTACGATCTGTGACAGGGACACCCCGGCACGCCAGCCTCCTCAGTATGCTTGTACGATCTGTGACAGGGACACCCCGCCGCGCCAGCCTCCTCAGTATGATTGTACGATCTGTGACAGGGACACCCCGCCACGCCAGCCTCCTCAGTATGGTTGTACGATCTGTGACAGGGACACCCCGGCACGCCAGCCTCCTCAGTATGGTTGTACGATCTGTGACAGGGACACCCCACCACGCCAGTCTCCTCAGCATGGTTATACGATCTGTGACAGAGACACCCCGCCACGCCAGCTTCCTCAGTATGGTTATACGATCTGATAAGGACACCCCGCCACGCCAGCCTCCTCAGGATGGTTATACGATCTGCGGCAGGGACTGTCACGCGCGCATCGGCCCATACAACCATAGCAGACAGTGTCAAAATACACGAGACAGAAGCAGACAAAATTCAAAAGGCGACACTCGCATGGTCTATAGAGACTGAGACACCTATGATGATATCCACAACGTGTAACTGAGTTTCACTTAATAACGGTTGCCGTGAAGAACTTCATGATTTCCAATATGAACTGTCAATTGTT
Source organism: Ariolimax columbianus (assembly GCA_036924085.1). Classification (NCBI taxonomy): domain Eukaryota; kingdom Metazoa; phylum Mollusca; class Gastropoda; order Stylommatophora; family Arionidae; genus Ariolimax; species Ariolimax columbianus. Next base: position 8,291,827 of record JAVGWX010000015.1, on the reverse strand, counting down.
TTATCACCAGGTGAGGTCGGGGATTGGCAGAACTGGCTGACTGTAGAACAGAGTGAGATGATCGATGCGAAGGTTGCAGAGAAGCTGAGAGGGACAAGGTTCAGCTCCCAGAGATACACTTTATAAGCTCAAGTCAAATGGGCGTGGCTGGCTTTCATAGAGCTGCAATATTTATCGTTTTACAACCAGATTCTGCTGTTTACATAATGGGAGGGGGTGATATTGTTGTTAGAAAAGATTCTTCTTCTTTCTTCTTCTCTTATTCTTCATCTTCGTCTTCTTTTTCTTCTTCGCCTTCTTCCCGTTCGCCATGTTATTGTTTGATTATGTCTACACGTTAAATCAAGTTATCGGTATGAAGACAATCTTCTTCAAGATTGACGTTGAGTTGAATTAGCTCTTGAACATGTTTCTTTGAACGCGGGTTACAGAGGCTTCTCCTATATCTCATCTCGAAATTAAGCAGCTGGACCAAAGTTCATCCTTGTTGTAGTGTAAATCGTGGTTCCCAAGTAAGAGAACCACTATGGGGACGTCAGTGTTGATCCCCACCTGCTTAGCCAGACTTCTGTGATACAACTTTTTTCGGTGCATGAACGAAGACGTATGTTTGGGACAGTTAATGAGCTGACATCACCCAGCAACTAATAACTGACTGCTTGCATAATGAGCAGGAAACCATAACTGACCATTTTATGCCTCTAAGTGTCGTCCCTGGAAACTGACTGCCCTAGTGTGGCTGAGATAATGTTTTTTCCTTTCCGTTCGCCTTATTTTTCTAATCCCCAAGGCGTGTGCGTTGCACTGTGGATTTTGTTTTGTGCCTGTCGGATCAGTGCATCCGACTTCAGCATACATTTTATTTAAGAGTCTGCTTCCTCCTGCATTTTTTTAGGGTTTGCTTCCTCGGGGTAACGGCCGGTGCTGTGATGGGGATCGAACCCAGCACCTTCTGGTAATTTAACCACTAACCCACGCCGTCACCGCTGAGAGAATAAGAATCACTGTCGGAAGGTAAATTGGGTAAAAACAAAGGCCCGGAAATCGGATGTGTGGTGCTGAAAGGCTCAGATATCGCAACTTCGCTGTACAATGTTCAACAGAACGTCCTAACGTCCAAAGAAGATCAACATGTTTCACACGACCGTGATTTCTCTTCGCTCCCTGAAGGAGCTATCTGCCACCTTGCGTGCTGATCAACTGGATCAACTGGGCACGCGTCCAGAACACATCCCAGCGCCACCTGCTGTATACAGACAGCCACAGAAATGACATTGTTTTAGCCCTGGCAGAGGCGTCTGACATTGTTTTAGCCCTGGCATAGGCGTCTGACATTGTTTTAGCACTGGCATGGGCGTCTGACATTGTTTTAGCACTGGCATGGGCGTCTGACATTGTTTTAGCCCTGGCATGGGTGTCTGGTGGCAACGTACGTTCTTAAGGCAGGAAACGTCACTATGTAAAAACGTTTGCCATAGAAGATAGTGGAAGAGCACTCGCTTTTCATGGTACGAAGAATAAACCCCGCTATCGTTACGCATCAAGTCCACCTAGCTGAAAATGGATTTTATCAGGCAGACAGACAGGCAGGACGACAGACAGACAGACAAACTGACAGAGAAGCAGACTGGCCGACAGACAGACATACAGACAGACGAACAGACATACAAACAGACATACAGACAGGCAGGCAGACATACATACAGACACACAGGCAGACAGACAGACAGACAGAATAGATAAGAATATATAAGAATAGATAAGAATAGAATAGAATAGAATATAATAGATATAATAGAATAGAGAGTATAGAATAGATAGAATAGAATAGATATAATAGAATAGATAGAATAGAATAGATATGATAGAATAAAATATATAGAATAGAATAGATATAATTGAATAGATAGAATAGAATTGATAGAATAGATAGAATAGAATAGATTGAATAGATTAGATAAAATAGATTTGATAGAATAGGATAGATATAATCGATTAGATAGAATAGGATAGATAGAATAGATTAGATTGAATAGGATAGATAGAATAGGATAGACAGAATAGGATAGGTAGAATAGGATAGACAGAATAGGATAGATAGAATAGGATAGATAGAATAGGATAGAATAGGATAGATTTAGTAGGATAGATAGGATAGGTAAGATATAATTAGATAGATATAGATAGATAGATAGATATAAAGATAGATAGATAGATTCGATTCGATTAGATTCGGTTCGATTAGATTAGATTAGGGTAGATTAGGATAGATAGATAGATAGATAGATAGATAGAAAGATAGAAAAATAGAAAGATAGAAAGATAAGATAAGATAAGATAGATAAACAGAGAGGGGAGAGAAAGGTAGATTAAGAAATATCCAGACTGGGAGAGTGAAGAGAGGCAAAAGAGGTTGTTTAAGACCAAAATGCAGAAAGAGGGTTGTCAATGTCCTATGTCCAGAAGAGACAACGTACATTGATGTGTGTATATATATTATTGATAGAGAATATATTATTTTTTATAAATTTGTTCTTCCAAAACATTTAGAAGGCAGTAAATAGAAATACATTATAACTCCGTTTTCTTGGTTTGATGTCAGATGTGTAAAAAACGTTCAGATCCGCTATTGAATTGTCGGTTAGACTTAATCATAGATTAATCAGTGATTAAACAATTATGTAAGAAAATGAAGATTGAATTCATTCATTTAAAGATTTGAGAAATATGAATTGTGACTGCTTCTGTCTTGATTGGTTGTTGGAGATGATGGAGTGTGTGCGTGGGGAGGGAAGGAGGGGTTCGGGAGGGTATTGGGACCGGAAGGCTGTTATCAGACCCCGACCAACTCTCTGTTTTGAGTGTCAGAGGTGGACATTGACCAACTTTCTGTTTTTAGTGTCAGAGGTAGACCCTGACCAACTCTCTGTTTTGAGTGTCAGAGGTAGACATTGACCAACTCTCTGTTTTGAGTGTCAGACGTAGACATTGGCCAACTCTCTGTTTTGAGTGTCAGACGTGGACCCTGACCAACTCTCTGTTTTGAGTATCAGACGTGGACATTGACCAACTCTCTGTTTTGAGTGTCAGACGTGGACTCTGACCAACTCTCTGTTTTGAGTGTCAGACGTGGACATTGACCAACTCTCTGTTTTGAGTGTCAGACGTGGACCCTGACCAACTCTCTGTTTTGAGTGTCAGACGTAGACATTGACCAACTGTCTGTTTTGAGTGTCAGGGGTCGACCATGACCAACTCTCTCTTTTTGTTCGACGTAGACCCTGACCAACTCTCTGTTTTGAGTGTCAGATGTGGATCCTGACCAAGGCATAATCAGGAAAGACTACAGAATGTGAAATGAGATCATTGTGACTAAAAGAGGCGAGGAGAAGTCAGATACCAAAGAAAATCATTTAGAAGAATTGAATTACAAAAAACAAAACAAAAAGAACAACACACTGATCTGATCAATCTGTTTATTATCTGTCTCTGTCTATGAATAATGATTTTGAAGAAATGTAAACTTCCACGATCTATCGTATTTTTAAAGCAGTATTATCAGTCCACCAAAACCTGCAGCATAGAAGACGTTGGTCTACTGTCTCAGCTAACATTTAATCTATTCGTAATTTACGTAACGTCCTCCTTTAAGGTGGGATCATGCATTATGGTATAGGCTCAAAAATGAGAACACCGAATTGCAGCTTTTAAACTGTCTATAGTTACTCATGTGTTAGCTCGAATCCTCTCTATTGCCTGCTGCACATATGCTTTTATTGCAATCTGAACAGGACGACCAGGTCAGGCTTCATCAGCAATTTTTTAGCGTCTATGATGAAATGTTTCAACTCATTTATGCACTCTTTTACGCAACAAACACTTCTCGCCGTTAGCAGGAAGCATTTTCTTATAAATATCATTGGCAGAATGTTCTATTGTTCCTTCCACCCTGTCTCCCCACCCAAACACAAAAACACACCCCAGATAAATAACACCTTGCTGTTCTTTGATTGTACACTCAATGAACACGGACTCCTTTTTTCATCCGAGCTGCGCACGCCTATAAGACATATATCATTTACTAACTGCAGTGATCCCAAAGTTACATGTTGTTTCTCCCTAATGACGCCTTTAGGAGCTACCAAATAAGACTCGTACATTTATTCAGCTTTCCCGTATCAGTGTGTGACCTACTTACTGACTTACACTCGTAATTACACACATTCTTCCATACCCTTACATACAATTACATCGTATATGTATGTGAACTGAAACGAGTCCCTCTCAATTTGTCTTTAACTGCCGCGTCAATAACCTCACTCTGAGCCACAGTAAGCCAGTCCTTCCATTGTCCGACCTGACCTGGTGGACAAAACAAGACATCGTCATGGGCGGGATGAACCACTTCTCGAAGCCGTGGATGATTAGGCAAAACAAACAGAAAGGTAGACTCCGGAAACTACTTCATTTAAACAAAATATATGCATGTGCTTTAAATTAAAATTTTGAACTGAGAACAATTTTACACTGGTATACAAATAGTTTCTAACACCGCCATGTTTATATTTCAATCCATTTTGATCGTTTCGCCCTGCATAGAGTCTTCATATGAGTCGGCTGTCATTTTCTGTCAGATTTGCCAGCCTTTCTGTAGTGATGGTTGTTGTTGTTGTTATTGTCGTTGTTGTTGTTGAATGCCCACAATGCGTAAGATTGATCTTTTGTCCGCCTTGAAAAGTTAAATGGCGAGTTGCATCATATTTCTCACATCCCGAGCGTGCCTGTTGAATGTGGGCCTGGGTCAGACAGGTGTGATATGCTTTGCTGCATCTGCGTATCGATGACTACTACCTGGATCACGTGTCGATCCCCCACTTTGCTAGTCAGACTGCCATGGAAACAACCCGTTTCCATGGAGACCTGCGTTGAAATGAGGGGTCAGTCTCAGCCATTATTTTGCCTGACCCTAACAAACAAGCCCAATCAATATGTTATGCCTGACCCTGACAAACAAGCACAATCAATATGTTATGCCTGACCCTGACAAACAAGCCCAATCAATATGTTATGCCTGACCCTGACAAACAAGCCCAATCAATATGTTATGCCTGACCCTGACAAACAAGCCCAATCAATATGTTATGCCTGACCCTGACAAACAAGCCCAATCAATATGTTATGCCTGACCCTGACAAACAAGCCATTTCAATATGTTATGCCTGACCCTGACAAACAAGCCATTTCAATATATTATGCCTGACCCTGACAAACAAACCATTTCAATATGTTATGCCTGACCCTGGCAAACAAGCCCAATCAATATGTTATGCCTGACCCTGACAAACACGCCCAATCAATATGTTATGCCTGACCCTGACAAACAAGCCATTTCAATATGTTATGCCTGACCCTGACAAACAAGTCATTTCAATATGTTATGCCTGACCCTGACAAACAAGCCATTTCAATATGTTATGCCTGACCCTGACAAACAAGCCCAATCAATATGTTGTGCCTGGCCAGACGTTAGTCTATTCTCCCCGTAAGGATAGTATGTCTAGTATCCTTCGTCACCTGAGAGATCACCACAAAAGGGCAGAGGTGTCATGTCTTCTGGTCTGCATCTGTTACTTATCCATGGGGATAATTGATAAAGGAAAAATAGTAAACAACGAGACAAGAATGAATTTGACCCGTGATGGGTGGATTGGTGCAGCTCAGAGCTTATACCAGCTAACTCTGCCTTTTAGTATAGTCCCTCTTCCAGGACCTGGTCAGACTTGGTTGACCCTGCCATGATTATATATCCCGCCGGCATAGCCCACGGATCATTGGATCGTGCAGGCTCTCCAACCTTGGCCAGGTAGGCTTACATATGGAGAGCTAGAGATAGGGAAGTTGAGCGATTTGAATATTAATCTCCTGACCAACAGAACAATTGTTCAAAACCTCAGTAAGAGATGGCTTAATGCCAATTTGAGTCAAAACTGCCTAGCAACTGAATAAGTATTCAACGTCTATCCTCCGTTTTATCAATTCTTTATAGGACGCGACAATTGGAATAAATGTTGTAATGATACTTTGTTGCTCTTGCTTTAGTCGATTTGAAATTGTGTTTATATTACTCAATAGTTTACGGTGGCAGGGTTCCTGGGAGTTTAAGGAGCACGGAAGTGATAGTCAAAGTGGATAAAGCATTAGTTAGACCTAGATTGGAGAACTGTGTACAGGTGTGGAGTCCTTATCGTAAAGGTAAACATGCTGGAAAGGATATAGAGAAGAGCAACAAAACTGATAGTGAGATTCCAGAATTAGTTAGGATAACATAATGAGCAAAATCCGATCTGTAGTGTGTAGACAAGGAAGAATTCGAGGGGATTTAATACAGGTTTATAAGATAGTTAACGGAAATGAAAAATTAGACTATAACAAGTTTTTTTCTTCAAAACACAGCCACCTACAAGAACAAGAGGGCACATCCACAAATTAATTAAAGAAAGGTTCAGATTAAATACTAGTAACTATTTATTTCGTCAGATATTAGTGAATGCTTGGAACGAATTGCCACAGGGAATAGTGGTGGTTTGGTCAATGAATGCATTCAATAATAAAATAGATACGCATATGTATTTTTAGATCAATTGGTTCTAAAAGAAACTGGTTGTATGCAACCTCTGCAGAGTCTTCTAAACCAGTATAAAGACGTTAGGTTAACCCACATACATCATAAACTCACATTTACTGTACTCTTTTGTTTCGTTGTTAAAGTGAGAAGGCCTGGCTGTGTTGGCAGACAGATTCTGTTTAACGTCGGAAAGCAATCTTCAAGAAGCGAATCCACGACTTTTTAACACTACAAATAAGTCAAAATATCTCATGATGATGGCCCTACCTTTCCTAATGAACACACTAGACGGGTTGCTTTTGCTGTAAGCTTCTTTCATTGTGTCAAACCCAGCAGCCTTAGCAATCTCGTGTACTTGCTTGTCACTCAGAGAAACTTCCAGAAACTTTGACATCTTTCGTATCTCTCTGGGCAGATCCTGTCAAGAGCAAACGTTGAATTTAACATATTAAAGAGGACATGGAAAATGTAACTTTGCCTGCTCACTGAGTTCATTGTTGTGTCCATTTTTTAGTTATTTTGAAATGCGATAAATGAAAGAGCTCTGGGGAGGACATAGTGGGGAAGAATGTGATGTGTACTGGGAATGAAATAAAAGAAAGGCTAGTGTACTTTTGTCATGAGAAAAACCATATTAAAACAAACACTTAAAATGATCTCCATTATAAGAGATACAAATGGAAATGTCCATGGAATCGAGGAGAAATAAAATCGATTACATCATGGTGAAAACAAGATATAGATATCAAGTTTAAAATACGAGATTGCTTACAAGAGTACTAATAATGATACTGATAAAAATATGCTTATTAAAACTACTGAACATATTCTGCGGACTGCTCCATTTGTGCAGACCAAACAGCGGCAGTCTGGCCAGGGAAGCGACCACGCTCGAAAAGCTGTGGGGAATAGGCGAAGACCTGAAACGCACAGTTTCCTTTATGAACCTCACCGGACTAGAAGCAAAGCATCAGTTGATCCAAGACGAAGTAGAGGAGCTTATTATAAAATGCCTACTAACATGGAAGAAACCAGGGAAATCATATAGTTGTTGTTGTTTAATGCCTACAATGAGTAAGTTTACTCTTTTGTGCGCCCCAAAAAAAAGACAGGATGTAGTAGCTTTCCTCACATCCCGAGCATGTTGGTGAAGGGGATCCACGGTCCTCCAGGCGGTTGTGCTATGCGTGACTTCATCTGCGTAACGCTCACTACTACGGGGATCACATCAATCCACATCTCGCCAGTCAGGCTGCCTTGAAAACAGTATGTTTTCATTAAACGCTACATGGAAGAGAGATTGTGGTCTTGGTCAGTGTATTGTGCCTGACTCTGATGCGACGTCCTGGTCAATATGTTGTGCCTGACCCTGATGCGACGTGTCCTGGTCAGTATGTTGTGCCTGACCCTGATGCGACGTCCTGGTCAGTATGTTGTGCCTGACCCTGATGCGACGTCCTGGTCAGTACGTTGTGCCTGACCCTGATGCGACGTCCTGGTCAGTACGTTGTGCCTGACCCTGATGCGACGTCCTGGTCAGTATGTTGTACCTGACTGAACTAACGTCTCATTATATCCAAGAAAATCATAACAAGTAACAACATGAAATCGAAGTGCTTTAAACGAGACGAAAAGAAGAGTCAACTTCCAAAAGTTTCTTTAGTGAAATAAAAACAAAATAATAAATATACAGTGGGAGAATATAAATGTGGTCATAAAAGACGCATCCATGAAAACATTGGGTCAGATAAAAGCAGAAAACAAGAAATTATGGGTAGCAACTGAAATGCTAATCAATTTGAAAGATATACATAAATGGGAATACAGTAATACAGAGAAAGACAATTCTAAGTATAAGGGTAGCAAGAATGAATTATAACGAGATTGTAATGGTGCATACACTGAGTTGAAGAAATTAAAGACGCGGAAAGAACAGGAAAATTCGAACAAGCACATAAGAAAGTAAAATAATCCTTTACTAAATAAACGGGCATGCAACTACTAATGATTAATGATGATTATGGGAAACGAATAATTAATAAACTCGAAGAGCAAAAAGCGAAGATGGATAGAACATGTTCTATATGAGGAAAGGGGTCTCTATCAAGGCAACAGGGGACGAAGACTGACGTCTGGTCTGGCACAACAGATCAGACATGTTAGTCAGGGCCAAGACCCTCACCTTGGCTTCCTCGTAGCCCTCCCTGGAAACGGGCTGTTTCCATAGCAGCCTGGCTAACGGGGTGAAGGATTGACGTGATCCCCGTAGTAGTGAGCGACCTGCAGATCAGGACAAGCATAACACAATGGTCTGGAGGACCCCGGCACACCTTCATCAGCACGCTCGGAATGTGAGGATAGCTACTAATACCCGCCACAAAACGTCCTTTGTAAGGTGCCCACAAGAGTAAACCTACTCATTGTGGGCATTCGAAACAACAACAACAACAACAACATGGAGCCAAAAAACCCATCAATGACAGAATGATAGAATAAAGAGCACCTGCAAGCAGATACGGCTTTAATCAAGCATTTAACTGAATCCCAAGTAACAAAGCACTAGGGACAGATGAGATACCCATCGGTCTGCTGAAAACACGGAAACAAAACGACCTTTGTAATCATGTGAATGCTATTGACAATAATGAATGTAGCCAAATGAGCACAAGACATCCATAATAATTCATTTTCGAAAACAATATGATGTGTAACAGAATGCGGCCAATTCCAGAGCATAAGTTTAAATTTTCACAGCTAGGTAAAATTAAAAGTTAATTAAAATTAAAATTAAAATCAAGTAAACGTCTTGAAGGCCTGTGTTTTTCCTATGGCAGCTGATGGATGTGAATCATGGACGATTACTAAAACTTCTAAACAAAGAATCGAATCCTTCGAGCCAAAATGTTACAGAAAGATTCTCAAAATACCCTGGACAGAGACAAAAACAAATGTAGACATTCGGCAAGAGTTGAACAAAGAGGAGAACTGGTTTATCAATTCCATTTTGGCTAGAAAATGCAAATACTTTAGTCACATCAAGAGACACAACGGTCTTGAGAGAACAGTGATGGAAGGTATGGTGCCAGGTACACGAAGAAGGGATAGACCAAGAAGACGATGGCACCAAGATATCTAGGAATGCCTGGGTATGACTGTGGCGGAGGCTGGTGTTTTGGCAAGGGAATGAGTTTCTTTCAGACAGACTGTGATGTTCTACAAAGAACATGCTACATGATGATGATGATCTAAAATTATATTAACGTTAATTAAGGAGATAATCGATGGCAAGATAGAGAGGGTGGGAGGGGGGGGGGGGGGGGGGAGGTGGTGGGTCTAAAAGATAACCGGGTTGGATTTCGCAGGCCAGAGGTAAGCGGGATACCACCGGACCGATGTGGTTTGTCGCAAAAAGAATGATCGATCAAGAACGACAACTATTTATTTGTATTAGTGACTTCGAGAAAGTTTGGATTGAGTCCTCCTGGAACAAACTTTTTCAGATTTTGTAACAAGAATGAATCAAGAAACCAATTATTAGGCGAATCCAGAACTTGTTTAAAGATCAAGAGGCAGATATGTCAATCAAAGACCTAACAGATCCAGCTTCAATAAGATATGAGGTACATCAAGGTTGGCTGCTTTCACCGGGTCTCATCGTTGCATATTTCGAGATGATGGAAAACATTGTTCGAAGTTGTAATAGAGATGTCGTCGCCAATGTTATGGAAGTTAATGCTATCAAATTTGCCGATTATCAAGCACAAACGAACAGTATCAGCGTTTATTTGCCGATTATCAAGACAAATCGAACAGTAGCAACGTTTATTTACTGATTATCAAGCCAAAACGAACAGTAGCAACATTGCGAAAGCTACTTAACAAAATGAACAGTGTAGCCGAAGAGTTTGGCATGAAAATAGTCACATGAAAGATAAAGATTTTTATAATAGCCGAGCCATAGGCAAATGAATGTAATAATCAATGGGGAAATAATAGAGAAAATATAGAAGCTGGCATAGAGCAAACTGTTTCGTTTGACTGTCCTGCAGTCACACGCTTGCACTATTTTCACACGCGCCCTCAGGGTGAGACCCTTCCATTGCACTTTGGCTGGGATTGCCTTCTGAGAGCGCACAAACCTAGGGTAGGTACATACAGATGCACACATACATCCAAGCACTGGTTTATGCGCCTTAATTTTAATTTTGACTGCGGTCTAGGATGAAATAGGCGCGCCTTCGCCAGTAGGAACTAGTAAGGCAAACACATAAAATAAAAAAAATAAACGAACAATGAAGATACGCACAATGAGGCGGAAATGAAGCCCAGATTTGCGATGGCATAAAAAAAAGTCTTAAGAGAAAAACAAATTCTAAACGTCAGAAAGTATTAAACTAAAGAAAAGAATAATCGCTATTCACGTCTAGTCAATTTTGTGACAGTTCCAGCTGAAAAATGAGCGTTTAGGGCAGAGGGATTGGGCTGGCGACTGTAAGAGCAAAGGTAACCTGAATGCCTGCCAAGGTCAATCACCGTCTCGACACAAAGGAAACGAGGGGTTTAGATGGAAGACTTTGTCTGGTACTGTGTCTGTCTTTCTGTTTGTGTGTATGTGCGTATGTGTGTATATGTGTGTATATATGTATGTATGTATGTATGTATGTATGCATGCATGCATGTATACGTATCGTATATATGTATGTATGTAAAATGTATGTATGTATGTACAATGTATGTATGTATGTATGTATGTATGTATGGGTGTAGGGGATCGCTGTAGTCAAGAGGTTAAGGCCTTCGTCTATCACATAGATGAGCAGAAACGATGGGAGATCGAATCCCGTGAGTTTGAAGCGACCCCTGATCTCACAGGAGGTAAGACCAGAGTGCCTGAATCCCGAGTTACCCCCCATTCGTCTCGCCCAAAATTCTTGCCACTCATCTAAGGTAACAACTCGGGACAAGATAGTGAGATTGATAACCAACGCATTCACTACCTTACTATAATCCAAATACAGCGCACATCACAATATTAAGACAAACCCGTCAGATCTTGTGGCCATAACTACTATGTTTGTGTGTATATATATATATATATATATATGTGTGTGTGTGTGTGTGTGTGTGCGTGCGTGCGTGCGTGAATGTGTGTGTGTGTGTGTGTGTGCCTGTATATATTTCTGTTCCCTCAGTCCTAGAACATTCTGACAATGTACCATGTATACAAACCTCCCACAGTCCTATAAAAGTCTCACAATGTACCAGGTATACAAACCTCCCTCAGTCCTAGAACATTCTCACAAGTTACCAGGTATACAAACCTCTCTCAGTCCTAGAACATTCTCACAATGTACCAGGGATACAAACCTCCTTCATGTCTTCGTAGCACAGAACCAGTACGGGTAGGTCAGGGTTTCTCTTGATGACGTCATCCCAATGATGATAGAAGTCAAAGTAAGAGCCGTAGTCCACTTAAACAATAGAAGGACATTTAGTACACGGTCATCAGCACCAACATCATCATCATCAATACCATTGCTGTCATCATCTTCACCACCCTTATCATCACTAACAACGTCATTACTATCATCATCATGATTATCATCATCGTCATCATTATCACACCACTTTCATCGTCGTCATCATCACATTCATCATGATAATCATAACCACATCCTCAATATCATCATCATAATCGTCATTAACATTTTGGCTGTAACCAAAGCATTGGCCTCAACTACCTGGAGCCTATGCACAAGGGTCAAGACAGATCGCTACTGAACAAGACACAGACACAAGCCACTACCTGGAGCCTATGCACAAGGGTCAAGATAGATCGCCACTGAACGAGACACAGACACAAGCCACTACCTGGAGCCTATGCACAGGGGTCAAGATAGATCGCCACTGAACGAGACACAGACACAAGCCACCCTTAACAAATGTGCAGTTCGTGGCAAAAACCAATGTCTGTCCATGAAAAACAATACGGAAGTGGACAGAGCCTCGAGTTTACCGCTGCTTTTCCTTGATGATCCCCGTAGTAGTGAGCCAAATGAAGCCAAGCATAGCAGACCGCCTGGAGAAATGCGGTCCACCTTTATCAGCATTCTCAGGATGTTAGGAAAACGACTACAACCCATTACTTAACGTCCTTTTCAGTGGGCACACAAGAGTAAACTTACTCATTGTGGTTCAGTTCAGTTCAGTTCAGTTCAGGTCATCCCGTAACCCAATCAGGTCGTTGGGGCACACATGAAGACATGAAAATCCCACGCCAACCCTCTCTGTCTGTCGCCGCCTGACGTACCTCACCGGGACGAAGGCCTGACCACTCAGTGATGTTGTCCACCCATCTCTTCCTTGGACGTCCTCGCCCTCTCTGTCCCGGTACGGATCCAAAGAGTATCGAGTTGGTAATTCTGTTGGACCTCGCGACGTGCCCGCACCAGGCCATCTTTCGTCTTTTGATAGCTGTGAACAGATCTTCAAAAGGACCAATAGCGTCTTCAACTCTCTGACGTATTTCTACGTTCGTGACACGACCCTTATATGTAACATTTAGGAGGTTTCTATAGCACCGCATTTCCATTGCACGTATCCTGCCCTGGATATCTGCTGAAATGGTCCAGGTCTCGCAGGCATTGTGGGCATTAAACAATAAACAACAAACGAAGAACTGCTGCTTTTGATAGAGCCATTGAAGTTGATGTCTGAAGACAAATGAAGAAAAGAAGAAGAGGAAGAAGAGAAAGAAGAACAAAAGTGAAGAAGAAAAATAAAAATAAAACAAATCAGAGGAAGAAAAGAAGAATATGAAGAAGAAGAAGAAGAAGAAGAAGAAGAAGAAGAAGAAGAAAAAGAAGAAGAAGAAAGCGAAAAAGAATAAATTTCTTCAAATGTTCAGTCGTGTTTAATAATTGACATGTGCTGTTAATTTCTCGACTTTGTACCTCTTCTTTCTTTTCGCATTTTGATCTTTCTTCTTGTGCTTTCTAGCGTCAGGTTATGAAGAGGTTTCTTGACCAGTCTCTATTACGTGCTTAGTAAACGGGAATTTTCCCTGCTTCTGTTAATTCTGCTTTCTATCTTTTGCTTGGTCGGGGCTTCGCTCTGTATCTATTATAAATATATAGCGTTGTTTTTCTGAGGTAAAAATACTTTGTGTTTTAGGATTCACTTGACCGAACCCTTTTGTTTGCCGTCTCTTGATGACGTTTAGCACAGGTTGTGTACGTACTTGTCTCCCAATATATTTCTTCTGATTCTGTCCCTTCTTGTTACTACAAGCATTCGTCGCAGACATTATATCTCTTTTGTTACCATGTTTCTTTTATCTTTGTTTGTTAATGTCCCATTCTGACATTGATAGCGGAATGTGGTTAGGAATATTGTGTTGTATAGCGTTCTTTTTTTATCCGTTGTCACGTGTCTACATTGTAACATCGAGGACATAAAGTTGTGCATAAGTTTTGTAAATCCTCCCTCCCCTCACCCCCTCCCAACCACAACCCCCCCCCCCCAACCTGACACACACCCCCACCAGCATTGATTGATTGCGGTTATGTGGTTCAGCCGTTTTCCACCGCTGCTCACAAATTCAGACTTGACTATCAAATAGTTTTTGTGGCAATTACGTTCTAATATAACCGTCATTAACAAGAAAAACAAATCTGTCATTAGTAAGGCCCACCAAGATAATTTTTAGGATTTAGGAATAAAGGCCGCTTGCAGCTGCAATCGTCACACACTACAGTCTCGGATTGTATTTGATAAAACGAAACGCGCCATTTCTGTAGTGAAGTAAGCCATAAGCAAGGCTAAATCGTATATAACAACATTAATATTTACAAACACTAAACAAGAAGAGACTGACCTTGACCGTCAATGAAGAGTTTAAACCAACTGTTGAACGTCCCATTGTAACCATTGAGTTCGTACATGGAAACATGGTGGTTGTAGTAAGAGACTGCCGTATCTTTAGGGTTTCTGACTGTGAACACAATCTTCGTTTTCTTCTCAGTGGCCTGGGTGTTAAATACAAATGGATTGTAGGTCAATGTACAAGTATCGAGGCTCAAGCATGGCTTATATAAAAATAAACTTACCAACTACCACAACGGACTAAACACTCAAACATTTTCGTGGAAACCAAACAACGGTTCATGGTAAATTGTTTTCTAGCTCTTTGTTATCAATGTTACACGTGCCCCTATCTAGGTCACACGAGAAATAATGACACATCTCGTACATTATATCATGTGTTCACGTTAATAAGTGCATGTGTACAAATAAAAATATGTCAAATACACGAAATGATGAGTCTATACCCTTACACAAATCAATGCACATACACCACTACACCGATATATATATATATATATATATATATATATATATATATATATATATATATATATATATATATATATATATATATATATATATACATACACACGCACACACACTAGTCGCCATTAAAGACGCTTCGCTTTATTTTATGAACCGCATCTCGTTGTGCTAAATTAAAAGTCACTGAAACTACTGATTTTACATTGTTGATCCATTTACTGACCACATTTGTGGTATTCTTAAACATGAGACAATTCAGAGGCGACTCCTAAGTAATTGTTAATCCTGGGGCTAACAACAAAAAGTCGCACTCACTGTCATGAAGTCACAGCCATCTTTAATACCGCGTGTGACCCGGTTAGGGTCAATACAGTCTTGACATGGGCGTTTCATGCTATTGCAGTGTCTCAAAAATGTTTGGGGTGTGGCTGCCTATTTTGCAATGGGTGCTCTCTTCAGATCATGCACATTATTGATGTCATGCTGGCGGCCTCGTCTGTTCAGTTGGTTCCATAAGTGTTAAATCGGGTTCATGCCAGGAGAGATTGCAGGCCAATCCAGTACAGGAAAATGTTATTGGGCTATAAAATTCCTGGTGCCGTTAGCTGTGTGAGGCCTAGCGTAATCGTACTGAAATATTTCCAGATCTGGGTGATTATGGAAGAAAGGCACTACGATGGGTCGCAGTACTTGATTAAGGTAAAGACACTACGATGGGTTGCAGTACTTGATTAAGGTAAACGCACTACGATGGGTCGCAGTACTTGATTAAGGTAAAGGCACTACGATGGGTCGCAGTATTTGATTTAGGTAAAGGCACTACGATGGGTCGCAGTACTTGATTAAGGTAAAGGCACTACGATGGGTCGCAGTACTTGATTAAGGTAAAGGCACTACGATGGGTTGCAGTACTTGATTAAGGTAAAGGCACTAGGATGGGTCGCAGTAATTGATTAACGTAGACTTATCAACGGTAACGCTAGCTCTGAAATCATGAAGGGGAGTAGGGTAGTCATTTGAGAATCTGGGACCAAGACGCTGAGCAGCGCATGAGCTGCAGCGGTCAGCGACCCATAGCTGACTGCTAGCGTCAGGGCCAGCGAACCAGAGCTGGCAAGACTCTTCTACACCTCCACGCGGTGATCCTGGATAACAGGCTGAATCCCCGATCGAATCCCCGTTTAAGCATATGTTGTTTTTCTGTTAGGTGTGAATTAAGAAAACATAGTCAGCATGTAGTGCGCAGTCTATAAACCCCTCAATTACTTCATCAATGGGAATAGAGTCGTAGGACAGTTTTTTTCAGTACAAATTGTTGGACTACCTAGGCATCGTCATACCTTTTTTAGCACAAATTGTTGGACTTCCTAGGCATCGTCATACCTTTTTTAGCACAAATTGTTGGACTTCCTAGGCATCGTCATACCTTTTTTAGCACAAATTGTTGGACTTCCTAGGCATCGTCATACCTTTTTTAGCACACATTGTTGGACTTCCTAGGCATCGTCATACCTTTTTTAGCACAAATTGTTGGACTTCCTAGGCATCGTCATACCTTTTTTAGCACAAACTGTTGGACTTCCTAGGCATCGTCATACCTTTTTTAGCACACATTGTTGGAACATTCTCGCAATGTGTCTCTGTATGAGCTAGAAGTTTGCGTGGAAAGTCTTTGTGACAAATATGTGAATAGCACCAACCAAATAGTCTACAGTGCTCTGCTGTTTCAGTTCATTATGGATGCCACTAGAAAACGGATATGCGTGGAATTCACACTAGTCGACGACTTACACTTGTGTTCACGGAAATGTGTTGCTGTTTTTCATTTGGACTGCTTAATTCGTTCGTTTTTGGGGGATGTCTTCCGTCCGATTATTCTGGAATGGACATCAGACATATGAATAGTACTACGCTTAAAACTGTGTCGCATTTCACGTTCTAGTTTATACAGATGAACTTCACGAAATTTGCGCCCTTTGCCTTAGATGCAAACAGTGTCGGTTTTGGTGTGTGAAATTTAGACACGACAATAATGAATTAGAACATAGCCCAGGAGAGATGTACAACTCACTCATACGCTCAGTGATGTCCCTACGACCTCTTACGGTTTGGGAAAGGCACGATACACAATGATAGATGCCACCCCACTCCGCTTCCTCAGGAGTAAACCCTTAAGAAAAATCTACATCCTGTGCTATCTCCAGTCATCTCAATAAGTTTCTTGCCACTGGCCAAGCTTAGCTTGGGACAAGAAAGTGAGGTTGACAAAAGGCGCAGTTTCTTCGTCACTTTAATCCAAATCACCGCGCGTCACCAATTTCAGCGGATACAGCAAGAGAAAAGACTGTCCACCAGGCTGAACAAAGAGAGTGGTCTTCAATCACATGTGATGGACGAACATTACCAACCAAGCACAACGTTGAAAGCATGTCGAAAGATGTGACTTGTCATCGAGTATAAAGTAATCATTTGTAATTAAAACAAAACTCTAGAAAAAAAACACCTATCAAAATGACACTAGAATAAACAAGTAAACAACTATTATTATTGTTAATTTTGTTTCTTTTTTTCTTAGCTAAATTGTATCTGGTTTTTATCTTCTTCATTATGATCACGTAGATGAAGTTTAAAAGTTGCATTTAAGCAAAGGGACAATGAATACACAAAAGAGAGATAACCTGCTTGGGGACGTATTCAAACCAAAGATGTGTGTTGAGAATGCGTCTGGGAGGAAAACTATCCATCATTTCACGTGAAGCCATTTCCATGAAACACCCGAGCTTTCCTATCTCAGAATGATCAGCTTTGCCTCCCACTATCATTCTGAGCACCTCCCAGGTCCAGTGACAGCCTAAAATAGAGAGAAAGAAAGTGATACACATAAAACATGATCTAATCACATTTCCGAGGCAGCCGAAAATCACCGTAAAACGGCGCATTCTGTAAGCAACACAATATTAGCGTTAATTTTTAACTACACTCGTTTAGTCAGACCATGGCATGACAGAGGTGTATATCTCCGGATTATATTTTGGGTCTCAACGCTCCTGTTTATCAGCTGTAAATGAGTACACGACTTACAGTTAAGCAGGTCAAGTGGCCGTGAAAATGAATATTTCACAGACGGTAGTTATTGTTGTAGTTATTGTTCTTGTTCTTATTGTTATTGTTGGTGTTATTGTTGTTGTTGTTATTGTCATTGTTGTTGTTTTTGTTGTTGTTGTTGTTATTGTTATTGTTTTTGTTGTTGTTAATGTTAATGTTATTGTTATTGTTGGTGTTATTGTTGTTGTTATTGTTAATGTTTTTGTTATTGTCGTTGTTATTGTTATTGTTGTTGTTGTTTATGTATGCTAACATTGAGTAGGATTACTCTTTTGTGCTACCTAAAAAGGACGTTAAGTGGCGGGTGGAGTAGCTTTCCTCACACCCCGAACGTGCTGATGAAGGTGGACCGGGGTCGTCCAGGCGGTTGTACTATGCTTGGTCTCATATGTGTGTCGCTCACTACTACAGGATCACATAGATCCTCACCTTGTTAGCCAGGCTGCCTTGAAAACAACCCGTTTCCAGGGAGGACTGCGGGGAATTCAAGGTGAGGTTCTTTGCAAGTATGTTTTACCTGACAAGACGTTCGTCTTCCTTCCTGGTGGTAGTTGATGTTGTCTGAAGCTGCTCGGGTTGAGTTAACTCTTTGACGAAGTGTCTTTGGTGGCTGGTTACAGTGGTTCTTCAAACATCCCGTGGTGTACTTAAGAAAGTTGTCCAAGATCCCTCTGGATGAAATGCAATACGAGATTTCTCAGTAAGCTCACTACTCAAAATAATGGGCCACTTATCTAATCGCATATTTTTTTTTAAAATGAGAAATTAATAATCCGAGAGCAAGTCAGTAAATATGTCACACATGGATATTTAAAAAAGAAAAGCTAAATGAGATACGAACTCGAAACCATTTATCATTGCCCTTACATTGTCCCTTATTTCTCAACTTATTTAAACCAACATTAATACAATTATCCCCCCGCTTTATCAGTGAAACTAAACCTGCAGCAAAGAAGACGTTGGCAAGTTGTCTCCCTGACATGTTTGCAAATCATTTTCAACGTCTTTGCCATTCGCGAAACGTCACTCTTATTATGCTGTAGGTTAAACCATGCGAACACCCTACTGCAGTTACTACGTTGTCTATTGTTTCTCTCTTTCCCATTCGAATCATCTCCCCCAGCTACTGCACGGATGCTTATGATGCAATCTGGACGACCAGGTATGGCTTCGTTAGCGATTTGTGAGCGCTCATGAAAAAATGTATGAACTCAGTTATATCCCGCTTTACGTCACAAAGACGTTTCACCATAGACATAAATCCTTTACTTATGTTCGTTGCAGAAGGACCATTTTCTATCGCCGCCCTCCTCCCGTCCCCCAAAAAAGAAAATGCACAAACGCATGGTGTTCTTTAACTGTGTACTCTAGGCCTGTTTTCAATGTGTTGGTATACTTTGCGTGAAAAACACTTTTCACTACAAACAATAAGCATTTTCTTTTGAATATATATCGCAGAATGTCTTTTTGTCTTATAAATACGAATAAAAGCACACTGTTCTTTTATTGTACAATGTGTCAACATGGAATCTATTTTTTATCTAAGCTGCGCACGTGCATGTGCCACCTAACATATGCTACCTACAATAATCACAAAGCTGGATACTGCTGCCACCTAATTAAATCTTTAGAAAATACCAACTACATTTTCCAGCAAATTCCATATCAGTGTGTGACCGACTTTCTCTTGTTTTCTTTGACATTCCTCTTGGGTAATTTGGACATTAGAGTGTGACTATTTCTTTTTTTTTACAACGAGCATGTTAGGGAGCAATTGCTGATTAATTGGTCACAAATTTTTCTGAAATTCGGAAATAAAGATGGTTACCTCATGTTGATAGCCACCAGACGTCTCAAAGATGATATCTACCGTTGAGATCAGAATATGGTCAGTCCATTCAGCTGACACGTTGCTGACAGATAAAGTCATTCACAACACGAGCTCAGTAGCGTCGAGTATTGTCCCCTTTGGAAACTGCACATTGTTCTCGTAGCTTGAAGTGATGGCAAAGCAAGAGACACGAGGGAATGCACGTTGTCCCGATAGAATGAAGTGCTGGGAGAATAAGAGACTCGAGGCACTGTACCTTGTCCCGACAGCTTGAAGTGCTGGGAGAGAAAGAGACACGAGGCACTGTACCTTGTCCCGACAGCTTGAAGTGCTGGGAGAGAAAGAGACTCGAGGCACTGTACCTTGTCCCGACAGCTTGAAGTGCTGGGAGAGAAAGAGACTCGAGGCACTGTACCTTGTCCTGACAGCTTGAAGTGCTGGGAGAGAAAGAGACTCGAGGCACTGTACATTGTCCTGACAGCTTGAAGTGCTGGGAGAGAAAGAGACTTGAGACACATTTCCATGTTCTAAATGCTTGAAGTGTTTGGAGTACACGATTCTTGCAGTACTGCACCTCGTCCCTGGAGCTTGAAGTGCTGGGTAAAGCAAGAGACATGAAGCACTACAGCTTGTCCTGATAGCCTGAATTGCTGGGTAAAGCAAGAGACCTGAAGCACTACAGCTTGTCCTGATAGCCTGATGTGCTGGTAGAACAACAGACGAGGCATTACACCATGGCTTGAAGTGCTGGGTAAAGCAAGAGGGTGAAGAATATCATCTCTATAGATACAGCCTATCAGGTTTCCTTCGACACTTCCTCTAGCAGCATGTCTCCAGGGTGGAACGGCCAGCACTCTCATTATATCTTCACCCAATTTAGCACCTCGGTGAGGTCTCTAGACGATCAGAAAGAACGCATAGTCTTAGTCGACCAGTACTTCTACAGGGAAGGACGCCTCTGTGCAGGTCCCGGGAGAAGGATTTCCTACTTAGTGGGCTAGGATTGAGCAGCTTATAGCTTATTGTCGATAGGGGGTGGGGGTGGGGAAGTGTGCTTAACCAA
The DNA here is from genome assembly GCA_036924085.1 of Ariolimax columbianus. Classification (NCBI taxonomy): domain Eukaryota; kingdom Metazoa; phylum Mollusca; class Gastropoda; order Stylommatophora; family Arionidae; genus Ariolimax; species Ariolimax columbianus. The sequence goes on along the minus strand of JAVGWX010000015.1, from coordinate 8,270,851 downwards.
TTTACGAGTCCATCTTAATCAACTCAAACACTACAGCTAAGTAGATTCGCAGTCTGCTAGACGCCAACTATGCTACCCTAAACAAACTAACCATGGCCGATGTTATGCCATGTCACACAGTTAATCGTCTCCTACGACATGCTCTATGTGGGGCAGTGGTGCTATTCTTGTCCTTGTCATACACAAAGACCCCGGCGGACCTCTCGGGACCGCTCAGAAAGAGATAATCATTATTATTTCAAGAACTGGCATCCTCTGAATTTCTGAACGAAGTGTGTTTCCAGTTAATAAACAATTACCAGCATGCCAGTTAGTTGTTTACATGAACCTGTCACACAAATGATGTCCAAATCACACAAGAGAAATCTCGTTACATTTGATTCATTTCTAATTTTTGTATTCATGCGTGGCCCAGCTTCTTGAGCATGATTTACAATCCCAACATGCCGTTATTTTCATTTTGACAGACTGGACACTGTTTCTTTCACATTATGACAGCGTCGTCTAGTCAATCCAACTGTAAATGGGTACCTTGTGAAGTCAGGTGGAAATATCGCAGGCGACAGAGACAGCTACCGAGTTTGTATTGTCGTTGGCACTTTCAGCAATGAAAGGACTGGACACGTGGGCTCGCCCAAAAGCATGAAGGAGGGTTATATGAACAATTTTCCATTAATATTTTATTTTGTATATATGGTGAGCTTTGCTAAATGGTCCTTGAATTATTTTTAGAAATGTGGAATCAAATGTGATAGTTGGTGTCCGAAAGGACTGTATCTAGTTCTTAAACTTTCACAAATATATCTATGATAGTTCTAGAAAGTGAGCCTCGATATTACTCGCAATAGTACACAGTGCAAAGCTTTTCAGTGGAATAACCACGGGGATCACATTATCGATCCCCATGTCGCAGGCAGTCTTCTGTAACGTAGCCTTTTCCAGATATGTACGCGTACGTAAGTTTTGGATGTTGATCGTTACCTTGGACCTTGCACTGACGCAAGGGTTCACGCCACCTTGTTTTGTGTAGGACACACTGAAGAGAACTGGCATACACGTAGGCCTAAATAATGTCAACATGCCAGGCTGCCCTAAACTTGTCATGGTTATGTTTGACATTATAAATCATGTTGGTATCTACATAATCTCAAGGCCATGCTTTAGCCAAACCAAATTATTACGCTTTTTGCAACGTCATGTCACACATTATAGTTACACATATTTCCGTAAGAGTATACTCTCACGCAATAGTGCTGTGTCCCCGATGCCAGCTGACTGTCATGGTGGATGACTTTTGTAAGGGACCGAGTTTTTAAAGTTCAAGGTCAAATTAGCACCGTACAGGTTATATGAATGTCAGTTTGTTATTGTTACTGAAATTAATGTCACCGGTACTTGAGTTAGGAAATTTGTCGACTTTGTTTAGAATTCTCCTGGCTGTAGTGCAATGCCAGGCCCATCAGTAAGTTTACCACTATAGAGACCACAATATTGATCCAAATCTTGTTAGCCAGACTACCACAAAACAACATGTTTTCCGGAATAACTATACGGAAGACAACGCTGAGAGTATCTCTTACCCTATTGTAAAGCTGAGATATAGAGGAAATGGCGGATACGTGACACTTTCTATGTCCTGTATATTGGTGGCGGACGTGAGTAGCCTCATCGATCTCTCAGAATTCCTAGTCCAACACTCGGCATTGCACATTGACTTTTTCTTCTTCTTTGCGTTCAGGATCTTTTTGGTCATGCTATATCTGCAGGCCAGTCGCCATGATGAAGTCTGTAATCTTCACCAGGTCGGAGCGGCTGCCCCACAACTTTTGGTCATGCTATATCTCCAGGCCAGTCGCCATGATGAAGTCTGTAATCTTCACCAGGTCGGAGCGGCTGCCCCACAACTTTTGGTCATGCTATATCTGCAGGCCAGTCGCCATGATGAAGTCTGTAATCTTCACCAGGCCGGAGCGGCTGCCCCACAACTTTTGGTCATGCTATATCTGCAGGCCAGTCGCCATGATGAAGTCTGTAATCTTCACCAGGCCGGAGCGGCTGCCCCACAACTTTTGGTCATGCTATATCTGCAGGCCAGTCGCCATGATGAAGTCTGTAATCTTCACCAGGCCGGAGCGGCTGCCCCACAACTTTTGGTCATGCTATATCTGCAGGCCAGTCGCCATGATTAAGTCTGTAATCTTCACCAGGCCGGTGCGGCTATCCCACAGATTTTGTCTCAGCTCCGCACCTTCTGGTCAGGTCTGGCATCTCATTCCCTTATAGATTGAGCATTCCTGTAGAATATGCTCAGGGTTCTGGCATCCTGTTCCACATGGGCACTCATCGGTATGTGAGATCTTCAGTCGGTAAAGATGTTCTAGTAGTCTGCAGTGTCCAGTTCTCAGGCGAAATACGGTAGTTTTTAAAATTTCTTTTGAGTTGGTGAATTGGGTCTGGCGTACTGCTTATATTTCTGTCTTCTCTCCATTGGTGTATATACTATTTCTGATGATGTTCTTGATTTCTCTGTATGGTACTCGGTGATTAAATTGTGCCTTTTTGCCATCTTTTGCCAGAGCATCAGCTCTCTCGTTTCCCGTGATTCCGCAATGGGAGGGTAGCCACTGGAGCGCTATTTTTGAAGATCTCTGGAGTTTTCTCAGTTCTGCTCTGATCTCTGATAACAGTGGTTCGTTGTTTGTTTTTTGTATTTTCTCTAATAGTACTCTGCAGTCCGTGAATACAGCTATTTTTGTTGGAGGTTGCCTTTCTGTTTGAAGTATTCGCAGTGCTCGCAGGAGAACAACTGATTCTGCTCTGAGGTTTGGGGACAGCTTTCCTGTAGGGAGGGCCTCTTCTGTTATATTTCCACTTTTGTGTCTTATGAATGTGCCTCCTCCCCCGTTTCGGCCTGCCCCCTCTGCTGAACCATCTGTGTACACCTGTTTCCAATCCTTGGTTATTATATTTCTCCTCAATCATTGTTTGTGATAAAATTTTCAGCTCGTTGACACCGTGTTGGTCTTTTCTTTTTATTCCTGGGATCTCTTTTATTATTTCGATGTTGTTTATGTTGCAGCTTGGCTCTTCATAGTTAATAAGCATTTCTATTTCTTTCGGTTGGTTGGGAATTAGTTCTCCATTTTTTTGGTGTAGGTGGTTGGATATATGAATGAAGCTGGTTCTCTTTAGCCTATTTTTAACTGGGTGTTTTAATTTGATATGTATGGGATGATCAGGCATGCGTAGCATCTTTTCACTATGTGTCAGCACTCTTTTCTCTCGTCTAGTATTTAGGGGTCTTATATTTGTGTATGTTTCCATTTTCTGGATTGGTGTTGTCTTTATCCCTCCTGTTATTATCCTTAAACCTGAATTTTGAATTTTGGTTTGGCGTTCCGTGTTTGTTTTTTATGCTGTGGGTCAGGCTGTCCTGCTGTATTCAAGTACTGGCCTGACTGTGCTAGTGTATACATTTTTGAGGATGTTGCACCCCAGCTTGTTCCGGCCAGCCTCTTCACGGGGGATAGTTTTCTAGTTGCTTTTTCTTCTATCTCCTGTATGTGTTACCTCCATGTGCTTGGACAGTGACTAGTATACACGCTTCACCTGTGACGGGAAAGATCCAGCATCTGTATGGTTTCTGGCCTGCGATAGACGAAAAGCCATATTCGTCTCTGCATTATTTTGTAGACTCACAAGAGCTAAATGCTCATAAAAACTGCTTAACAGTAACAACAACATGGTACGTTTTGTTTTATAAAGGAAAATCGACATCACTGAACTCTGGGCAAAGAGATAGGTAGAAAAATGTAGTGTGGTTCACAATACAGCGAGTCTTCGATCGGTAGGAAAAGGTAATACACTAGGCAATAAAAGTTTTCGACAGGTAAGACATGGTAATACACTAGACAATAAGAGTCTTCAATAGATAGGACAAGGTATTGCACTAAGCAATATGAATTTTTGACAGGTATGACAAGCTAGCGCACTAAGGAATATGAGTCTTCGGCCGGTAAGAAAAGGTAGTGCACAAAGCAATACAGAGATTCTTCGAATGGTAGGAAAAGCTAGTGCACAAAGCAATACAGCGATTCTTCGAATGGTAGGAAAAGCTAGTGCACAAAGCAATACAGCGATTCTTCGAATGGTAGGAAAAGCTAGTGCACAAAGCAATACAGCGATTCTTCGAATGGTAGGAAAAGCTAGTGCACAAAGCAATACAGCGATTCTTCGAATGGTAGGAAAAGCTAGTGCACAAAGCAATACAGCGATTCTTCGAATGGTAGGAAAAGCTAGTGCACAAAGCAATACAGCGATTCTTCGAATGGTAGGAACAGCTAGTGCACAAAGCAATACAGCGATTCTTCGAATGGTAGGAAAAGCTAGTGCACAAAGCAATACAGCGATTCTTCGAATGGTAGGAAAAGCTAGTGCACAAAGCAATACAGCGACTCTTCGAATGGTAGGAAAAGCTAGTGCACAAAGCAATACAGCGATTCTTCGAATGGTAGGAACAGCTAGTGCACAAAGCAATACAGCGATTCTTCGAATGGTAGGAAAAGCTAGTGCACAAAGCAATACAGCGACTCTTCGAATGGTAGGAAAAGCTAGTGCACAAAGCAATACAGCGATTCTTCGAATGGTAGGAACAGCTAGTGCACAAAGCAATACAGCGATTCTTCGAATGGTAGGAAAAGCTAGTGCACAAAGCAATACAGCGATTCTTCGAATGGTAGGAAAAGCTAGTGCACAAAGCAATACAGCGATTCTTCGAATGGTAGGAACAGCTAGTGCACTATGTAATATAGCGAGTCTTTGACAAGTAGCAAAAAGTAGAGCACTAAGCAATACAGAGGATCTGTGACATGTAGGAAAGGGCAATGCACTAAACAGTACAGCGAGTCTGTGACAGTTAGGAAAGAACAATGCACTAAAACAATACAGCGAGTCTGTGACAGGTAAGAAAGGGTAGTGCACTAAGCAATAAAACTGTGAAGAACACGTGAATACCTACGTGCAGGATGTGAAGGCACTTACCAGTTTTAGGGTATCCGATTAAGAGGACGTCATCATCTCTCAAGGGCAGATCTCTGACTTTTCTTAGGCTTTTCTCGCCCAGCGGGGGGACGTGCTTGCCGTCCAGGAGTCCCATCTTTAGCCCAACTCCATCCTGATCATAGACTATCTTGTCGTGTGGGAACCCGTATGTCTCTCGCCCAAACAGTTTCTAGTGCAGAACAAAGTAAGCCAGACCGTCATTAACTTGTTGCAGTCCAAGAACTAATGTGAAATCAAACGTGATCCTCGCATGTTTCAATCAGTCATGCAACTATGGAGTACATGTTTTCAATAAATACACACTAAAACAATTTTTGTCATTGGCTATAAATCTCAGCTCTGTTCATGTATTCGATTTTTCCTTCATGTTTATCTAGAGGTTTTTTCTACGTGCATGTTTCCGCCTGACTATTTATTTTGTCCTGGGGATTGCAGAGTAGGAACCGTCTTGCTTTGATATCAGCTGGTTCCTTTAACGTGTGTCCTTTCTTACGGCCCGTGCCGTGTTTTTACCGTTTGTTTTTTTGTTTTTTTTAAATGTGTCTAATTTTTTCCAACAGTTCCAGATTAATGATTTTCATACTTCTATTTCGGTGTTCTCTCTCAAAAAGATGGTATGATGCGATATTTGCGCCGTTCAGCCCGACACATCCGATTTCTGCTTTATTTTTTTAGTACCGGGTTTGCCATCTTGGTGGGATGGTTATTTTTACAAAAAAACGAGGCGTGTTCAAGTGAAACCGGAACAAATTGCAACAAGTGAACATGCGTTCGATGTTACGATGTTTGAAGAAAGACGTGAGTTAACGAAAGATTTTCCAGGACCAGGCCAAGCGCATATTGTTGAGTTAACTCACGTCCTTTTTTAAACATCGTTATCCTATTCTTTACTGTTGTCTTCAACACACGTTTGCCACCATACGGTGCCTGCATTCTGCGATGAATGTCAACTGGTCGACATCCTTCAGCTGTTAGAAACCGAATCACCGCTCGCTGATCAACTCTGGACGGATTCCGTATCACATCCACCATGTTTTCAAAGGTCTGCCGAGGAAACAATGAGCCGGAAGTTGATGAAATTTTGCAAACTTGACGGTTGGTATGTGCTGTTTTTCACCAGCAGTGACGTCATTGTGTTCATCGTACTTATGTTCACTTGTTGCAGAATGGTCCGGTTTTATTTGAACACGCCTCGCATATGGCCGATTTAACATCTTGTAGGCGTGTGACTCCAAACACAATCTATTTGTTGTATTTGTCGTTAGTCTCATAATCTTTAGGTTATTCTTTTCTGTTGTGTCTTCGTAAATTTATTTTGATGTGAAACAGAAGAGGCTAGTCATCACAAGTCCATAACATTCAGATGTTTTGTTATGTTTCGTTATAGCTGATTGGTGCCGTTTTCATAATTCAGACCGTTATGTTTGTTAAAATATAATTACTTCAGTTTTGTTGTATTTATTTTCGTGATCAATGTGACATGCGCTTAAATGTAATAGTAGTATGGTTGGCTGGCTTTGTTCGTTCTTAATCTCCCGCTACCAAACCCTAAAAGGGCTTCAATAGCAGAATATAGTCAAGAGAACGGAATGCGGTGTGTCATAGTTTACAGCTTGACTGCGATATTCGCACTTTTCGGTCCAACACATCCGACTTCAGCAATAATAGTAGTATGAGTGTGATAGTGGTATGCGCGTGAAAGTAGTTTGCGTGGGATAGTAACATGAATGTGATAGTAGTCTGATTGTTATAGTAGTATGATTGTTATAGTAATATGAGTGTTATAGTAGTTTTATAGTAGTTTGAGTGTCATAGTAGTATGAGTGTGATAGAACTATGAATGTGATAGTAGTATGAATGTGATAGTAGTATGAATGTGATAGTAGTATGAATGTGATAGTAGTATGAATATGATAATAGTATGAATGTGATAGTAGTATGAATGTGATAGTAGTATGAATGTGATAGTAGTATGAATATGATAGTAGTATGAATGTGATAGTAGTATGAATGTGATAGTAGTATGAATGTGATAGTAGTATGAATGTGATAGTAGTATGAATGTGATAGTAGTATGAATGTGATAGTAGTATGAATATGATAATAGTATGAATGTGATAGTAGTATGAATGTGATAGTAGTATGAATGTGATAGTAGTATGAATATGATAGTAGTATGAATGTGATAGTAGTATGAATATGATAGTAGTATGAATGTGATAGTAGTATGAATGTGATAGTAGTATGAATGTGATAGTAGTATGAATGTGATAGTAGTATGAATGTGATAGTAGTATGAATGTGATAGTAGTATGAATGTGATAGTAGTATGAATGTGATAGTAGTATGAATGTGATAGTAGTATGAATGTGATAGTAGTATGAATGTGATAGTAGTATGAATGTGATAGTAGTATGAATGTGATAGTAGTATGAATGTGATAGTAGTATGAATGTGATAGTAGTATGAATGTGATAGTAGTATGAATGTGATAGTAGTATGAGTGTAATAGTAGCGTGAGTGTAATAGTATCATTTTTATTATAGAATCATGATAATTATAGTAACATGGATTTATTTGCATATACAATCGTTGGGGATGAAGTTGTAGAGAAGTCGCTGAACAAGGTCTCAGAGTTAATGAGATTGGGTTGCCAGTTCAATTTTCCACTGTTTTGCTCTCCTCTCTAGCGAGCTCCGCCACAGCTTGACAACGACTGACGGCGTAGGGAGCGAGATGACGTCATTAGAGCTGTCTAAGACCCTAACCCGGTTCAAAGTGTCGGCCCTGAAAACAGGCTGCATTCGTGCAGCCTATAAGAGAGAATAGTGATAGAAAATGGAAAGCAAAATTGATCTACACAATGTGCGCTGTTGATATCGGAAATATCGAGTCTAATGGGGTAAATATTGTAAAGTAACGCAAAGATCCACATTAACCCGCAAGTGTGGCAAATTGGGATTATGTTGTTAGGCCCATATTTGTTTTGACCACTGGCCCACTAGGGTTGATATTTATTATTCTTCTGCCCATTATTTAATTCTGGGTCCACCCCAAGAACCATTTTGGGATTAGATAAATCTTACACCAACTGGGGACCGAACTCCGATCGCTCGATTACGGATGTTCGCAAATATCGCAGTTTCGCTGTAAACTACGGAGTAAAGTGACATAACGTAGTTTTCACGTTTAGCGAAATATAAAACACCTTTCCAATTGCGTCAGGGATAAGAGTCGTGACAACTCGTTGTGTAGACTGGAGAGCCGTCAGGGATAAGAGTCGTGACAACTCATTGTGTAGACTGGAGAGCCGTCAGGGATAAGAGTCGTGACAACTCATTGTGTAGACTGGAGAGCCGTCAGGGATAAGAGTCGTGACAACTCGTTGTGTAGACTGGATATCCGTCAGGGATAAGAAACTTGACAACTCGTTGTGTAGACTGGAGAGCCATCACTTTATTCTCCAGAAATATAAATGAAAATGATCCAAACAGGTAGATTATAATTATGCTACCGACACAAAATAATTGACCATATATCCTTGCAAACAATCAATAATAACAGAAATAGTTACCACAAGATCTGCCATTCTTTCACTAGCGTGTCAGATATAAACGTCTGCAATGTTCAAATGCGTATTTCATCACCTATTGGTCGACTATGGAGTTTCCCGTCAGTGTTGATTACAAATACGCATCCATTTATATATGGGTATTCATACGTAGAATGTCTGTGACGCTGCCAGTTCCGCTATACAGACATTGAGGAATGTGCGCTATGGTATAACATACAATTGGGTCTGCTTGTTGACCTACTTTTATTCGCGCTTCACTTGATTCACACAGCAGAAAAATAATGATATAATTATGCAACTTGTAAATATCATGTTGATGTGGTCGACCCAGCTACAGAAATTGGGTGCCATAAAAATCAGAGATGTAACGTACCATGCGCCGCTGGTTACAAAATAATAGGGGCTTAACACCATATTTCATATGCGCCGTTGATTACAAAATAAAAGGGGTTTCAATACCATATTTCATATGCGTCGTTGGTTACAAAATAATATGAGCTTAATACCATATTTCATATGCGTCGTTGGTTACAAAATAATATGGGCTTAACACCATATTTCATATGCGTCGTTGGTTACAAAATAATATGGGCTTAACACCATATTTCATATGCGCTGTTGGTTACAAAATAATATGGGCTTAATACCATATTTCATATGCGCCGTTGATTACAAAATAATAGGGGCTTAACACCATATTTCATATGCGCCGTTGGTTACAAAATAATATGGGCTTAACACCATATTTCATATGCTTCGTTGGTTACAAAATATAATGGGCTTAACACCATATTTCATATGCGCTGTTGGTTACAAAATAATATGGGCTTAATACCATATTTCATATGCGTCGTTGGTTACAAAATAATATGGGCTTAACACCATATTTCATATGCGCTGTTGGTTACAAAATAATATGGGCTTAATACCATATTTCATTTGCGCAGTTGATTACAAAATAATAGGGGCTTAACACCATATTTCATATGCGTCGTTGGTTACAAAATAATATGGGCTTAACATTATATTTCATATGCGCCACATGGCATGTCGGGATCTTTTAATATAGACATGGACGGAGGTTATGATACTGACATTAAAGTGAACAAACAGAAGGAGAGCGGAGCTTTTATCGTTGTGGCATATTTGTGGAAACCGAAAGAAATGAAGTCCATAACAAAAACACATATCTGCAACGTCAATGTCAATTACGTCCTATTATATGGCTCTGTAACGTGGGGAACACAGAAAAGTAGAGCTAAAAATGTCCAAGCTTTTATTCATGAATGATTGTGCCAAATTGAGGGAATTCAAGGGTGCTATAAAGTCAATAATATAGAACTGTAAAAAATAACCCGACAGGTGCCAATGGAACGAGAGGTATGTTTTACATTACCCTGACTAACATAGCCTGATCAGTATGTTCTACGTGACCCTGACTAACATAGACTGATTAGTATATTTTACGTGACCCTGACTAACATAGTCTGATCAGTATATTTTACATGACCCTGACTAACATAGTCTGATCAGTATGTTTTAGATGACTCTGACTAACATAGTCTGATCAGTATATTTTACATGACCCTGACTAACATAGTCTGATCAATATGTTTTGTATGACCCTGACTAACATAGTCTGATCAGTATGTTTTACCTGACCCTGACTAACATAGTCTGATCAGTATGTTTTACATGATCATGACTAACATAGTCTGATCAGTATGTTTTAGATGACTCTGACTAACATAGCCTGATCATTATGTTTCACCTGACTCTGACAAAGATTGTTTGATCATTATGTTTCACCTGACTCTGACAAAGATAGTTTGATCACTATGTTTCACAATACTCTTCCTAACTTATTCTGATCAGTATGTTTCATCTCACTCTTACTAACTTAGACTGATCAGTATGTTTCACCTCACCCTGACTAACTTAGACTGATCAGTATGTTTTGCCTGACCAGGCGTTAGTTTCTTCTACTTTGTGGGTTAAAACAGAGTGTGTTTATCATCATGATGTTGCGGCAACCGACCTGAGATTAGCAGAACTATTGTGTACTAAACTGGTTAGGGATGGATGTGTAACGAAGTAGTAAGTGACAAACACACACAACCCAGATATGCATGTGTTTCCATTCAGCAAGGTCCTGACCCTAGGAGACGTAAACTCATTTTAAAATGAAAACTGAAGTCAGATCCATTAGACAGCAATGCGCAAAATTCGATGCCGCCACACCGCCGTAAGAGAGAAAATGGCGAACAAGAATTAAAAATACCGGCTACATTATTGGTATTTCAAATTTAAAACAACCCGAAGTGGTCTGCCGGGGTCTTTGGGTATAGCAAGGACAAGAATAGCACCACTGCCTCACAGAGAGCATATCGTAAGAGGCGACTAACTGTGTGACATGGCATAAAACCGACCATGGTAAGGTGGTTTGTTTAGTGCAGCATATATGCCGCCTAAAAGGCTGCGGGTCTACCTTCTCTAGTGTTTGAATCTATTGAGATGAGCTCGCACATCGGTTAACCACCCTCCGTAAGCGATTGTCTCAACGCAGTGAAGTAATAAGCTGCTCGAGCCTAGCCCGCTAAGCAGATAGTTTTTCTCCTGGCCACATCCATCTCACACCAGAGCTGGGACCTGCACATAGGCATCTGTCTCAGTAGAAGTACAGGTCGACTAAGTGGGACCTGCACAGAGGCATCTGTCTCAGTAGAAGTACAGGTCGACTATGAACTAAGAAATAAAAAAATAAAACAAATGAATCAATTATTTTAATTTTAATTTTTTTTAAATTTTCTAATTACACAAAATAAAGGATAAAATAGAGCCAGTTACATGACTAGTTACACAAAACAATCCACTAAAAGAAAGGTAGGAAAACAAGGATAAAACAATTACACGTTTGTCAAAGGGACACAAACTGTTTCACAAAGTATTTTCCATGACTGCAGCAAAGTATATACATACATCCTGCCCCTCCTTCATTTTTTATATCACTACTTGATGACATCATATACTTTGCAACAACGCCAATAAACTCTCTTTTCAGAGCGCACAAAAGAGTAAACTTACTTATTGTGAGCAATCACAACAACATTCAGAGCTGCGCATGTGCATGTGAAACCTTGAGTCTCCTACCTACGGTAATCACAAAGATGGACGTTGCTGCCACCTATTGACACTTTTGGAAACTACCAACTACATTTTTCAGCTGTATCCTATCAGTGTGTGATCTACTTACTGACTTACGTGTAAAACGAATAATGGCCTCAAAATACGTAAAAACAGTACATTTCAGAGATCATTCGTTCCTGACACCGATTAAGAGAGTGTCGATTAATTATTTTGCTGTAGCCGCCACTTGATCAATGTTCGTGTCTCTCAGCTAGAAGATATTCCAACTGATTTACCAATGGTTGATGTGGAAAACACTAAACTTGGTAATGCGTGAACTACCGAAACACAGACAACCACTGGTGTAGAAGTCATACGAAACGAATTGACATAATAGCTGTCCATCGTTGTCGATGAGGACCGCCGACATCATCCTTGTCACAGATTTCCCTGTTGGGTGTGGGTACGCATGTGGCTGAACAGGCCAATGCGAGCACGAAAACATCTGCTACATATCGGGCACACGAGGTTTGTAGAAGGGGATGGTGTTCCCGCTGCTCGGGATTTCCGCGTCTGTTCTGGGCTTTCACAACACGGTCATCTTCACCGGCAGCTACACCCGATTTGACTGCGCTTCTCCAGTCAGATCTGTTTTGCGCAAGACATTCCCAGGTGTCGATGTCTATCTGGCAACTTTTTAGTGAGTCCTTCAGACCGTCTTTAAAACGTTTCTTTGGGCGCCCTCTCTCGCGCCATCCCTCTCTCAGCTCGCCGTAAAGAAGCTTCTTTGGGAGCCGCTCGTCTGACAAACGGACGAGGTGTCCGGCCCATCCTAGTCGTGCTTTTTCTAGCAGTGCATGGATGCTGGGCATGTTAGCCCTCGACAGAACCTCGATGTCAGTGACACGATCTTGCCATCGGATGTGGAATATTCGCCTCAGTTAACCTGTGTGGAAGTGGTTTAACCTCCTTGCATGTCCAGAATATACAGTCCAGCTTCCGCAAGCGTATAGTAGGGTTGGAATGATCGTTGCACGGTAGACTTTGAGTTTGGTCTTGACGCTGATGCCACGACGTGCCCAGACCATCGAGCGCATTCTACCAAAGGCTGTGCTGGCCTTTGCTATTATGCTTGCCACCTCATCGTCTAGGCTGACAGATCTCGACAGCGTGCTGCCCAGATATGTGAATTTGTCTACGGCATTCAACGTCTGCCCGCTGACTGTAGTCTCTGGTTTTGTGTACGGCATGCCTGGTGCTGGTTGGTACATGACCTCTGTTTTTTTTGCATTTATGGTCAGACCAAAATTTTCGCATGCGGCAGAGAACTGGTCCACTCCAACCTGCATGTTCAGTTCTGAGTTGCTCATTAGAGCGCAGTCGTCAGCAAATACAAGTTCCCTGATTATGTCGCCAGCTACTTTGGTTTTGGCCTTCATTCTTCTGGAATTGAGTAACTTGCCATCTGTGCGGTACTTTATGGGTATTCCAAGCTCCAATGATCTGAAGGCGTCTGTCATCGTGGCCGCGAACATCATGCTGAACAAAGTCGGGGCGAGTACACATCCTTGTTTTACTCCGTTTGATACTAGAAACCTTTTAGAGATTGCACCGCTGTCCAGTACACGAGCACACATGCCTTCGTGTAGCTGTTTCACCATTGTTATGAACTTGTTGGGGCAGCCAAACTTAGACATTATCACCCACAGCCCTCCTCTGTTTACTGTATCAAATGCCTTTGTCAAATCAATAAATGTGGTGTACAAGGCCTGATTTTACTCTCGACACTTCTCTTGTACTTGGCGAGCGGCAAAAATCATGTCCACTGTTCCTCTTCCGGCTCTGAATCCACATTGGCTTTCTGGGAGGTGGTGGCTTTGTTCAAGGTGTTTGTTGAGCCTGTTTAGCAGTAAGCGCGCTAGGATCTTGCCTGCTACGGAGAGTAGCGATATTCCACGATGATTGTCGCATTCCTGACGATTGCCTTTTCTTTTGTATAGGTGAACGATTGAGGCGTCCTTTAGCTCCTGCGGAATTATTCCTTCAGCCCACATGTGACAGAAGAGTTCAGTGATCCTTCTGGTAAGGGATGGGCCAGCTGTCTTATATACCTCTGCTGGTATTGCATCAGCTCCTGGAGCTTTTCCTATAGATAGTGAACTGATTGCCCTGTCGACTTCCTCCTCAGTAATTACTTCATCCAACGCTAGGTTCAGTTCCACCTGCGGCATTTGCCGGATGGCCTCTTCATTTATGGACGATGGGTGGTTTAGTATTTTGCAGAAGTGGTCTGCCCATCTGTCTAGAATCGGAACCTTATCTGTTAGCAGTACCCCATTCGCACTGCGAACTGGAGTATTACTAGAGGGCTGCGGGCCGTAGAGAGCTTTCAGTGCCTCGTAAAACCGTTTGGTGTCATGACGCTCGGCGAACATCTCAATTTCGTCAGCTCTTTTGCTGAGCCAGGAGTCTTGCATCTCTCTAAGCCTGGTCTGGACAGCTTTGCGAGCAGTATTGAAGGCAGCTTTTGCTGCCGGAGATGGTGTGTCCCTCTGGTATTCCCTGTGCGCTTCATGTTTTGCATCGAGAAGGCCCTGTATTTCTAGATCGTTCTCATCAAACCAGTCCTTATGCTTGCGTGTGAGTGGGCCAATGTGTTTAACAGCTGTATCGTAGAGTGTGTTTCTCAATGATGCCCAGTTTTTTTCGATGTCGTTCTTTTCAAAACGAAGCTCAGACAGTCTACCCTCAAGCTCTTCCTGGAAGCCTCCTCTCGTGGGTTCGTATTTCAGCTGAGAGACATTTAGCCTCCTCGGTGGTTTCTTTCCCTGGGGGCGCATTTTGGGCTGGATCTTGAAGTTTAGCTTGACAATGACAAGTCGATGGTCGGTCCAACATTCTGCACCACACATGCTCTTCGTTACCATAGCATCCGCTCGATCCCTACGTCTTATGATAATATAGTCAATGAGGTGCCAGTGGCGGGATCCTGGGTGCATCCATGTGGTTCTATTTCGGACAGGAAGTCGGAAAGCTGTGTTTGTAATGAGTAGTTCATTTGCGGCACATGTCCTCAGAAGGAGCAGTCCGTTACTATTGCATTTTCCGATACCATGTCTGCCAATGGCCCCCTCCCAGGCTGTATGGTCTATGCCAACCCTAGCGTTAAAATCACCGAGGATGACCAGTTTGTCAGATTTGGGGACTGCAGCGATGAGCGCCTCAAGGTCCTCATAAAACTTATCTTTTGTTTCCTGAGGATTTGTCATTGTGGGTGCGTATGCACTGATGAGTGTTGCATGGCGCCCTCCTATTAGGGGGAGACGCAGTGTAATCAGGCGGTCATTAATTCCTCTGGGCATGCTTGTGAGCTTGTCGACCATGTTGGTCTTGATGGCAAAGCCAGCTTCACGGCGTTCTTCTTTGCTGCGGCCGCTCCAGAAGAAAGTATAACCAGCGCCTTCTTCTGTGATCTGCCCTTCCTCTGCCAGTCGTGTCTCGCTCAGGGCAGCTATGCAGATGTTGTATCTAGCCAGTTCCCTGGCGATCAGTGCTGTCCGTCGTTCGGGTCTGTTTGCTTTGGTGTTGTCCAGTAGCGTGCGGACATTCCATGTTGCAAGCGTGATGGGTAGTTTTCGTGATCGTTTTCTGCCTGTTCCGCTGCTGCAGTTTGGGGGCCCTGCCAGTTGCGAGCTGCTAGTCAGGGTGTGATCTGTAGGGTGATGTCGTGAGTTGCGCAATATGTTTATAGTGAGGGAGATGTGCGCAGGATCTTCCTCACTCTCTCGTCCGGACTCAACATGTTCTAGAGGCAAGGCATTGTCAAGACTTCTAGTGAAGGGTTCGGATGCAGACAGTATGGTGTCAGCGTGTGCCTCATTATCTCGGTAGCCCTTCCCTTCTCTTTTATCGCTGGGGTGGAGCTTTGAGGTATCAGTTTCTGAGTGCATTTGTTTGTGTATTCTTCTTCCACCTCTCGTTCCTCTGGTCTTCCGCCTTGATTGTATACTTGTGAGTTCCGATGCCTCCTCGGTTAAGTGTATTTTCAGCACACGCAACAGATGTAGATCTGAGTTTAAAGGGATGTAGTGTGCTGATCGAAGCGCGATGAGCTCCTTTCTGAAGTACCGTATGTTTGACGGGGTCAGGATGACCTCCTTCGTTTCAGTGTTCATGCTTCGTTATCTGGGTCACGATACAGCACGGAGCGACACTAGCCTTTGACCGGGTCAAGTTTCGGCCACGCTTTGTCCTATCGAAACTGTACACATTAGTCTACCTTTCACGACTAAAAATACACTGTTATATACTTCGTTGCATCACTTCTTTCACATTAGTATGCTTAATTCACAAGTCGGCACATTTATATCCAGGAATCACGTTAATAGTCCGAGAGTTATCATAGAAAACACAAACAAAACACCGTTTTATCAAGAGGGAAATCGACTGCGACCATGTCCGGCGCCATCTTGACCCACGAACTGACATAATTAATATCAATCAATCAAAACCCTTCAACATCCTGAGAAGCATAAAATCACAACAAATACTCGCCATGTTTTTCTGTCATACATCATTTCCAGATTTTCTCCCTTCCTCCCCCCCCCCTCCCCCTCTACCCACTCCATGACTTTCCTGCCATTTTTGGTTTTGTCTCGACTCAAATCCTCAAGCAGTGTTTAATTCTCCCCATACTTCTCTTGCTCTGATGATTCCAGAACAGTACATGCCTTGTAATGCTTTCAGCTGACATGTGTATCCAAGTACCAACAACGCCTTCTATGTAAGTCTAGTCCCACTCTCATCTGTCCGGTTCTTGTCTACAGTTATCTACTAATGACTTTAGCATACCGTTTTATTACCTCAATTCGGCACAATCATTCACTGAAGAATGCTTGCACCTATTTAGGTGAACTTTTCTTTGTTCCAAAAAGGGAGGACTCGACATTACAGTTGAAGATATGTATTTTTGTAGTGGACTTAATTTCTTTCAATTTCCACAAATTCAGCAAAGCAATAAAAACCTCTCACGCCTTTTGCATTCTTAAACTTATCACTCTACCAGTACCTCCGACCTTGTCTATATAACCTCCATAATATATATATATAGTGGGGACTCAGTGGACCCGAGGTTTTTCCACGTGGATCTTCTGGTGATTCTCCTGGTCTATGGCTAGTGAGATCGGACTCCCGTGTTCGGTGTCGAGCACGTTAGGAAATCCTTTGTATTTGGAAACCTAAAGGAGTGGGCTTTGGGGCCGCTGCCCGGACAACATTAAAAATGATAAATCTACCCAGGTTATTTGTACCTTTCCCTGTGTGGTTTGTTAAGAGCAGCTATAAATAGCACCTAACTGGCTGCGGGTCTACTTAACTCTAATGTTTGAGTCTATTAATATATACTCACACATCGGTAAAAACCACCCTCCAAGAAACTGGTTGTTTACAGACTCTATAGAGTCTTTTAAACAAGTATAAAAACGTATTATATGTTGTACTTGATTTACCCACTACAGTTGCAATTGCAGCTTTGAACGGTGATTTCTCTTCATTTTCATTCCCGTCTTATAGAAGCAAGAGAACATATCATTGAAGGTCCTTCTAAACGACGAACTCATGGCTAGAAACACAAACAAGTTGATGGCTCCGTTAGTTAGGTCAAAGATGTTGAGCACGTACGTCATAAGGATGAAAAGGTTGTGGTACTTTCTCAGGAAGTAGAACTCGTAGACAATGTACTTGGCTGTGTAATGAGCGATCCTAGGGGATAGGCTGACAATGTAGATGATTATTATCACGAGAAGCATCTTGACGATTTGTCTGTCCCTGTGAGAAAGTTGCTCGGTCAGTTTATCGGAAGCTGGCTGGGACGAGGCTGTAATAAGACAACAGATAAATATGGAAACACGATAAGGTACATCTTCATACATGTGACTTTTATGAATGTTATTGATTATAAATAGTTTATCATTTTGGCATATGCATACGGGACATGTAATAACGGTCTCCCCCCCCCCCCCCCCCGGCCGGCTGGATGTGTGGGAGGGGCCGTCCCCGTTCTATATGATATCAGTTTCTCCTTCGGCAGTGAACGAGGTTTGGTTACACGCCACATCAGTTGGACATGGTAGTGGTCGATCGACGCAACAGGCTCTAGATGCCTAGACGAACATTATTATTATGTTACGGGACATACAACAGCGAAGCGGGTGGTGAGGAGAAGACGTTGGCGTTAGACAGGATACACACATTCAGGAATCTGGATAATATAATTGCAAAGCAGACTATGTCGTTGAATACCTAGAGCTAAATAAGTAGAGGGACATAAATGCGCTTATGGAGAAGAAAGTTGGATATAAACTTGAAGACGATAGGCAGGACCGGGTGATAACTGGTTGGGGGACTCAGGTAAGGAGGACATGGCGTGTATTTGTTGAATACCTATTCTTAACAAGGACCTCACAATGTTGTCATTTGATTATTAGGAACACATTACCATATTTTTGTTTGAACGACTGTGTGTCGGTATGTCTGACGTGCACGCAGAAATTTGATTGGCTGATCAAATCACGATGTCATCATTAGTGCGTTTTTGTTGCTCAAACAAAATGCGGCCAGCTTTATCAAGATGTGGGTTAGGGTTTGTTATCAGGCTGATTGTTTTTAAAAAAATCGAAATAGAAACAATAAGTTCCAAATAATTAAATGAATTTTACATTATTATAAATGTGAATTGTTACACCGTACTCGAAACTGTGTTCAACACAAGACTGATATTGGGGGGTTGGGAGAATAATATGGGTGGGCTGAGGGAATGATATATGTGGGTTAGGAGAATGATATGGGTGGGCTGAGGGAATGATATAGGTGGGTTAGGAGAATGATATGGGTGGGCTGAGGGAATGATATAGGTGGGTTAGGAGAATGATATGGGTGGGCTGAGGGAATGATATAGGTGGGTTAGGGGAATGATATGGGTGGGCTGAGGGAATGATATAGGTGGGTTAGGAGAATGATATGGGTGGGCTGAGGGAATGATATAGGTGGGTTAGGGGAATGATATGGGTGGGTTGGGAGAATGGTATGGGTGGGTTGGAGGAAAGATATCGGTGGGTGGAGGGAATGATATGGGTGGGTTGAGGGAATGAACAGGGTGGGTTAGGAGAATGATATGGGTGGGTTGGGAGAGTGATATGGGTGGGTTGAGGGAATGATATGTGTGGGTTGAGGGAGTTATATGGGTGGGTTGGGGGAATGATATGGGTGGGTTGAGGGACATATGGGTGGGTTGGGGGAATGATATGGGTGGGTTGAGGGAATGATATGGGTGGGTTGAGGGACTTATATAGGTGGGTTGGGGGAATGATATGGGTGGGTTGGGGGAGTGATATGGGTGGGTTTGGGGAGTGATATGGGTGGGTTGAGAGGATGAGATGGGGGATTGAGTGGAATGAGATGGCTGATGGGAGGAGATAGTTGATGGGAGGAGCTGGATAGTTCGAGGGAAGTAGATGGGTGGGAGGAGGGGGGTTGAGTGGGAGGAGAGGGGTGGCTGAGGGAAGGAGATGGATCGTTGAGAGGGTAGAGACGTTTAGGCTGACGGGAGGATATGGGTTGTTGAGAAGGTAGAGACGTTTAGGCTAAGGAGAGGAGATGGGTGGGTTCAGGGCAAGGAGATTTGTGGGTTGGAGGCGATGAGATGGGTGGTTGGGGGAAGTGGGTGGGCCTTTTTAAGAAGGAAGAGAAGGGTCAGTCCTCCCAAAAGTCAGCTGAGAACGGATGTGTCGGGCGGAAAACCGCAGACATCGTAGAGTGACTGTAAACTATAACACAACGTCACATCGTCCTTGCCAAGACGTATGCAGAAGAGGTAGAAGAAATGATCAAAATATCTTATCTGTCTCCCTGTGATGTTGTTTATGGCCTGCCGTGACTTCGTTCGTTCTCAAACTCCGGCTACCAGACCCTGACACGAGCATAAGTTGCAGAATATAGTCCATAGAACGGAATGCGTTGTGTCGTGGTTTACAGCTTGACTGCGATATTTGCACCTTTCGGTTCAACACATCCGACTTCAGCAATCATTTTTTGAGTACCTGGTTAGCATTACCTCTTCGATCCCTTCTCTTTAGCCAGTCTGTCCTGCTGCAGTCTGTTATCCAGGATCAACGAGTGGAGGTGTAGAAGGGTATTTGGTAGCTCTGGTTCTCTGGCCCTGACGCTAGCAGTCAGCTATGGTTCGCTGACCTCTGCAGCTCATGCCCTGCTCAGCGTCTTGATCCCTGATGTTGTTTATAATTTATTATCTTTCTCCTTGTGATGTTGTCTATAATTTCTTATCTTTCTCCTTGTGATGTTTATATCATCGTATCTTTCTTATTGTGATGTTGTCATTAATATCTTATCTTTCTCCTTTTGAGGGTGTATTTAATTTGTTATTTCTCTATCATCTTTTAATCTTTCTCCTTGCCCTGGTCTCTTTAATTTCATATCTTTATCCTTGTGATGTTCTCTATAAGCTAATTACAAACCGCCTGAGCCAATAACAAATACTCGTAGCTTTTTATTGAAAATAATTAACATTACAAAGTATTATTCATCAAATGCTTACCTGAACGTATTTGAGACCTCCGCCGAAGAGGGTGGCCGATATTTCCTGAACGGAATGTCGACGACTGTCTGAGATAGTAGACCATCACAAAAGTACACGCCACAATGACCAGGAAACTAACGGCTGGCCACAAAATGCCGGACAGATTGTAGAAAAGAAATACAGGGCCCTGGTTCCGGTAGTAGAAATCGTTGTTCACGTAGATGGCTATATCACTGTTGTAGACAGTGCTATTTATCCATATTATGTCGTAAACACAGTACATGACTGCGAACCAGCCAAACACGAATAGAGAAATGAAGAGACATATTAGAAAAGAGTTGATTGGAGTTATCAGCCCTTTGACCTTGAAAGGGATGCTGACACACAAGCATCGCTCAATGGCCACGTAAGCAGCAAGAGCGCTGGAGACATATGTGGAGAAACACGTTAGGTAGTTGAATGCCACAATACAAATGTTGGACCAGCTTTCAGCTGCGGCTGGTGCTAGCGGTCTCATCGGGCCGTGTAATCGCTGAATGGCACATCCAATACATTTGACCAAATCCCACAAGGATATTGCTGTCATAGAAACAGCAACGCTGTCCTTGAACCTTTGTTTAGCAAATACAGCAATGACCATCACATTGGTGACCACGCCCACGTAAGAAATGATAAAACACAGAGTTAAATCTATGATAACTTCTGCTGTCCGTCTCGTTTCGCTGCTCACGAATATCC
Organism: Ariolimax columbianus; assembly: GCA_036924085.1. Classification (NCBI taxonomy): domain Eukaryota; kingdom Metazoa; phylum Mollusca; class Gastropoda; order Stylommatophora; family Arionidae; genus Ariolimax; species Ariolimax columbianus. The sequence continues at coordinate 8,249,759 of JAVGWX010000015.1, read as the reverse complement.
CAAGAGGAACGAACTCACCGGCTGTAGTACTACTTTTAATCACGTGTTTAGTTGAGATGGTGGAAGTAATCGTCAGTGCTGTTGATACATTCCAATACATTGTCCAGCTATGAGACCTTAGATTGCTATACCCAAAATCTTGTAATCGACGTTTCTCTTAAACGGATTCGGATTTGAGCAATGAGAAAATAACTGTTTGGGATATTATAATCGTCTGAGGATAATCTAGAAGAATTTAATCAAACACAAATTTTACATGTAAATGCTTTTAAAAAATGTTTTTTTCTGTATGTGGTTTTGTTTACATCAATACATCTTTTTTGCTTTGTTTTGAGACTACAGAGTTGTAACCTTCTTTAAAAATGTTGGTGTTTCTTTGGTGAATTGGTGTATGGCCGTTTTTGTTTTTAATTTCTAAAGTCATCTCTACAAATTAATTAAAGGAAGTTACTAGGAAATATTTGTTTAATCATAGTGGTCAAGGACTGGAATGCATTGCTACAGGAAACAGTGGAGGCAGGGTCAATTAATACATTCAAGAATAGATTGAATTCACACAGTTATTTTTAGATCAAGTGAAATAGATGAAACTGGTTGTATATAGACTCTGTAGAGTCTTCTAAAACAGTATAAAGAAGTTAAGTTCAGTTTTCATTTAAGCCAACATTGTCTGTGCCATGAAAAGGGTTTCAAGTGGCCGGATGGGGGACGGCTTGGCCTAGTGGTTAAGTGGAACGGCTCCCACTGACATGGGGTGCTGAGTTCGATCCCCATCACAGCACCGGCCGTTACCCCGGGGAATCAAGCCCTTATTAAATGCAGGAGGAAGTAGCTCAGCCCCTTACATAAAATACATGCTGAAGTCGGATGCACTGGGCCAACAGGCGCAAAATAAAAACATAGTGCAACACACGCCGCCTTGTGGAACAGAGAAATATGACGAAAAGGAAAAAGAAAGTGGCAGGTTGCAGTAACTTCACACGCCTCTTATGCGTGCTGATGAAGGTGGATCGGTATCCTTCATGCAGTTGTGCTATGCTTGGCTTCATCTGCGTGTCACTCATTACAATGGGGATCATGTCAATCCCATCCCCTCCTCAATTTGATTTATCCTTCATGTCTATTTCTTCACCTACGTCGTCATCTTCGATGTCTTCTTATGGTGTTTCTTCCATCCATTCAACAAGTGTGCCTGTTCGAATACGACTTAAAGTTTCAGATCTCGCTGACAATGTAAGTAAATACATCTATGTTCTCCCGCGCAAGCTTCTGAATGATGTGCCAATGACCGGTCAAAATGGAATAAATTCACAGGTCGCAATAGTAGATGCTGTTTCCAGAATGTCAGCTCTCTTGGTTCTGGGAGGTTGGTTAAAATAGGAGAAATAGAAGTCCCCGCAAACGAACAGCGGCCATGCTTATAAAAAGCAGACCTCTCATGAAATTTAAATCATCATTATCATGTGTGTTAATTATTTCAATACGACAGTAGGCAACCACCACTAGATTTGGTATCCTTTTCACTCAAGTGAAACATAGATTAACCAATACAGCTGGTGTCCTCCCAGGAAGCCTGTAGTCGAGCTCTTACATATCTCCTGCAGGAAGACATTTATAAATCAATTATACGCACTAGCAATAAGTCCTGTTTTGTAAAAAACATCATGGCTATTTGCGGCATTGCATTTTGTGGAGTGTCTTCTCAAACGCTGAGTCCTTAGTCTATCCGCAATCATGATCTCTTCTGTTCCTCTGTCTGTATTCCATGCTTAAACCTGCCCCTTCATGTAACACGATAGATGGCGTCCTGTTCTCATATTACCAAATCGATGCCGGCATTATTCATATCCTGCTTGCATACATCTTTGTACCTAAGTAGTGGCCCGCCGCGAGACCTTTTCCTTATAGTGAAGATCCTTTGGTATTATCTATATTATAAATGCAGTGGATCCTACTTCAGCATTCATGTAAGGACCTGCTTCTTCCTGCATTTTCTAGGGTTTAGCTTCCCCGGGGCAGCGGCCGGTGCTGTGATGGGGATCGAACCCAGCAGCTTCTGGCTGTGAGCAGTGTTACTTAACCACTAGTCTACGTCGTCCCTAGTGAAAGAGCTTTACAGGAGCCAGCGACTCATAGCTGACTTTACGCTACGGACAGCGACTCATAGCTGACTTTACGCTACGGACAGCGACTCATAGCTGACTTTACGCTACGGACAGCGACTCATAGCTGACTTTACGCTACGGACAGCGACTCATAGCTGACTTTACCCTACGGACAGCGACTCATAGCTGACTTTACCCTACGGACATATATATATAATTAGCATGTCCTTACAGAACGTTCATTCTTACAACTGCCAACCTATTTATCTGTTATAAGTTTCTTAACAGTACAATATGGCATTTGCCATTACTTTCGGTACTTGATTTAGTGATCGCACTGCCAAACTGGACACGGCGGTATACGAATCTGGTACGTTAGGATTGTGAAACGGACGCTTCATCCCTAGGCCACGCTGCCTATCTCTCTCTCTCTCTCTCTCTCTCTCTCTCTCTCTCTCCAAGACACACATCCACACACGCACACACACACACATACACACACACACACACACACACACACACACATATATATATATATAAATATATGTATATGTATGTGTGTATATATAGCGTAAGTGTTCTCTAGATTCCGCACGTATTTGCAAGTGCTAAATAGCCTAGTTCATTTTTGTTTCGCCGGCCGTAGTGCATATATAAGCTAAAAATAACGTCTTGGTTCCGCATTTTGAACATATCCAGTTTTTGACAGCGCTCAATGTCAGTAGCATGTCGAATAATTGTTTCTCTTTCTTTTTTTTCTTAAGGAAAAAAGGGGGTGTTACAGGTATTTTGATTTTGTAGCTGCAAACGCAGATTTTGAAGATATCGAGGAAACATATTTCGGGTATCATTAGAAATATACTCTCATAATTTCATACCACCCCACTACTCCCTATCCGCAAGAAATAAAAAGTAGACTATCAACAACTGCATCGCCTAGTGCGTCACCTGATGGTTAATGCCGAATAGTGGTCTCGGTGTAAGACGTCGGGCTCAGGTGCTGGAGGTCGTGGGTTCAAATCACGCTGGAGATCAGAAATTGTTTTCACGGAGACTTTTTGATATTTCCCCGGAATTCTGTGTAGTAGAGATCGTACGCCCGTGTGCAGTGTAGCGCACGTTAAAAATCTCTCGGCAGTTTAAAATCGAAAAGTGTAGGCTTAACGGCTGCTGCCCAGGCAAAATTCAAATTTATGTTCAAAATCTACTCAATCTATTACGGGAAGCCGGTGCTACGGAGTTCGTGCACTGTGCTCATTGGGAAGTTATAGAGAACTTATAGAGAACTTATAGAGAACTTATAGAGAACTTATAGGGAACTTATAGAGAACTTATAGAGAACTTATAGAGAACTTATAGAGAACTTATAGAGAACTTATAGGTTAAACCGTATGCAATGACGTTGATTCTTCAACTAAACTAAACTATTGTAATATTGCTATCCATAATGAGCAGTTATCGTTGCTGTAGGAATGAGATCTTCCTTATCAAGATCCACATTGTAGTTAATAATTTAAAAAAAAAAAAAAAAAAATTTGGGGGGGGGGGGGGGTTGAGGGGAGGGGAGGGGGTTCCAATCGATACTGATGTAGGCAGAAACATATTATCTTTGTCGATGACAGAGGTCTCATTTTTACCTTTCTAGTCTGAATTTTTATTAGTTATTAATTACAACATGATTACTTTAAAGCAAAAACAGGAAATATGTTCAGGATAATCATGAGTTTTAATTGACTTGAAATTATATTTCTACTGCTTAGTAATTGTTTATAGATACATTCGTAGCTAATATCGATATCGCCCATATTTAAACGACAAGAGAAGATACGTTTCCCCAGGAGATTAATGAGAACAGTTTCTACAGCGTTCTCTCCCTTGATGTATCACGTCCGAAGAGTTATCCTTCAAAGTTTACTTTGTCGATAATTCTTTTCGTTTCTGATATTTTTTTTTTAATGAACATCCGTGCAAACCAGTACAATTGATTCCAATTAATAATTCAAACATTTGGTAAGTGTCGCTAGCCTTGAATCTATGCAATTATATTATGAAAACAATTCTGGTTTTTATGTCTACCCATCCGAGCCGGAACGTTACAGTTGGTACATGTACAACTTCCTGTGATGATGTATGTGAGGGATGCTGCAGTTAAATGAAGGTATGAACGACAGAGCTAATCCATTTATTTTTTGTGTGTTTTTAGCCGACCTGTACCTCTAAAAGGTGCCACGGTGCAGTTCCCTGCTTCGGCGGGAGCTGGATGGAGTCGGGAAGAGGATTTCTTGCTACGCTGGAACAGCTTATTACTCTGCTGCGCTGGGACAAATGCTGCGGAGTGTAGTTAACAGATATACGAGGCGTGTTCAAAAGAAACCGGACCTAACTGCACCAAGTGAACATATGTACGATGCACACAGTGACGTCACTTCTGGTGTAACCAGCACACAAGTTTGTAAAATTTCATTATCTTCCGACTCATAGTCTCGCCATGTATGATGCTCTTAACAAACCACATGACCATGGCCGGTATTACGCCATGCCACACAGTTAGTCGCCTCTTACGATACGCTCTCTGTGGTTCAGTGGAGTTATTCTTGTCCTTGTCCTACATGTGTGTTTGCTATGTAAAATGGATCGAGCAGATGATCGGCATGTAATGGTTCTATTGCGTTTCTTCAAAAGCCTTTTACTTCCCAGATTATTATGGTACCCAATTTTTGTAGGCTGGGTTGACCCCGGTGTCATTTTCTAATAGGGAAAATCCCCGATCGCTCCGCTGGGAAACGAGTGCACTAACTAATACGCTACTCTGGCGTCTCTATGAATTTTATTTCAATAGGGTCTACGACGCAACAGTGAAAGAGCTTTTTTTTTTAACGTTCGCCTTATTTCTCTAATCTCCAATGCAGTGTGCGTTGCCCTGTGGTATTTATTTTGCTCCTATCGGCCCAGTGGATCCTACTTCAGCATTCATGTAAGGACCTGCTTCTTCCTGCATTTTCTAGGGGTTAGCTTCCCCGGGGCAGCGGCCGGTGCTGTGATGGGGATCGAACCCAGCAGCTTCTGGCTGTGAGCAGTGTTACTTAACCACTAGTCTACGTCGTCCCTAGTGAAAGAGCTTTACAGGAGCCAACGACTCATAGCTGACTTTACGCTACGGACAGCGACTCATAGCTGACTTTACGCTACGGACAGCGACTCATAGCTGACTTTACCCTACGGACAGCGACTCATAGCTGACTTTACGCTACGGACAGCGACTCATAGCTGACTTTACGCTACGGACAGCGACTCATAGCTGAATTTACGCTACAGACAGCGACTCATAGCTGACTTTACGCTACGGACAGCGACTCATAGCTAACTTTACGCTACGGACAGCGACTCATAGCTGACTTTACGCTACGGACAGCGACTCATAGCTGACATTACGCTACGGACAGCGACTCATAGCTGACTTTACGCTACGGACAGCAACTCATAGCTGACTGTACGCTATGGACAGCGACTCATAGCTGACTTTACGCTACGGACAGCGACTCATAGCTGACTTTACGCTACGGACAGCGACTCATAGCTGACTTTACGCTACGGACAGCAACAGATACCTGACTAAAACCTTATTCCACCTCCAAGTGGCGGCCCTGGAAACAAACTACACCCATGCAGTTTGGCTAAGACCCGTTGTTTTTTTTTAAATCCATACAATCAGAAGGTTAACTCTTTTGTGCGCCTTGAACAGGACGTTAAGTGACGATTGCAGTAGCTGTAATCGAATCCCGTACGTGTTGATGAAAGTGTCCGTTGTCCTCCAGGCGGTTGTGCTATGCTTGGCTTCATATGCGTGTCGCTCACTACTACGGGTTCAAGTCAATCCCTCACTTCTTTAGGCAGGTGCCATGAAAACATCCCGTTTCCAGGGAGGGCTGCGAGGAAGCCGAGGTGAGGGTCTTGGCCAGTATATTTTACCTGACCTTGACTAACATGTCTGATCAGTATGTTGTTCCTGACCCGACTTTAGTGTTCCGTCCCTTGGCTAAGAGATTTATTATCTTCAGTCCTAGGACTGGTCAACAAGCTCATGGATTGTGTCCTTCCATTGCTGCCTATCCGCTGCAGCCGACTTCAGCTCAGCATACATCTTCACAGCCATATCTCCGCAAGCTTGAGACAAAAAGATATTTCGAGGTCTTTCCCTCGCTCTCCTCTCTCCGCAGATTATGTTCCAACGAGCCAAGTTCAAAGATTTATTTTTATCTTCCCTATCAACGTGTGCTCTTCTCCCATCTCCTCTAGCACCTTTTCATTTGATTTCTTTTCGGTCCAGCTCACTCTTTCCATCTTTCGGTAACACCACATCTCAAAAGCCTCCAAGTATTTTGTTGCCCTTTTATTTATAGTCCATGTTTCAGAGCCATACATTGGCACAGTCCAAACAAATGTGTTTAAGATTCTTTCCCTTAGAGACATACTAATGTTATTGGATGTAAGGATTCCTTGTTTCTCTCTAAACACTTTCTTTGCTATCACAATTCTAGATCATATTTCTCTATAGCATTGTGCATCTTCTGTTATGGTTTGACCAAGATATGGGAATTGAATTACCTGCTCGACTTCTTTCCCTTTTATGGTTACTCTTACACTGGTTTGTTCTTTGTTTATGATCATTGTCTTGGTCTACTCTGTGTTCACTTTCGTGTCATAGCTATCTGCAGTGTTGATAATTTAATTGAGCATTTTTTGTACATCCTCCTCCGTCTCTACTATAATGGCTTGATCATCAGTATATTTATTTGCTCGAGGTGTTCACCTTTCACCTTTACCCCCAGATTGCATTTCTTCATTGCTTCAGCCATCATCGCCTCTGAGTACCATCATTTCACCATTGAACAGGCCGGGTGAAAGTGAACATCCCTGTCTTACTCCCTTTCCTATAGGTACCGCGTCCGTGGGCGCCTCTCTTAATGGTATGATGGCCTTTTAGTTTTTGGTAAGGTTCTGCATCAGCCGGAGGATTGGCACTTCAATGTCGACATGGATCATCTCAAAAAAGCCTCTTCCAGGAATCTCTATAAAAATGCCTTCTCATAATCTATGAAGCAGATCTACAGGAGTCTTCCCCGATCGATAATTTTCTATGCAAGGAACTTCAATTTGCCAATTGCCTCTGTGGTGCCTGATCCTCTTCTGAACCCAAATTGATTATCTTTCAATAGTCCATCTATGTGGCTTGTTATTATGTTTCTGATTATTGCCGGGTGGAATTTTGAAGCATGTGATACCAGGCTAATTGTTCTGAAATGGTTGCATTCAGTCGCTTTAGATTTCTTTGGGAATAGGATTATTACTGTTGTAGTGTAATCCACCGACCAACTTACTGTTCGATAGATAACCGGTACCAGCTAAAAAAGTCGATCCTGCCGCTTTTAGAAGCTCTATTGGTATCTATACCTACTGATTTTGCATTTGGGATGGTGCGAAGGGCTCAGTCAAACTCATCTCGACCTATATGTGTGTCCTTCTCTCCTACTTCTTTCTCACTTGTTTTATTTGAGATTTGAGCTGTATACTTATCTTCTTCGTCATATAGTTCTGCTACGTATTCTCTTCCTTTCAGTCTGGGTCTGTAATGATGTTACCCAGTTTATCTTGTATTGCACGTGGCTGAATTCCCTTATATTGTGAGCTGGTTGGTCTTAATTTTCATTACATCAGGTTTGACCTCCCTTCTTTTTCCATTTGTTCGATTTCGCTACAGCCTTTCCCCCACTACTCATCTCTTGCTTTTTTCCACTCTCTATTTCATTTTTTTAGTTTCTTGCAAGTCTCTCTGCTTGCTTTGGTTTTCACGTTCTTTCCATTTGCGGCGCTTTTCCATTTTGTGTATTATGTCCGAATTGATTCAGGAATTCTTTACTGTAATTTCCATTTTCCCAACTGTTTTTCCTGCGGCTTCTGTCACATTATTCTTCAGCCTTTGCCATTGCTCTTCGGCCTTGTGTGGTTTCTGAGATTCGTATCAGCATTTCGACCTCCTTTTGGAATTTTGCCCTCTTTTCATCTTCCCTCAGGACCTAAATTCCACTTGGATCTCTTTGGTTGTTAATAGATTATGGATCGAAAAAGAAAGGCAAATCAGTTTAACAAATGACGTGCTGAAATTTGATGTGTTGGGCCGGAAGGTACAGATATTGCAGTCTCGATATGAACCATAACTTAACGTCACAAACTTCCTATTTAGAACGAACGCCGAAGAAGAAGAAGAAGAAGAAGAAGAAGAAGAAGAAGAAGAAGAAAAAGAAGAAGAAGAAGAAGAAGAAGAAGAAGAAGAAGAAGAAAAAGAAGAAGAAGAAGAAGAAGAAGAAGAAGAAGAAGAAGAAGAAGAAGAAGAAAAAGAAGAAGAAGAAGAAAATTGCAAATTTTATAAGTTTTAAGCCGAGCAATTGTTTAGATCACTAGCCGGACCTAATTCTGCTGTGAATCTTGCCACGTTGTAAAATTAACATTCAATAAATCATAAGTTACATGGGCAATGGGGAATTATGGTACAGACATTTACGATACGAGTACAAACATATGGTCATCCTAAATCTCAAAAACAAAATCAACCTCCTGAAAAGGAGAGATCAAAGCACATTTTTACGATTTCACACTCAACACATACAACTTATCAGTCACTAGAACAGAATCCACGCATTTTTTTTTTGGCTTAGATGTTTGCCTCACTAGTTTCTACTGGCGTAGGCTCGCGATTTCCCACCCTAGACCGTAGTCCATTAGGTGATATCAGGACGCATAAACCAGTGCTTGGATGCATGTGTGCATCTGTATGTACCTATGCTAGGTTTGTGCGTCCTCAGAAGCTAGCCCAACCAAAGTGCAATGGAAGAACCTCACCATGAGGGCGCGTGTGAAAGTTGTGCAATGGTGTGACTGTAGGACAGAGTCAAATGAAACAAAGTGAGGTAAGAGAAGAGAGAGAAGAGTCGCCCCCAGGGTGAGATCCTGAGCAGACCCGAATCCTACCAGAACATACTCCAGAGTGCCGTCTGTGCACACTTCTCTTTGAAACTGTTGAACATCAACCTTTTGAATGTCTAGTGCTTGCCAGTGTTAAGAAAGAGTTTCTTTCTCCGAGGCCAAACAAACGGAACACTTTGTACGGAACTAAACCCAAACACTAGCAGATACCACTATTTGACATTGGATCAAAGGGAGGTCTAAACCCTAACACTCGCAGATACCACTATTTGACATTGGGTCAAAGGGAGGTCTAAACCCTAACACTAGCAGATACCACTATTTGACATTGGGTCAAAGGAAGGTCTAAACCCTAACACTAGCAGATACCACTATTTGACATTGGGTCAAATGGAGGTGCCCACATGCAGCTAATTCAATAACAAACAAACCAACCATCACAAGTTACCTCCCCTTTATACATCTTGCATAAACAAAAATGACAAAACTTCGATGTCACCGAGATTGCGGAACTTGACCATAGTTGCAATGTCACGCCAAAACGTTAATAGCACCGAGGCTGCTCAACTTGAGACATGCTAATTCGGTTATTTAGTCAGCCTTGGAATGTGACGTTTCAAAGGGATTTCCCAGTGATGGCCGGTGTTTACAGTACACTGTGAGTGTACTGTGTATTTCGCTCCTTGCGGCACAGTACATCCGACATCAGCGTGCATTATTTAAAATAGGATCACTTCCTATACTGGCGTAACTTGCTGAATACGGACATATTATGTGATCGGGTTGTTAGCCATGTCAGTAACAAATTGTATCTTTCAACACCTCTCCCCTCATCCCCTCCCCGCACCATTAAGAAAGTGTCAATGACAAGAAATAAAAATAATTAATGAAAGTGTTATCAATTCTGGAGATCGTTAAATGACAAGTAAAATGACAAGTAAAGTAACACGTAAGGGTCTCGTTTAATGGCTCACCTGCCATTTTTTCCCACCTCCGCCTCATCTTTCCTCCCATACAAATAACACAAATATAGCAGTAATATAACACATATATAACCCAACCATAAAACAAATAAAACATATAATACAGACATAGCACAACAAAATATATAAATATAATAGCTGTCCATCGCTGTAGTTGAGGATCGCCGACATTATCCGTGTCACATCTTATTCTGATGTGCGTGGATGCGAATATGGCCGAACAGGCCAATGTAGGCACGAAAACAATATGTTGCATGACGGGCACATGAAGTCTGTAGAAGGCGTTGGCCATCCTGCTGTTGGTCATTTTCAGGTTTCGCTTCTGCAAGGGTCATTCACAACACGGTGGTCTTCGCTGGTATCTACAACAGCGCTTCTCCAGTGTGATCTGTTTTTGCGCAAGACATTTCTAGGAGGTGAGGTCTATCAAGACATTCCAAGCTGATGACATCCATCTGGCAACATTTAAGTGAGTCCCTCAAGTTATCTTTAAAACGTTTCTTTGGGCGCCCTCTCTCGCACCATCCCTCTCTCAGCTCGACGTAGAATAGCTTCTTCGGCAGCCGCTGGTCTGGCATACGGACGTGGTGACGAGACTGGGAGAAACTTTCCGGTGGTACTTGTCTTGGGGCTTCTACAGTGAGGAGCCTATCCATGACCAACTTCCTGCCAATGTTTCCATTCTTTGTCCTGTTCTCATCCACAGCCTTTGGTTGTTGTCCCTGTCGAATTACTGCCGGCTCAAAATCTTTATCAGTGATTTTTTTATAAAGCCCCGTCTTCTGTTAATATTAAGGTTGCCCATCTGCCATGTTTCTGCTCGATATAGAATCACCTACTTCACACTGGAGTTGAAGACACTTTGGATTTTGATCCTTTTAGAGTCATATTTTATTTTCTACAAGACAAAGACTGCGCCAGCGTGATCACCGTAGTAGTGAGAAACGCACAGATGGGGTGAAGCAGAGTACAGCAGCATGGAGGACCCCGTTCCATCTTCATCGGTACGCTCAGGATGTGAGAAAAACTACTGCAACCCGCTACTAAACGTCTTTTTCAGGGCGCACAAAAAAGAGAAAACGTACTCATTATGGGCATTCTCAACAACAACAACAACAAAAACAACAACAAATCCACGTCACATTGATAGTTATTTTAAAATATTTATAAAATTTTATGGATGTTTACGGTAGTTCTGACTAAACGCGATTTGTATCACGCTCTACCAAATCCCCGAGCGACTACTGCACTTTACAGTATCTACGAAAAATCCGAGACAACCAATCACAGGAAGGATTTAACTCTCTGAACGTGGCCCTGAAGGACGAACTCATGGCCAGAAACACAAACAAATTGGTGGCTCCGTTTATGAGGTCAAAAATAGTTAGAATGTAAGCCATGACCATGAAAAGGTTGTGGTACTTTCTGATAAAATAAAACTCGTAGACAAAATATTTAACCATGTAATGAGCGATCCTGGGAGATAAGCTGACCACATAGACAGCTATAATGACAAGCAGCATCTTCACAATCTGTCTGTCCCTTGTCGACAAGTGATTAGTGTCTTCCCGTGTCTCACATACTGCTGGAATGATAGGTTAAACACAGGGATTATGTAACCGATGTTGTCATTATTGAACACATCAGGAATAAACTCACAAGTCAGCAAAGTACTAGATTAGAATACGTTAGTTAGTTAGTCATTAAATTGGGTAGTCTGGTCATATTACATTTCCAACCTATTTTATGTCCCACCCACGCTGCCTTGTGGGATACCTGTTTATGTGAAAGGCGTTGAGTGTAAACTCTAAGAAAAAAATTGTTATCCTGTGATATCTTCAGTCGTCTCGATAATGTCTTGCAACTGACCAAATGTAGCTCAGGACGGGGCAGTGAGGTTGAGAATTTGCGCAAGCCTTCCTGACTTTAACCTAAATCACCACGCAAGACTACCATTTCAGCGGACAAAGCAAAAGGAAAAGATTATCTAAACGACTGAATAGAGAGAGTGGTCTTTATCACACATGATGGACGAACAATAAGTTAGATAGTTTGTTAGTTAGTTAGCTGGTTGATTAATTATTTAGCTATTTAGTTAGATGTTTAGTTGGTCAGCCAGTCAGTTTATCAGTTAGTTAGTTAGTAAGTCATTCAGTTAGTTAGATGGTCAGTTGGTTAGTTACTTGGTACGTTAGTTAGTCAGTGAGTCAGTTGGTTAGTCAGTTAATTAGTTAGTTTGTTAGTTAGTCAGTCAGTTAGTAGTTATTTAATTAGTTAGTTAACTGGTTAGTCAATTAGTTAGCTAGTAAGCTATCTAGTTAGTTAGTTAGTTTTTGAGCTTCGTACGCCGTTGAGCAAAGTGGGAAGCAGAAGTAGCCTGTACTTTTCCAAAGTGCGTTGAGTCGGTTGTCATTAGCTCTTGTCGCTGCAAAAGAACTTTAATGTCATCTATCCATATGTCCCATGCCGCATCTTGCCATGTCGTCAGATCTATCAGCGATCTAAGCAGCAAGTGGCAGTTGACCAAGATGCACTGATAAGATGACAGGACCAAATTGATGCTAGGGCGTCGAAGCAGCGGCGATACCTGATAGGTCATATGACAAAGGCAGGGGTCCCAATGGGATTTAGGTAGAAGTGATAGTGCCGGGACCCAAATATCGTCATAAGGGGATCCCTCTAAACACAGTTCGAGAGACTAATTTAGAAATGTTCCCAAGAATAAATTTGTTCAGTAAAAACACACCTAGGGGTTAACAGTTCAACAGAGTATTGTTATTAGACCGAGGTCACAGTCACTTCCACCTAAAAAGATGTGCACACATAAATGGTCGACGGACAGGTTAAGAGAAAGAGGATAAACACGATGTTGTTGGAAAAACTGGCAACCTATTACGCATCTTGAGTCAAACTAGGGACTTTGTAGATGAATGAAAGTAATTGGTCCCACAGCTTGTCGAACTCTAGTCGCTAGTTGTAGACAGTTCTGGTCACGTGATCTGTTTCTTGTTGTTAAAAGCTTGCAAATGCTTGCAGCATGGGCTGATGGGACTACTCACCCTGGGGGCCACTCTTCCCCTTCTCTCTCTCCTCTTACCTCACTCTGTTTCATTTGACTCTGTCCTACAGTTACACTCTTGCACAACTTTCACACGCGCCCTCAGGGTGAGGCCCTTCCATTGCACTTTGCTTGGTCTAGCTTCTGAGGCCGCACAAACCTAGCATAGGTACATACAGACGCACACATGCATCCAAGCACTGGTTTATGCGTCTTTATATCGCCCTATGGACTACGGTCTGGGGTGGAAAATAACGCGCCTCCGCCAGTAGAAACTAGTGAGGCAAACATCTAAGCAACAACAAAAAACATGGTTTAGCGGTGAAGCGTCCGTTTCACAATTCCAAAGTACTACCCGAGTAGAATCACTCTCGTGTCTTTGGCAGACAATGAATTTTTTTTTCCTCGATGTGATCGATCCTACACGCACTTAAAGTAATGGCAACCAACCGCTCTGCACACCTGCCAAGAAACTTAAAACAGCCAAATAGGTTGGCGGTTGTAATAAGTGACGTACTGTAATGGACATGCTACTTACATTCAATGTTGAATGTCTAGAGTGAGTAGGATTACTCTTATTTGTACGCCCTGAAAAGAGCATTAGCTGACGGGTTGCACATGCTTTCCTCACATCTCGAAAATGCTGATGAAGTTGAACGGGGGTACCCGTAGTTGTGTTATTTTTGGCTCCATATGCATGTCGCTCACTACTACGGGGATCGCGTCTATCCCCCACCACGTTAGCAAGCCGGCCATAAACTGTTTTCAGGGAGAACTTCATAGAAGTGAGGTGGGAGCCTTGGTCAGTCTTTTTTATCTGACCCTGACTAACATGTCAGATAAGTATGTTTTACCTGACCCTGAATAACATGTCAGATAAGTATGTTTTGCCTGACCCTGACTAACATGTCAGATCAGTATGTTTTGCCTGACCCTGACTAACATGTCAGATCAGTATGTTTTGCCTGACCCTGACTAACATGTCAGATCAGTATGTTTTGCCTGACCCTGACTAACATGTCAGATAAGTATGTTTTGCCTAACCCTGACTAACATGTCAGATAAGTATGTTTTGCCTGACCCTGACTAACATGTCAGATCTGTATGTTTTGCCTGACCCTGACTAACATGTCAGATCAGTATGTTTTGCCTGACCCTGACTAACATGTCAGATCAGTATGTTTTGCCTGACCCTGACTAACATGTCAGATCAGTATGTTTTGCCTGACCCTGACTAACATGTCAGATCAGTATGTTTTGCCTGACCCTGACTAACATGTCAGATCAGTATGTTTTGCCTGACCCTGACTAACATGTCAGATCAGTATGTTTTGCCTGACCCTGACTAACATGTCCGATCAGTATGTTTTGCCTGACCCTGACTAACATGTCAGATCAGTATGTTTTGCCTGACCCTGACTAACATGTCAGATCAGTATGTTTTTCCTGACCCTGACTAACATGTCAGATCAGTATGTTTTGCCTGACCCTGACTAACATGTCAGATCAGTATGTTTTGCCTGACCCTGACTAACATGTCAGATCAGTATGTTTTGCCTGACCCTGACTAGCATGTCAGATCAGTATGTTTTGCCTGACAAAACGTTAGTCTCTTTTGCGCTATTTGTTCCTAAACAACCAAGGGTAGAAGAAGGGACTATGAGCAGACGTTTCAGTCCTTATACTGAAAGCTTCGACATCCTGGCTGCAAAATTAGATCCGCCGATTAGCTCTTAAGATGGCAGAAGCTCGTAAACTCGTACATGAATATCTTGGCTGCAGAATCTTAAGCGAAGTGAAACTCGAGACCTTGCACCATTTTACTTCGAGTGACCGACTGACCGTCTGACAGCCCAATCAGCTTATCTTCTGACGATAGACTTTGACAGCCTAACCAGCCGAGCGTCTGGCGATAGACTTTGACAGCCTAACCAGCCGAGCGTCTGACGATAGACTTTGACAGCCTAACCAGCCGAGCGTCTGACGATAGACTTTGACAGCCTAACCAGCCGAGCGTCTGACGATAGACTTTGACAGCCTAACCAGCCGAGCGTCTGACGATAGACTTTGACAGCCTAACCAGCCGAACGTCTGACGATAGACTTTGACAGCCTAACCAGCCGAGCGTCTGACGATAGACTTTGACAGCCTAACCAGCCGAGCGTCTGACGATAGACTTTGACAGCCTAACCAGCCGAGCGCCTGACGATAGACTTTGACAGCCTAACCAGCCGAGCGTCTGACGATAGACTTTGACAGCCTAACCAGCCGAGCTTCTGACGATAGACTTTGACAGCCTAACCAGCCGAGCGTCTGACGATAGACTTTGACAGCCTAACCAGCCGAGCGTCTGACGATAAACTTTGACAGCCCAACCAGCTGAGCGTCTGATGATAATATTTGACAGCCTAACCAGCCGAGCGTCTGACGGTAGACTTTGACAGCCTAACCAGCCGAGCAAACTAGATAGCACGACTACGGTATACATACTCCCAAGTTCGTGAGTTTGTGTGAGAGGTGTTACCCACACACAAGGTCCTGTGAGACCTTGTTTGAGAACCACTATAGGAAAGCGTGTTAAGTCCCAGATTGACCAGACCGAGAAGGTCCGCAGTCTCAAAGTCTTATTCTTGGTATCCGCACTACGCTGCTCCAATATCTCTAGAGGAAACCAGGAAGTACAGGCCTAGCAGTAATCAATGAAATTATCCCAAGGTTCGTGGTATCTAGAACCAGTTCCCGTGATCTCAAGACACGACTTCCAGTAAAAACTAAGTCACAGACAATGCAAGAGCCGAGGATCAAGAATCGGAACATTGAATTTAGATCGCTAGATTGTGCTAAAATTAGAATGAGTATAGTAGTCGGAATATGTATAACCTGGATAAATGTATAGCATCGAATACACTGATGTTCATTAATTGAACACACTGAATTAATTAATGAGATTCTACAATATAGTTTGATTAAATTATATTGTATTGATATCATATTTCTTATGTGATACAATTACATTTTTGTAATTCTTAATAACAGTTGAGAGTTGTGTTTTGAGAGAGAACACAAGATGATAGGGGAGTTAATCAACTAAAGTCGCAGCAGACGAATTCTTACTCATAGTTTAGATTTCCCTATCAAGCCTGCCATGGGCTGAAAAGGTACCACCCTGATACTTGAACACTGTAGTAATATTCATTACTGTTTAGTGACAATAACAACAACAATAGCAAAGACAAATATATTATAAGCACTGGGAAGTCATATCGTCAAGATGCCTGCTGATACTTGTGCACGGGGACACAGCTGTGTCGACTGGGGCGTGTCCATAAGGGGAGGTACGTGATGTAGGGGTGTAAATAGATATCTTTCTTTGTTTAAAATCCCAACATGCCGGGTTAGAAATAATTTCGTGTCCAGTTTAACTGGGCATGTCAGGAATTTGTCTGAGTAAACTTATAACAGTCAAATAGGCTGGCGGTTGTAAGAAGCGATGTTCTACAAAAAAACCTGCTTCTTACTTACCACCATTTCTCTGTGTACAGAAAGCACTGACAACGTTACTATACTGTAAACCTGTCATAGTTGAACACATTGTATACAGATACACAGACGCATCCATACACTGGCCACCACGTCCACATTACAAACAGATACACACACGCATACATACACTGGCCACCACGTCCACATTACAAACAGATACACACACGCATACATACACTGGCCACCACGTCCATATTACAAACAGATACACACATACATGGGCTGGCCACCACGTCCATATTACAAACAGATACACACATACATGGGCTGGCCACCACGTCCACATTACAAACAAATACACACACGCATCCAGGGGCTGGCCACCACGTCCACACTACAAACAGATACACACACGCATACATGGGGCTGGTTACCACGTCCACATTACAAACATATACACACACGCATACGTGCATTGTCCACCACGTCCACATTACAAACATATACACACACGCATACGTGCATTGTCCACCACGTCCACATTACAAACATATACACACACGCATACGTGCATTGGCCAATACGTCCTGATATGGGTTAAATGACTACAGTCTGCAATGGAAGGAAGCATACCTTCGCCATCAGAATCCAGAAAGGCAAACTTTTAAGTAAACTAATAAAAAGTGTCCATAACGGAGATCAGATTCATATTTCTGATCCAAGCGAAGCATAGGACCAGAGCTACAGCTGGTCATTTTGTTGTTGTTGGTATTGGTGATGGTATTGTTGTTGTTGTTGCTTTTCAAAGCTACTCGTGCTGAGTTAACTCTTGACAACCTTTCTTTGATAAAGGGTTGCAGTCGCTCTTCTAGTATCACGAAGCGTGTTCGAGAAGGTGATGTGGGGTACTCTTGCCTATAATGCAATGTTTCTCACTAAGCTCATCCATCACTATGTGGACACAGTCAACCCCCATATCGTTGGCAAGACTACCCTAACACAACCTGTATCCAGTATCACGAACGGACGACTACGTAAAGTGGGGTCTTGATCAATACGCTTCACCTAACCCGGATTATTCTTCACTCTCCCTGGCCCCTGCAGACGAAGCCTGCATCCAAGAACGTGCGGTGGCGGTTTCCTGCAAATATATTTGAATTATAATATTGCTAGCCCCATCCACAATCTTCCTTAGTCACCCTTTACGACATATCCACAAGGCTACAGTTACAATATTTGATCAACTCCGTTTAACACTCTGGCGTGTCATCTGGTTACTTACGTGACTCAAATTGTGGAGATTGTGAAAGACTTGACTTCACGTTTCTTGACCGGAAGTGTGATGATCGTTTAAGGTGATATATTATAACCACTGTAGAAACCACGATGACCACAAAACAGACGACGGGCCAGATGATACCAGAGAGATTATAGTACAGAAACAATGGCTTCTTGTATCGGTTGAAGAAGTCGTTGGTGTAGTAGATAGCTATGGTTTCATTGTAGTGATGGCTGTAGACCCAGGATATGTCATAGATACAGTACATGACAGAGAACCAGCCAAACACCAAGAGCGAGATGAAGAGGCATATTATAAACGAGCTTCTCGGGGTAATGAGCCACTTGACTTTGAACGGAATACTTACACACAAACATCGCTCTACAGCCACGTAAGCTGCTAGCACAATAGATACGTAAGTGGAGAAACAGGTCAGGTAGCTGAATGCCACCACTGAAATATTTGACCAGCTCTCCGCAGTCGCTGGAGCGCATAAACCAACAGGGCCAGACAGTCTTTGCAGTGCACAACCAAGACATTTTACCAGATCCCATATTGAAATTGCTGTCATGGAGACGGCGACGCTGTCCTTGAATTTTTGCTTGGTGAACACGATGATGGTCAAAACGTTGGTGACAACTCCAACATATGAGATGATAAAACTCAGAGTTAAGTCGATTAATATTTCTGCCAATCGTCTGGCCCAACTTCTAACATAGATGTCTTCAGGAACGAACTCCTGTACCGATGTATCCATAGGGACTAGACAACTGTCAGTATAATTAATTGCTGCGTGTGTGTATACAAGAGCTGCCACGAATTCTATAATTCCTGTAGGAGATAGTCGCAGAGATTTAGCATTAGAAATGTTCACTTGTGCCAATATTTGGAGAAACAAATATATAATCACTTCAGCCAATGATCGAAGAACAGATCAATACATGCCAATCAGTGATTCTTGACGCATATTTTAATCTTTTTTTAATGTATACCTCTTCTAAACTATTAACGGAACAATCGAGTCATCTGAACATGTTACTCCATGGCCATGACCTTCTATACAACGTTGTGCAGATTAATTTACAATGCCCTTCGCGAAATCAATAACTGCCCCGTTTGATGGCAAAGTGCAATAGTCGGTAATAGCTTCAGAACACTGTAGTTTGTCATGGTTACCATATTAAATTAGGTAATTATTGTGTTTATTCTTTCTCATTCTCCCTTCTTTTCCACTCGATAGTGATCTTTACAATGACCATAAGGCTTATCCTTTGCTCCCGGATATATAATTTTAGTCATTATATTCCCATCTTTTAATTGCTACTACATTAACTTGGCAGATTGTTAGTTCATTATACTGGGGCGTGAGAGTGCACTACTATCATTAACCTGCGTACTGTTTGCACATCATTGTAACTAATACCAACTGTAGAGACTACTCTTTTATCTTTCGATATTGTACAGGTACATTAGATTTGAAGTCATATGTCTGCTACATTTATGAATATCGAGTTTAAGTTTTCATAGTGCTGGCGCATTGATTCCATCCTTGTTATCTCACCTGCTCTAACAGTCATGTAATTCTTATTTGCTTTTAGGAACGTATTCACATTGATCTGTCAAGCTGCAGCAGCGACCTTATTTCTGAGCTAATTAATCATCTTCATTGATTAAAATCTGCATCAGATATGAAGATACTAGTAGCTTGACATAGATACTTAGACATTCACACACAAACGTTTTTATGGCACAGTTCCTCATTGAACGACAGACAATGTTAAGACCGATGTGTAGAAACTTGAGTCTAATACATCAGAAGCTCAATTAGAGAAACAAGATAGAAATACTGCATGATCTCAGATAGTTTTTTAGCAGTGTAACCCGACATGCATCAGAATCATCAGATAAGAGAAAAACAAAGGTATGTTATTAATGTGTGCGTGTGTGTGTGGATGTATATATATACAGTCAGACAGACAGACTTACATATATATAGACAGACAGGCAGATAGACAAATAGATAGACAGACAGACAGACAGACAGACAGACAGACAGACAGACAGATAGATAGATAGATAGATAGATAGATAGATAGATAGATAGATAGATAGATAGATAGATAGATAGATATAGATAGATAGATAGATAGATAGATAGATAGATAGATAGATAGATAGATAGATAGATAGATAGATAGATAGATAGATAGATAGATAGATAGATAGATAGATAGATAGATAGATAGATAGATAGATAGTAACAGCAGTAGTGGTTGTAATAGTAGTAGTAATAACAGTAGTAGTAACAGTAGTGGTAGTAGTAGTGGTAGTAGTAGTAGTAGTAGTAACAGTAGTGGTAGTAGTAGTGGTAGTAGTAGTAATAGTAGTAGTAGTATTAGTAGTAGTAGTAGTAGTGGTAGTAGTAGTAGTAGTAGTAGTAGTAGTAGTAGTAGTAATAGTAGTAGTATTAGTAGTAGTAGTAGTAGTAGTAGTAGTAGCAGTAGTAGTAGTAGTAGTAGTAGTAGTAGTAGTAGTATTCTCAAAAGAAGAAGAAGAAGAAGAAGTAGAAGGAAAAAAGAAAAAGGAGAAGAAGAAGAAGAAAAAGAAGAAGAAGAAGGAAAAGAAGAACAAAGCAAACAAGAATCAGACTTCAGTCACTGATCTATCACAAATCAGCCAATGATCTATCATAACTAAGCCAATGATCTACCATAACTCAGCCACTGATCTATCATCTCAACCAGTGATCTATCATAAATCAGCCACTAGTCTATCATAACTCAGCGAATGATCTATCATAACTAAGCCAATGATCTACCATAAATCAGCCAATGATCTATCATAAATCAGTCAATGATCAATCATAAATTAGCCAGTGATCTATCATAACTAAGCCAATGATCTACCATAAATCAGTCAATGATCTATCATAAATCAGCCAATGATCTATCATAAATCAGTCAATGATCTATCATAAATCAGTCAATGATCTATCATAACTCAGCAATGTTAACTGTCCATGTTGTCCACTTGTCTGCCATTACCAATTCCAATGATTTAATACCGATCTGAAAATGTCTCAAACTTGTTCTGGGATTCTAAATTAATATATGAACGCAGAAAATGCTAGCTTTTTTTTAAGCCAGTGTAAATTTGGTTTTTCTTTGTCAGTCACTTCACGCAAGATCGCCATACTTTCAGTGCTATCCAGACAAATAACTGCTATATCCTTTTACAAAATATAATGCATTTTTTATAGTAACAAATATGTAACTTCGGATAACACTAGAAGCATAATAGGGATGTGTGAAACTGATGGACAAAATGACATTCCAAAATGACAAATGTCAACAGTTATCGGTGTTGTTTCAAATCCCTACATAAAACAACAAAGAGTAATTTGAAGTGTATATGTGTGTGTGTGTGTGTGTGTGTGTGTGTGCTTGCGTATATATATATATATATATATATATATATATATATATATATATATATATATATATATATATATATATATATATATAAATATATATATATACCACTTTAAAAAACATATTATCCAAAATATCACACATTACTCAATTGCCGCTAATAGTTTCCCAACTCACTTTGCTCATTGTAAAGCGGAGGAAGCTGTCAAGATTTAAAATTACCGTTCTTGTGCAAAATTTTGTCAATAAATTGCAAGGCAGAAATTGGTTGAAAAGTGGCTTTAATGCAAATACAATGCATATTACATATAATTTTTGCCTTTTGGCGCATTCTCCTTTGTAAATGCATTATTTGAGTAATTATCTATAACGGATCGCTATTGGTGAGAGAGAAAGCGGCTCACATTCTATGCTGTGCACGTCAAAGAAACATTGACATTCGAAGATAAAAATTAGCTAAGTCCCTGTAAGGGTTCTAAATGTACAATTTTAGAGGTAAGGAAAGTTCTGTCCAGCAGTGACCTGCATGGAGACCAGAAAGAAGAAGCCTCTCGATCATGAAAAATGACAACAAGCCATTCGTATGTTGTTTGTCTGCATGTTGGTTGAAAATATGTAATTTTTTTAAAATAACCTCTTCTACCCCATGGCAAAATAGAAACAAGTAAGATCACGTTATTCAAATGATCTCCCCTGGTTTCACACAAGAAAATCAGATAATGTGTGTTAACTTACTTACCCATCCTAGTGTGCCATTTAACACAATTGTGAGCATAAGTCGTAGTTCTTAGGGACAAGTGTGTTTCGTCAGTTCTTGTGAAACTCTTGTTTTTGTCACATTTCACTGATGCCATTTATTTGTCTCCTACGTGGTTTTCCTTGTGCCATGTAGCGAGATCTGCTTGAGTTGTAACCGTACAATGATCAAGTTGAATTCACATGAGATGACCGAACCATGTTACTTTCTGTCTTAAAGTGTATTCAGCATAAATGATAGTTCTCATCCTTGTTTTAATGTCCTCAATTCTCATTGTTTATGTCCTGGGGGCATCAATGTCCGTCCTTCTACCTTTCAATCCACTCGTTGACCTTGTTTACGGACCAAATTTGGCATTGATAGCGCAGAGTTGCAATAAATATACCATTGATCAATCGTTGCTTTATTGACAAGCTGATGTACAGGTGTTCAAGTATTCAGTACAGAAGATGATTTCTCACATATAGTTTCCATTTCTCTATCAAGCCATCTTTTTCTGTCAAACTACTGTTGACACTTGTGTTTTAGTAGATGTTAATGTTCTGGACGTGCTGTGATTTTTTACTCCTGACACTGCCTTTCCTCGCCTTAAACAAAACTTATCATATTTAAGTTTTTCACATTTCGTTTTAATTTTGAATAAAAAATATATAATTAACTTTTCTTGTTTTCGTTCTCATCGTGGCGCTGGCTATTCACTTCTCTATGTTGCATGAGCTTCTATTCACCAAGCTGGCATCTTCGTCTTTCTGGGATATCACTCATGTTCAGGACCTTCATATCACGCTTACACACTTCTTTGGACCTCCCCTGTGGTTGGCTGGCTGTTCTTTTGAGATCCGTCAACTGTCTCTAAAGGATATCTACGGGAACGTGGTCATCTTCCATGCAGCGAACATGACCAAGTCATTGTAGTCTTTGCTGCACCAGGAGAGTGTACATTATTGTGAGACCGATGCGAGAGGGCAGCTCTGCATTTGTCACTCTGTACCTCCATATAATTCCAGTAATGGACCGCAGGCGCCGTAGTTGGAATGTGTTGTTGTTGTTGTCACGGATCCAGCAGCATCCGGGTCCTTCCGCCCGATGTCATGTAATGGTATCTGCACGTGTTTATCAGTTGTTGTCTACTGCCGTACAAAGTGGTCCATGCATCTGGTCACGCAGGAAGAAGCGTTTTCCTAAAATCATTGAGCGCTGAGCACTCAAAGAGATGATGATCAACGGTTCATATTGGTGTGTACACAGCTGGCACTCAGGAGTATGTTGTGGTTGGATTATGTTCAGATGTTTGTTTAGGGGGCTGTAATGGGTTCTAACTTAGAAAATGGTGCTTTGATCTTTTCTTGTGAGTTGATTTGCACTATCATTTGGACTAGGACTTGCCATATATCTGTAGACCTCCCTTTCAGTGTTTCCCATAGCCCATCTATTCAGCGAAGTTTCTTTGTTTGCTGATCCTATTAGCTGTTTGGCTTAGACACATCTTTGAACCTCACCTGTGGTTGGCCAACTGTTCTTTTGTCATCCGCCAACTGTCCATAGAGGATATCTATGGAAATGTGACCATCTGCCATGCAACGAACACGACCAACCCATCGTCTTCGATGTCTAAGGCGAGTGTACATACTTGGGAGACATAGACGATAAGGCATCTCCATCATTGTCACTCTGTCCCTCATGAAATACCAAGAATGAATCGCAGGTGCCGTAATTGGAAGGTGTTAAGCCTGTGCTTTTGTTTGATAAACTTTGTCCACGTCTTGCTGCCATATAATAACGTGCCGGCGACACATGTATTGTTCACGATGGCTTTAGTTTTAATTGTGACTCTGATTTTTCCAAACCCACGCTGTGATGCGAGCAACTGCAGCTGTCTCTTGTAGGGTCTACAAAGAGTTTGACGTTAATGAAAGATCCCAGGTACATGGATTGGTGCATAGCTGCCAGTTTATGGTTATCGATGTTAATAGTTGGCGTGGCATCTACTTCTTGTCCCGACAAATTTGTTTTGTTGAGACTTATTGCAAGACCAAAATCTTTGTAAAGCATTGAAGAAGCGATCTATCAAACTCTGAAGTTCCAGCTGAATGTAGGTGACAATTGCACCCATTAAGCCTACTCTTTTCAATTTCCAACTGCAAAGGAATGTTTAACGTCTTCGACATTGAACACGGGAGTCCGATCTCGCTACCCAGAAATCAGGGGAATTTTTACCAGAAGATCCACGGGATAAAAATCCCGGTCTCCACCGTGATTAGAACACACGGCATCCAGCATCCGAGGCAGACCCTTTACCTCGAGACCACTGAGTCCCCCTGACGTAGACATTCACGACTCCATCCTCAAGCACTGATATAACAATTGAGGTCCTAGAGGACCAGGCATCTAGATTATGTCTTTACATCAAGTGTACAAAACCAGAATTTATTGTTGATGGCAATCCTGTCAACTCCACTGAATGAAGATTGTATTTACCTTGACGGCACACACAACTCTAATGATTGTATTTACCCTGACAGCACACACAGCTCTGATGATTGTATTTACCTTGACGGCACACACAACTCTGATGCACGAAGCAGCGTGGTAATTATTCGAAGAGTGTCGGCTGGACTGTCGTCCTAGATCGAGCCTCGAGTCCTTCACTGAAAATCAACCTGTGTCGTCCCAATCTTGCCGTACGGTTCCAAAACCTGGTCTATTCTGTAGCGCGATGAGAAGTCTTCCATATACTTTACACGTGTCAAAGACGTATTACTGCGACCGACTGATTAAACCGGATCTCAAACGTCGATAATTAGTAAAGTAGACGCAAAACCTTCTCTGCGGATAGCAATAGATGAATAGACACTGGGACAGGTCAAGAGGTTCAACTATATTTGAAAATATCGTAACAACAGATGGAAGATTTGACATGGAAATCAAGAATATTGATGACCAAATCTATTTTCACGAACACGAGTCGTATGTTGTCCATCACAAGTGATGAAGACCACTCTCTTTGTTCAGCCGTGTGGACAGTCGTATCTCTTGCTGTGTCCGCTGAAATGGGTGACTTACGCGGTGATTTGGATTAAAGTGAGGAAGAAACTGCGCCTTTTGTCAACCTCACTCACAGAGCCTAAGCTACCAGTGGCAAGACATTCATCGAGATAGCATAGGATCCAGATTTTGCCTCAGGGTTACCACCGAAGCCTTTCCGTAAACATGTAACCCGCAGCGTAGAAAGGTGGGATGACATCTAACGCAGTTTGTCGTGCCTTTTCGATAACCACAAGAGGTCGTATGGACAACACTCAGCGTGTGAGTGAGTCTGGCATCTCTCCCCAGCTGTATTCAGCTCATCATAGTAGCATCTAAAATTCCCACACGCCAAATTCGTGAAGGTGAACCGGCATAACTAACCCGTGAAATACGACACAGGTATAAGAGTAGTGCCATTCAGCCGGCGACCAGACCAGAATAAACGGATGGAAGAAATCACAAAAAAGAACGAAATAATAAGTCCAGACGGAAAACAACACCACGTTTCCGTGAACACAAGTGTAAGTCGTCGACTAGTGTGAATTCCAGGCAAATCCGTGGTTTAGCGGCATCCATAACGATCCAAAACAGTAGAGAAATGTAGACTCGCAGCCAGTTATGGCGCCATGCAACAAATAATAAACCACACATTAAAAATGAGAGTGGCAAGGTGTAATTTACATTTATCTTTTGTGTATGGGGTAGAAATGTAAGCAATGAACTGTTGAAGAAGAGAATTGGAACTTCTAAAATCCATATGTATAGAAGAAGGGGACTTATCTCATGGAAAGGAGTGAGAACAAATAAGGAAGTCTTAGAGATATTATAAGTGCAGATAGAATTGATGAACGAAATCTTCAGATATTTTTGTGACAATAAAATTTTAAAAAATATAAAAAACCATACTGGAAGGAAAGGTGGAGTGCAGCCATCCCAGAGGTAAACAGCGCTTCAAGTGGGAGATTAACATCAAACAACGGACAAGGCAAAGCGTGGCAAAGCTTGACAGAGGACGTTGGAAAACCATTCCAGTCGATCTTCGATGTAGAGATGGCACTTGAGCTTGGCTGAATAGACAATTTGTTAAATATTTTTTAAAGAAATTAGGGGAGCCCACATTTATTTGCCAAATTATGGACATGAACAATGTAACACATTGTGACAACAATTGTCATTTGGTCCATTTTTGTCAAAATAAGTTCTATCAAATGTTGAATGAAACGCAACGTAACAATACTGTCTAAATTACAGGACGATGAAATGAAATATCTCAGAATTTAAAAATGTGAATCATTAAATGCTATGTGCATTCAGTTTTATTGTATGGAGTAGAAACCTGGACCCTGGACTACTAGAGAAGAGTGCTGAAGCCTTTGAAGTGTGGGTATTCAGAAGACTTGGACGAGTTTTTTGGAAAGATAAGAAAACAAATAGTGAAGTTTTTGAAACAGCTCAAGGGGGAGAAGAGGCTTCTAAATGAAATAAATAACAGGAAAATAAATAATTAGTGACAATCTGCTGAAAGTTGTATTGAAGAGAAGAGGATAGGGAAAGGTAGCAGAGGTACAGATGGATAATCAACATCAAGATGTGGTCGGGACACAGTTTGACTGAGTGTGACAGGGGTCATAGACAGCTGGAGATCCATTGTCGCCAACCTCACATTTGGAGACGGCACTTAATGATGTAGGAATGAAGTGATTTTTTTGACGCAACGGGACGTAACTGTGAAAATAATGTATTGATCTGTCAGAGTGATCTGCTCAAGATTACGCCGAGATGGAATGAGGAGATGTTTGTTATCAGTTATGTTTACCGCACAAACATTGTTTTCCTGTCAGTTACATTTTGCTCCTGTTTAACACGATCACTTTAATGTAATGGCATTTTCAACTTGTGTCTTGTTGCTTCGACTTATCGATTAATGTGTTATTTGGAACTTGTAACTACAATACAAACAACTGAAGTAATTGTTATAGACTACTGACAGTACTGACTTAGACTAGAGTAAGACTAGTTAAGTTATTTTAGAGTTTAGTATTATAAGTATACTAATACTATAAACTTTAGCAATAGTATTACTATTAGTTGTTAGTTATTATTTAGTTGTTAGTTTTTACATGATGATGATACTCATATTCACCTGAATTACAATTACTATTGTTTAAATTTAAAATTGTGTATTGTAAAAGTTTGTAAGACAAAATTAATATTATTAGAATTTGCTGAGTTGTAGGAATTGAAATTTTCGTTAATCATCATAATATGTTCATGGTCTTATTTATTTGAATCTAATAATGATAATTTGTTTGTGCTACATGAGACTGAGAGAGGCTGGATTTGCCCATATATGATACAAGGAAATAGCATTTATGACTGAAATCATAAATGTCTTCTGGTCTAAAACTGCAATTGATAAACTTTTGTTCAAGTTGTGTGGCCTTGCTTAGTTATTTTGTATTGTCAGTCCATGTTCTTACCAAATCTTTGTTGTCATCAGTTCTTATCTTACTTACACTGTGATTTGTCTCTAATGGGGACTTTCCTATCTGTGATATTATAACGTGTCATCGTCTTATACATTTTAAAGCGTGTATGTGTTTGAGATTAATAGAAAATGATATACATGTGGTTTATATGTACTTCAAGGTAGAAGAGAAACAATGGTGTTGTCAGAAAAAGGAAGGAGCCATCTATACTAAATGGTAGAAAAGGGGCAGTGAAGTGAAAGGGCAAAGTAGACTATAACAAGTTTTTCAAAGTACAGCCACATACAAGAAAAAGAAGGCACAGCCACAAATTAATTAAAGAAAGGTCCAGATTAGATACTACGAAATATTTTGTTAGTCAGAGAGTGGTAAATGCTTGGAATACATTGCCATAGGAAATAGTGTAGGCAGAGTCAATTAATGCATTAAAGAATAGATTGGACGTGTATAGTTTTTAGATCAAGTGAAGTAGAAAACTGGTTTTATACACTCTACAGTCTTTTAAACCAGTATGAACACGTTACGTTAAATACTATTACTTTTTAAAAATAAGTCACTAGATCAATAATTCTTACTTCAGAAGTCTGGAACTACTTTTGTTACTATTTAAATCCATTCCTGCTTTCACAGCATCGTGGACCCTTGGGGATCAAGTTACTGTTGGTTCCGAACCACTGCTTCAGATAATATCCTTGCTAACTTTATTGAATGCTGAGATACCAAGGTTTATGCTGATGCTTACATACAAGATTACATACTACAAGATTACATACTACAAGATTACTTGACGGCTGTGGTATGCTGTCTACACAGAGAGCAGATGATGATAACCAGTACCTGTTTGTGGCCAAGATTGATAATGCTCGCAATGTGTCCAACATCCTAAAGGCCATTCATTTTAAGGACGTAAGTACCTTTACAGTAATTCAAATAGAAATTGCATGTCTGACGTCATTTATTGAATACTTGTGATATTCCGTAAGTATTTAAAACTTAGTTCCTCAAAAAAACAAATTTGACTTGTCTTAGCCACTTCTCTTAAACCATAACAAAAACAAGAGGCTGTGAGGGTACTGGGGATTAACCCTTACGATCCTATACCGCTGATGTCCTGAAATCCTATACCTCTGATGTCCTGAAATCCTATACCTCTGATGTCCTGAAATCCTATACCTCTGATGTCCTGAAATCCTATACCTCTGATGTCCTGAAATCCTATACCGCTGATGTCCTGAAATCCTATACCGCTGATGTTCTGAAATCCTATACCTCTGATGTCCTGAAATCCTATACCTCTGATGTCCTGAAATCCTATACCTCTGATGTCCTGAAATCCTATACCTCTGATGTCCTGAAATCCTATACCGCTGATGTCCTGAAATCCTATACCGCTGAAATCCTATACCGCTGATGTCCTGAAATCCTATACCTCTGATGTCCTGAAATCCTATACCTCTGATGTCCTGAAATCCTATACCGCTGATGTCCTGAAATCCTATACCTCTGATGTCCTGAAATCCTATACCTCTGATGTCCTGAAATCCTATACCTCTGATGTCCTGAAATCCTATACCTCTGAAAGCTGCTTGCTCTCATTGCGTTCGTTTCTTGGTTACTCAACCAATCATTGCCTTCTGGTTTGAATTCGTATCTAAGGAGAAAGTATAGATGAAGTATCGAAAACGGCTTGGAAGTTAAAACCAGTGCATTTTCATCCACAAATAAGTGATCTCATAGTGAACGAGCAGGGCCGTCAAGACGGAATCTGTTCGATTTATTTGATAAGTTAGACTTTGATTGTGATGATAATCAATCAGATATTGAGATAGAGAGTATCATCGATGAGCTAGATCTATATCACAGCAATGGTATCGTTAATGGTTGAGTCAGTTTACACTGTCAGATAGCCAGCCCCATGCCCATCTCACCCCCAGTGTCTTCCATGAAATGTTCGGCAAGCTTGTAGTGTCCATTTCTTTGCTCCCACCTGGACCTTGGCAATACTCAGGATGAACAGA
Source organism: Ariolimax columbianus (assembly GCA_036924085.1). Lineage (NCBI taxonomy): Eukaryota > Metazoa > Mollusca > Gastropoda > Stylommatophora > Arionidae > Ariolimax > Ariolimax columbianus. The sequence goes on along the minus strand of JAVGWX010000015.1, from coordinate 8,220,148 downwards.
AGATGGATGACTCCGGTAAAGGGCAGTGGGTCAGTCAGTTCTTGTGTGGCAGCAATAATTCAAGCTAAATAATAGGTAATGAGGAATCAAACCACTTGTCAGAGGCGCCTTGCTCCAAGAGAGACAAGAGTTAAGGGATTCAGACCACTAAACACTCCTCAAATATGGCATCCTTAACCTGCCTATCTTTGGTCTACATTCCGCAGTCTACTTTGGAATAAAGAAAACACATGTTAATTGAATTAACATAATGTTAATTTTTTTACTTGGCTATAAAAAAAGCATACTTAATATTTTCACTTTACAAACATTTTATTTTAAAATGTAACATCTAAAGTATATTTCTGAAAGTTTGAATATATGTCTGAAAACGGGAACAAAAAGACATATTGAGCTAAGATTTTAATTGAACATTCTATGGCTGATTTGTAGATCAGGACAATTTATATCAAGTTATGTCTTTCACTTTCGGAATTATTAGCAAAAATCATTTATCTATACCATCACACACGTGGTTAAAATTGTTTAGCCTAGCAAGGGGCACGACTAAATAATTACGAAAATAGGAATTTTTATCTCCTAACTAATGTTGGCATGTGAGATTCCGTGTGGGGTGTTTGAGTATGTCATTTCCTTCATGAGTTATGGGCATGTGATTATATGGTTGCACGAAGAATATTGTGTATACGCAAATACTAAGATGATGAACTGACATCATAACCAATTTTGACGACAGCAAAATTCAAAATCTTAAATTTTCCTTCTATTGTATGAAAATGTGATTCAAAATGCAAACCAGGGTAACACCCCTGTTATTGGTTGGAGGGTTATGCTTGTTGTTAGGGAAATACAGTCCTAGTATTTTATGTTGATATTGTCACTGCAATGTTATCAACATTACCGCATACTTTTTGTCATTCAGACAGCCATTATGTTTGCCGGTCCTCTGGGTTTGAAAGTCACAGTTGAGGATGCCAAATGTGTTCAGGCTAATGCCTTCATTCAAGAGGCCATATTTCACCATTACAACATCAAAGCTGACCAGCTGGCCTTCAAAATTAATCTTACAGTCCTACTAGTAAGTCTCAGGATCTTCACTTTATTTTGGAAGAAATGTAAATTGTTTTTGTAAGCCGATAGCGATAGGTTTTCTCAAGAAGATGTAGTTAAGTGAAGTTTGTTTAAATTACATGTCTTTAAGCTAGAATTATACAATTTTTATCATTTCAAGTCAGGATAAATTAATCCTATTAACTGTTATTTCACTTAAATATGTTAGTTAAGTCATCTCCGTGATCCTTTTCTTATTTTCTCCTCTTCTATCGCTTTGGGTGTAGAGGTACTGTTTTTGTATATACTCACAATAGTTTTCAAACACATGATTGGCCAGCTGTGTCTTTGCCTGATGAGGGTGCCTGCCTCCTTCGTGCAAGCTACTGTTGAGTAGGAATTGTACCTTTATAATGTTTTCTTGGGCAGCAGCCAACAGCCTGTTCTTTTAGAATTTCCACTACCAATGTTTTTTATTTGTGCACAGTGCGTACTTCCGTCTCCAATAGGACTAGGCACTGATCTCACCTTCCTTAAGATCAGGAGATGCTTGTAGTATGGGGGATCCAAACACCCAAACGCTTCATACTTTTGTTCGTTTCTTGAGAGGCGAGAGCCTTGCCTCTCACATATAACAATTTCAATACACGACAGGGTAACATGGAGAGTGACAACAAAAAATGTATTCACTTTATAAGTAAGTGCGTACTTGGAAAAGAACGTTAAAAATATAATCTTGTATGATAACTGGTGTGGAACTGTTGGATGAAACCAGACTATCAACAGTGGAACACAAGGTGAGGTGAAGATTCTGGCATTGGATAGGATGCACAGCGAGTAAACCAGTTGATATCGTTACATGACTCTGCGCTGAAATAGAGGTAAACATAGTACACACTGAGAACTCGAGGCAGAAGACAGCGTTTACCTTATTTCCCTATTTCTCAAGGTGGTGTGCATTGCATTATCTTTTTATTTTGCGCCTGTCAGCCCAGTGCATTTGATTTCGGCATGCATTTTATGTAAGGGTCTGCTTTCTCCTTCATTTTCAAAGGGTTTGCTTCCCGGGATAATGGCTGGTGCTGTGATTGGGGAGCAAACCCAACACCTTTGGGTTGTGAGCCGTGTCACATAACCTCTAGTCCACGGCGTCCCTACTCAATCATTTTCACTTGATCAGTCTGCGTAGCCTGCTCAGGATTAGGTGGCAGGACAAAGTGCCTAACTCTGAAATTCTTAGCGCTACTAACATGTTAAACATCCATAGACTTCTGAAATTGATTCAGCTACGATGGAAAGGACATGTTGTTTGCATGCCAGATAAGCGCATCACCAAGCAGCTGTTATATGGTGAGTTCAAAACAGGCAGACACTTACCAAGAGGGCAGAGAAACGCTACAGAGACCCCTTGAAAGTGTCTCGGAAAAGCTTCAGTATTGATGTTGGGAGATGATTGCACAAGACCATTCCATATGGTACGCTCATATCACTGCAGTTGCTCAGATCACAGAGAATACAGCCACCGTGGAGGCTCAGCAAAAGCGTGCTGCCCAAAAAACAAAATTCACAGCGATTCCACTGCTGGCTCCTGAATGTGTTCCCGAATTGGTATTTACAGCCATCAGAGAACATATTTTGCAGCAATAGTCTGATGCTATCACCATCTTCGCTTGCGATGGGCAACTATTGTTATTAATATTAACATGCCAGTGAAGCCGGTTTTCCTCATGTTCTGAACATTGATCTTTTGTTTCCAGGAATGTCTGACAATATTTGGCAGCAGTGCTGTGCCTACTGTAAGCACAAGTCTGAGGATGTGTTATGCTGGATATGGGTGCCCTCTCATTCTCATGTAAGTGCTTTATCGGGAAAAAAATGTTATTATAATCCTAATGATTTTTCAGAGCTGCTTAGACCTTATGATATCTCGAAATAGTTTATCAGATGAGTTCTTTGCAAACAGCTGCCAGGATGTTGTAGTTAACATTTTTTTTTTAAATGTTGGTTCCTGTATTAATCAATTTTGATTTCTCCCTTGATATTTTCATCCACGCTTCATCCCACATGTGCATCCACTGGTACAATCGGATCCCAGGCGTTGAAATCACATGACACACGTGCCTGGATAGCATTTACATCATGTTACACGATCGCCACCTGTCTCTATTCAGGCACTTGGCCTGACTTCCCTAGGGTGTCCCGGCCCACTAGCTCTTGAAGCATTTGATGGACATTACGGGTGGTAAGCAACCTCTCTTACATGATCTCGACCCTGCACCTCCTGGTTGGGTGTCAAACAGGAATGACTTCACTCTCACTGTGTGCAGCCTGGACTACAACTATTCATCGTGTATACAGTCGCTTACAATGGACAATAACTTAATCAGATAATAATAATGAATGTTCGCTTAGGCGTCTGATGCCCATTGCATCAGCTGACTACATACTTGTTCCTCCCAAGTAATGAGCCCTTTGATTCATATAAGGACAACACAGAATATGTGGTCCAATTTGTTCCACCCAAGTAATGAGCCATTTGGTTCATATAAGGACAACACAGTATATGTGATTCAATTTGTTCCTCCCTGGTAATGAGCCCTTTGCTTCATATAAGGACAACACAGTATATGTGATCCAATGTGTTCCTCCCCAGTAATGACCCCTTTGATTGACACAAGAGCAACACAGTATCAGTGGTCCTATTTGCTGTTCCCGAGGAATGTGCCCTTTGATTCCCACAAAGGCACACAGTATTAAGTTGCAATTAATTATGGCCACTACTTCCATACTGTGCAGCTGGCTGGCTTGTTGAGAACTAATCTATACAGAATATATTTAACATTCACTTTGGATCTATTTGCCCCCTCAGGCTAGAAGAAGATGGGGTTCTCACAGACTGTAGCATCAAAACTTTGGAGCCAGACGAAGTTTTAGATTTTGATTTCTGCAACACTAATGTGGTGAATAAGATAATTCTGAAGGTGGGTTGTGTGTGTGCATGTTTGTGTGAGTTTTATTACTTTTTACTTTTATTAGTACGAGGTATTTTATTTAACTCATTCATTTTCGCGGGCCGAAACATTGGCTTCCGGATTTTTCCAGAAAACCTAACAGCCGCTATATCACAAAATCACACATTTTCCCATTCCTAGTTCTATTAAATGTTTTATTTTAGTTATTGGGCGGAAGTCCAGATTTTGTACTTTTTATTTCCGGAAGAGTTAGCGTGTGTTGTGTTTCATTGAAAAAATGTTTATTTTCGTACTTGGAAACCACATTTTGTTTGTTTAGGGCAGCCTTGAATCTAACCCATAACCCTTCAGTCAGACCAAATAGAGTTTTTACAGTACAAGCTTGGTAATGGTTAGATTATATTATTGCTAACGGTATTGTTCTGAAAGCGATATTCCAATTTATTTATCTAGTTTTAGTTCTAAGTAGAGCGATGAAAGTGAAACTAAATCTACTGACGAGGGGTCTGTGCCCTCTTTTGTCTCAAGCAATGGTAGTAATAGTTCACAAATTCAGTAAAGGTTCCAGATCCCGCACAGTCATACTTGTGTGCATAATAAATAGTTAATACAGCAGGAACATTCTTTCTGGGTGTGTGTAAATTGTAAACACTCACATCTGGGACGTTTTGAAATCGAGGCGAAGCCGATCTAAGTGTTGAAGAAATGCTTTTCTTCTTCTTCTTCTTCTTCGTTCGTTCTCAATCTCCCACTACCAAACCCTGAAAGGATAAGTAGCAGAATGTAGTCCAGAGAACGGAATGCGTTGTGTTGTAGTTTACAGCTTGGCTGCGATATTTGCACCTTTCGGTCCAACACATCTGACTTCAGCAAGCAGTTTTTGAGTACCGGGTTAGCATTCCCTCTTCGTTTTATTCTGTCCGATTATGCCCTGCTGCAGCCTGTTATCCAGGATCACCACGTGGAGGTGTAGAAGGGTCTTGGCAGCTATGGTTCGCTGGCCCTGACGCTATCAGTCAGCTATGGGTCGCTGACCACTGCAGCTCATGCGCTGCTCAGCATCTTGATCCCGAAGAAATGCTGTTGAATTGTGTCTGTTGGAAGACTTCAGTGTTACTGAATTAGTCTTTTTAGCATGCTTCAAGAATTGGTCATTGGTTACGCATGTGGAAGACTTCAATCCACTTTAAATCTCCCTGTAGAATCATCCAGAGCTCTGAGCCATACAAAAGGATTGGAATGACACAACATCTATATGGATGCAGAAGTATCACAGGATCTATATGGATGCAGAAGTATCACAGGATCTATATGGATGCAGAAGTATATTTGCACTTCTCAAAGGGTACATTGAGGTCTGAGAGTATGATCATAGTGCACATTGTTGCACATGAAGTTTGTTAACACACTTTGTTCTCCTATCTGGACACCATTGGCTTATCAGGCATATTCCACCACCTGGTGTTTGACCGCTCCGACTCAGTTTCAATCGAGCGCTTGACACAGCCGGTCGCTATGACAGGAAGCATCTACTACCAGAAACAGATGAGTTTACTATTTTTTCTTATATGTTGATTATTTAATTCAGTGTTGTTGTCCCTGATGAAGGCCTATTGGTCGTAACGTAGGTTTTGTTTGTGTTCTCGTCTCGGTGCGGTATCTGACCATACCCATTTTTAAATTTTGATTGAGCTCAACCTTAATCAACTTTTACTAGTTTCTTTCATGTTTTTTTTCTCATTATACACATCCACAGAACCGCTGCAGCCTCGCCTTATTTTAATCTTAACACACTTCCAAATGGCCAACGTTCTGCCAGCTTGCACACAACTCACGCTTGTAGGAATTGGAATATGTATAATCCATTTAGCAGTAATACAATATGTATATAAAACTTCGTTTCTGTATCCAGTGCAGTGACAATCTTGTTACAAAAGAGCTGATAAACTCAACCAACTGTGCTAGTTGTCCTCCCATGTTATTACAAAGATTTATGTAAACCTTATTCATGGATGTTCTGCGTCACTCGGTTAAAGTATGCCCTCTAATTTAGGATGGAAAAGTTTTAGCTTTTAGCCAATGTATAGCAGCTGGTTTAACCTGCAATGTTGCTCAATTGTCCACAAGCATTAGCCATGAGAAATGAGTTAGTGTTATTTGTGAGCTGCATTTGTGTTAGCTGCATGCCACATTTATGGGTACATAAGAATCTGTTAGAATGTCCAAAGGGTACAGAGGAGCTAAAAAAACATTAGGAATCCCTGTATTAGAACATTCTGTCACAGTGACTCTAATCTGTAGATTGCATTCATGAAGTGACCAATGTTCTAAACCTTTCTCACAGAGTGAATGCCTGAAAGAAGTGTTTGGTGAGCTGGACACAACCAGTGATGTTTTACAAGTTCTTATGTCTCCTGAAGAACCATACCTACAGTTCTCTACCTTTGGTAACTCTGGCAGTACCCACGTAAGTAAGCCATGAGTACCCACATAAGTTCATCTGTCAGTACCCATGTATGTTCATCTGTCAGTACCCACATAAGTTCAGTTGGAAATCGAAAAGATTAGGCCTTTTTTAGTTTGACAACGCTAGGAAAGAGCTTCCTCCGAGAGCAGACAAATGGAACACTGTACAGAACTAAACAACAACTCACAAACATTTGCAGATACTACTATATAGCATTGGGCCGAAGCCCACAGGCTACAGGATCAATAACCAACCAACCTCTCTAGTAGCAAGCCGAGTCCGTGGTTCGAATCTGGACTCCCTATTACTTCACTTTCTTTTCTGTTGTACGTTTGATGTTATTTTCGAGAGCAGGAAACCACTTGTCTGTATGATCATTGTCGCTAACAGTTTGTTTACCACTCACTGCCTCAAAGTTTCCTCATTTTCCCTTCTGTATTCCAGTACTCCACACAAGACTGACTTGGGTAAACATTTATTTATAACAAAACAATTTCACTAATTTCAGTCACTGTAAACTCTTGATCTTGATAAAACAGCCTTTATTGTTTTTTCCAGTCATCATTCCCTAAGGATTCCGAGATGGTGGATTCATTCCAGTGTGCAAAAGCTCAAACAAACAGGTTCGTTAATTGTTTTGTGTTGAACTGAATGCACTGTGTAAAAATTTAACCTTGCACGAGGGACAGTGATTAACCCTACAACTCTCAAGTGCATTTGTTCTGTTGTGCCAAGGCATTTTTAAAGATTTTGACATGTTCCAATAAAATAGGGAGAAAAGTGGGTCTCGAGATGAACGCCTCCAAGACAAAAGTCGTGCGTAACCATTTCGCTACAAATGACCCAGTCATCCCCGATGGCAAGAATCTAGAGGACGTAGAGAAGTATATCTACCTGGACACTTATTGAACACGCAGAACGACCTAAATCCAGAACAAGACATCGTCGCGTGGGCCGGACGGCTTTCTCATCCAGACCATACCCACGACCAGAGTCTGCCTGCCTCCCTATTCAACTCCACAGTTCTGCCTGCAATGTATTATGCTGCAAAAGCATGGGCTCTTACAAAAGAAATGAAGTCCAAACTCAAGAGTGACCCAAGTCTCCCTCGAGACACGTATGATCGGCCTCACGCTCCACAACATTGACGTACAGCAAATTGGTGAAGGATGCAGTTACCCACGTAGACAAGGCAAAGCATTGCTGCTGGACTGGTCACCTGCTTCAGAGAACTGATGACCATTTGAGCACAGCGACAGAAGTCTTTTATATACGAGGAGTAAAACTACCTACACGCTGGTCTGAGGCTCCCTCAGACTCAGAAACAATATCTATGATGCTTCAGACGGGACACTTATCACCCACAGCCAAAAACAGAAGACAATGGAAACGAAGTTGAGGAACGGGTCGTCTAGTAATCCAATCAAATACTGGAATCACATAGAAACTGAAAAGTCGAAATAATAAATACATTTAAAGTGGAAACTAACAGATATGCCGATCATGTAAACATTGATTATTTTTTTTTCAAGCAATGGCAAGTCTATATTTTTGTGCTGTTTTTCAAGCAATGGCAAGTCTATATTTTTGTGCTGTTTTTCAAGCAATGGCAAGTCTATATTTTTGTGCTGTTTTTCAACACTATCACCTTCATCTTCTTGTATCTCAGAAACTAACACACAACAAAATCCTTTATTAATTTATGTCTCTACACACAACAAGAACATATCTATGGACCAACAAATAAAAAAGTTACAGGCTCTCAAAGTCAACAACTGCAGTAAAATGTGATGTGCTGAAAAAATCATGTGACAGCATAAAGGTTAAGTACCATATGAATCCTTCTATTCAGTGTAGTCACCCATTCATGAAAGCTTGAACCTTTTTCATTGTTCCCTATATTACAGAGCCCAGTTTCTTTCATATGTTTTTATCTGCTGCCAATCCACTTTAGTATCTTCTACGTCTTCAAATTTCTGTGACTACTCATCAAATATACTTATTTTGCATCTATTTATGTTTATGGGACAAGAACCAAGTTGTTGGCAAAGTCCAGATCGACAAGTTGTTTTGTTAAGAGTCCACTGAATTCCATATTTGTTGATTGATATTGTCTTCATAATCCAGTCACTAGCCAGCAGAGAGAGAAATGATGATAAGAGACATTCCTGTCACACGCCAGTTCTTATCTGAAAGGGTTCAGAAACCTGATCCTCATGTTGAACTCTACATTTCATATCTTCAAATGTGTTTTATTATGTTAATGAGCTTCAGGGACATTCCATAGTGCCTGAGCAAGTCTATGTCTAAGCTGTCAAATGCCTTTTCATAGTCCACAAATTCAATATTAAGTAGTGGGTTCCATGTAATGTTAAATATCCGAAGCTCTCAAATACGGTAACATCAACTTCCTGAATTCTATAAAGTGGTGAAACATTAATTTCCTGAATTCACACGTTATGTTTCAGGTATAAAATCAACCTATTAAAGCCATCAGTGAAAGCATTAGCCTTGTCTTCGAAGATCTCCATTAGAACAGATGACAGAGGCTTTTTGTCAATGCAGTATATGATTCGGCTTGAGGATGGGCAGATCTGTTTTGTTGAATACTTTGTAAGTTAACCCTTTCTGATTTAGCTTGTGGAATTTCATTTTTGTAACGGGTGAATATGATGGTGTACACCCATGTATGCACAAGTTACGTTTCCCATTTACACCCTAGGCCTTCAAGCATTCTATATCTATGGTCATACTTTGCGTTGGCAAATAATAATGTTCACTTAGGTGTCTGAGGCCCGTTACGTCGGTCAGCGACATCCATATCTATACTGTGCAAGGGTGGCTTCTTCTGCGCCTCCAGCCAGTTGGGGGAATACTTTTGGTGCAGAGGAATGACTTGTGTAGGCCGAAGTTTCCTGGCCCAGCCGTACAACCAAACGAAGAAATTCGGCAGCGGTCAAGTTCTTTCTGAATATTGAGAGGTCTGTTTTAGCAGAGACCTCCATGTTGCAGATGTAGTCATGCCATCGGATGCACCACTGGTTGTGCATTTGGAAGGCTTACATTGGCAAAGTCAATGCATTATTCAAGCGCACTTTATCAATATACTCATTTTAACCACTTTTTGGTCTGTCTGCCAAGGAATGACATTTTAGCTCTTAGTTTCAGGTGTAAAGGGTTTACTGCAAGGTTATTTCTAATAGGTAGACATTTTACAAAAGTTATGATGTCTGATGCTGGAGCACCAAAGATGGCACCGTAACTGGCTACATTGCTCTGCTGATTTAGTTCATTATAGATGCCGCCAGACCATGGATTTTCCAAGAATTTACGCTAGTCAATGACGTACACTTGTGTTCACGGAAACATGTTGTTTTCCATTTGGACTGGTTAATTCGTTCGTTTTATTCTGTCCGATTATCCTGGAATGGACATCGTCTATATGAATAGCACAACGCTTAAACATGTGTCGTATTTCACACAGCTGAACTTCACGAGATTGGCGTCCTTCGCCCTAGCCTGCAGTGCCAGCTTTGTTCTATGAAATTTAGACACAACTATAATGAACTGCCACCTGGAGAAAGATGGGCTCCTTCAGGTGTGTAGTGGCCCAAGTTGTTGTATGGCTCAAGCTGGTACAACAAACTGCAATAACGGAGCCTCAATGACCTTCTAGGTTATGAGACTGAAGATGATGATGTCTGAAAGATGAATCACATATTGTGAGGAAAGTAGGGCTTCAAGACCAGAGAAAGGATTTATTTGATCAGACCAATGATCCCATAACCGTATTGCTCATGGATATTCAGACACGACGATTAATACTTTGACTAGGACAATATGAAAAGCATGTGTAATGAAATTGACAGATATATTGGTGAAACACAACATGGGGTGTACAAAAATGTTATTTTTATCTCCAGTTTCGATATTAATGCCATTTACAAATATATAATCTTTATTATGAATACTCATGTCATAGATTAGTGTAATTATGTGTCGTATGATGTTTAGATTGTAATCTTAGCTCAGATTGTTCAATATTAACCCTTTACACCCTAAGCCTTAAAACAGGAAATACAAAATCATAAGGGCAGGGAGTTACTTCTTTTCCTTATTCTAATACTATTTCTTTACTTATGCGATGTAAATGCTATCCCAGAACAGAACAAGCAATTAACAGTTGCATTGAACATATTAGTAGTGTTTTCGGTTTCCATAGACCAAACAATCGGCAGGTTAGGGTGTAAAGGGTTAATTGATTTTATATCTTGAATAAAATTTTGACGGATGGAATTCTGGCAGTTGGCCTAGGCTGAAAGATACACATCTGAAAGATTCCCAGAACTGGAAATTGGCTGTGTCATTTTGAGATGACTGAGGGTGCTACATATTGACCAAGACCACCACATTATACACCTGGAAATAGGTTATGTTACAGCAGCCTGACCAATGAGGTATTGGTCAGTCTGCGGAGAAGAATTGCATTATACAACAGCAAGAAAGACAGACGTCAAAACTTCTTCAGTATGCAGTTGGATGTAAGAAAAGCCACTGAAACCTACCTACTGCCAGAAATTTTTTTATCAAGAGTGAAACATTCAGTTTTTGTTTCTCATTCCACCCCCAAACTAATGTTGCCAAACATTATTTATTACTGGTTGTATTAGTTACGTGAATGACTGACATGTGACATTCATTATTACTGGTATCATTAATGACTTTTGGTGAATGACTCATGAATTCTATTCATTTTATTTCAGTGTTCACCCGATGAACAGGTAGAAGAAGATGACTAGAAACTGCTGCCAACACCTGAGTATCAGCAACTGTTTGTTTAGAAATCAGTACAAATGAATGTTACTTTTTTATCTCAACACTAGAATGTATCATTACTGCTTATGTTCTTGTAAATAAACACATTGATATTATTTCTCTTCAATTATATATCCTAAACATTATTAACCACTTGACTGTGTTTTAATGATATTTAGCTGCATAGATTTGGTTATCATCCCTGCGGACAGACATGTTTCTTGTGTATTCTCTCATTTCTACCTATCTGCAACACAGGCCAATATAAGGATTAGCAGCTCTGTATAGGTCGGTAGGTCACAAAAGAGGTTGTTGTGGAAGCCACTTGTACTTGAGATAATTTAAACTCTTAATGATGTTTGTTTGGTGGCGGATTAGTGGCCCTCCTTAGATCCAGACGCGTACTCAAAATCTTGGATTGCAGTTCTCCGGACTACATTGCAATGCTTAGCTCCTCAGTAAGCTCACCATTATGGGGATTACAGTGTCAATCCCCACCTTGTTTCCAGGGTATGTGATTGTGGTGGGATTTTGGTCAATATGTTTCATCTGGCCCTGTTGCTTTTAGCTCCCCCTCAGAGGAAGTGAGAGACTGTCTTGTCCTAACAGAAACGGACAATTAACTCGGAGGTACTGTATACGCGTAACAGAACCCTTGGCAGTTGAATATTGAAAACAACGGGTTGTTAGCCACTGTCTAGACAGAAATTCTAAAGGTACTGAAATTCCTGCACAATAGTGCCTGCATGAAGCCAAAAAGGAGACAGCCCCCTCCATCATGGAGTAGACACAACAGATCAACCTGTTTGTCTGCCTGTTGATTGCAAGTATATGCTATGTCCTACACCCACCCTGTAACTGTTGTATGCCCACAATTAGTATGATTACTCTTTTGTGTGCCCTGAAATGGACGTTAAGTGGCTAGTTGTCGTAGCTTTCCTTACATCCCGAGTGTGCTGATGAAGATGGACCTCCAGTCGGTTGTGCTATGCTTGGCCTCATCTGCGTGTTGTCCATTACTATAAGATCACGTCAATCACTCAACTTGTTAGCGATGAAAACAGCTTGTTTCCAGGAAGGACTGCGGGAAGTCAAGATGAAGGTCTTGGCCGTGATATTTTGCCTGACCCTGACTAACATGCCTGATCAGTATATTTTGCATGACCAGACGTTGGTTTTTCTCCCCACCCACAGGGGTAGAAGAGAAGTGAGTATGGTAGAATACTACACCCCCTGAGGCAGAAGGGGTGTGGGGTCGAAGGTGCAGTACAGTGAATGCGATGACCGCAGCCAGTTAATTTCATTGGGATCAGAGAAGCAGATCTGACCAAGACCCTACTTCACCTCCAAACGGCGGCCCTGGAAACAGGCGGCATTAGTGTAGTCTAAGAGAATAGGGACCACAGTGGAGAGGCAAACCAGGTATAAAAAAAGGCAGCTGAGATTGGATGTGTTGGGGCGAAAGCCGCAGCCTCGCTGTAAACTATTTGACACATCGTCCTTTATAGTACGAACACCAAAGTTGAAGATGAGTAAGGTAGAAGACCCCACAAGAGAAGCGATTATGTTAAATAAATTGTTAGCTAAACCATCACTGCAAGACCAGACAAAGTACTTCGATTTTCCTACCTGCAGTGGGAGTCCTATGATTCGTTAGGAGCTAGGTTAAGAAGACATACAAACATGCTCGAGTTTTGTAAACAGACTGGTGACAAGATAGTTCATGTATGTGTGCTTGTAAATACAACATTGCAAGAACATCAGGTCAGCAACACAGAAAAACTCGTATGACAATTATCTTTGTATTAACACACATATGAGTCTTCTCAAATCACTCGTGTTACCATAAATACAATATTCACAATATGTGTGTATAAGTGGAAAACTCATGAATGGAAAAAAAAACACAACAACTTGGATGTCAAGTTCAAGCACATCATAAACGAGGTAAAAGATATTCTTCTCGCATGTGTAGACTGGGACTCTAATAAATTCTGCTTTTCATTTAAGGATCTCAGTACTGTCGTACATTTTCTCCTAGAGGGATATAGGCTGGTGGTACCTATCAGGGCGACTACCAGTAGCTTGAGGTGGGCCCCTTCGGGCCATAGAGTCTGACATAGGCAAATCTTGAATCTTTGTCACACTCTGCATATCACGAGGTACATTGCACTCTGGCAAGGTGCATCTACCTTCTGCTGACTTTTCTTCCCGATTTGCCTTTAGTTGTCCCCAACCTTCCTGCAAGACAGCAGGATGTTTTTTCTGTTATAGGATACTGGTATTAAAACTTGATGTACAGATATGGAGCGCTCAACAAAGGATAAATTATTAGTACTGCACCAGCCTAACTGGATATGCATGTGTAATAATAGTTGCCCATCGCAAGCAAAGATGGTGACAAAATCAGACTAGCAAGATGTGTTCTCATATGGCTTTAGTGATCAATCCTGGCAGGGCAGACTTTGTCTCACTCGGGGCACTCATGTGAGGAGTTGGTTGTGAAAGTGGTGTGCGTTCTGTTATTTTATGCAGCACACTTTCTCTGAGCCTCTTCCTTGGAGTTTTGCTCCATGTTCCCAGCACCTTGCGTGGTGCAGGTGTAACAGTTCTATGCAAACAACTCCCATGTTGAATCTTTTCAGAGACACTTTCAAGGAGTCTGTATAACATTTCTACTGTGCTCCTAATGAACGGCTGCCTGGTCTAAGCTCACCGTATAACAGCTGCTTTAGGGTGCACTCATCAGGTTTGCAAACATGTCGCGTCCATCTTATCTGGGCTTTTCACAGAAGTTTATAAATGCTTAACATGTTAGTGATACCAAAATTTCATAGTTAGGCACGAAAACCACACTGACTTTGGAAGTAAACCCTGCTCAAGGTCATGAGCTAGACATTATAAACAAATACTAGAGTTGTAGTTTAGTGTTGTATCCATAGTTGCAAATTACCTGGACCTACTTTTTTTTAATGTAGATGTGTCAAATGAAATGAACTGCAAATATCTGACAACACTGACAGATCTGTTCTTGACAACAGACTACTGTAAGCAAATGCTAAAACATGTTACACAGTGCCCCACAGCAATCTATGACTTCAAATAATTTAGTGTGTGACAGTACATGGAGCTCAAACTGATTTCCTGGAATAATCTCATGTCTGGCATAGATATCAATCAATCAAAACCTTTCCTGTTCCATGTGGAGCATAGATCTCAACAAATACATGCCAAGTCATCAAATTTTGACCCACACAGACATAGATGACAAATTCCAGGCTAAATTTTTTACTTGTCCACACAAAATATGTTGCATATAATAATCCTTACCTCGTAAATAAACCCAACAATCATTTTCCCCGCGAATGGAACCATGATACAAAAAACATTTTCAGTTAATTAAACAAAATATCACGGTATACTATCCCAGGTTTTTCAGGAAAATTGCAGCTATACTGTCCTGATTTATGGTTTCACTACATTTGAACTAAATGGTATAGGAGAAAAAAAGAGAAACATGTAACAGCAGTAATGAAGTAAAAGAAAAGCAGTGAATGATATCATTGTATATAACTTGTATCACATTGACAGGCAATATAAGAGAATCAATAACATACAGTAAAATATATAACAACAGATGGCTAAACTTCATACAGATTTCATGGTCTGCTGGACAAGGTGAATTGGTCTTGGTCTGTTTCAGATAATATTTCTTTCATCACAACTAAGACTTCTCACAAAATTCTCTAAAACAACACAGAGGTAAAGTCCATCTCAGGGCTAAGCTCAATCCTTGACATAAACTCAAAAAGAGAAATACACTCTAATGCAACCAACAGGGGTTTGTCTATTGCTGAATATCTATCTATGATCTTTGAACACCAAACACAGAACGTAAGGCTGAAACAAGTGCTCTCCAGTTTGAATGGTGTGACGCCACTTGTCTAAGTTTGTGCATGTTGTTTAGGCCCATAGTTGATCCATCTCTGATGATCATTCTGCCTTCCTCTATTTCTGCTGCCATCAGGAGCCCATACAACTGTATGTAATGAGGGTCTGTTGCTATTCATTCTATGCACATGCCCGATGTATGTCCAATTTTTTCCTTATGATGGAAGAAACATTGCTGGTTGGTGTTTTCTCTTATTAGCTTGTTGGTCTTGAATTATTCCCAGCCAATATTCAATAATTTTGTAAGACATTTATTTTCAAATGCAATCAGTTTATTTTCCAGTCTTAGTATCTATACATTAGCACTGGTATTACATTGCAGTTAAAACAGCCTGAGCTTTGTGTGTTTACTCATTGATTTTGATTTCAAATGTTTGTTAGTTGGTTAAAGGCACATGAGGCTAAAGCAATTCGAGTGGAAATTTCCTTTGTTGTATCCCGACATTGTGTTATTTTACTTCCCAAATAGGTGGAACAATTTTATATTAGATATTAGGAAATATTTTTCGTCAGAGAGTGGTGAATGCCTGGAATGCATTACCATAGGAAGTAGTGGAGGCAGGGACAATGAATGCATTTAGGAATAAATTTGATGCACATAGCTTTTAGAGCAAAGTAATGTAAATGAAACTCATTGTATACAGACTCTCCAAAGTCTTTTAAACCAGTATAAAAACGTTACCGTAAGTTAATCTTTTGTAATAGTTCTCTATTCAGCTTTATTTGTAAAATTAATGACTTGCCTTTGAGGTATTTATTTTATTGCTGAATAGAGTACCCCAAATCAGGCTCTTAGAGAAACACAAAATGCATTATCTGTTTTCCTCCTTTACCAACATACAAAGATATTTACTTATAAGATACATTATCCTCAAATGAAGTGGAACACACCTCAACAGGCAAGGAAAGCAGAGAACCTGGAAGCTCAGAAGCTAGTAAACTATCAGCAAAGTCAAGTACAGACATACCTGTCTTTATGGTTGTTGCTTCTACTCTGTTTATGGAGGGACATGCACACAGGATCTCTGTGTTTTTCACAAATCTCCAAAATGATTGGACACTGGTCTAACCTTTCTTGAGACCAGTTGGCCGTTTGAAACCCCACCATTTTGTTTCTTGAGAGACAGACACCTCTACATCTCAGTTATAGTGACTCCCCTGCCCGGACTAAATTTTAACATGTACTGAAAATCCTGCCCAATCTACCTTCACTAGACTAAGTAAGCCACAGGAAGTTAAATATTGCAAAATAAAGAACATACTACGGATAGCCTTTGGCTACCTGGCAGCACGCATCTGCCTGTTTGAATACCAGGATTCCAAGTAAGTAGAGTTACCCATACAAGATATGTATCATCAGCGATAGATTATTTATAATCTCTAACTAAAATTAATTATTTTTGGTTGTCGTGGTTGCCTCTGTACATAATTAAGCATATTATGACATACTGACACACACACACAAAAATATGCATTCAAACATCTACATGAACAGACAATAAATACAAATCAATATATTTAACATGTTAAATGATAGATTACATAGTTCAGTTAATTTCGTAGCTGTAACAAATTATATTTTTTATGTAGATATTGAAAGCAGAGTTTGCAGTTTTTAATGTCGTCTGATGTTCCGAAGGAGGCACAAATTAGAGGAAGCTTATTAAATTTTTCAGAAACAAACAATCATCCCTTTTGTTGTTGTTGGAGGAAAAGATGGAATGGGGTGTACCCCACACTGACAACAGTACAAATTTATGGCAGTAGTGCAATAAAAGAAACAGATGTTTGACAGCAGCCGCTGTTGTTCGATGCTACTTGTACAAAGTTGAGGTAACTCTTGACGATGTTTCTTAGGTAGCAGGTTACAGCTCTTCGTACATCCCAAGATGCACTTGAGGTGGACAGTAGTGCTATGTGAGGCTACCCAGTAAGCTCATCAATATGGGGATCACAGTGTTTTCCCACCACACTGGCCAGAAAGCTGTGGTCTTGATCAGTATGTTTCCATTTGACTGATAAACATCTCAGCAGGGGAGACAGTTAGGTACGGTGCAGGTTCTTGATCATCTACGCTAGCCAGCACGGCACATGATGATGAACATCAAGAAGCATATCTATTTCTGTTTCAGTATCCTTACCATCTTGTTTTGATTCAACAGGAGCATAGGACCAAAACTTCAGCTGACCTTCTGGCTGGAAGCTCTGGGAAAGCATTTATGTGATTTTGCAATTGATAGCTTCAGCATTGAGACATAGGCAAGATATAGAAAAGGCATTTTGAAGTTGATCAACGGCTGCCTTTTGGAAAAAGACACTGAAATCAATGAACTAACAATGCACAGATTGCAAATAGTGAAATCCTACACAGGTCCAGAAGAGAGAGGTGACTGAAAAGACGGATCATGAGTGTGCACAACCAGCCAGCTATAGAAACCATAAGAATTTACACTCTTTGTCATTAGCTAACAGGGACTGAGAGCACCTATAAGTCTGCTAGAAGTGCAATAATATTGATTCTTAACAAAGCAGTCTCTGCAGCACGTTGCTTCACATAATAAAATTGCCAACCCCATACACATCTTTCTTTAACTACCTTCTATGGCTGACACAGCAGGGGAACCCCCCCCCCCCCCTTAATTTCTCTAAGGTGGTGTGCGCTGCACCATATTTTTATTTTGTGGCTGTCGGCCCATTGCATCTGACTTCAGCATGCATTTTATGTAATGGGCTGCTTCCTCCTGCATTTGCTAAGGGTTCGCTTCTCCAGGATAACGGCTGGTGCTGTGATTGAGACACGAACCCAGCACCTTCGGATTATGAGCCATGTCACTTAACCACTAGCCCACACCATCCCCCTGGTTGAGCCCTTAAAGTCTACTGTTGCTCACACAACCGACTTCCATTCCTCACCAGCTCACAACTTCTGGTCCATCTCTATATCCATCCACCTTCTTGGATACACCTGAATCTTGTATCCTCAATTTATTCGGCATACACCTTTCTCGTCTCTGGTAACCTGCTTTATACATCTCTATATTACAATAAAATCAGTACAGAAATATGAGAAATTCAAATTTACAATAAAATGAATACTGACCTATGAGAAATAAACAAGACGAGACTCCAGAAATGATGATTTGAGGTAACTATTACAAGCACAAAGTGAAACCTTTAACTGCTTGGAATTCTGGTGTATTCAAGAAGGCAAAATATGACTGCTACCAGGTAGCCGAAGCTATTTACAGCGTGTTATTTTACTTCCTGTGCCTAACTAGGCTTGGAGGTGGTATTTGGTAGGGGTTTCAGCTTCAAATTTTTTGCATATACAAAAGCTAACAGCCTGCTCTTTTCCATTTTCAATCGCAAAGAGTTTTACATACACAACATATACACGAGACCTTTGAGTTCTACATTAATCTCTGATGTGACTAGGTGCTGGTCAAACCCACCTTTGAGACCAGAGGATGCTTGATACTTGTGCAGGTTGTGTTTCATCTAGATATTGCTTTGTTTTCAATTTCACTTCCATTCTGGCTTCACAGATGTTATGCCCCTAAGAATATTTCTTCATAAACGTGCACTAGTCTTCCTCTGTGAAAACTCATATATAAGCACATACTAAAAAATAGTACATTAGTCAATATCACAGCCAGCATTAAATAATACACTAGAATATTATCTTAAAATTAAAATATAGTGCGTTCAGAAATATGTGCTGATCTTGAAAATAGTAAGGGGACAAGATGCAGCAGTCTATGAACTTACTGCAGCCAGCTACTCATAGCTGGGTGCTTACATCAGGGTCAGCGAACCATAGCTGACCTAAATACTATTCCGTCTCCATGTGACGGGCATGGAAACAGGCTGCACTAGTGTAGTCTAGCCAAGGGATAGTGATCGCAGTGGTGAAGGCGAACTCGGTACCCTAAAAATCCAGCTGAAACCATATGTTCGACCGACACTGTAAACTAACGACACAATGTCTCAACGTTCTTTTCAGAGCGGGATCCGCAAAATAAAATATACTTCAGCAAATTATGAGATATAAATTGACTAGTATATATGCTTGTAATTACTGTAAGATCAACGTATGTATGTCTTAGTCGGATAGCATTTTAAGAGTTCTACAGTAACAGATAGCGGTGTGTGGGTAAAATCCATCACGAAATCCCATATTGAACATGTTTTTACGAAAAATTTCAAATTATCACCACTATTGCACTGAAAGTATCGAGATGCACCACAAATTTAGGGTATGTCATTATAATAGATCTTTTATAAATCTGTAACAGATATACAGTGATATATCTGAATAGCATTGAAAGTTAAATTCATTACAACCAAAAACATAATAAAATTATATAAATATTTCTCACGTGAGGCTAAAATTCAGATAATGTATAAAATCTAATGTCACTCACTTCTAAAAACACTATGGGATATTCATAGCCATGCGTGTCCTGCTTTGTTTTACTCCCAACCTCCAGTGTGTCCTGCTTTGTTTTACTCCCAACCTCCAGTGTGTCCTGCTTTGTTTTACTCTTGATATTGTATAGTATTAACTGTGTTGCTCCTTTATAAGTTAATGGGTGTATATCTAAAATCAAATAGTGTTCAGCAATAGCTTATTGGAATCTCCATTTAACTCGGTGTATATCTAAAATCAAATAGTGCTCAGCCGGAAGTTATTGGAATCTCCATAAAACTCGGTGCATATCTAAAATCAAATAGTGCTCAGCCTAAAGTTATTGGAATCTCCATAAAACTCGGTGTATATCTAAAATCAAATAGTGCTCAGCCGGAAGTTATTGGAATCTCCATAAAACTCGGTGTATATCTAAAATCAAATAGTGTTCAGCCTGAAGTTATTGGAATCTCCATAAAACTCGGTGTATATCTAAAATCAAATAGTGCTCAGCCGGAAGTTATTGGAATCTCCATAAAACTCGGTGTATATCTAAAATCAAATAGTGCTCAACCTGAGGTTATTGGAATCTCCATAAAACTCAGTGTATATCTAAAATCAAATAGTGTTCAGCCTGAAGTTATTGGAATCTCCATAAAACTCGGTGTATTTCTAAAATCAAATAGTGCTCAGCCTAAAGTTATTGGAATCTCCATAAAACTCGGTGGATATCTAAAATCAAATAGTGCTCAGCCGGAAGTTATTGGAATCTCCATAAAACTCGGTGTATATCTAAAATCAAATAGTGTTCAGCCTGAAGTTATTGGAATCTCCATAAAACTCGGTGTATATCTAAAATCAAATAGTGCTCAGCCGGAAGTTATTGGAATCTCCATAAAACTCGGTGTATATCTAAAATCAAATAGTGCTCAGCCTGAAGTTATTGGAATCTCCATAAAACTCGGTGTATATCTAAAATCAAATAGTGCTCAGCCGGAAGTTATTGGAATCTCCATAAAACTCGGTGTATATCTAAAATCAAATAGTGTTCAGCCTAAAGTTATTGGAATCTCCATAAAACTCGGTGCATATCTAAAATCAAATAGTGTTCAGCCTGAAGTTATTGGAATCTCCATAAAACTCGGTGTATATCTAAAATCAAATAGTGCTCAGCCTAAAGTTATTGGAATCTCCATAAAACTCGGTGTATATCTAAAATCAAATAGTGTTCAGCCTGAAGTTATTGGAATCTCCATAAAACTCGGTGTATATCTAAAATCAAATAGTGTTCAGCCTGAAGTTATTGGTATCTCCATAAAACTCGGTGTATATCTAAAATCAAATAGTGCTCAGCCGGAAGTTATTGGAATCTCCATAAAACTCGGTGTATATCTAAAATCAAATAGTGTTCAGCCTGAAGTTATTGGAATCTCCATAAAACTCGGTGTATATCTAAAATCAAATAGTGCTCAGCCGGAAGTTATTGGAATCTCCATAAAACTCGGTGTATATCTAAAATCAAATAGTGTTCAGCCTGAAGTTATTGGAATCTCCATAAAACTCGGTGTATATCTCAAATCAAATAGTGCTCAGCCTAAAGTTATTGGAATCTCCATAAAACTCGGTGTATATCTAAAATCAAATAGTGCTCAGCCGGAAGTTATTGAAATCTCCATAAAACTCGGTGTATATCTAAAATCAAATAGTGTTCAGCCTGAAGTTATTGGAATCTCCATAAAACTCGGTGTATATCTAAAATCAAATAGTGCTCAGCCGGAAGTTATTGGAATCTCCATAAAACTCGGTGTATATCTAAAATCAAATAGTGCTCAGCCTAAAGTTATTGGAATCTCCATAAAACTCGGTGTATATCTAAAATCAAATAGTGCTCAGCCGGAAGTTATTGGAATCTCCATAAAACTCGTTGTATATCTAAAATCAAATAGTGCTCAGCCTGAAGTTATTGGAATCTCCATAAAACTCGTCTATGAATGGGACTTGTGATTTATGAATTGTCTGTTCTTTAGATGTTGGACATGTTGTCATGAGATACGCAAATGTATCAGTCAGTGCCACATTTGCAATCAATGGCAGTTTTGATCTTTTAGTTTGTTGAATACAGTCTGAAGATTAATACATGCTCACTACTGTTTGTGTTTTTTCCTAAGGCAGAATGTGTTGTACTGTGTTTTGTGCCTTAAAGTTCAGTGCATCCAACTGTATCACAAATTTATGTAATGAGTTAACTTCCAATAGAGGTACAACCTTGGTGGTTTATGAATCCGCACACATGCAAATTTGGTCCGTCAGCTGCGCTATGGAACAACTGTTGATCTTTTAACATGCTACAGGGATGGTATTTACTTCTAATATGTCTCTTGATCTTGCCATAAGGACTGTACAATTCAGTATCTACTATCCCCTTGTGAAACCTATGCATGTTAACGTGAAGACAAATGTAAAAGTTCAGTACAAACTAGAACTAAGCTAACAATTGGCTAAAATTGGGAATCTCAATAAAACTAAGATATGTTCAAGGCACTTAACAAAGTTTCATTTAATTTGCCTTACAACAACACTACTCGACAATATCCCCAATAGTAAAATGTAATTCTCAACAATTAGTTTATTCGTTACAATGGTTAGAACATATTTTCAGCAAAAGGTTACATTTTCTTTTCTCAATCACCTTGTTTCCTAAGCTGAAAGGTTTTGTCACTAACGGCCCAGTGTATCTGACTTCAGCACACATTTTTTAATGGGTTTATTTCAGACTGTGATACAACCTCCCAAGTTCATGAATCCGAACACATTCAAGTTTGTGAGCTGTGCCACTAACCACTTAGCTAGGTGTGGTTTCCAAGTCTTGACTTTTCTACATTTTTATCGGCACCTAACTTTCATCATTCTCACAGATCTTCTCATCTATTATCATCACAGTCTGAACATTCATATTTCCTTTTAATCAGCAATGATTATTTATTTCTTTTTTTTCACAGTTTTCTTGATGTCTACTGAAACTGCATTCTTAAGCTTAACCAAACATACAACAAGCAACAAGAAATTGACAACATAAGTAGATATACAGACCAAGCAGAAATCTTTGATAATGTAATAAAGAATATAGCCCAGGTAGATAGACCCTATATTGGCAAGCACACTGGCAAATGTCTGTACCACTGCAGCAGAAGATGTTGAGCTTAAAGCTGAAATTTTAAAAAAAAAGGAAATAAAATAAATGTTCTAATCTGTATTATTTCATGATAAAATGATGGTAAAAGTATGATGAATTCAAACAGACACAATAAAACAGTTTTTAAAAAGTCAAGTCGTAATGGGTGAGGTCGTTGGACAAAGAAAACACCAGAACAAGTCCATGCCACCCCTCTCTGCCTGTGTCTCCGCTAGTCGAAGATTGATCCATTCTTTTATGTTGTCTTCCCACCTCTTTGGGACGACATCTTCGTCGTCTGTCTTGCACTTTTCCGTGCAGGATCGTATTTGCAAGACTTTGATCCCGATATGTGTCCATACCAAGTGAGTTTCCGTCACCAAGAGGTCTTCAGAAGGCCCTATTGCCGTTTTAATTCTTTCTCATATTTCCTTATTTGTAACCTGGAATTTGTATGTGACATTTACAAGTCTTCAGAAACACCTCATCTCCAAGGCATGCATCCTTCGCTGCAGGTCAGCTGTAATTGTCCAGCATAGAGGAATATTGACAGGACCAATATACTTATTAATCTGATCTTCATGCGTATGGCTAACCATTTATCTTGCCAGATTTTGTTAAGCCTTGTAAGTGGCGCTATTGTCTGTGCTATTCTGGCCAACGCCTCACACTTTGATCCTTCATCCCCGACAATTGAGTCGAGATATTAAAAAATGGTCGAACACTTCAAATTTCTGGCCATTAGCTTTTACCCCACCGTTGTTGGTCATTAATTTTATCTTTCCAGCGTTA
This sequence comes from Ariolimax columbianus, assembly GCA_036924085.1. Lineage (NCBI taxonomy): Eukaryota > Metazoa > Mollusca > Gastropoda > Stylommatophora > Arionidae > Ariolimax > Ariolimax columbianus. The sequence goes on along the minus strand of JAVGWX010000015.1, from coordinate 8,196,521 downwards.
ATCTCCATACCACAGCCAAGAGCTGTTTCATCTAGCCTTCTGACCAATTCCCGTAGCTCCACTTCTGTGCCAGCCAACCAGTCGATGTCATCTGCAAAACGAAGTTTGGTAATCGCTCCGTCCCCTATCTTGACAGTTTCAGCATGATCTCCAAGTGCCTCACTCATAATACCCTCAAGAAATAAGCTGAAAAGTGCTGGGGAATATGCATCAAATATGGTGTATGGTCCAGTATGATGTACATAAACAAGTTTTATTTAAAGGTAATCTAGTATGTTAGTCCACTACATGCAATTGTCACATCATTTTATCTACCAACAGTCCTGAAAAAACAGATACACTAATAATTATGGAATACATTTACATAGATTTCAATGATGTAGAATAATCTACTACTAATAGTTACCAGATACTAGAGGTAATAATAGCTTCAGATAAGGGATGATGCTGACGAGACATAATTCTATAACAAAATTACACACATATCATACTATTAATTCAGGTTTGCCCTTAACCCTTTGAACCCGATGAACCGGTTTGTGTGTACGGAACCCACGCCCCGAGTCACCGGTAGAGCGCATGTATCTTATAACAACGGCATAGTATGGATAGACACGGCAGAATTTGCATACTACTTCCGGAATGTTACTTCAAAATGATGGCGCCCATGAACTGATCACATTGCGACAAATTTTTACTATATTTTCACAATGAAAAGACATGCAGAAAAACCAGTAAATGAGCGTTCTAAAAGGCTTACAATGGAACAAGCTGTCGAGATTGTTCTCAATGAGTCGGAGGATGATGAATTAGATTTAGATAGCAACTATTCTGAAACTGATATAGAAATTGAATCAGATGATCATTTGAGCGATAACATGTGTTCATTAGACTCCGATGAAGCTACATCTTACCCTTTTCCTGAATTTTCTGGCGATCAGGCTGTTTTACAAGGGCGTGGAAGGGGGCGTCTCCCAGGTAGTGTCTCTAGTAAATTTGATGCAGGTTGGTCTCCAATAAATATATTCAGACCTATGTCTGCAGTAGACACAACATTTATGGAGCAGATAGGGCCTAAGAACATTCCAGAATCTATTAATCCAGAAAGTAAAGCCAGTGAATTTTTGGAACTTTTCCTGGATAATGATTTCTGGCACAATTTGTTTGAGCAGACAACTTGACGCGCTGAGCAGCAAGAAACCAACTAGGTACTATGCCAACAATTTTAAAAGTGTAGTAGTGCCAGAGATGAAAGCATTCTTTGGACTGCGTCTTCAAATGGAACACAGTGTGAATAAACCACGTTACGAGGAGTACTGATCTAGCTCGTCTGCTAACTTCGTGTCTCATACTCCTGGTTTCCGCACTGTGATGGACCATGATCACTTCCTTGCTCTCTGGACTTTTCTTCATCTTGTTGATGAGGAGGACCCGGCTTTGGATAAAGCAGATACACTTTACAAAGTAAGGCCTATGCTGGATGTGTTGCTACCAAAATTTTGGCACTATTATTCGCCTTCACAGCACGTGAGCTTAGACGAAGGTATGATCGCCTCGAAGAGCAGGCTTGCCTTCAAACAGTATATCAAGTCAAAGCCCATAAAGTGGGGAATAAAGGCTTACATGGCTTGTGAAGAAAGCTCTGGATATATTCCGAATCTGGAAATCTACACTGGAAAAGCAGACATTATTATTCCAGATCTTGGTGTTGTTGGTAGCGTCGTTTTTAGAATTTTAACTTCTGGGAATTTGGTTAACAAAAAACCATATTGTTGTTATGGACAGATTCTACAACAGTGTAACTCTCTTTGACAATTTGTACACTGATTATGGTACACTTGCTGTAGGTACAGCAATGACAAATAGGAAATTTTATCCAAAAGTACTGACAGGAAAGAAGAAAATGGACAGGGGTCATTCAGAATTTATTTGCCATAACAACATTGTATGCCTTGTCTGGATGGACCAAAGACCTGTAAATTTTATATCCAACTACCACAACCCAACAGAAATTGGAACTGTTAGAAGGAGAAGAAAGGATGGAACAGCTGTAGATATTCCAACTCCTCAACTTTGTATTGACTATAATGCTTTCATTTGAGATAAAATAATTGAAACAGATCACTTAGTTTTGTCATTGTAACTAGTTTTGTTCAGGTGTCCATTTTTGGCTTTTTTTCTTCAGGAGCCCAGGGGAGTGGGGTTTTACAGGCCAGGTGACCAGGGTTCAAAGGGTTAATCTGTCACTAACACGCTTATGATGCAAGAAGACTCAGGTTTCAAATTCTGGATGATCCCAAATATTTTTATTCCTTCTCATTTTTTGTTTAACTTTATTTGAAGCATCGGCAAACAAATTTGCCTGAGACATTGTCTCTGTATACTTACAGGTGTATTCGTTATGTTAACACCCGTTTTTGCTATAGAAATGGCTGGATCGAAAACAAGGCCACTTCCGTGGAATCCTAGTTTTAAAACAGGCATGATAATGTCTGTTGCCAGGTAGCAGAATGCTTCGGCTATATGTAGTAGGCATTTCAAAACTTCTTGTGGCTTACTAAGACTGGGGGAAGGTACAAATAATTTGGGTAGATTTTTAACAAGATTTGTTTTAAAATGTGAAAACGAAGATGCTGAGCAGTGCATGAGCTGCAGCTGTCAGCGACCCATAGCTGACGGCCAGCGAACCACAGCTGCCAAGACCCTTCTACACCTCCACATGGTGATCCTGGATAACAGGCTGCAACAGAGCAGACTGGCTAAGGAGAAGGGATCGAAGAGGGAATGCTAACCCGGTACTAAAAAAATTCTTGCTGAAGTCGGATGTGTTGGACCAAAAGGTGCAAATATCGCAGTCAAGCTGTAAACTACAACACAACACATTCCGTTCTCTGGACTACATTTTGCTACTTAGGCCTGTGTCAGGGTTTGGTAGAGGGAGATTGAGAATGAACGAAGCCAAGCCAAGCGAGAAAACTAAAAAGTAAGTAGCATATCCTATGTAGAATGACGCTTCTTACAACCGCTAACCTATTTGGCTGTTATAAGTTTATTGACAACTGTACAGTTATGGTAGGTTGCCATTACTTTCCATATGCGGAGGGGCGAAAAAACCTGATGTCTGCCAAACTGGACACGAGCGTGATTTGAACCGGGTGCATTGTGATTGTGGAATGGACGCTTCACCCCTAGAAAACTAGAAGGTTTACATCGTATTCATTCTATTATGTTGTCAGTAAATAAATAATAGAGATCTGGAAACAGTTGTGGTTTTGTTATGTTTCGGCTGTCAACCATAGGTGGCTAGGAGTAAATATAATTTATTTTCAAATAAAATGTTACAAAAGCACCACCAACTTACTCAAAGTTGCTTGGAATGTGTAGAAAGCAATACCATAAACTGTGTTTGGCTGATTCAAGATGCTTGTGTTGGAAACAAATTTGTCCACAAGTCCAAACCCCTTACCATACCTAATAAAGAAGAGAACAAAATGCTTATCAATAACAAATCAAAGAACAAAATAATTGTAATAAATCGTTATCGATGAGAACCATCAACATCATCATGTGTCATAATACATACACGAGTGTGCTTGTGACTGATCATGTCACTACGAGCATCTGTTTCTGTTTCTAAGAATCGACACTGCACTCCGGGCATACCCATAAGTGCTCAGTCTCTCATCAAATGGCATAAGGTATGGATGCTGATGGTCCCTGTAGCTCGCTGCTCCGTCCTCTCATGCGCCCCACTCCACTCGAACCCTGTTTAATGTAGAAATTTTGCAGCCTGTGGATTGCGGTGTTATCATCCAGCAGGCGGTCATTGATTGATTTCAAAATGTCACTTCTATCCATCACTAATGTGCCCATGATGGGAGCTTGTAGAGCCATGATGTCAGCTGTCATTGTCCTGAACCCCGGCATGAGCAGGATAGTAGATCCACGTCAACCCCTGGAGGTTTGAGGTCTCAACAGCTGCTTTCCACTCGTACCTATGCCATCCCTTCTATACTTTCTGAAGTATGGCTTGCGCGTCTGTCACGATGACTGCTCTTGTTATAGAAGTCTCAGATATCCATTTCAGTGCTGATGTCAGTGCTTCCGTCTCCTTTCTCATACTGGAGGTTGTTGATATGCATGCCCGACTGCGCTCAGCAACGACTTCTCCTCACTCTAGTCGAGAAACCCCAACCTCATGTCCAACTGCGTACAACTGAAAGTGTATATGACAGCGTCACTCTCCTGCGTGTTCTCAGTTGATTTACCTCGTGCTCTGCTCTCCCGTTGCTCCGTTCTCTGCATTCCTTGCCTAAGGTTATGATGAATCTCTGGTACTCTAACATCACCACGAGCATGGAAAGTTCTATGACATGACTGGAAAACATTTCTATTCTAATTAATTTTGAGTACTAACTGTACCCCAGTGTTTTAGAGAGCAAATAAATAGGATAATGATAACATACATGTCTTAACTAGGTGTCGTAATGTTTCATACAAACACTTTCAAAACGACACACACATACAATCTTGTAGGACAAGAACAACTTACATGGACACTGCAGATTGAATTGAGGGTTCTGCTTCTTTTCATTTATTCTGATATGCCTTCACACCATCAGGCTACGAAGAAATCTCTAGACCAAGTCTGACTGTGTGCATCCTGCACAGTGGCATTCTTCTTCTTCTTCTTACGCTGTCAGAGGTATTTTTTCAAAAAAAGCAGCGGTCATCCTGAGGCTATCGACACTGCCATAGAGCTTGTCTAGTGTTGCCATTGGTGATGCCACATCTGCTCTCTCTGATCCTCGTATGTCGAGCAGTTTTGCAGCAAATGTTCAGCGGTCATTTTCATGGTACCACACGAGCATTTGTCCGTGCCACCTATCTTCAATTTGTTGAACAGGTGGTATCTCAGTCTATTGTGGCCAGTGCGAAGTCTGAAGACCATGACCTGCTCTCTTCTGTTCAACTGGTAATAGGCATCGTTTTTGGTGTAGCCAGTATGTTCTGTTTCCCATTGGTCATGTATCTAGCTCTAATAAGCCGTTTTGACTCTTCGTATGTCACACTACTATCTGGTTGTGGTAGTCTTGCACCTTCTTTTGCCAGTCTGTCTGCCTCCTCGTTGCCTTGGATGTTACAGTGGGATGGAACCCACTGTACCACTACTCTTTTTGGTGCGGACTGGCATAGTTGACAGAGTACTGCTCTTAAATCATTAAGTTCAGTATTTTTCTGGCTTTTTAGTGCTGTGACTACGGCCAGGGCATCTGTAAGCAGGACTATATGGCTTTCATTCCTTGTACCTGTCACCATTTCTTCCACTGCCGCCCTCAGTGCCTCTGCTCTGAAATTGCTTGTGTATTTTCCAGTTGCAAAATGACAGTGTTATTTTTCTGCCATTTGGTAGGCTCAGGAATGCCCCTGCCCCTCCGTTCTGTGTTGTGTTTGTTACAGAACCGTTGGTGTATGCATGGGTCCAGCCCATGCTTGGATAGTTTTTTGTTATGTACCCTGGGGTTGTATCTCTTCTATCTTTATCAGTCTGGCAGTTTTTGTTTCCAATACCTGGTATATTTTCTACCACCTCTGGAAATATATGCTGCCTCCAGGTAGGTTTTCGTACAGTAGGGATGGGCTTTGGTGTTGTTAGTGCGTTCATAGGGTCTTCGTGCATCTTTGCTTTGGCTATTTCTGCAAAGATTCTCATTTCCAAAATTGTTTAGTCTCTGGTGCATTGGATGGTCAGTCAGTCTTCTGAGTTTCTCTGCTTGCTGCTGGGCTCTGCAGTCTCTTCTGTCGGTCACGGGTTGCAGTTTTGTAATCTTTCCGAGTTCTACAATTGGCGTTGACTTCATGCCTCCTGTTATAACTCTCATGGCTTGGTTTTGGAGTTTGCTAATCTTATCGAAGTTCGCCTTTGCTGCTATTGTCCATGCCGCAATGCCATACTCGAGAACTGGTCTCACTCTTCCAGTGTACAGTTTCTTTAGTATACTTTCGTCTGCTCCCCAGCTTGTGCCAGCAAGTTTCCTCATGATTGCCATTCTTTGTCTGGCTCTCATTCGGTTTCTCTCGATCTGACTTTTCCATGTCATGCGCCTATCAAATGTGAATAGTGGCATTCACCAAGTCACATATTTCCGCAAGCCACCTTTTTCGTAGCCGGTCTTTGGCCTTGAATCCGTTGTATTTAAATAGCATTGCTTGTTGGGGGGTGGTCGTGCTAAGCGGCCAAACCATTTTAGTTGTTCCCACTAGTCTTCTGATCATGTCTCTCCTTGTTACACCCAATATTTTTCACATGCATTCCCTTTCTGCTGTTACGATGTGTGGTTTTTAATTTGATGTTAGTGTCCAGTTTTGACGATAGCATAGTGCGAGGACGATAATCGTATTGTTTAATGTCCTTTTGGTAGTTATTGTCCTGTGCTTGCAATTAAGTATTGAAGTTAATTTTCCAATGATCTGATTTGCGTTATTGCATCTTTGTTGGATTAACGCTGTAATTCTTCCATCTCCCTAAGTATGTGAAATGTTACTTTCCAAGGAAGATATTGATGTCTCTGGCTATTCTAGATATTTTCATTCCATCAGGTTTTTCTTCGTAGATTTTCATTCTGTATTCTTTACATGTTGTATTTAGGATGTCAATATGTAGTTGCAATTTTATTTCTGAAGTTGCTTGATAGTCAGCGATAAGAAGTTCGTTTAAGAATTGATGGTTGTATTCCCACATAATGGAGTATGATGGTGGTAAGATAAAAGGGAATGGTTAGTCTATGCCATTCACTGAATGACTGGCGCAGTATTTTATATAATTAGACTTAACTTACACAACGCCCAGACTTCATACATAGCGACAGTGACGATTACCAGATATTAGCATTAAAATTTCAATTAAATTCAAAGAATTGTTCAAACACTTCTTGACCACAAGCAGACAAGGAGAACGGTGGCTGGGAAATTATCCCGTCAAAAACTTGAATTCGTACATTTAATTTGGCAAAGGAATTACAATATCTCCAAAAAAAAAATCATGAGATTTCACATAGGATAGCAGTACAATAGTTCAGCTTCAGTCGTATAAAACAATGAGATCTATAATTTAACAGAGAAACCAAGAGCTCATACGTTCAACAGCATGATATATGGCTATGGCATATGGAACCAAAGTAGATAAAGAGAAGCTTCTAGTTGCTCAAAGGGCAATGAAATGAAGAACATTGACAGTCTTTCTTCTTCTTCTTCTTCGTACGCAGTCAGACCAGTAACCATTATTTTTTCGAAAAAAGCGGCGGTCATCCTGAGGCTGTCGCCACTGCCATAGAACTTATTTTGCAGTTCCACTGGTGATGGCCACATCTGCTCTCTCTGATCCTCGTATGTCAGGCAGTTCTGCAGCAGATGTTCCGCGGTCATTTTACCAGTACCGCACGGGCATTCGTCGGTACCACATATCTTCAATTTGTTGAATAGGTGGTACCTCAGTCTATTGTGGCCAGTGCGAAGTCTGAAGACAACGACCTGCTCTCTTCGGTTCAGCTGGTAATAGGCATCGTTTTTGGTGTAACCAGTATGTTCGGTTTCCCATTTGGTCATGTATCTGGCTTTGATAAGCCGTTTTGACTCTTCGTACGTCTGACAGTCTTTCCACATGAACGAATTCGCTACACAGAAATCAGGTGCTGGACCACCTTCAATGACATTGAAGAAACAGCATTGTTTAGAAAATTGCAGACTCACTACTTGGCATCAAGAACTTGCTGCGCCTATCTAAATACAAGGAATACAGATCCTTTGTTCACAATTGCAGCAGCCTACACATAATGTACTGATAAACTGATTATTAATAATGACCAACGGTTAATTTTTTTTTTTTTGCGTTCGCTTTATTTCTCTAATCCCCAAGGTGGTTGTGCATCGCACTTTGGTTTTTATTTTGCGTCTGTCGGCCCAGTACATACGACTTCAGCATGAATTTTATGTAAGGGTCTGCTTCCTCCTGCAATTTCTAAGGATTTGCTTCCCCGGGGTAACGGCCGATGCTGTGATCGAACCTAGCACCTTCTGATTGTGAGCCGTGTTACTTAATAACTAGCCCACGCCGCCCCCTAATGACCAATTGAATCACTATTGAATGCATCAATTTCCTTTTTAAAATTGCACTATTCTATATATTATTCATCATCTATACCATGAACTTGCTCCTTTAACTTTTTGCACATTGACATTCTCTGGTCCCAGTGACTGTCTTCTTTCTTGGAAACCAAGCTGCACCTGACTATCATCATCAGTCATGTAACCTAGAAGATTGTTGAGGCCCCATTATTGCAGTTTGACGAACCAGTTCACGCCATACGTCCACTCTTTTATATTGTCCTTCCATCTCTTTTTTGGTCTCCCTCTCCCATGCTTCCCAGGCACAGTGCTTTGCAGGGCGGTCTTGGTCAGCCCCACCGATCGTGATATATGTCCATACCATGTCAATTTTTATGTTTTTACTATAGCCAGTAGGTTTTCATACTGGCCTAACTCCTTCCTAACAATTTCAAGAACACTCTCGTTTGTAACGTGATCCACATATGAAATGCCAAGAATTCTTCGCAAGCATCTCATTTCCATTGTGCAAATTTTACGCTCTAGTGCAGCCATCAGAGTCCAAGTCTCCCATGCGCAGAGGTATACCGAGGGGACCATTGTATACATTGAAGTCAGCTTCGATTTAAAGCTAATGTTCTTGTCTTTCAAGATTATTCGCAGTCTGATCAGGGCAACCATGGCCATCGCTGTTCTTGACTGGATCTCCGCTCTAGACCCCTCAGCATTCATTTCTGCTCCCAGATATTTGAACCGACACTTTCCAGAAGTTCACCTGCCTTTGACCATAATCAGGTTTCTGAGGTGTTGACCACAATCTTACTCTTCTCTGCACCGATTTCCATCCTAACTTTCTGGGCAGCATTGTCCAGGTTTGTGACTAGCCTTACAAGCTCAGGTTCTGTTTCAGCCAGATCGGTAATGTCATCTGCAAACCGGAAGTTGGTGAGTATGGGTCCGTCTATACTGGCCGTCCCTACGTATACGGTATTCATCCAATGCTTCTGACATAATGCTTTTTAGAACATTGAAAAGTGTCAGAGAGTAGACTATATTATGGTATAATTATTATAGCTTCTATGTCATTCCAATAATTTTGTACGACCTTACAGGGAAGATCATAAGTGGTTTGAGGTCTTCCACCATCCACGTGTGCAAGTCCAACGTGTCATATGCTTGGCAAGAATTGTCACTAACACTGAGGTTAAGGTCTCCTGATGGACACAACTCGTGCATTTCCTCAACACTGAATTGCCGCTGCCTCTTTCTTTGACTTCAGCCTTGTTGCCCGCTTCTCTCAGGACGACCCGGCTCAACAGCTTCTACTAATCTACTACTACTACTACTACTACTAGACTACACAAAGTAAAATAATTTGTAATGTCTCTGGAACAATCCAAACTTTGTTACAATCAAGTAGATCTAATTACTAAATTAGTATCAATTCAGATTTACATAGACTAGTCGACTAGATCTAACAACCAACAAATTGATTGTTTAATTCTACTTTATCTTCCCTGCCAAGCTGTCTGCCTGGTATTCTCATGGGGCATGCTGCCATCAACTCTTGGCAGTCGGCGCCGTGCGTCTTGGTTGCCTAGACAGTTTACTTAATTTGAATATGACTGCTGAGCAAATCTTTATATTCATATTGCATCATTTATGATTTTATTCAATCAATCATTCAATGAATGATCACGAACTTCGTGATAGTACAGTAATACTTAAATACTAATAGTATGTAGGTAGGTGATACGATAAGTAAAGAATTTTTCGACGAACCTGGAAGTTAAAGCCCTTGAGCAAGCAATATAAGTATTAATGTCGCAAAAAGGGACATAGTTTGGGTTTTTCTCCTTCAGAATCTCGATATACAGTCCAAAAATGGAAATGCATAAGCCTGCCAAGCACAACAAGAGCGCAAAACTCTTTAGATAATTCGAAGTCCGGGAATGAAAATTTTTCCTCACACTGCCAGCTGCCATCTTTGTAAGTTAAAAACCTTAGAATGCAAAATAAAAATAGTAGACTATTCTGAGTATTCTCTCAACAGTTTAGACACTGTCATAACATTAATTAAAGCTTTTATTATAAATATAGCTTAACTAAATTTTTATGTTTGTTTAAATTATTTTAAAAAAATAAATGTATATTTTTGTTATGTTATCTTACAACAAAACGAAAGAGTAAACAGTATTGTTTCGAATAAGAGAAACAGGTAGAACACTTTTTAAATGGTGAAATGTATCAAAGGTCTCTCAGTTCACTTCTGACACTCGGCAACTCTGTACAGAGGAGCATTCTCACATTTTCATATTTGCCTACACACACGTTTCAGAAAAGTATAATGACAGATATCACTGTCAACGGCTACGAGGATCTGAATAATTTACTGAAAGCGCAAAATGGCAAAGTGTTTATCTTGTTTAGTGGCAGTCCTAATAATGAAGGGGTCAGCTGGTGTCCGGACTGTGTCAAAGGTGCAGTTTCGTTGTCGTGTGTTATTTGTTGACGAGTCACATGATGAGACCTTAGCTGTTCTCTGTTATCATTTTGGTGAAAAATACTGATTAACTGTTGAGTCATTATGCTTTGCAAAATGCATTTGCGTTGAGGAATATATAATCTACAATGAACACGCATACACTTCTTTTAAATTTAGTAGTCTATTTATTTAGTTTTAGTATAATTATAATCTAACTTTTTAAATATATAATAAAATGATCAACTTGTCTTATCATGTATTTGTATTGTAGTTTAGTTTAAGGAATGCCATGTGAGTCAATGGTGCTATCGTGGCAGTTGGTCTCCTAATAGGAAGACTGCACCTGACTATCATCATCAGTCATGTAACCTAGTTGTACATGTTGATGCTGCATGGACACACCATCCTTTTTTTTATATCTTCTTCTTCTGCGTACACAGTCAGACAGTAACCATTATTTTTTCGAAAAAAGCAGCGGTCATCCTGAGACTCTCGCCACTACCATAGAACTTGTCTTGCAGTTCCACTGGCAATGGCCACATCTGCTCTCTCTGATCCTCGTATGTCGGGCAGTTCTGCAGCAGATGTTCAGTGGTCATTTTACCAGTACCGCACGGGCATTCGTCGGTACACCCTATCTTCAATTTGTTGAATAGGTGGTACCTCAGTCTGTTGTGGCCAGTGCGAAGTCTGAAGACAACGACCTGCTCTCTTCGGTTCAACTGGTAATAGGCATCGTTTTTGGTGTAACCAGTATGTTCGGTTTCCCATTTGGTCATGTATCTGGCTTTGATAAGCCGTTTTGACTCTTCGTACGTCATACTGGTATCTGTTTGTGGTAGCCTTGCACCTTCTTTTGCCAGTCTGTCTGCCTCCTCGTTGCCTTGGATGTTGCAGTGTGACGGCACCCACTGTACCACTACCCTTTTTGGTGCGGACTGCTGGCACAGTTTGCAGAGTGCTGCTCTTAAGTCATTAAGCTCAGTGTTTTTCTGGCTTTTTAGCGCTGTGACTACGGCGAGAGCATCTGTCAGCAGGACTATATGGCTCTCATTTTCACTGTGTGTTACCATTTCTTCCACTGCCGCCCTCAGTGCCTCTGCCTCCGCTCTGAAATTGCTTGTGTACTTACCAGTAGCGAATGACAGTGCTTTTTTTTATATGAACTACAGTAGTTTATGGGTCTTATTAATATGAGTTCAAATAGTTTTTTACAGGATTTATGTCTAAAGACTAAGAAGGAAAGCTAACACATGAGTTATGATGAAAGATACACTGAAAGACATACTTATATTTTATATTATACTGCAGTATGAGTATCATTATCTTCTTTCTTCATAAATAATTGTGTACGTTTTTAAATGCCATGTATAGTACTGTAACTGGATTTTTAAATGTATATTATTTACAATACATATTGTCTAACTCTTATCTGCTAATTATTCACTAAGATTATTTTACTTCACTTTTATTTGTAGCTGATCCAGTGATTGCTCGAAATTTGAACAAACTTCCCAGTGATGCCATCCTCATCCATTGTCTTGTTGGAGATAGGACATAGTAAGAATATGCCTGTACATGGGTGATTGAATGACATGATAAGAATGCATCTAGAAGGTCATAGGTCCATGTGTGCTGAGTGCTCAAAGGGTATAGTAAGAGTTTGTCTGTGCCTAAATTGCTAGAAGGGGATAGGTAAATCTGTAGCAGATCCCACTGTTTGCCCTGGCTGTTATTCAAACTTAGAACATTCTCACACTCATCCACATCATCATGACCATACTCAGTAAATGACATATCAAACAGCAGGTGGCATATTTATTATATCATACCCATATCATACAATGAGTAGAGAAATTTCAAACACAATATAATAATAATAATAGCTGTCCATCGTTGTCGATGAGGACCGCCGACATCATCCTTGTCACAGATTTCCCTGTTGGGTGTGGGTGCGCATGTGGCTGAACAGGCCAATGCGAGCACGAAAACATCTGCTACATATCGGGCACACGAGGTTTGTAGAAGGGGATGGTGTTCCCGCTGCTCAGGATTTTCGCGTCTGTTCTGGGCTTTCACAACACGGTCATCTTCACCGGCAGCTACACCCGATTTGACTGCGCTTCTCCAGTCAGATCTGTTTTTCGCAAGACATTCCCAGGTGTCGAAGTCTATCTGGCAACTTTTTAGTAAACTAATACCTCAAAGCTCCACCCCAGCGATAAAAAACACAATATAATACATATCTTAACTTAACATTCTACTAAAACGGGAATTGTAAGCATTAGCTATTGATGGAATTCCCAACTATCTAAAAACCCAGTTTTATTGCCTTGCAATTACATCACACACACATCGCCTTAACTGCGTCTTCAACACACCTTTTCAAATACTATTCCTCACTGAAATCCCCTCAGGCGAGCGATCTCGACATACTCGTTCACAATGTGTCCTTGCTTACAAACACACGTTCAGATTATCTATTAATGCAAAACGCACACACCTATTTGAGCGATCCTGTTCTATCACTAAATATTCGTCCAACAGTCTATCAATCGCTCCTCTACCTAAGTTAAACATACTATCCACATTCAGTCTCTCTCTCACTCTCCTCCATACTGCCTCTCTCTCTCCAGCCTGTCTCCATCCCTCTATCCAGCCTCCAGAGCTAAACTTTGTCTCGAGTTATATATCCTCAAACAAGGCCAGAGCTTGACCAATCGATCTCAGGTGATGGTCATCTTCAATCCCAATTGGAACGAAACACTTTGCACACCTGTCACTCATTCTCTCGCAGCAAGCCCCGCTGCCAATTTCGTCTGTCAATCAATCTCCCCCTACCAAAATCGGAAGGCCAGTGGTCAGTTTCTACCTGTCCACATTCCTTAACCCAACTCTGTTCTCCTTTGCTGAGACGGTGAGTGACCTTGACATGCATTCAGGTAGCTTTAAGCTTTAACATGTTCAGGCATCCTAAACTCCCCTTGCTCCGGCGGGAACTTACAAATCCTGCCATCTTTGTCCATTAATCTTCATGTTTAATATATGCTCTTTTACAGTTGGAAAAATCCTACCAATGAATTTAGGAAGGATCCAAAGTTTGCAATCAGATGTGTACCAACACTACTCAAGCTGGGTTCTGTAAGTATGTAGAGCTAATGATAAATTACTTTGTGTGTGGCTTGGCTTTGTTCGTTGTCAATCTCTCGCTACCAAGCCCTGAAAGAGCTTTAAGTAGCAGAATCTAGTTCAGAGAATGGAATGTGTTGTATCGTAGTTTACAACTTGACTGCGATATCTGCACCTTTTGGTCCAACTTGAGTAGGCATTTTTTGAGTACCGGGTAAGCTTTCCCTCTTCGATCCCTTTTCCTTCTCTGTTGCAAGCTTGTTATCCAGGATCACCGCATGAAGGTGTAGAAGGGTCTGGTTCATTGGCCTGACACTAACAGTCAGCTATAGACCGCTGCAGCTCATGCGTCTTGATCCCTTTTATGTATGATATACAGAGGGATCAAATAGTTTTCTGTATGACAAATACAATATAAGCAACTCCTAGGTTTTTCTGGGCTACAAATAGGCCATAAATGACTATTAACTCTTTCCATGCGCAATTTATTTCTCACCTGTACGCAGTCAAATTAAGGGAGGCAAAAATAACCACGGGTTATGTTTTTAAAATCACAATAACAAGTTTATTAAATAAACATATCTCTATCTTATAATATATCAATTTGAAGGCGAATGGACAATGGTACCCTTACTCGTCATTATCTCAGCATCTGCACTGTCCATCCATTTTTTGCCATGTCCAGGCCAAATTATTTGAAGGTAAAACATCCAGCAGAAATGAAGATATGACACATTTACTAAAGATGATGTCGATGTTGAAAATTTTGATCAACACACTAAAAAATGAGAAAAGCTATATGCACTGCACACTATGACTGCTAACATGCAGTAAATGATGTTATGCTTTATGGAAGGCCTCAAAGCAATCCTTAGGGTGTAAGTGAGGCTGATTTGTACATACTGAGCAGATGAAATGTGTACGCTTGCGTTCTGTGGGAGTGGCACAGATGACACAATTTCTGTCTCTTCTAGAATACGAGATGATGTGTCTCTTGTCTGGAAGGGGTTTGCAGCTGGTCATCTGCCGGATTTTCTTGGAGCATCACCAGCTTCAGGAACTGTCGCAACAACACGATGTGTAAGCTGAGTCACAAGTTCTCGCTTGAACTTCTTTAGGCTCAATCGCATAGAGCCAGCTTCACGAGTCAAAGTGTGAAGAATGAAAGCGTTGACTTAAGTGACTTCAAGTAGCCAATTAAACACCGTCTTCAAAGTATTGAACCCATTCATGCTGATGTACTTCTGAATCATTGATGACTTGTCGACATCCTTGACTCGTGTTGTCTCAACAACCACATCTGTGCTGACCATGAGGACACTCTTCTTTACCTTTTTTGTCCCTAAATCTTTTTGATTTTGAAACCAGCGCAGCTCACGGTACGGAAGATTGAGGGTCTTCAACTCCAGGGCAAAGCCAACATGGTTGACATTGAGTGTGCCAGTATAATACTGACGACGTTCAAGAAGATAATCAACTAGAACACAAGTCGTGTAGAAGCGATCTGCAAAAATCTTGTGTTCTGTGCCAACGTAAGATAACAATATGTCAAAAACTTTGACAGCGTGACTTGATGCATGGTCTACATTAAGGTTGTAAGATGTTTCAGTACTAAAATAAGTAAGTTTGTTGTTCACATATTCCGTTGCCGAGTCACAAAGGCCAAACATTTTTATGTGGTACTTCTGTGGTTTTGCAGCATTGTACAGCTTAAACCTTCATCTACCTTTGAACCCTATCACCATCTCATCTATACTTAAATCCTAATAGGGGTAGAATGCTGCTCTGTACTTTGTCAGGAGTAGATTCATGAATGGCTCGATTTTATCTTTGCCTTCAGCACTTTCATTGCCTGCATGCATGATTGTAAAGAATATATCCTGAAAACGGTTATGGGGAAACATTGTGTGGTACCATGGTGTGTACAATTCAGGAGCCAAAGTCCAGTAGTCAGGAATCTCGGGCCATCTATCAATGCCGATCATGATAATTACGAAAAGAAATTTATCAAACTCATGGGGAGAAATGTCAACCCAACGGGAGTACACTGAGCGACGAAGAGATGTTGATAGTAATTTTCTTCTGAGCATATGCATTTATAGAAGCGATAGGTAAGACCTAGACTTCTTGATCAAACAATGCTGAAAAGCATTCAATTGCTGTTGACTGCCCTGTAAGACCTGACTCAGGAGAGACACCCGGCTCTTGCTTAGAAAGAAATTGGAAATAATTTTTTGTGGAATCTTCTCTTACTTCATGCCACTCATCTCTTTTCACTGGGGCACGTCTAGACCACGTTGCAGAGTTTACATTTCGTCCTTGACCTTTTCCAGCTACTAGATTTATATGGATCTTGAGCTGGGGGGGGGGGAGGCAGTACCAAAATGATTTTGACGACTAGAACTAGCTGTGGGCATGGCAGCAGGGTCTTAATGGTAGTGATATTCACTGTCTGTTCTGATCATTAATGTCATCATCTACTTCTACAACTACTGTCAGTATCATACGCACATTGTTCTATCAAAATCCTTGTTTGATCGGCTGTCACCTGGGTGAGACGATGACTAGCTGAAGGAGTTGTATCCATTCTCGTTTGTTTACTTTTAGCAGCAAAAAAAACCGTCAGAAAGTCAAATCAATAATAGAAAGGTTCGCGCAGTATCACATCCACAATCAAAACTGACGCTGTTATTATAGTAACCTGGAATGGTAAAAACCGGGTTAGCATTCCCTCTTCGATCCCTTCTCCTTAGCCAGTCTGCCCTGCTGCAGCCTGTTATCCAGGAACACCGCGTGGAGGTGTAGAAGGGTCTTGGCAGCTCTGATTCGCTGGCCCTGACGCTAGCAGTCAGCTCATGCTCTGCTCATCATCTTGCTCCCGTGTGGGAGATATGAGATGCTATTACTGCAGAACAAGGCACATTATTTACTTGTTTGTTTTTTTTTCTTCTAGTCTCACAAGCTTGAAGAAGGGCAGTGTCTAAGTGATGACCTCATCCAGATGTTGTTTGAAGATGACGACGACTAGAACTGTTTACATCAAGCTGAACACAATCTGCCTGGAAATGAGCAAACATAATCATAGAAGACCCTATCTCTTTAGTCAAGAACAAGATGGAACAGCAAATTCTGACAAAGATCTTTTCAACATATGTTTCAATTATAAACATAACTCAAGATTTATTTTAAAACTTTGAATACAGATTTACATTTTTTAACATAACTCAAGACTTTTATTTATTATATCCTTTACAATACGTATTTGTTTAAAAATAACCCACCCTTTTATTTATCATATAATTTACAAGACATGTTTAAAATAGGGCTTAAGATTGATTTAGTGTATAGGTTTCTAACATTTATTATTTACAACATTAACTTCTGAGTTGAAAAATGTGGAGTGACGTAATCCACTATTTTCACTTTGAGATTAATGTACAAGTTAGGCGGTAGCTTTCTGAATTCTTAACCATTTTTGGTCCAGTCTAATTTGTTTTGCACAGTCCAAAGCAAATACAACTCCATATGTCAATTAGTTTGTTCAAAATAAACCAACATTAAACAAATTGTGATCTGAAAGCAGATAAATTATCTTGTCCATGAAGTTTTCATAACATAAATATACATTAGCAGAAAGTGTGATCTGGTGAACAGCATGGATGGGCAGACCTGTGAAAAGTTATGATTAGCAAGAAACTGCTGTCAATGTTGCAATGCTTGGTTATGCGCGCTGTTATGATGGAGATGTCACTCTCGTGCAAAGCAGACATTGCGACAAAGTATGTCTCAATCGCAGTAAGATCTGTCAGCGTTGATCCTTACTTATTGGCTGTCGTGCTTTTTTGGGGTCTGGGAGAGTTTTGGGCCTTCCACTGTGAAGACTTAGCTGAGAGCAGTTTTTGAACAAACTTTGGATAAGAAACGTCTCATGTCCAAATCGTCCATCATAATCAACTGAACCGAAACAAACATGCAAGTCTTCAGGCAGCTCACGAATAGTAATTCAGCCAGAAATTCTCTGTCGCAGCATTCCTTAGCGAGCACGATATATTCTTTTACTTTTGGCAATATGCGAACACCATATTATATACTTTGCAGTGTTATGTGGGATACTGTAATGTGACTGGGAAACTGATACGTTAGTCCGGTCAGACGCAATACACTGGCCAGGACGCTGCGTCAGTATAATTCACAATATACTGACCAAGACTACTATTTTTGTTTTCAAGGCAGTCTGGCTGACAAGATATGGACTGTTGTGATCCCCGTACTAGTGAGTGACACACAGATGACGCCAAGCATAGCATGACCACTTGGAGGACTGCGGCCCACCGTCATCGGCATTTGTGAGGAGATCTACTAAAGCCCACCACTTAATGTCCTTTTCAGGGCACATTTAAGAGTACATTTACTCATTGTGGGCATTGCACAACAGCTTGTAGTGGCTAAGAGACTGTATACATACACTACTGGATTTCAGCTACGGTAATGTTTTGACCAGCCTCCCTGGTTGACTAGCTCATGGAGATTCTAGATTAAAATGCTTTGGCATTCCTATGTCCTTGCTTCCCAGCCCATTCAGAAGTCACACTGGTGTCTGACTCCTTCTTGACCACAGAGGGCAACATGATGAGCTGCGGTAATAAATTGGTTTGTATTTCAGACCATTCATTGCTTCTCCATCTTTGTGCTGTGAAATTACCTTTCTTTTTACTTCCAAATCGATACTTCTTTGTTACTTCTTTCTGCTGCTATCACTAGAACATGTTTGGTAGCCACGATGTGCTGTGTTTTCAAAAGGAGACCGAACAAACAGTGCAACCAGGCATTTATTAGAACTATGAAGACGTGTTACGTTTTATAGGTTATATATGTGCTGTACATATACCATATGCCTTGCAGGACAATTACTTTGTACTGTATACATGAGATACAGATTTCTATAATAACCTTATTGGACTGGACTGCTGACATTATCCAAATGAACGTTATGTGGTGCATAACTGTGGAATGGTTGAGAATCATGTCGATGGTATAGTCGAAGATTACCATGCAAATGGTAAGGTCTAATACAGTTCTTGTGGTGCTGACGTTGGTTATCTCGAGTATCACTTCTGGCATATGTACAGTTGTCAACGTCAGAACAATAAAATCACTGTTCACGTTGTTTTTGTCATTGTAATTATCACTAAATCATCCAACTTTTGGAACGTGTTTTTAGGCTGTTCAACAGTTAGAAAAGGTCTGCATGTGTTTGTTTGTCATTCTATCTATTGTTGTCATGTAAGGTCTTGACTTCTTGATTAAACAGTGCTAAAAAGCATTCAAATGCTGTTGACTGCATTGTAAGACCGGACTCAGGAGACAACCAGGCTCTCGCTTAAGAATTTGGAAAGCATTTTTTTGTGGAACCTTCACTGACTTCATGCCACATATCTTTCCACTGGGACACTTCTCTGACTTCATGCCACTTATCTCTTTCCACTGGGGCACTTCTGGGTCTAGTTGAAGAGTTCACATTTCCTCCTTGACCTGTTTCAGCTACTAGATTTATATTAGATCTCTGGCTCAGTGACTTAGTATCAAAATCATTTTGACGACTAGAACTAGCTGTAGGTGTGGCAGCAGGGTCTTGTTGGTCGTGATAGCCATCATCTACCAATTCACTGTAACTGCTCTGGTCATCAATGCTATCATCTACTTTTCTATCATTACTGTCAGTATCATACATACATTGTTCTATCAAAATCCTCGCTTGATCGGATGTAATACGTGTGGGACAATGATTAACTGAAGGAGCTGATTCCATTCTGTTTTGTTTATGTTAAGCAGCAAAAACAACTTGAGAGATATAAGTCAAAATCGATAATAGAAAGGTCCATGCCATATCAAAACTGACGCTGTTATTATAGTAAACCGGAAGGATTAAAATAGATACTGAAGGATGTAGTAGTAAAACTAGAAAGACGAACATTAACGAAACAACCCGCAGGGAACATCGAATCGGCTGCAAAAGAATGCACTGTGAATATTTTCAGTGTTTTGGGAAGTTAGAAAATATACCTACGATATCGTATCGCAGATTTATTTAGGAAACAAAGATACCTTGTTTTTACAAAGACATTTCCTGTGGTAAATTAAAATCTTGGGGCAGAGTTGAAATTGTTTCATTACATTTAATCTTAATTTTATATCTAAACTTGTCCTGATGCTGAGAACTGCTCATCTCTATACTGGATACATCTCTGACGTGATGTGAGTGACACAGTAATTTATGTGTCGAACATAACCCACATCTTTGATTTATTTTCAGACCTACAATACAGATTTATTATTGAAACATAACCAAAGGCTGATTTATTTTATTTTCACGTTTAGATTGATTTATTTGAACTCAATTCAAGTTATATTTTTGTATTCAGATTTATCTGACCATAATAACTCACAAAAATTTTGATAACAGTATCAATGTTTTACATTCCTGTTGTTCAATTTTGTGTGTATATGTTTGATTGCTAGTACTAGTCAGATACTGGATGTGTGTGTGTGCATGTATCCATACAGATTTGCATGTGTTGCTGGGAGATCAAGTATTGCTGCTGATATATGTGTGTTCATGTATACATGCAGATTTGCATCTGTTGATGTGTGTAATAGTAAGACAGTGGATGCTTGTGAGCATGCATGCATCCACTCGTGCTTGTTATTATTCAAAGTTACTTGTACTGAGGTGAGTTCTTGATAGCGGGTCTTATATCCCGAAATCTACTTGAGGTGGACCGCTGTGATCCCCCTGGCAGTAGTGCAATGCAATGTGATAATCCTCTGTAAACTCATCGTTATAGGAGTCACAGTGTTGATCTCCACCTTGTTTGGCGCAGCCTATTTCCAGTAGCATGAATGAGATCATTAGGTGAGGTCTTGGTCAGTATGTTTCTCCTTTGCACCATAGTATGTTCAGGTACATGTGTATACATAAACATGTGCACATGCACTCTTGCTTGTGTCAATGTTAGAACAGACATTACTTCATCTTGTGTGTGTATTCAGACTTTGTGTGTTTGTGTTCACAGAATGAACAGTCATCGTTAGCTTAAACACTGTTTGGAAGTCATCGCAGTATGGCACAAACACCAAACTAAGATTGTACAAGAGTTGCATGCTTTCTGTATGGTGAAGAGTGATAGAAAAAAGAAACATCAAAATTATCATCCTTTCACACAATCTGCCTAAGAGAAATTCATAGAATTTACTGGTAAAACACCATCACCAATCGAGAGCTGATTGTCCGAAGCCATCAAAAAGACATGAGCACCATCATAATCGGACGACGCAAAATTGGAAAGGCCATGAAAAGAACCGGACACTAGATCTGCATTGGTAAGGACCCCAGATGGAAGGCTGACCTAAGACAACTTGGCAAAGAACCATAGAGACCGAAATGAAAATCATGAATCATAGCTAGGGCACTGTATGAAGGATTGCTGCAGACTAGGTGGAGCAGGGGGAATTTTTTTTCTGGCCTTGATCCAAACCACCAGCGTAAAGGTTATGTACTTTCATTTGAACCCACGAGCCAGGGAAGATGGGACAAAAATGTGATGGCAGGTCTTTCATAAAGAAAGTGAGCCTGAACATGTATACTCGTGATACAAACTGTGATCACTGATAGAGACAGTTACTTCCTTCAAGGATTACGATGTAATGAGTTAAAGTCAGTCACTGAGCAAGGAACTAAGAAGCAGAAGCAAGTACTCTTGCTTGTGTTAGTGATAAACCAGGTGTAACTTCATCTTGTGTGTGTGTTCAGACATGATATACTTAGGTGTGTATGTATGTGTTTACATGTACGCTTGCACTCTTGCTTGTGTTAGTGATAAACCAGGTGTAACTTCATCTTGTGTGTGTGTTTAGACATGATATACTTAGGTGTGTATGTATGTGTTTACATGTACGCTTGCACTCTTGCTTGTGTCACATGTGACAAAAGTATTACTTCTTGCTTGTGTGTGTACTAGTCAGATATTACATGTACGTGTATTTTATTAATCAATCAAAGCCTGCTGCTCCTCTTGGTGCATAGCCCATTGACAACATCTCACCAGCATACAGACCTGGGCTGCTCTTTCTGCTTCTCTCCAGATGCAATCATTTAATCTTAGTTCCGGGATCAAGATGCTGAGCAGCACATGAGCTGCAGTGGTCAGCGACCCATAGCTGACTATTAGCGTCAGGGCCAGCGAACCATAGCTGCCAAGACCCTTCTACACCTCCATGTGGTGATCCTGGATAACAGGCTGCAAAAGGGCAGACTGGCTAAGGAGAAGGGATCGAAGAGGGAATGCTGACCCGATACTCAAAAAATGCTTGCTGAAGTCGGATGTGTTGGACCGAAAGGTGCAAATATCGCAGTCAAGCTGTAAACTACGACACAACGCATTCCGTTCTCTGGACTACATTCTGCTACTTAAGCTCTTTCAGGATTTGGTAGTAGGAGATTGAGAACGAACGAAGAAGAAGAATCTTAGTTCCTTCTCACATTCTCCTCTTCGTGTATTCTTTAGGTCTACCTCTTTTTTTCTTACGTTGGGGATTTCATGTAAGAGCCTTTCTGGTCACGTTGGATGAGGCCTATTGTAGTGTATGTCCTGTCCAGCCCCATGTTCACAGATAAAGTTATATGTTGTTTGGTGTCAGAAATGCTACTCCTACTTTTCCAATTCTGGTCCTTACATTTACAAATATGCACGTGACACAGATAAAATACAAGCATTACTGCTATGCTGCCGATTCTCCGGTATCACAAGTCACTGAAGTTCATTAAGAGAATTATAAGTTTGCATCTTTCAAAGTATTCAAGGCCAGCATTTTACTGTCTGTCATATATTTTGGTAGTAATAGTTGCAAATCATGAGGGTGAGTTTTTTTTTTTGTCTTGTTGGTGTAACTTGGGCTGGATTTGAATTATAGTAAAGAGGAAGTTGTGGTGGTCATCAATCTTACATTCCGATTTACCTTGGACCACTGTAGGTAACTCACAATGCAGTCACTCTGGTCTTACATCCCTTGAGACCAGGGTCGCTTGAAACTTGCAGGATTCGATCACCCACCACTTTGATAAGCGGGTGCCCGTACCTCTTGACTACAGCGACCCCATTATGCAAAGTAGGAGATACAGATACAAAAATGTAAAATGTGTCCTTCAGCGGACTTAACCCGCGGTCAGAAATGTAGTGTTATAGAGACTTCAGAGTACTAAGCCACATCTTGTGTGAGTGTGGCAGCCAGTTATCCTTTTCGCTGTTATTCCCTTCTTTAACATTAAATCAGGTATTCATTTACAGCTGGCTCGACTGCAGAATGACGGTTGTTTGAGCAGAATCCCATACCTATTCTGGGAAAAGCTCAAGTTATCAAAATACAAAAAGCAAGAGGAACTTTATTGCATTTTGGGAACTGATGGAAAACATTAAAGTCCAACATAAAAATCTTCAACTCCAATGTAAAATTTGTGCTATTGTATTGTTGTGAAACATGGAAAGAAACAATGGAATAGCAACAGACTTTCATAAATGGGATAAGTTGTATTGTGATGAATGGCATATAAGATAAACCACCATGTTTTGGTGAAAATAAAATGTGTGGCTATTTGAGAACAAAGATGAAGTGAACAACTATAGTTTCCACTTTGTTTACAATTTTTTGATTGTAAACAATCATCTTTTCACAGATTATGAAGAGCTATATTCATGTGATTAAAATGCTGTCGTAATTCTTTGTCTTTGTATTTATTACCTTGTGATGCATGGTCTTTTCTCTTCATCGTCGTCGTACACTTGCAGATGTCAACTTGGATGTTTCTAAAGAAAGCAGTGAACCGCATGAGGTTATCGGTAGCTCCATAGAGCTTGTCTCGGAATGGAATGGGAGATGTGCCTCCTGTGGCTCGTATGTTAGACACTTCTGCCGCAAATGTTTAGCTATTATTTTACCAGTACTGTAGATACATTCATTGGTATGTCCTATTTTTAGCTTGTTGAATAGATGGTATCATATTCTGTTGTGGCCTGTGCGGAGTCTGAGAATTACCATCTCCTTGGCCCTGTTTAGCCTTTAGTTAGCTCCTCTAACCTCTTGTTTCTGGACCTGGTAAACCTCTTGGCCTATACTAGGTTGAGACAGCATACTGCCTTCTGATTCGCTAGTATGTCAGCCTCCTGATTGCCTAGTATGTTGCAATGAGATGCATTCCAATGAATCACCACTTTCTTGAATCGGTAACATAGCTTAGAAAGTACCTTCCAGAATTCTGTTAGATATGATGCAGTCTATAAACTCACCGAGCAGACCTGTCCTGTGCTAATCTTTCCAGCTTTTCCCAGTTTTTCTTGTATTGGCCTCCAGGTCTCTTCTCCATATGTTGTTTGTCTTCCTTTGCCTCTATTTCCCCTAGGGGTTTTATGACAGAGATTGCCTGGTGATACTAGCTTGGGGCTTTTGTTGTGTGTGGCCTATCCAGCACCCCCCTTCTTTCTAAGATTGTCTGTTCCACCAATTCTTGTCATTGGCACTACAAGCCTTTGTGCCTGTCGCACAGCCCCCATGAAGGCAGAACATATTTTGCAGTCCTGTCCACTGTATACCGACAAAAGAAGTAGCATTTAGCAGCAGCCAGTGTTCTTCCACGAGAAGCTGTACGGAATCATACAGAGCCTTGAGTCGACTGCTGTCTTCATTAGAGTCAGTGAAGTTGAGGTCTGAAGATGGACGACGAAGAAGAAGAAGAAGAATGTTCTATCCTGTCAAACTATTTCTGGCACATAATCTGCAGTGTAGATTTGTCGACAAAGTCTTATAATCTGTTAATACTGAATTTGGTCATTCACCATATTTCTGCTCCACATCAAAGGACCAACTTCACATTAGAGTTGGGGGACGGCGTGGTCTAGTGGTTAAGTGGCACGGCTCACAACCAGAAGGTGCTGGGTTCGATCCCAATCACAGCACCGGCCGTTACCCTGGGGAAGCAAACCCTTAGAAAATGCAGGAGGAAGCAGACCCTTACATAAAATGTATGCTGAAGTCGGATGCACTGGGCCGACAGGCGCAAAATAAAAACCACAGTGTAACGCACACACGCCTTGGGGAATAGATTAATAAGGCGAACGCAAAAAAAAACACAAGAGTTGAAGATCATTAGCTTGGTACAATGTGGCATGGTCTCGTATGCATCTTCCATTTTACATTGTGGTTATGATCAAGTATAGACCCTCGAGTTTACTATATGGTTATTTAGATAGGAACGTCGAGGATAAAAGAACGCTTTCTACGAACAGAGTCAATGCTCTCGTCCCTTTATTGCTAATTAGACAATGAGCTCGCGAGCCTGACCTAATGAACGGGACATGATTAGTTTTCTACAGCGTCCAGACACATGGAGCTCGCCGGGCGTCAGGTGCTCATGTTTTTCACACCTAAGTCTGTAATTAAGACAAGCCACTTAATTTTTGAAGAAGAAACAAACATAAAATGAGAACATTATAAATGGGTAAGGGCGGATGTTACGAAAACAGAAACGAAACCTACGATACGACTAGAAGGCCATCATCAGGGGCAACAAACAACAACACTAATGAAATAACGAATCATAAAAAAGGAACGGATACATAAATGGGGAATATCAATCTATTTTCGTATTGTGTTTTTTGTCTCATTTCGGAATCTGGCAGAACCTATTTATCATTGTTTGTTCACTTTAGTTTAAATCACACTATATGCTCACAATGTCGCGGGAACCTGGAATTAATTTAATTTTCATTTCGACATCAGTTCATGCAGACACCATGCCTTGCTCGTCCCGGTATTCACATCTATGTTACGCAGCAATACATAACAAAAGGCATCCATCCTCAGACGTGAATGATAGATCGATTTATCTATATCTGCCTATGTACATCTGTCTATGTCTATCTATATGTCTATCTATCTGATTGTCTGTCTATCTATCTATCTTCAGTCTACATATGTCGTTAGGCGTCAGGGGAGGTGTCACCTCCTTTGAGTCATATTTTTTGACAGGTGAAAATCTACTGGTGATTTGCCAGGTCAATCCCAGCATCTGTTCGCCCCTGGAATATACGATCGCCTATTTTGGTCGTACCGTTGCTGGTGGAAGCGTAAATTAGAGCATGGTAGACCCGCGGCATGGCATGTGCCATCTATGCTACTTCGCTAACTACATAACCAAGACTAGATGCTATTAGCCACACGGTCCTTTTTTTTTTTTTTTTTTTGCGACATATTCTCTGTGGGACGAGAATCCCTAAAATAATTTGAGTAGATTTTTAACTTGAATTTTGCCCCAAACAGCAGTCTGATTTCCAACTGCCAATTAATTTTTAACGAGCACGCCACTGCACACGGGTATCTGATCTCACTACTCAGAGATCAGGGGACAATTATTCCGGATCATCGACGTGAAAAAAATCCCATTTTCCACCGAGATTTTAACCCGAGTCCTCCAGCCCCTGAGGCTAACCACTTACTTCGATACCACTGGGTCCCCCTGACGTAGTTGATAACTCGCAGAATCGAAATTATTCTAAAAAAAACGTCAGTTCTTGTCTCTCTTTAGCTGACGGATACGTTTACTTGTTTTGATAGTGCATGTAACTCGTAAGCTATTCACAGCAGGTCTGTTGTCTCCAAAGTTGTCTACTCCCGATCCTATAGTAAGCGAGTTATTGATTCGTGAATTATATCATACTGCCTGTAGAACGCTGCATCGCATGGAAATAACATAATTTTCAAATCGATTGGAATTAGTCGAATTCTTGGACAGAAAAAAATGTTCCGCTTGTGTGCTCCTTTCAAGATTGTGGCCTCGATTACGCAAACTTCTTTTCACCTTTAATTCATCCATCTTTCATCATCATCATGTGCTCTGTCTGCTGGCGTCTACGACGATCGATCACTACCTCCTCTTTTTACACGTGTCGTTTATCAGTTCCGTCGTTGATCGTCTCCCATTCTTATTCTTCTTCTTCTTATTATTTGTATTCTTCTTCTTCTTCTTATTTGTATTCTTATTCTTCGTTCTCAAACTCGCACTGAAAAGGACCATGCAAGTAGCAGGATGAAGTCCGAAGAACGGAATGCGTTGTGTCGGAGTTTACAGCTTGACTGCGATATTTGCACTTTTCGGTTCGACACATCCGACTAGCAGGGTCTCCCATTCCATTCATTCGAGTTGTCCAACATGTTCTCTCTCTCCCTCCGTCTGTCCCTCTTTTCAGCGACTCTTCCTCTTGTCATTGTGTGATTCAATCCGCCTCTTCTGACGACATACCCGAAAAAGTATGATTCAGCCAGTGAAGAAGATCATCTATTCTCCAGCTCCAATCCATTCCTATCATTCGATGAGCAGGAGACGATACATGATCAGCTTTCTCCTGTCGCATGTGCTATGGGTGGGAATGGGTGTACTAAATGTTTTAAAGATCTAACCGAGCATCGAGTTCTTGAAGATGCCATGAAGGTGTTCGTGTAATTGTGTACCGCGTTCTTGAAAATGTAATGAAGGTGTTGGTGTAACCGTGTACCGAGTTCTTGAAGATGCCATGAAGGTGTTGGTGTAACCGTGTACGGAGTTCTTGGAGATGCCATGAAGGTGTTGGTGTAACCGTGTACGGAGTTCTTGGAGATGCCATGAAAGTGTTGGTGTAACCGTGCACTGAATCCCAAACCGATCTGACCGATGTATGTCATGGCACACCGTGGCAAATGGTGGAATATATCAGGCTCCACTTGCAGGTGAATCCCTCTTGAAGGTCAACCACATCCGTGGCTGAGAACTAACGGACGTATCTGGACGGTTTATGGACACGTAGCACAGCCACACTTGTTGATACAATAAATGGTGTAAAGGTGGCTATTAGACTATGGGTAAATATGGCTTCTAACCATTAGATCCCGTATGTTTAGTTGCTAACGGTGTATCTTACTAAATAAATGTTGTAAGACTTGAACAATAATTATTATGTTTCACCTGTGTTTTTTCAATATAAAAATACATTTAAATAAAGTAGCGCTTTCACAAACCCACACGAAACATCGGCCCCTAAGCTTCCCGACAGTCATAAAGGTGATTGGCGTCGGTCTCTTGGGCGATGTTGAAGGCTATCATGATGAGAATCGCCATGGAGACGAACAGAGATCCGATTCTCGCCATCTTGCCATCAGATGATTCTGAAACAATTCGAAGATCATCATTACATTTATGTAGCCGAAACGGACAAGGTCGAGATGAATCGTGAGGTAACAGAAATGGAATTATTGACGTCACACGGCGCGCACACACACGATTAGCAGACATATTTGGAAATCAAGAAGATCTGAATATATGCAATTTGTCATTAAAACATGCTTTCTTTCTTTCCTTACTCCTATTGTTTCTCCTTTTATCTAACTCTCTTTCTCTCTCTCTCTCTCTCTCTCTTCTGTTTCTCCTTTTCTCTCCCTTGCTCTGTTCTCGCTCTATGTTTATATAAGTATATATATCGCATATGGAAGCCCTCGTATCTGTTCAGTGTCTTTTATTGCTGAAAGTGACAAGGACAGACCACGAACTCCCTCAGCGGTTCCAAAATTGTTCCTTTCGTCAAGTACTTGGGCTATTTTTCTAGGGTGTTCCATTAATTGAATATAGACTATTGTCTCCAGAGCTATATGATACTCGAACATACGCTATGGTCTCTAGAACATTCCACTGATCGTGCATAGACTATTGTCTTTAGAACATTCCACTACTCGTACATTGACTCTTTTCAATACAATTGTCCACTGCTTTGACGTGGGCTATTGTCTCTACAGCATTTCACTACTTGTACATTGAATATTGTCTTTATAACTTTACAATACAATTATCTCACGTCTAGAACTTAAGAACACAGAATGTTAACTCATGTCTAAATATGATGAACAAAGATGGGATATAGTCTTGATATTCTAGTATAAGAAATATTTCATAAATGTGTCTAAATTTGATTGTGGATGAGACTAGCAACATAATGATGTATGATTGATTGTTTTAGTAGCTACCACTACATAAAACCAAAGTTGTTGAGGTTAGCACCATCATTATGTCCAACAACCGGTCAATTCACGTATCACTACAGAAGTATATAATCGTTTAAATACTAGGTGAACGCTGTGCTTCATAAGGATCTGCGAGCAGACATGGATATAGTGATGGATACAAGCAGACATGGATATAGTGGTGTATACAAGCAGACATGGATATAGTGGTGTATACAAGCAGACATGGATATAGTGGTGGATACACGCAGACATGGATAAAGTGGTGGATACACGTAGACATGGATATGGTGGTAGATACAGGCAGACATGGATATGGTGGTGGATACAGGTAGACATGGATATGGTGGTGGTTATAAGCATACATGGATATAGTGATGGATACATGTAGACATGGGTATAGTGGTGGATACAGGTAGATATGGATATATATAGTAGTGGATACAAGCAGACATTGATATGCTGGTAGATACAGGCAGCCATGGATATGGTTGTGGATACAGGTAGACATGGATATGATGGTGGATACACACATATATGGATATAGTGGTGGATACAGTTAAACATGGATATGGTGGTAGATACAGGCAGACATGGATATAGTTGTGGATACAGGTAGACATGGATATAGATAGTAGTGGATACAAGCAGACATGGATATGCTGGTAGATACACGCAGCCATGGATATGATTGTGGATACAGGTAGACATGGACATAGATAGTAGTGGATACAAGCAGACATAGATATGGCGGTAGATACAGGCAGACATGGATATAGTGCTAGATACAGGCAGACATGGATATAGTAGTGGATACATGTAGACACGGATATGGTGGTAGATACAGACATACATGGATATATTAGTGGATACAGGCAGACATGGATATGGTGGTAGATACAGACATACATTGATATGGTGGTAGATATAGGGAGACATGGATATGGTGCTAGATACAGGGAGACATGGATATAGTAGTGGATACAGGTAGACATGGATATGGTGGTAATTATAGGCAGACATGGATATGGTGGTAGATACAGGCAGACATGGATATATAGTGGTGGATACAAGCAGACATGGATATAGTGATGTTTTTGGTTTTGTTAATTGTTTGCTTTTTTGGATTCTACCAGCCAAGGCAGGATCCTTTCAACCCCAGACAATAGTCTTTATATCAGTGCCTATTGGCCAGTGTATGGATTCGTTAGTGTAACTGTTTGTAATGTGTGTTGAGTGTACGTATGACAGTTTTTGCAGTACAGTAGTTTGGCTAGTCCTTTCTGTATGTAGGGAAGGGGTCTTACCATGCAACATTACCGTCACGCACAGTTAAACTAAACACGAAGTGATTGCGAACCCGCAAGATGATAGTGGGAGATACGGAAAGAAAAAAAAAGCCGGTCCACATCTTTCATTTCAGAAAATCTACAAAGATGGTGTAGCGAATGATTTACATTGTCCTAATTTGAATGCCGTTTAGGCGTAGTTTAAAAGTGCCTTTCCATTTTTTATGTGATTTCAGGTCTCTCCCATTGCTGAAAAGAACATGCTTTCTCTGGATTCATTAATATGGTTTTGTCACAATCATTTCTGACGGCAGACTGTATGATGTTGACATTAGTTAGGCAAGACAGATGGACTGTATCCTAAAGATACTTCTTCAAGTTTTGACCTTATCACTTTAAATGTTTCCTGGGTTGTGCTGATCAAGACTATTTTTATGGTACATAAAACGTCCAAATCCTTTTGCATCTTGCCTCCTAAAATGTCAGGTGTGATGTGGCTGGCTACTGCTACCTATTTCTCGCTTTGTTTCCCTGGTGATGTACAGATACAGAAACATACTTCAAACTATCGAGCAGTTGGTTGGATTTTTTTATATATTGTGTATTTTGCTCAGTCTACTCCACACACTCTACTATTATCTGTGAATATATTTTTGCTGACTTTAAATTCTTTGATTTACATGAATAAGATAAATTACCAGCTTGGGTGGATTATGGCATTATGAACCAACTTGTAAATTATTGTTCATTTAAATAACAACAACATATTTAAGTAACTTTAAGGATAAAATATGAGAATAAAAATGAGAATATTATAGTTATTAAAAACGCCACAATTCAATAACGTGATTTGTTTCATATCCACAATTCTTCAAGTGAATAATTAACGAATGTATTAGCAACCATCACCCACTAACAATAGCAGACACATACCGCGGGTGTTCAGACACGCGCAGACTGGAATGAGTTCACAAATGAAATCAGGGTAAAACGAACTCCGGTAACAGATTCACCTAAACACGACATGCCATTTTTGTCTTCACTTTATTTTCTAGACTCGATTCATAATTAGGTACGCCCACGTACACACTCTTGTTTGGAGTAATTGAAGTTTGACAGGTGGGCTATTTAGTTTACCGTTGGAAGACTATACTATATATAACGATACGAAAGTATCGGTCGAAGGCAAAGCAGAGGGTACATTTTAGGAGATACTGTAATGAAAGGAGGAGTGCGTGGCCGAATGGTGAGGCCTTCCTGCCGACAAGGAGGGCAGCGGTTCGAATCCCCGGTATGGCATATGTTGTTTTTCTGTTGGGGGTGAAATTAACAAACATAGGCAACACACGACGTGACGACAGCAGAGGCAAAGCGGTCTGTAGTCTTCAGCCTTCAAAACCCCTTGACTACCCCAGCAATGGGAAAAATGTATGACAGTTTTTTTTTATTAAAAAAAAATTTGTAATGAACTAAGTAATTAACCTTGCATTAATATTATTAGGAGAGGGAGATAAAGCGAGAGAAAAGAGAGAGGTTGATAAAGAGAAAGAGGTACAATTCGTTATGAATAAATACAAATGACATGGAGATGAAAATAATGAATAAATACAAATGACATGGAGATGAAACTAATGAATACATACAAATGACATGGAGATGAAAATAATGAATAAATACAAATTACATGGAGATGAAACTAATGAATAAATACAAATGACATGGAGATGAAACTAATGAATAAATAACCCATAAAAGAGGAACCCACATGGGCAGTTGTCTTTAACAGATTCTTTAATCTGTGGCTGATAGCTGAAGCAGCAGACAGTGATCGCAACGGTCTGTATGTGTCTTTCAGAGCAGAAACAACCTCCCATCACTTCGGTCGGTCTGCTGCCAAATATCACACACTAAAACCCATTATTTGTTCCGATTGTGTTACACTTTTAAGCCGTCCTCACTTCATTTTAGCATTTTGGTTGGTAGTTCTTCTCACGGTAACAGTAAAATCCGAGAAGTTGGTTGGAGACATTCCAGCTTATTCCTGGCATTGTGTCAAGGTATATCGCTTTGGTTTAGAAGTGAGCGCATTTACTTATTTGAGCAGCACAATTGACACGCCAGCGGGAACAGATGTAAAGATCTTAATTGGAAAGGCAAGAACGACACTCACGATATTAAACAATATAAGGAGATCTAGAGAAATCAAGATGTACACATTATTCAAGACAGGTGTCAAGTCGGTGCTGCTGTATGGAGCAGCAACATGGATAACGACCAAGACGGTATCACAGAGACTCCAAGCCTTTGTTAACAGCTCCCTGCGATAGGGTATAAGGGCCCCGACATGGAGAGGAGTGAAGATCTGTGGGAAAAGAGCCAACAACAGCCACTGGAACAACAAAATAAGACAACATAATGGAGCTTGATATGACGCACGCTGAGGACAGCTCCGTCTAAC
Organism: Ariolimax columbianus; assembly: GCA_036924085.1. Classification (NCBI taxonomy): domain Eukaryota; kingdom Metazoa; phylum Mollusca; class Gastropoda; order Stylommatophora; family Arionidae; genus Ariolimax; species Ariolimax columbianus. The sequence continues at coordinate 8,163,961 of JAVGWX010000015.1, read as the reverse complement.
ACAGCTAGGCAGGCTGTAACACGGAATCCTCAAGATAAGAGAAAAAGAACTAGACCTAAAAATTACATAGAGAAGATTATGTGAGATGGATTGAATGGTTACACCTAGACAAAGACTGAAAGAATAGCGGAAGATTGTGTATGCTGACAAGAAGTGGTATTGACCTATGCACCGAGAGAAGCGACAGGTTTTGATTGATTGATTGAATACCGTGGAAAGTATTTGCAAGTGCGGCAACACACAAACACCAAACTAAGAATATAAAAGAGTGTTTCTCCATACAAACAAACTATGGTTTAGGGACAAAAGAGATACGTGTCTTCAAAATGACGTCATATCAGACATACGTTCTCAAGAACATTGAGGGAATGGTCTGGCCATGGCCAACTTTATAGAAGGCCGTCGGACTCATTGAGAAAATACTCATGATGCGTCACATGTACAGGCCAACTAAATTACAGAAATCGTTAGTACTCATATTGTGCCAAAGTGCCAATCAATCCATACTTCATTCACAGAGAAATAAAACAAATAACGGTACAAAACACAACAAATCACTGATGCGAGTGATCATTTTCACAATCCTGCCCTGAAACAAACTGAATACCCATATTCTTTTATTTATTTACGTCATACAACAACCAGCGCTTCTAATGAAACCAGTCTTTTGAAATGATTACCCCTTCCATGATAGTGAGTATTTTGGGAAATGATGTTCCCCATGTTTTATTAAATCTGTTCAGTTTCAACCGAAAGCGCACGAGTTTTGAATAGTTATGTCAGCATTCGATGCGTTCCATATATAGTTAACAATTGTGTGAGCAAGTACATAGGGATAACAGATCAAGCATAAGAGATTAGGGCTCGGAACTTATTCTCTGTTGCCAAAAATGTACTGGGGACGTATTGGCGATGGTGAAAAACGCTAAGATCAACACAACGTCATCGTCAGATGCCTTTATATATATATATATATATATATATATATATATATATATATATATATATATATATATATATATCATCAATATCACCAGTCCCGTAACCTGGAAGGTCGTTTAGGCACCGATATTGGTGTTTGCCGAACCAATTCCCGTCAGAGGTCTCGATTTTTCGCCAGGGTATTAGTTTCAGCTACAGATCTTCACGTGAACACTTTTATATTGTCCTCCCATCTCTTTTTTGGTCTCCTCTTCCAAGTTTTCCAGGCACAGTGCCTTTCATGATGGTTTTGGTCAGCCCCATCAATCGGAACATATATCCATACCATGTCAATGTTCGTGTTTTTACAAAAGTCAATAGGTTTTTATATTGACCTAACTCCTTCCTAACAATTTCAAGAACACTCGTTTGAAACGCGATACAAATATGAAATTCTAAGGATTCTTCTCAGGCATCTCATTTCCATTGAGCACATTTTACGTTTTAAGGCAGCCGTCAAAGTCCAAGTCTCACACGCGTAGATGTATACCGAGGTTAATGTTCTTGTATTTCCAGATTATTCGCAGTCTTGTCATGGCGTCCATGGCCATCGCTGTTCTTGACATCTCCGCTCTAGACCCCTCCGCATTCATTTCTGCTCACAGATATTTAAACCACGCAACACTTTCCAGAGGTTCACCTTTGAGCATAATCGCGTTTAAAATACCCTTTGCGTTGTTGACCATGATCTTACTTTTCCTTATATATATATATATATAAGCATGAAAGAAAAGTATATTTCATATAGACAAGTTGATCCAAGAGCATGATCATATGTCTTTGAGACTGCCAACTTACCATCCACATTTAAAGCCAATTAAACAAGTTTGGACAAAAGTTAAGAGGAGAGTGCCACATAGAATCTGGTCAAAATGCGTTTTGTTCAGTAAATTTAATATTGTTAGGCTGTTGGGAAAGTATAATCAATCGTCTTTCAAATACAACTTAAATTTATTTTCTAGCTTCAGTAGTTTTTAAGATTTAAACTGTGAAACAGGCCTAGGGTCAGTCCCAAAAAATAAATTTAAACAAAATCAAAATGGCTGCCAGTTATTAGTTTCAAATTATTACTTCCCTAAAATTTAGTTATCACAACAAACAATGAGGGATTTTCAAGCTCCCTTTAATAAAATGAAATGTAATGAGTACTCCCCACTTAATGCAAATGGCAGGAAATGAAAGTCACAATTTTAACTTATACAAATTATAATTTTCAAAGAAAAACAGTTTTGTGAGAATTTTGAGAAATTAAATCATGTCGTGACGCGAAGATAAGAAAGAAGGTAAATGATAGGTGATAGGTATACCAAAGGAGCAGATGTCGAGCATTTTTAGTGGACCGTAGGTTAAGCTTGTGATTACGTTCTGGTAAACTTAACAACCTCAATATTTAATCTTTTAAAAGTTCACTGACCACGCCCACTCGGTCAGAAATAAAGAGATGGCACCTGTATGACCTTGTGAATCAGATTTAATTTTTAAGTGAAGATGACGATGTTCATTAGGAGTTGGAGAGAAAACAGCATCACGGGATTTGAAAACTCAATTTAAAAAAAAAATAGTTACAGAACGTGTTTGTCACTTTTGTTATTCCAATGCACAATTGCTAGAGACAAAGAGAAATGACATAGGGAGTGAGTTTTAGTTGCATTGTAACAGAAACAATTATAATAATACCTAATTTTCTTCATGTAATCAAATATTTTATGGGAATTTGTGTGTGAGTTCAATAAACAGGTAGACTGTATTAGTATTGAGATGTGTTGGAAAATGGCTTGCAGACCTGCAGGTGTTCTGTGATGTTGTGAATTTGTCACTACCAAATTAGAAAATCAGCCCCAACAAATAGTGTCCATTTAAGTAAGATGTAGCAGATAAAACTAAGAAAGCTGTAGCAGATGAAACTAAGTAAGCTGTAGCAGATGAAACTAGGTAAGCTGTAGCAGATGAAACTAAGTAAGCTGTAGCAGATGAAACTAAGTAAGCTGTAGCAGATGAAACTAAGTAAGCTGTAGCAGATGAAACTAAGTAAGCTGTAGCAGATGAAACTAAGTAAGCTGTAGCAGATGAAACTAGGTAAGCTGTAGCAGATGAAACTAAGTAAGCTGTAGCAGATGAAACTAAGTAAGCTGTAGCAGATGAAACTGTGCATATAAACACACCAGTAACATACCTGCTGTTGTTATGGCTAATATAAAATCAGCATCCATGGTGGTGGGTGAGTGCGTGAGTAAGAGATCCATGGATGTGAGTGAGTGTGTGAGTGAGAGATCCATGGATGTGTGTGAGTGAGAAATCCGTGGGTGTGAGTGAGAGATCCATGGTGGTGGGTGAGTGTGTGAGTGAGAAATCCGTGGTTGTGAGTGAGTGTGTGAGTGAGAGATCCGTGGATGTGATTGAGTGAACGAGTAATTTAGACAAAGCGTTAGTAAAGAGTGAGTGAGAAGAACACTGACGAAAATGAGGTGTGCACGTACCCAGGACAAGTGCTGACACTCTGGTAACATCTATACTACCTTCAATACGTCACTGTGCTAGCGTTGACCTCAGATCACAGTACGGTCAAGGCCACGATGACCAGCGAAACGTCACGTCCTCTCATTACGCATATCAGGACGTTAGAGAGGCGATGTTGATAGTTGCAGCTGGCAAAACAATAGACAATAGTCGTTTTATAATTTACTGCCGATAGGGATGATGTAGTAGAAACTTTTTTACCGAACTTTTAGAAACTGTGATGTTGATTGTAAGACAGAGCATAAGTAATGTGCTTATAAGTGAAATCACTTAGTAGTTTTTAATTAATAAATCAATCACTGAATCAATCAAAACCCTTCAACTCTCTGCAGAGCATATATCCTCAACAAATGCTCGCCAAGTTTGCCTACCATGCGCCATCATATCCATATCCGTTCACGTATTTCCTCCCGCTTTTAAGCGTGTTTCCACCTCCCTTCTCGATGAGTGTTTATGTCTGCCACTACTGCTCTTGCCTTGATAATTCCAGTACAATGTCTGCCTAGTAATTGTATCTGATGTTTTCTGTAATGTGTGCCATATCCACTGTCAGCGTCTTCTATGTACGTTTAGTCCCATTGACATACGACGGTTCTTTCACTGTTCTACATCACTGACTTTATACATACCATTGTATTCCTTCTGTTAGACGTGGACAGCCATTGGTGAAAGCTTGAACCTTTTTAGTTGTGCTTTTCTTAGTGTACTACGTGACAGTCGTTCAACAAACTTACTTGACATTGTGTCCTACGTCACAGAGTCGCTCAACATGACGGACATTTCTTTGTGTCCTACGTCACAGTCATTCAACATGATAGACTTTTCTGAGTGTCCTACGTCACAGTCATTCAACAGGAAGGACTTTTCTTTGTCTTACGAAACAAAATAGTTCAACATGACGGACTGTTCTTTGTGTCCTACGTCACATTGTTGTTGTGCTTCTTCTTCTTCGTACGCTGTCAGACGTCAACTTGAATTTGTTCGAAGAAAGCAGCGGTTATCCTGAGGCTGTCGACACTGCCATAGAGTTTGTCTAGTGTTGCCACTGGTGATGGCCACACGTGCTTTCTCTGGTCCTCGTATGTCTGTGTTGTGTTTGTTACAGAACCATCGGTGTATGCATGGGTCCAGTCCATGCTTGGGTAGTTTTCCGCTATGTACCTCAGAGTTATGTCTCTTCTTTCTTTTTCAGTCTGGCTGTTCTTGTTTCCAGTACCTGGTATATTTTCTACCATATCCGGAGTGATATGCTGCTTCCATGTGGATTTGCGTACAGTAGTGATGGTCTTTGGTGTTGTTATGGTGTTCATAGGGTCTTCGCTAATCTTTGCTTTGGCTATTTCTGCAAAGTTTCTCCGCTTTAGTTTCCCTAAATGGATGGTCCCTCAGTCTTCTGAGTTTCTCTGCTTGCTGCTGGGCACTGCAGTCTATTCCGTCACATTATTCTTGTATTATTTCTTGTTGTTTGTGTGAACCTTATGTCTTCTTCTTCTTCCTCTTCTTCTTGTTCTTCTTCTACTTCTTTTTCTTCTTCTTCTTTTTCTTCTTTTTCTTCTTCTTCCTTCTCTTCTTCGTTCGTTCTCAAACTTCCGTTTCCAATTTCTGAAAAGGGCTTTGCAAGCATCAGATGTCTTCCCCCTTTCATATTCAGGCCATAAAACAAATACTGTCATGGTTTCATCATCATCATGTGGCGTTTTTTCCTGAACGTAGTCCCTGTCTCTTCAGCTCTGCATCTCGGTTTAGTGCGAGCCGACCCGCCTCAAACAACGAAATCCACTGACTGTCGTAATGTCCTCATGTCATTTTCGTCGGAAAGACATCCTTTCATCCCTCCAGGAACCATGCTCTCCATCATCACTCTCTGCTGACCGTTTTGTCCCTTCATATGATAGAAATAACTGAGCTTCGTTTTTAGCGAGTTGTCTTGGAGCCAATTTTCAGTGATTGAAAATATTCTCTATTTGTCCTTTTTTTCTGTCCGTGATATTGTCAACATTTTTTTTGTAAAACTTGTGATAATTTTTGCCATGAAATTGTCTTCCAAGTCTCACAATCGTATGTCGCCATTGGAAAAATGCATGACCTGATCAATTCGATCCTTTCATGTACCTTGCCACACATTTTTCGTCTGAATTATTTTGTAAGTAGCAATCGCTAGCCTTTCTATAATTTCATTTTCGAAGTTGCAAGAGTTATTGATGGATAGTATATCCCCAGGATTAGAAGTCCTTTATACCTTCTATTTCTAAATTATCATTTGTAAATATCGACAAATGCGGTCATTATTGTCTACCAAAAGTCCCTATTGCTGTTGTAATTGTATCTTGTTTTTCCTCATTTGTAACTCGATCTTTGTACGTGAAGTTTAAAAGTCTTCGGACATATCTCATCTTCAAGTCCTGTATCCTTCGCTGAAGGTCAGCTGTAACTGTCCATGTCTGACAAGGAATATTGACTGGACCAGTGTACGCATTAATCTGATTTCCGTGCATAGTGCTAACCGTTTATCTTGCCAGATTTTGTTAAGCCGTATAAGCGCCGCTATTGTCTGTGCTATTATGGCCAACACCTCACATTTGGATCCTTCATCACTGACAACCGAACTCAGATATTTAAAACGGTCAACCACTTCGAGTTCCTGGCCATTAGCTTTTATCCTACTGTTGAAGCCCTCGACCATGTTGGTCATTAATTGTGTCATTCCAACGCTTATCTCCATTCCATAGTGAAGAGCTGTTTCATCGAGCCTTCTGATCCATTCCTGGAGTTATGCTTCTGAACTCGCCAGCCGGTCGATCTCATCTGCAAAACGGAGGTTGGTAATCTGTCGGCCCTTTATCTTGACAGTACCAATGTGACCTCCAAGTTCCTCACTCATAATTCCCTCAAGGAATATATTGAAAAGAGTTGGAGGGAGTGTACAATCCTGTCTGATATCAACTGATATGCGAAACCAGTCTCCTCGCCTCCCATTCACAAGAGCTGCACTGGACGCCTTGTCATACAGATGTTCAAGGACATTTATACTATTATCCGTTTATTTTATACATTTTCATGGTTGCCATAGCCCTTTATGTCACACCCTATCAAACGCCTTCTACTTTCATGGTTTGGTAGCGGGAGATTGAGAACGAACGAAGCCAAGCCAGACACCTTCTTAAAGTCAACAAACACATGATACAGTTTTTGCTGCTGTTCTAGATATGTGTGGCTTAGCTGCCTAAACCACTCTAATGTTTATCCAGCTATAGTGAGCCATGACTGATAGGGGCTACAAAAATAAATCAAATATTATATTGTTGTTGTTTACTTGCCACAGTGAATCAGATTACTCTTTTGTACGCCATGAAAAGTGTTTTAAGTGGCCACCGTGGATTGTAGTAGCTTTCCTGACATCCAGAGCGTGCTGTTGAAGGTGGATCGTAGTTCTCCAAGTGGTTTTGCTATGTTTGGCACCAGCTGTCCGATCCTTACTATGACGGTGATCACGTGCATTCACATCTCGCCAGCCAGACTGACTTGAAAACAGCTAGTTTAGAGGGAGCACTACATCGGGGAGGGAAAGTGGCCTTGCTCAGTTTTTTGTTCCTGACCCTGACGCCACGTCCTGCTCAGTAAATTGTTCCTGCCTCTGACGCCACGTCCTGGTTAGTATATTGTTCCTGCCTCTGACGCCACGTCCTGGTTAGTATATTGTTCCTGACAATGACGCCACGTCCTGGTCAGTATATTGTTCTTGACCCTGACGCCACGTCCTGCTCAGTATATTGTTCCTGCCTCTGACGCCACGTCCTGGTTAGTATATTGTTCCTGACCCTGACGCCACGTCCTGGTCAGTATATTGTTCCTGACCCTGACGCCACGTCCTGCTCAGTAAATTGTTCCTGCCTCTGACGCTACGTCCTGGTTAGTATATTGTTCCTGACCCTGACGCTACGTCCTGGTTAGTATGTTCTTCCTGGCCCTGACGCCACGTCCTGGCTAGTATATTGTTTCTGACCCTGACGTCACGTCCTGGTCAGTATATTGTTTATGACCCTGACGCCACGTCCTGCTCAGTATATTGTTCCTGACCATGACGCCACGTCCTGCTCAGTATATTGTTCCTGCCTCTGACGCTACGTCCTGCTCAGTATGTTGTGGCATACCCTGACGCCACGTCCTGGTCAGCATGTTGTTCATGACCCTGACGCTACGTCTTGGTCAGCAAGTTGTTCCTGACAGGACTAGCGTCTCGGCTTCCCATCCAATGTTATAAATGAAATGAACAAAACGACATGATACTTTTGTTGTATGTCACTTTATTCGTTACCACTCCCCTACTTATGTGCATATAGAAATGTATTGACAAAATATGTTCTCTCTCTCTCTCTCTCTCTCTCTCTCTCTCTCTCTCTATCTTTTTAACTATCTATCTTTCATTCTATCTATCTATCTTATCAAAACCAATCTGGTTTTGACTATTAATTATACATATTTTAGCATTAGATATAGAAGATGTGCATGTCCGACACACAAAATACCGATGTCAATGAATACAACTAATACAATTAATATAGCACAGGAAAATACAACATAAGACAGGCTTGATCGCATTTATTGGAGATTAAAATGTACAAAATACATCGGCCATGTTTTGAATTTAGCACAAGAACATGTCTTTTCCATCACCACATAAAGACTAGGAGCGGAGCGAATGTTTCCGGTCTTGGTCATGTGACGATGACGTGTGTCTGTTTAGTAACAACGACACTGGGCCTCAGAGACGGCGAGCGAACATGTTACTGTCAGGCTAACACATATACCACCTTTATATTTCAGCTCTCTGCAACGGCGTAAGCACGGTAACCATAGGAAGCCATATGCAAACCTTCTCCACCTGTTAGTGCGAATACGACATAACAAAATAAGTGTGATATAAATGATATCCTACTTTTAAAACAACAGAATAAACAATAATTGCGTCATTCGATTAGGTGATATGAGTAGCTGTTGGATAAGTGGTCTCGAAGTAAGTTGTCCGCCTCGGATGATAGAGACATTTTTTCACCTGGATCTTCTGGTAAAACTTCCTCTGATCTCTGGGTAATGAGACCGGACCACTGATCGCTGGGTACTGAGACCGGTCCCCTGATCTCTGGGTACTAAGACCGGACCCCTGATCTCTGGGTAGTGAGACCGTACCCCTGAACTCTGGGTAGTGAGACCAGACCCCTGATGTCTGGGTAGTGAGACTAGACCCCTGATCTCTGTGTACTGAGACCGGACCCCTGATCTCTAGGTAGTGAGACAGGACCCCTGATCTCTGGGTAGTGAGACCGTACCCCTGAACTCTGAGTAGTGAGACCGGACCCCTGATGTCTGGGTAGTGAGACTGGACCCCTGATCTCTGGGTAGTGAAACCAGACCCCTGATCTTTGGGTAGTGAGATCGGACTCTTGTGTTCAGTGTCGAGCACGTTAACAATTTCTTGACAGTTGGAAATCTAAAATAGAAGGGCTTAACGACCGCTGCCTCGACAAAATTCAAGTTACAAATCTACCAAAGTTGTTTGTACCTTTTCCCAGGTGGTTTGTTAAGAGCAGCTATAGATGGCGTCTAACTGGCTGCGGGTCTACTTAGCGCTAGTATTTTAGTCTATTAAGATGGACTCGCACATGGGTTTAACCACACTCCATGAAACTGGTTGCATACATATTCTAAACCAGTATAAAGACGTAAAGTAAGGTTAAGATAATGAAGGTATCCTTTCTAGCAAGAAAATAAATGTTAATGGAAAGAGACGCTTTTGGGAGACTGTTCAGTTTACAACGACATCATGGCCTCGTTAACATCGTGCAACTTGCGATGTGGTTATAGTCTCGTATACATCGTCTAGTTTACTATGTGGTTATGGCCAAGAATGGACTGTCCAGTTTACGATGTGGTTACGGCCAAGTATAGACTGTCCAATTTACGATGTGGTTATGGCCACGTATAGACTGTCCAGTTTGCGATGTAGTTATGGCCACGTATAGACTGTCCAGTTTACGATGTGGTTACGGCCAATTATAGATTGTCCAGTTTACGATGTGGTTACGGCCAAGTATAGACTGTCCAGTTTACGATGTGGTTATGGCAAAGTATAGAATGACCAGTCTACGATGTGGTTATTTAGGTGGGAATGTCGAGGGTAAAAAAAGGTGTTTTTACAAATATACATAGTCAATGTGCACGATCATACATAGTCAATGTGCACGAACAGACATAGTCAATTTGCACGATCAGACATAGTCAATGTGCACGATCAGACATAGTCAATGTGCACGATCAAACATAGTGGCTTCTGTGCTACATGTTTTGGACCACCGATAACACGATTTGAAAGTGTATATTTATGTTGGTGGAAATTAAGTTGAGAAATAAAGTACAATATAAGTTCACAAATAAATATTTTTCAAGTTCGTATCTAATTTACCTTCATTTTAAAAATTCAATATTTATTTGTGACTTGCTCTCTCCTTAATTAAAATAAATCTACATATATATATACATAATATTAAAGAAAAATATACTCAAATGTGCATTTATATTCTCTACATATTTTGATACTGGACCCCGAAAAGAATGTCAAACAAGGTAACACTGTAACCTGCCTGACAGTTGTTAGACGTGAGTAAAGAGAGTTGCGTTTGAAGCTGGCTACCCCATCCATTTGTTGAATACCTACGCTTCACAGGAAGCTCAAATGGTTTGACTGATTTTGATGTCTATTATTTAGAATGCACATTTTCAGTCATACAATTTTGGAAAAAGGCAACGACATTCTGATAATTGGTCAAAATGATTGCGGACAAAAAGGGTTGGACACTTTATATACAGGACATTGTTTTCATGGCTTTTATTACAAATCAGCAAGGCTGCTCCAGACGCTTTATGCGTTTCTCGTGTTTGATTGGCTGGGATGGTCATATGATGAGTGTGAGACTTTTACCCTAGAGGGATTAGACGTCACTGTTAGTCGCATCTTACAGTGCGATCTCAGTGTGGCAGTGGCCTAATTGTCGTCTCTGTTACACGAAGAGAGTTCAGGGTAGCCACCGGAACATCCCTCTATCTGCTTGTACAATATGTAATTCTATATTCCACTAATCTTAGAATCTCGGATTCGTCTATATTGGTGTTCGCAAAGTTATCCTTTTCACATATCTTTTCAATGATATACCCATCAGCTTTTCAATTGACATCCACCTCCGAGTGATGAGACCAAATGAAGGTCCCTGGAAGTTTCGGGGCTCTACATAAAACCTGCATTGAAAGACTTAGAGGGCATGCAAACACGGATAGGTATGGTTGAAATACCGCGCTGGAACAAGCATAAGAATGAAATGTGCGTGATGACAATATGGATGATGACAATATGGATGATGACAATATGGATGATGACAATATGGATGATGATAATATGGATGAGGACATATGGATGATGACAATATGGATGATGATAATATGGATGATGACAATATGGATGATGATAATATGGATGATGATAATATGGATCATGACAATATGGATGATGACAATATGGATGATGATAATATGGATGAGGACAATATGGATGATGACAATATGGATGATGATAATATGGATGATGACAATATGGATGATGATAATATGGATGATGACAATATGGATGATGACAATATGGATGATGATAATATGGATGATGATAATATGGATGATGATAATATGGATGATGACAATATGGATGATGATAATATGGATGATGATAATATGGATGATGACAATATGGATGATGACAATATGGATGATGATAATATGGATGAGGACAATATGTATGATGACAATATGGATGATGATAATATGGATGATGACAATATGGATGATGATAATATGGATGATGATAATATGGATGATGATAATATGGATGATGATAATATGGATGATGATAATATGGATGATGACAATATGGATGATGACAATATGGATGATGATAATATGGATGATGATAATATGGATGATGATAATATGGATGATGATAATATGGATGATGACAATATGGATGATGACAATATGGATGATGATAATATGGATGATGATAATATGGATGAGGACAATATGGATGATGATAATATGGATGATGATAATATGGATGATGATAATATGGATGATGACAATATGGATGATGACAATATGGATGATGACAATATGGATGATGATAATATGGATGATGATAATATGGATGATGACAATATGGATGATGACAATATGGATGATGATAATATGGATGATGACAATATGGATGATGACAATATGGATGATGACAATATGGATGATGACAATATGGATGATGATAATATGGATGATGATAATATGGATGATGACAATATGGATGATGATAATATGGATGATGATAATATGGATGATGACAATATGGATGATGACAATATGGATGATGATAATATGGATGAGGACAATATGGATGATGACAATATGGATGATGATAATATGGATGATGACAATATGGATGATGATAATATGGATGATGATAATATGGATGATGATAATATGGATGATGATAATATGGATGATGACAATATGGATGATGATAATATGGATGATGACAATATGGATGATGACAATATGGATGATGATAATATGGATGATGATAATATGGATGATGATAATATGGATGATGATAATATGGATGATGACAATATGGATGATGACAATATGGATGATGATAATATGGATGATGATAATATGGATGAGGACAAAATGGATGATGATAATATGGATGATGATAATATGGATGATGATAATATGGATGATGACAATATGGATGATGACATTATGGATGATGATAATATGGATGATGATAATATGGATGATGACAATATGGATGATGATAATATGGATGATGATAATATGGATGATGACAATATGGATGATGACAATATGGATGATGATAATATGGATGAGGACAATATGGATGATGACAATATGGATGATGATAATATGGATGATGACAATATGGATGATGATAATATGGATGATGATAATATGGATGATGATAATATGGATGATGATAATATGGATGATGACAATATGGATGATGATAATATGGATGATGACAATATGGATGATGACAATATGGATGATGATAATATGGATGATGATAATATGGATGATGATAATATGGATGATGATAATATGGATGATGACAATATGGATGATGACAATATGGATGATGATAATATGGATGATGATAATATGGATGAGGACAATATGGATGATGATAATATGGATGATGATAATATGGATGATGATAATATGGATGATGACAATATGGATGATGACAATATGGATGATGACAATATGGATGATGATAATATGGATGATGATAATATGGATGATGACAATATGGATGATGACAATATGGATGATGATAATATGGATGATGACAATATGGATGATGACAATATGGATGATGACAATATGGATGATGACAATATGGATGATGATAATATGGATGATGATAATATGGATGATGACAATATGGATGATGATAATATGGATGATGATAATATGGATGATGCCAATATGGATGATGACAATATGGATGATGATAATATGGATGAGGACAATATGGATGATGACAATATGGATGATGATAATATGGATGATGACAATATGGATGATGATAATATGGATGATGATAATATGGATGATGATAATATGGATGATGATAATATGGATGATGACAATATGGATGATGATAATATGGATGATGACAATATGGATGATGATAATATGGATGATGATAATATGGATGATGATAATATGGATGATGATAATATGGATGATGACAATATGGATGATGATAATATGGATGATGACAATATGGATGATGACAATATGGATGATGATAATATGGATGATGATAATATGGATGATGATAATATGGATGATGATAATATGGATGATGACAATATGGATGATGACAATATGGATGATGATAATATGGATGATGATAATATGGATGAGGACAAAATGGATGATGATAATATGGATGATGATAATATGGATGATGATAATATGGATGATGATAATATGGATGATGACAATATGGATGATGATAATATATACACCTTGTAAGTAGTGATGAAAACATACATAATTGATATGAACAAATAACATAAGACATTGGAAGAGGGTCGGTGTGAGCTCTCACCCATCTTGGGCGCGTGTCAAATAATGGGTATCTGTTAAAGTACGTGAAATGGAAACAGTAAAAGGCTGGGAAAAGCTGATAAAGGCAACACGGAAGTAACCAAATGGTAAAATGTGTATATAGAAAACATTACGGCAGATACAAGGTTAGAAAAGACTAATGAAAGTAGGGAAGAAAGAAGAGTGCATCACAGCTAAAGCAAATGCATGAACAACGTTAATGTTGTGCAGGTAAAGGCAGCTTGTGATGGAGATCAATCACTTCTCCAGCTCGAATCGATTCCGATCATTCGATTTGCAGGAGTCAATGCCCGAGACAATAACGTCGACCATCTGCTGCTGGACAATTAAAATTGTTTTCTTGGAAATGGCATTAAGGTGTTTATGTAGCCGTGTACCGAGCTTTTTGAGATGGCTTTAAGGTGTTTATGTAGCCGTGTACCGTGCTTTTTGAGATGCCATTAAAGTGTTTTTGTAACAATGTATGGAGTTCTTGGAGAGGCCATTCAGATATTTATGTAGCCGTGTACCGAGATTTTTGAGATGCCATTAAAGTGTTTTTATAGTCGTGTACCGTGCATTTTGAGAAGCCATTAAAGTGTTTTTGTAACCGTGGACGGAGTTCTTGGAGATGCCATGAAGGTGTTGGTGTAACCATGTACGCAGTTCTTGGAGATGCCTTTAAGGTGTTGGTATAACCATGTACGTAGTTCTTGGAGATGCCTTTAAGGTGTTGGTGTAACAATGTACGGAGTTCTTGGAGATACCATGAAGGTCTTGGTGTAACCATGTACGTAGTTCTTGGAGATGCCTTTAAGGTGTTGGTGTAACCATGCACTGAATCCCAAACCGATCTGACCCATGTATGTCATGGCACACCGTGGCAAATGGTGGAATATATCAGGCTGCTCCACTTGCAGGTGAATCCCTCGTTGATGTCAACCACTGACGTGGCTGAGAACTAACGGACGTATTTAGTGGTTTAGTGACACGTAGCACGGCCACATTCGTTGATACAAGGAATGGTGTAAAGGTGGCTGTTAGGGTTAGTGTCCACATGGCTGTTAAACAGCAGATCCCATATTTTAGTTACCAAAGTTGTATCAACCTAAACAAAGGTTGAAAGACCGGCACAATAATTATTGTTCCATCGGTGTTTCTTCAATATAAAAATACATTTAAATAAAGTAGCGCTTTCATAAACCCACCCTGAACATAGATACACAGCATCTTCACAGTCAAAAAACCGATTGGCGTCGGTCTCTTGAACGACGTTGAAGGCTATCATGATGAGAATCGCCAGGGAGACGAACAGAGATCCGGTTCTCGCCATCTTGTAGTGATGTTACAGATGATTCTGAAACAATTCGAAAATCATCATTACATTTATGTAGCCGAAACAGACAAGGTCGAGATGAATCGTGGGGTAACAGAAATGGAATTATTGATGTAACAGCGGGCACACACACGATCAGCAGACATATTTGGAAATCAAGACGAGATGAAGAAATGCAATTTGTCATTTAAGCATGCTTTCTTTCTTTCTTTCTTTCTTTCTTTCTTTCTTTCTTTCTTTCTTTCTTTCTTTCTTTCTTTCTTTCTTTATTTCCTTCTTTCTCTCTCATTCTCCATCTGTCTTTTTTCCTGTTCACTCTATTTCTCTCTCTCGCCATCTCTCGCTATACTTCCACTCTCTGTATATACGGATTGCGCACTGGAGCCCAGGTATCTATCTACCCAGTGTCTTTTATTGATGAATGTGGCAACGACATAACTCGAAAACCGTAACTCCCACGCATTAAAAGCCGAACCAAGCCGAACATACTGGCTACACCAAAAACGATGCCTATTACCAGTTGAACAGAGGAGAGCAGGTCGTTGTATTCAGACTTCGCACTGGCCACAATAGACTGAGGTACCACCTATTCAACAAATTGAAGATAGTTGGCACCGACGAATGCCCATGTGGTACCGGGAAAATGACCGCTGAACATTTGCTGCAAAACTGCCCGACATTCGAGGATCAGAGAAAGCAGATGTGGCCATCACTAGTAGCAATTTAGACAAGCTCTATGGCAGTGTCGACAGCCTCAGGATGACCGCTGCCTTTTTCGAAAAACTAATGGTTACTGTCTGACTGCGTACGAAGAAGAAGAAGAAGAAAAGCCGAACCTTTGTTGATAGAATTTGTCCATATTGTTCATGGTCTATTGTTCTCTGAGTCATTAATTAATCCTACGTGGGCTATTTTTCTAGTTTTCCATTAATCGTACATGCGTATTATTATTAGAGCTTTCCACTACTCGTACGTGGATTATTGCCGCTAGAGCTTTCTACTACAGTTATCACGTCTAGATCTGATTGACAAACAAGGTTATCTCAAGTCTAGATCTGATGGACAAACAAGGTTATCTCACGTCTAGATCTGATGGACAAACAAGGTTATCTCACGACTAGATCTGATGGACAAACAAGGTTATTTCACGTCTAGATCTGATGGACAAACAAGGTTATCTCACGTCTAGATCTGATGGCCAAACAAGGTTATTTCACGTCTAGATCTTATGGACAAAAAAAAAGCTTATCTCACGTCTAGATATCTTTTGGGGTGAGGTTGCGGTGGGTGGGGTGCAGGGGATAGCGAGGTCTGGGCTGGACGTCCCGCTCGTTAAAGGAAAGTGAAGCGTCTGATTTAGCCTCTCCTTTCCAGGTGTAGAGATCGCCGCTGGATTCACTGTTCGGCTTGCCGTTCAGGAGTTTCCATGCCAATGGCCTCTCCTACACTAGTGTGTCCCCAGCAGCACCTTCAAGAGGGGCCCTTTGTTTCTTCCAGAGCCTGCTGTGGGGCGCGACCGAGTATCTGGCGGTATAACTGGGCGGGCAGATTAGGCTCATTAGCCTTAGTTGGCAGCCAATCTAAGAAAAGGTAACGTCTGACTCTAAACCTGGGTAGACGACGTTCGTTAGCCTGTTCAGGCAGTTTTCCTAGAAGAGGGGGAACTCTGATTTTAAACCAACAAGTGCTAGAGAGTGCTGGCTAGTCTTGAGACGATGAGCGTATAATCGGCTGTCTCGAGTAACTAGGATACAGGCAGATGCTACAGCCAGTTCACGTCCTTTATTTGAGACAGTTTTCTTCTTCTTCTTCTTCTTACGCAGTCAGACATCAACCTTTATTTTTTCGAAAAAAGTAGCGGTCATCCTGAGGCTGTCGACACTGCCATAGAGCTTGTCTAGTGTTGCCACTGGTGATGGCCACATCTGCTTTCTCTGATCCTCGTATGTCGGGCAATTTGGCAGCAAATGTTCAGCGGTCATTTTCCCAGTACCGCACGTGCATTCGTCGGTGCCACCAATCTTCAGTTTATTGAATAGGTGGTACCTCAGTCTATTGTGGCCTGTGCGAAGTCTGAAGACCACGACCTGCTCTCTTCTGTTCAACTGGTAATAGGCATCGTTTTTTGTGTAGCCAGTATGTTCTGTTTCCCATTTGGTCATGTATCTAGCTCTAATAAGCCTTTTTGACTCTTCGTATGTCATTCTAGTATCTGGTTGTGGTAGTCTTGCACCTTCCTTTGCCAGTCTGCCTGCCTCCTCGTTGCCTTGGATGTTACAGTGGGATGGAACCCACTGCACCACTACTCTTTTTGGTGCGGACTGCTGGCATAGCTGACAGAGTACTGCTCTTAAATCATTAAGTTCAGTATTTTTCTGGCTTTTTAGTGCTGTGACTACGGCCATGGCATCTGTAAGCAGGACTATATGGCTTTCATTTGTCTTGCTTGTCACCATTTCTTCTACTGCAGCTCCCAGTGCCTCTGCCTCCGCTCTGAAATTGCTTGAGTATTTTCCAGTTGCCACTGACCGTGTTACTTTTCTACCATTTGGTAGGCTCAGGAATACCCCTACCCCTCCGTTCTGTGTTGTTTTTGTTACAGAACCGTCGGTGTATGCATGGGTCCAGCTCATGCTTGGGTAGTTTTTTGTTATGTACCTCAGGGTTGTATCTCTTCTTTCTTTTTCAGCCTGGCTGTTTTTGTTTCCAATACCTGGTATATTTTCTACCACCTCTGGAAACATAAGCTGCCTCCAGGTAGGTTTGTGTACAGTAGGGATGGGCTTTGGTTTTGTTAGTGCGTTCATAGGGTCTTCGCTCATCTTTGCTTTTGCTATTTCTGCAAAGTTTCTCCGCTTTAGTTTCCCATTTCCAAAGTTATTTAGTCTCTTATGCATTTAATGGTCAGTCAGTCTTCTGAGTTTCTCTGCTTGCTGCTGGGCTCTGCAGTCTCTTCTGTCGGTCATGGATTGCAGATTTGTAATATTTTCCAGTTCTACAATTTACGTTGACTTCATGCCTCCTGTTATAACTCTCCTGGCTTGGTTTTGAAGTTTGCTAATTTTATCAAAGTTCGCCTTTGCTGCTGTTGTCCATGCCGCAATGCCATACTCGAGAACTGGTCTCACTCTTCCAGTGTACAGTTTCTTTAGTATACTTTCGTCTGCACCCTAGCTTGTGCCAGCAAGTTTCCTCATGATTGCCATTCTTTCTCTGGCTCTCATTCGGTTTCTCTCGATCTGACTTTTCCATGTCATGCATCGATCAAATGTGACTCCCAGGTAGTTTGGGTTGTCGTTTGACCTGCAGGTATTTGCCGTTAAGACTTTTTTTGGTGTTTTGGGGTTTGTTTGAAAGCGAGAATATCGTACATGTTGTTTTTTCCTCATTTATTTTGACCAGCCATGAGTTCGCCCACTCCTCCAGCGATGTTACGGCCTGCTGCATTCGATTACTTGCTATGCTGAGGTTCTTTTCAGAGGTCCACATAGCCAGATCGTCTGCAAACATGGAGCTGTGGACTCTTCTTGGTATATTCTCAGTGATGTTATTTATATACACCAGGAATAGTGTGGGTGACAGTACTCCCTGCTCAAGTGTCACCTTTTTGCTCTTTTGCCCTTGTACTTGGATGAGACAATCTAAAAAGATGGCATAGAGAATGATTTACAATGTTGTTTTTGTAACGTTTAGGCGTAGTGTAGCCTTCCTATTTTGCGTGATTTGAATTCTCTCCTTTTTGTAAACGAAAAATACTTGCTTTCTCTGAATTTGTTAATATGGTTTTGTCATCATCATCTCTGGCGCCAGACTGTATGATGTAGACATTTGGTCAGTTCCGTTTAGGTGCCATCTCCGCATCTAGGGTCGGCGGCAATGGGGCTCCAGCGTACTCTATCTCTTGCCGTAATTGTGCAATCTAAGAGACATTTGTTAGATTAGACAAATGTACTGTCTTCTAAAGATATTTTTTCATGGTTTGATATTATTACTTGAAATGTTTCATGGGATGTGCTGATAAAGACTATTTTCATGGAATATATTTTTTTGGATTTTGTCTCTAATAATGTCCCACGTGATGCAACTATTGCTTAACTATTTGTTTCCAAGGTGATGTACAGTTACCGAAACATAATTGAACATATCAAACAGTTAGTTGGCGCTATTATATATTCTGTATTTTGCTAGTCCACTTATCCACTTTATCATCTTCTGTGAATTTGTTTTATTGGCTTTAAATTCTTTGATTTACATGAACAAGATAAGCTGCTAGCTTGGTTTATGATAATATTTTCATGATTATGTATGTAATTATTGGTCTTTGAAATAGCTACAACATTAATTATTGACTCACGAACGTTAATTGCAAAAGTTAATGAGAGTAAAAATGAGAATATTACAGATATTAGGAGGAGAATATTACAGATATTAGTAGGAGAGTATTACAGATATTAGTAGGAGAATATTACAGATATTAGTAGGAGAGTATTACAGATATTAGTAGGAGAATATTACAGATATTAGTAGGAGAGTATTACAGATATTAGTAGGAGAATATTACAGATATTAGTAGGAGAATATACATTCTCGTGATTTTTATCATACCCACATTTCTACAAGTGCATAATTAACGAATGTACTAGCAAACATCACCATTAACCACTTTAATATTTAACTAAAGCCAACAACAGCAGACACATACCTCTGGTGCATCAGCTGTAATGAGTATACAAATGATACCAGGATACAATGAACAGGGGTCACGGATTAACATCAGCACGACCAGTCATTTTTGTCTTTACTTTATTTTCTAGACCAGTGTTTCCCAACCTTTTGACACTCGCAGACCGTTGAAAATAGAAAACAATTTCTCGCAGACCGTTGAAAATAGAAAACAATTTCTCGCGGACCGTTGAAAATAAAAAACAATTTCTCGCAGACCGTTGAAAATAGAAAACAATTTCTCGCGGACCGTTGAAAGGAGGAAACAATTTTTGCGGACCGGTTAAAAAAAGGAAAAACTGTTCGCAGACCAGTGAAAATTGGAACGATTTTTCGCGGACCGGTTAAAAATAGGAAAAATGGTTTACGGACAGTTGAAAATTTCAAAAAAATATTTCACAAACCGGTCAACAACAACAAAAAAATTTCAAGGAACAATCAGAGAAAAAAGATATCCCATTTTTGAAAAATATTGTGTGTATTAATTGTTAAATGTAATATTATAAAATGAAATTATACAGCTTTTTCAGCAAAGTCAAATATCGAGCAGTTAATGATTGGTTGGTTGATAATACCCACAATGGGTTGGTAACTCTTTTGTGCGCCCTAAAAAGGACGGTACTTGTGGCAGATTGCAGTATAGTTCCAGATATTCCGAGCGTGCTGATGAAATGGTCCGGGTCCTCCAAGGCCGTTGTGCAATGCTTGGCTTCATCTGCGTGTGACTTACTACTACGGGGATCACATCGAACCTCATCTTGTTAGCCAGACTGTTGTCCTCGACAACAACCCGTTTTCAGGACGACCAATGATGACGTCGCGTAAGGATCTTGACCAGTATATTTCTCCTGGCCCTGGCTAACATTGTCTGATCAGTGTGTTTTGCCTGACCAGACGTTAGCCTCATCGTCCCGCCATGTGAGGATCTTGACCAGTATATTTCTTTTGGCCCTGGCTAACATTGTCTGATCAGTGTGTTTTGCCTGACCAGACGTTAGCCTCATCATCCCGCCATGTGAGGGTCTTGACCAGTATATTTCTCCTGGCCCTGGCTAACATTGTCTGATCAGTGTGTTTTGCCTGACCAGACGTTAGCCTCATCGTCCCAGGCAGTTAATAGATAAGCGGTTCAGCAGAAATTTCCTTCTTTTCGAGGACCGTTCGGGAATTTATGCGGACAGGCAGCCCCGCGGATAGGCAGTTGGGAAACTCTGTTCTAGATGGTACATAATTAGGTACAGCCATAGAGTCTGGCTGGCCTAATTGGTGTTTGGCAGGAGAGCTAATTAGTTTACCTTGGAAGTTTATTATTTAGAGCGATACAACAGTATCGGCTCCCGGCAGAACAGAGGGTAGCTGTTAGGACATATTGTAATGAGCGATGTAATCTTGCATTTAGATTATAGGAGAAGGAAGAGAACGAGAGAGAGAGAGAGAGAGAGAGAGAGAGAACGTAGGGAGTGGGAGAAAGGAAAAGGGAAAGAAAGAGAAAAAGTTCGCTATGGATAAGTAACGATTGCATGCAGATGAAACTAATGAAAAGTGAACAATTAAAGCCGATCCGACTCGAGTCGTTGTCTTTGCAAGGTTGTTTAATCTGTGGCAGATGACTGAGACATCAGACAGGTATTGCAACGTCTGTAGGTGCCTTTCAGAGCAGAAACAAACTTCCCCCACTTCGGTCGATGTACGGCCACATTACACGCTATAACCATTTTTGTTTGTGTCGTTTTTATTACGTTTTCAACGTCCTCCCAATAGCTTTTTATTTTGTATTGTAGTTTTTCTGACTATCAGAGTCAGGTCTGAGAAGTTGGTCTGAGACATTCCAGCTTTGATATTGGCATTCTGGTCTGCATATCGCTTTAGTTAAGAGGTTGGCGCGTTTACTTATTTGAGCAGCCCAATTGATACGCCAAGGGATACAGGTAAAGATGTAAAGATCTTAATTGGAAAGGCAAGAAATACATTCACTGCACTAATCAATATATGGAGATCCAGAGAAATCAAGATGCATACACAAGTTACAATATTCAATGTCAGTGTTAATTCCGTGCTGCTGTATTGCGCATAAACAGGGATAATGACCAAGGCGGTAACACAAAGACTCCGTGCCTTTCTTGTCAGATGTCTGCGCATGTGCATGAAGGGCTCCGACATGGCGAGGGATGAAGACCCGTGAGAACGGATCCAACAAAGGAGGGCGGGAGGGAGGGCGGGAGGGAGGGGGGGGGGGGTTTGTACATAGCCGAGCAAAATGACTTTCTGAATTGTGGTAAGAAGTGTTTGTAAAGTAAGTAAGTTAGTTGCCCATCGCAAGCGAAGATGCCGATATCATCAGACTGTCCTAGTCCTGAAAATGTAACTTGCGCCGAATTTGTATTATAGTGAGAAAGAAGCTGCGCTGAATATCAATCTTACTCTCTCGTCCTGAGTTACCGGGAACCAGTGCGCAGACTAGAAGACGCTGCTGCTGACCAGCACCCTCATCAGAAGGTCTAGGTGAGGGACCATTAACCCATTGCTGAGTGGAGATTCAGGTCGTGGCATGCAATGAAAATGGACGCAATTTCCAAGTAGGTCGTGCACACCAGCAAATAACGGTGCGCAATCAGTAGTAACGTCCTATCCAACAACAAGTTTTCTATAACACACGAAGAACAAATCGTAAATTGATGAAAAGTGTCTGTAGTGTAACGCGGTGAGAGCCGGGTGCACATGATACAGGTGGAATGATTTGAACTATAAAAGCCAGAAAGACCTAATACTAGCCAAAAAAAGTAGAGATAGACAAGTGACTGATTCAAGAGCTATTCCAAGACTGAGTGTTGATACTGACCTTGGAGTTGTAATGATTACTTTAAGAACGAAATGGACAGCGAAGATTAAACCAATTCAGCAAACATGAAGAGAAACAGTCAAGTTTAGAAGATTAAACCAATTCAGCAAACATGAAGAGAAACAGCCAAGTTTAGAAGATTAAACCAATTCAGCAAACATGAAGAGAAACAGTCAAGTTTAGAAGATTAAACCAATTCAGCAAACATGAAGAGAAACAGTCAAGTTTAAAAGATTAAACCAATTCAGCAAACATGAAGAGAAACAGTCAAGTTTAAAAGATTAAACCAATTCAGCAAACATGAAGAGAAACAGTCAAGTTTAAAAGATTAAACCAATTCAGCAAACATGAAGAGAAACAGTCAAGTTTAAAAGATTAAACCAATTCAGCAAACATGAAGAGAAACAGTCAAGTTTAAAAGAGTAAACCAATTCAGCAAACATGAAGAGAAACAGTCAAGTTTAAAAGATTAAACCAATTCAGCAAACATGAAGAGAAACAGTCTAGTTTAAAAGAGTAAACCAATTCAGCAAACATGAAGAGAAACAGTCAAGTTTAAAAGATTAAACCAATTCAGCAAACATGAAGAGAAACAGTCAAGTTTAAAAGAGTAAACCAATTCAGCAAACATGAAGAGAAACAGTCAAGTTTAAAAGAGTAAACCAATTCAGCAAACATGAAGAGAAACAGTCAAGTTTAAAAGAGTAAACCAATTCAGCAAACATGAAGAGAAACAGTCAAGTTTAAAAGATTAAAAAACATCAGGACACAAGAGGACTACATACAGAAAGTAAGAAGACTGTAAAACTCACAAAAGAAACACGGACAGTTGAAGAAAAATGGGCGACATTCAAGAGTACTATCACTGAAGCATCAAGTGCAACATGTGAAACTGTAAAGATAAGAGGCCCTAAACAAACAATTACAGCATGGTGGAATGATAAAGTAAAAACAGCAATTAAAGAGAAAAAGAACAAATACATAATATATTGAGTTTAACTTGAAACGAAAAGACACAAACAGGGTAGCTCAAGAGGCGAAAACACAAACATGGAAAGAATAAACTTGGACAATCAAAATGCTTTAAGAAACTTCTATTTAAAAAATTAGGATAATGGACACAGATAAGTGTTATGACCCAACAGAAATCAAAAGTGATGGAAAGGGAAATGAGACACACGATAAAAGAAAGATCACGGAAAGATGGCAGCAATATTTCGAAGAGTTAATTAATGCTGGAGAAACAGCCGGAGCATAAGATATCAATTTAGAGATCACTACAGAGCTAGAACCGGATATAACTAAATCAGATAAACAATACGCTATACAAGCAGCACCATCAAACAAGTCACCAGGGCCGGATGACATCCTGCTGAAATAATCAATCCAGCAAAAGACGCAGGAATAACCTTCTTACACAGGCTGTATAACCTAGTAACGACACACCAGAAGACTGCAGAAGTGCAACAATACTACCTTAATGGGAAAAAAGGCAGCAAAACGAACAGCACCAAAAATAGAGGAATATCATTGCTTACCCATACTGGAAAGATATTCTGTAAGATACTAGACAAAAGACTACGCCAAATCATAGCACCGCAACTAAGCGAAGCACAGATCTGATTTAGGAAAAACAGGAGCTGTACAGATGCAATCTTCGCGATCAGACAACTAGCAGAGAAAACAATACAGTACGATAAGACACTACATGTTAGTTTCGTGGACCAAGAGAAGGCATTCGATCGAGTGAAAAGATGCTAACTGTGGACAACATTAGAACGTTATAGAGTAAATAAACGTTCGACCAATATACGTATAAGCCTATGTTTTAGTAGCAAATGTACAGTAAGAACAAACGCAAGCCATTCCAAAAAATGTCATATTAGGACCGTTGTACTGCAAGGTTGTGTACTGTCTCCTCTACTGTTTATCACAAATATAGACGTAATATGTAAAAACACCAATATTAATGAGAAAAACAACTTCAGTGATCACTTACATGAATTTCTCTTTGCTGATGACCAAGCAATAATTTCAACCTCGGAAAAACAACGGCAGGAACATATCAACAATCTTAATGAGGCCTGCGCGGATTACGGTATGAAAATAAACATAGAGAAACCCGATTGCAAGGAAAGAAACAAAAACAAATATGATTTACAAAATCAACAAAAAAAAACGTAGGTGACAAAATTTCCCGTAGCAGGGTAACATAATCTTAGATGATGGGAAAAACAGACAACGAAATCCAGCACATATGAAATAGAGCAAGTCAAATCATTAGACAAATGGGCCCAATATTACAATGTCAACTCGTTACAATGGATACAATATGAACGCTATACAACATGATATTCCTACCAAAACTTACTACCAGTGCCAAAATTGGACATTGACAGGCAACGATAAAAGAAACACCGTACAGCAGAGATGAAATGTCTACCCAGAATGCTCGGAGTAACTATAACGGATAGAATCGGAAACAAAGATATTAGGAGACAAGTAGGAACAACACCGGTGCTAGACCTCATCAAGTGACAGCAAACCAAATGGTTCGGCCGAATGGCACGTCAAATGCTACAGATACAATGGATACAAAACCAGAGCCTGGTCAAGAAACATTGACATAACCTGAAGCTGAAAGGCAGAAACAGCACAAGCAAAAATAAAGAAGAGGACTCAATGATGAAGCGATGGAATAAGTGTTTCAATATTGGTGGAGATAATGTTGAGAAGTGACAATGGATGTTCAAAAATTAATGGCATTCAAGCTCGTGTTTCTAGATTTTAAAAAAATTAACCATGGGTGATCAATTTACTGACTTGTCCTCTCTCTCACTCTCTCTCTCTCTGTCTCTCACTCTCTCTCTCTCTCTCTCTCTCTATATATATATATATATATATATATATATATACATATATATATATATATATACACACATATATATATATACATATATATATATATATATATATATATATATATATATATATATATATATATATATATATACATATATTTATATATGTAGTGTATCATCATAGGCGTCTCAGTCTCTATAGACCAGGTCCGTGGCGCCCTGTAAGTTTTGTATTCCGACACTGTCTGCTATGGCTGTAAAGACCGTTCCTGCCACAGTTCATACAACCATACCGAGGAGGCTGGCTTGGCTGGATGTTCCTTGATCTCTTCAGTCTTTCTCTTTTCTCTGCAGCTAGAAGACCTCTACGATCGCCAGCAGCCACCATGTCCCCTCCAACTGACTGTCTCCAGATAGATCGATCCTGAGAAATTTCTTCCCAGCCCTCGGATGGGATGTCGCATGACTTCTCTCTTGCATACGTCCTTGAATCGCAGTGTGGTACGGCCGATTCTTCTAACTCCAATGGCTAGCTGTCCATAAAGGATATCCTTTGGCAGCCTCTCGTCTTCCATGCGATAAACATGTCCCAACCACATTTAGACGTCGCTGGCTCAACATCGAGTACATGCTGTAAGTGTTTGCTCTCTGTAAAATCGTATTTTGTGACACTCACTCTTGCCAATCCCGAATATACGCCGAAGACACCTCAAGGGAAAGGTATTCATCCTCCGTTCCTGTTCAGTGTAAGTGTTACAAGTCCCGCTTCCATGCATGAGAGTGCCAACAACACAGGTCTGATATACCCGGACCTTGGTGTAGAAAGACAGTGCAGTGTTTTCCCAGGCGAGCCATGACGCTACTTAGCCTGCCAATCCTAATGTCTCTCCTTCTCGAGCGAGAAAATGTTACTGACGGCAGACCCCAGATAAGTGAAACTTTTGACGACCTCCAGAGTGACGCCTTCAATCGTTATTGATGGCGTAGTGGTAGTGCCCTGTGCACAGACCTTTGTCTTTTCAAGACTTATGGTGAGACCAAACTGTTTGCATCCCTCGGCGAATCTGTCCCCCAGTCTGCAAGTCCTCCTCACTTTTGGTCACTAGAACTGCATCATTCGCAAATAGCATCTCCCTAATGAGCACCGTCCTCACCTTGGTCCTCGCACGCAGTTGGGACAGGTTAAACAGCCGCCCATATGACCTGGTGCGCAGATAAACACCGTCCACAGATGAGTCATAGGCGTAGGATAGGAGCATGGATAAGAAGACCACAAGCGGGTCTGCGCGAGCACACATCCCAGCTTCACTTCACTCTTGATGGGAAACGAGTTTGAAGATGATTCATTGGATAGAACTGAGCAATTCATATCAGAGTGGAAGAAAAAAAAATGATCACGCTATGCAGTTTTGAGGGGCAACCGATCTTCTCGAGGAGTTCGAATAGACCATTTCTACTAACCAAGTGGAAGGCCTTGGTGAGGTCTAGAAACATCATAAAGAGCGGCTGGTCTTGTTCTCTGCACTTCTCCTGGATTTGGCGAAGCGAAAAAATCATATCCGTTGTTAATCTACCTACTCTAAAGCCACACTGGGATTCTGGGTATACTCTGTCGGCGAGAAGTCTCACTCAACCTGTTTAGTAGCAGGCGGGCGTAAACTTTGTCTACAATTCTCAGGAGCGAGATCCCTCTATAATTATTGCAGTTCCCTCGGTCACCTTTGTTTTTATAAATAGTCACACTGAAGGCGTCATGCATATCTTGGGGGACTGCACCTTTTTCCCATCAGAGGCATAGAAGATCGAATATCCGCTGAACTAGTGCTGATTTCACGCATTTGATGGCGGGTGAGATACCATACCCCCCCCCCCCCCCCCTCCGCCCATTGCTTTGCCATTTGAGAGGTAGTTGATAGCCTTATCAAGTTCATCCAGAGTAGGTGGTCTGTCAAGTTCCTCCATAATGGGAAGGACCTGTAGCCTACACAAGGCCTCATCAGTGACCACCGTTTCCCGAAAGTAGATCTCAGAATACTGCTACACCTTTCTGGCCATCTGCTGGTCATGGTCTATGATTCTCTCACCTGTCTAGATATTTCAGGGTCGTAGTACCTCTCGCAGTAGGGCCCGGTGCCATCTTTATGCTTCTATTCATGCTCTGGATATTTCCCTTCTCAGCCTTTAGCTGAATTTCTTCACACAGTTTCTGCCAGTATTCATTCGCGCATTGGCTAGCGATTCGTTGATTGGTGCCCTTGGCCATCCTAGGAACAGCAAGCGTCCTAAAATTTTGATTTTTTTTATAACTGAAGAAAGCTTTTCGCTTGGCCTCAATTACTGGTTTCATCTTTGCGAGATGTACATTGAACCAGTCGTGATTGGCCCGTTCCCTGATGCCAAACGTAGCTAATGCTGTATTATAGCGTTCCACTTAGTTGTGGCTTCACACTCAGATCCTCCTAGAAGAGCAAGATTCAGGTCAGACACAAACCTCTCCGTCTTGAAAGGAGTCATCATCTGCGCAATGTTGATGCGGGGATGCCACATTTATTTGGAGCGGTATATTGTGCGAAGCTGCAAGAGTACCCTGCTACATACAAGAGCATGGTCAGAGTTGCAGTCTGCACTGTGATAGCTTCTAGTGGAGAGGACCATGTTTAGAGCTGAACGTCTGGTGACAATCAAGTCGACTTGATGCCATCGATGTGACCTTGGGTGTTTCCAATATACTTTATGTTGCGGCCTGCCCTTGAAGAAAGTATTTGTGATGCATAGGCGTTGTTGAGTGCACAGCTCCAGCAACCTCTGACCATTGTCATTTACCCTCCCAATACCATGATGTGCAAGGCAGGTGGGCCATGACATATGGTCCCCACCTACTCTAGCCTTAAAGTTGACGAGAAATATGAGGACTTCTTCCATGGGGCTGTTCTTAATCATTTCCTCCAGCTGTCCATAGAATTGATCCTTCGCCTCCTCCAGAGATGCCAGGGTTGGGGCATATTCGCTGAGAATATTAACGGGACCTGTAGCAGTGATCAGGCGAATGGCCAGTAACCTATCAGAGCCCTCCGGAGGAGTTTCGACATAGGCCATAAGTGTATTTTAATAGCTAAAGCAACACCATCCTGTCGAGATTCTTCAGGTTCGCAACCCTTCCAGAAGAAAGTGCAGTTTTTCTGTCTAAGTGAGCCAATAGAGGCAAGTCTGGTTTCCTGAAGGGCAGTTATGTCCACATTCAATCGAGAAAGCTCCCTATCAATGATGGCTGTTTTTCTGACATCTCCAACCTCTCGAAGATCATCGAAGATGCCCGTACACATAGTACGCACCTTCCAGCTTGCAAATCGAAGAGCTAGAGTTTTCTTTTTAATTGTTTGGTGCAAAATTAACACCCGCTTGTCATGAATGCACTAATCTCCAGGCACCCACTGTACCAAGCAGATGTTGGCGAGTCGACACCCTACTGACTGTGTTCTACCTGCCTGGTAGTCGACCAATGAGATGCGATGATCCCTCTCATCGTCGAAGCTGACCCGTGGTTCTCCTTCATACCGCGAATTGGGTGGGACTTATAACCCGTAAACTGCCAGCTTCCGTGATGTGTCCTTACTCAAGAGCGAGGCTGGAGTAGCCTCTCCGGGGCGAAAGCCTGGGCGCTAAATATGGAGACGCTGGGCTGCCCAAACTGCAGGGTCCTCATCTCGGCCTCATTGGCCTAATCTAAAGGAATGCAAAGCATAACAATTTGAAACCATCCGTCCTAAGCGTTACCACTCCGGTTTTTTGTGTCTGGTTAGCCCTACTCTCTCCCGTGGTTTCCACAAAACAGTTGAGTCATTGCCCGTAAATGCTAGTTACTCGAGACATCCCAGGATACTCGTATCGTCACGGGACTAGCCAGCACTTTCTGGCATTTGTGGGCTTAAAATCAGAGTCCACCCTCTCATATCTGAACGGCCTGAACAGGCTAACGAGCTTCGTTTACCCGGGTTTAGAGTAAGAGTTTACCTTCTTTAGAATGGCTGCCAACTAAGGCTAATGAGCCCAATCTGCCCGCCCAGTTATACCACCGGGTACTCGGTCGCGCCACACAGCAGACTCTATAAGAAACAAGGGACCCCTCATGAAGGTGCTGCTGGGGACACAATAATGTAGGAGAGGCCATTGGCATGGAAACTGCTACACGGCAAGCTGAACAGTGAATCCAGCGGCTAACTCTACACGTGGAAAGGAGACGTGTCACTTTTCTTTAACGAGCGGGAGGTCCAGCCCAAACCTCGTTCTCCCCTCTCCATATAGAGTGTATATAGTGTATTTATATACATACACAGGGCGTTCAAATCAAATCAGAACTTCTTTGTTTTAGTTCTACATGAATGGGTTATAGCGTGCTGGAACTATTATCATTAGTTAGGGGCACTTGCGTTCTATTACTGCAACGTTGCTCACTCGGTCATGGGCTAGTCACGTGACAAATAAATAAAAATGGCGGGCAACACTAGTAGTGCTTGTATGGAACAGCGTGTTGTGGTAAAGTTTCTTGTGAAACGAAGCATGAAACCTGATGAGATTTTCTACCAGGTGGTGCCACTATCAACAGTGAACAGTACATCTGCATTTGGAGTGATATGCATAACGTGTCTGTGGGAAAAAACGCGGCCTGATTTGATCACAAAGGGCATCCTGTTCCTGCAAGATAACGGTCGATCTCATATGGCTTAACGCTTTATGGGCCATCTGCAGCAACTCAGCTGGGAGGTATTGCCATATCCATCTTACAGCTCAGACCTCGCACCAAGCTATTCCCCCCTGTTTGGACTCCCGTCTGAATCATTTGAGCTCAGCATTTCAGTACTGATGACGAAGTGGAACATGCTGTCTTAGATTGGTTCACTATTAATGATAGGGCGTTGTTACGATAATCCTGCTCAATCCGAGAGGAATCGCAGATCTCTGACACTTGGTCCACGTGCTTGGCTGATAAGCTAATGGTATGAGGCTACCATCTGAGGGATTACGGCCGAACGCCTCTAAGCCGGAATCCCGCCCTGAATCTCAGCATCACTGCGACGGGAGGCAACGACATGGTTGGGACCTGGGACTCGCGTCTCAGCCCGACCCTGTCGAGCCGCAGAAAGAGGTCTCTGCCGTCCCGCCGATCAAAGCGGGCGTGGGGCTGCCCGATATTCACCCCATACGGCGTTGAGATGTGAAACCACTAGTAGAAGGCTTAGTTCTCGGTCGAGGTGTCGTAAGCAGTAGAAAAGCCACCTCACTGCGAACTGTTGAGACTCAGCCCTTTATCATGAGATATGTCCGCACACCAGGCGAACAACATCTCCGCGCTATGACCAGGCTTGTCCCCTGGTTAAATGCACTCCTGCCTCGCTCTTTACCTCTGTTCCGACCTACATGTACAAACAACTAATGACCTACATGAACAAACAACTAATTCGAATAATATATAACAGCGAAATACTACATAATGCATTTATTTGACATTGAAATGTACACAATACATCGGCCATGTTTGTAATTTACGGCAACAAACAAGTAATGCCTTTTCCAACACCGAATGCAGACTAGGGTCGGAAAGTATGTGTCAGCTTCTTGGTCACGTGATGATGAACTTGGGGTTACCTTAAGGAACACTCGCACTGGTGTAATGGAGCCCAGTAACAATCTCTTTCCATAACTCTACATCTGCCGGTGACAAATCTGTGTTCTTTGCAGCCGCTGATGCAGTTTGGCCACGTGATATTACTGCCCTGCCCACGTCTCCTGTTTATAAACACATAATATATATCAAACATGTTATGAATATCACAAACAAACAACTGGACTACACTATAGCGTGATATGGTGGCGATGAAGGTGGAAAAGGGGGGGGGGGGTGAAGTTGTTAGCGCTCGGCTTATTACAACTTGTTGCTCTTATGATCAGTATTATGGAACAGCAAGGACTATTTAGATTTAGACAGACTGGGCTATGCCTTCATCAAGGATCGAACCTATCGCGAATCCTGCAAGAGGCGAGTGCACTAATCGCTAAGAAGCCCTATATTTATGTTTAATTATTTTGTTTGTTAAAAAGGAATTTTGTGAACGTATTAA
Organism: Ariolimax columbianus; assembly: GCA_036924085.1. Classification (NCBI taxonomy): domain Eukaryota; kingdom Metazoa; phylum Mollusca; class Gastropoda; order Stylommatophora; family Arionidae; genus Ariolimax; species Ariolimax columbianus. The sequence continues at coordinate 8,132,353 of JAVGWX010000015.1, read as the reverse complement.
CACAGTATCGATCATCATTGGTTGTCAGTGCAGAAGAGAGTGATTGTTGTGTTGTTGTTTTGTTTTATTTTGCTTCTTGCCTTCGTCTTATTTCTCTATTCCCCAACTCGGTATGCGTTGCACTAGGTTTTTATTTTGCGCCTGTCGACCCAGTGCATCCGACTTCGTCATGCATTATATGTAAAGGTCTGCTTCCTCCTGCATTTTCTAAGGGTTTGTTTCCCCGGAGTAACGGCCGATGCTGTGATTTGGTAGCGAACCCAGCACCTTCGGGCTGTGAGCCGTGTCACTAGCCCACGCCGTCCTCAAATCGAGGGATTGAAATGTACGGATATCATCATTAATGTGGCACTATAAAAGATCAGAAATCAGTGAAATAGAGAAAGTGAAATGTACGGATATCATCATTAATGTGGCACTATAAAAGATCAGAAATCAGTGAAATAGAGAAAGTGAAATGTACGGATATCATCATTAATGTGGCACTATAAAAGATCAGAAATCAGTGAAATAGAGAAAGTGAAATGTACGGATATCATCATTAATGTGGCACTATAAAAGATCAGAAATCAGTGAAATAGAGAAAGTGAAATGTAAGGATTTCATCATTAATGTGGCACTATAAAAGATCAGAAATCAGTGAAATAGAGAAAGTGAAATGTACGGATATCATCATTAATGTGGCACTATAAAAGATCAGAAATCAGTGAAATAGAGAAAGTGAAATGTACGGATATCATCATTAATACGAAACTATTATAAACACTACACACGTGTCTACGTGATATGACGTGAGAACCAAGCACTGTCATTTGATATGTCAGGCCAGGTCAGGTCATCATGTAACTAGTACCGGTGTTGGGGCACACATGAAAACATCTTCACAACCCTTAACCGCCCTTCTCTGTCAGTGGCCGCTGCAGGTGCCTATTCTAGTCGGAGATTGGTCCATTCGTTTATGTTGTCCTCCCACACCTTTTTTGTGTGTAGCCAGTATGCTCTGTTTCCTATTTGTCCATTTATCTGGCCTTAATGAACCTTTCGGACTCTTCGTAGGTCACACTAGAATCTGGTTGTAGTAACTTTTCATCTTCTTTCTCCAGTCTGTCTGCCTCCTCGTTGCCTTGAATATTACAGTAGGATGGAACCCACAGTACCACGACTCTTTTGTGTGGACTGCTAGCATACAGAGTACTGATCTTAAGTTATTTAGCTCTGTATTTATCTAGCTCTGTAGTGCTGTAACCATGGACATGGCATCTGTAAAAAAAAACTATCTGGCTTTCATTGCTTTCGATTGTCATCATTTCTTCTGATGCAGCGTTTATTGAGCGTTCAGAGCCTCTCCTCTGAAATTGCTTGAGAATGTTCCCGTTGTCACTGACAGTGTTATCTGTCTACCGTTTGTATGAGCACATACAGAACTTATATGAACAAATACCAAAAATACATAGGTCAGGATTGGTGTGGACTCTCAGCCACGTTGGAATGAAGTGAAACAGTTAGCCAGGGAAGTAAATTAAGTGGAGAGGCATGGAGAAGTACGATATGGAAGGGGGGAGAGACGGTTAAAGGTGTAAGAAGAAAATCAAATTCATGTACAACGTTAATATCGTGCTGCTAAAGGAGCCTGTGACAGAGGTACATCTTTTAGCTCAAATCTATCACTGTCATCTAGTATGTTAAAGCAGCCAGTGAGGGAGATACATCTATTCTACAACTCAAATCTATCACTAACATCCAGTATGTTAAAGTAGCCAGTGAGGGAGATACATCTATTCTACAACTCAAATCTATTACTATCATCAAGAATGTTAAAGTAGCCAGTGAGGGAGATACATCTATTCTACAACTCAAATCTATCACTAACATCCAGTATGTTAAAGCAGCATGTGAGGGAGATACATCTATTCTACAACTCAAATCTATCACTATCTTTCGTTATGTTAAAGTAGCCAGTGAGGGAGATACATCTATTCTACAACTCAAATCTATCACTATCTTTCGTTATGTTAAAGTAGCCAGTGAGGGAGATACATCTATTCTACAACTCAAATCTATCACTATCTTTCGCTATGTTAAAGTAGCCAGTGAGGGAGATACATCTATTCTACAACTCAAATCTATCACTAACATCCAGTATGTTAAAGTAGCCAGTGAGGGAGATACATCTATTCTACAACTCAAATCTATTACTATCATCAAGAATGTTAAAGCAGCATGTGAGGGAGATACATCTATTCTCCAGCTCAAATCTATCACTATCTTTCGGTATGCTGAAGACAATGATTGAGACTCTAGGGTCGGCCTTATCCTACTCCACATGATATTGAAATGGTTGGGAATGGGCGTAAAGAGTACTTGGAGACGCCATTAAGTCCTTAATGTAACTGTGTACACAGTTTCAATACGATCTCGCCGATGTACGTACTGGCACAGCGGTGACAAATCGTGGAACATACCAGGCTGCTGTACTTACAGGTGAATCCCTGTTAGATGCCAATCATTACTGTGGGTTAGAACTAACGAACGTAACTGGTTGGCTTAGGGACACGTAGCACATCCATACTCGTTGTTACAGTGAAAGGGTGTAAAGGTACATCTGACCACATCTTTAGTTGCAAACGTTGTATCTTTCTAAACAAATGTGGAAAGACTGGCATGATAATTATTTTGTTTCGTCTCTAAAGTTGCGATTTCACAAACCCACCCTCCACATCGGCTGAAAGAATCCCAGCAATTGAAGAAAGGATAGGTGGCGTCGGTCTCTTGGACGAAGTAGACGGTTATCATGGTGAGAATAGCCAAGGAGACGAACAGACAACTGGTTCTCGCCATCTTGTAGTGATGTTACAGATGTTTCTGAAACAATGTCATGTATGTTACCGATAAAGTCAAGGCTAAAAGAATCGTAGGGTTGCAGATATGGAGTTATTGGCGTTAAGTGGCGCACATATAGATCAGCATACATTTTTGGAAATCAAGACATAATGAAGAAATACTATTTCTTCTTCTCTCTCTCTATCTCTTTCTCTCTCTCTCTCTCTCTCCTTCTCTCTGCCCCCCCCTCTCTCGTTCTAATATATATATATATATATATATACATATATATATATATATATATATATATATATATATATGCATTGCACATGGGTGCCCTTGTATCTGTTCAGTGTGTTACATTGCTGAAAGAGCCAACGACAGACCACGAACTCAGTAGCTCCCATCGCGGTTTCGAAATGTTCTCGTTCATCAAGTAGGCATTAACAGCTCAATTATTGTTCATAGAGTTTCTCTAGAGAGCTTTCCACTATTCGTACGTGGGATATTGTCTCTAGAGCTTTCCACTACCCGTATGTGGGCTATTGTATCTAGAGCTTACCACTACTCGAACATGGACTATTGTCTCTAGAGCTTTCTAATAATCGTACATGGACTATTGTCTCTAGAGCTTTCTAATAATCGTACATAGACTATTGTCTCTAGAGCTTTCTAATAATCGTACATGGACTATTGTCTCTAGAGCTTTCTAATAATCGTACATGGACTATTGTCTCTAGAGATTTCTAATAATCGTACATGGACTATTGTCTCTAGAGCTTTCTAATAATCGTACATGGACTATTGTCTCTAGAGCTTTCTAATAATTGTACAGGGTCTATTGTCTCTGGAGCTTTCTAATAATCGTACATGGACTATTGTCTCTAGAGCTTTCTAATAATCGTACATGGACTATTGCCTCTGGAGCTTTCTAATAATCGTACATGGACTATTGTCTCTAGAGCTTTCTAATAATCGTACACGGACTATTGTCTCTAACGCGTTCCACTACTCGTATGTGCCCTATTGTCTCTAACGCGTTCCACTACTCGTATGTGCCCTATTGTCTCTAACGCGTTCCACTACTCGCATGTGCCCTATTGTCTCTAACACTTTCCTCTAGTCGTATGTGCCCTATTGTCTCTTACACTTTCCACTACTCGTATGTGCCCTATTGTCTCTAACACTTTCCACTACTCGTATGTGCCCTATTGTCTCTTACACTTTCCACTACTCGTATGTGCCCTATTGTCTCTTACACTTTCCACTACTCGTATGCGCCCTATTGTCTCTAACACTTTCCACTACTCGTATGTGCCCTATTGTCTCTAACACTTTCCACTACTCGAATGTGCCCTATTGTCTCTTACACTTTCCCCTACTCGTATGTGCCCTATTGTCTCTAACACTTTCCACTACTCGTATGTGCCCTATTGTCTCTTACACTTTCCACTACTCGTATGTGCCCTATTGTCTCTAACACTTTCCACTACTCGTATGTGCCCTATTGTCTCTTACACTTTCCACTACTCGTATGTGCCCTATTGTCTCTTACACTTTCCACTACTCGTATGCGCCCTATTGTCTCTAACACTTTCCACTACTCGTATGTGCCCTATTGTCTCTAACACTTTCCACTACTCGTATGTGCCCTATTGTCTCTTACACTTTCCACTACTCGTATGTGCCCTATTGTCTCTAACACTTTCCACTACTCGTATGTGCCCTATTGTCTCTTACACTTTCCCCTACTCGTATGTGCCCTATTGTCTCTAACACTTTCCAATACTCGTATGTGCCCTATTGTCTCAAACACTTTCCCCTACTCGTATGTGCCCTATTGTCTCTAACACTTTCCAATACTCGTTCATGTAATATTGCCATTAGAGCCCACTAGGTTCCTCCGCACTCACCAGAGTTTTGCTGTCTGAATGACGAGTTGCACCCATCAATGCGTTGTAGAGTTTTCTATCCAAGAACTGTTAGACCCCATTATTAGTCCCCATTCACGACATGCTCTCAACAATTGACAATCCTGATATTTTAATATTTCATACTAGATTAACTTTCATTGTATAGGCGGAAACTCAAACTAATTCTATTCACGTCTAGCCACAAACAAAACCTCACCATAAATCAAACGGATCAATGAAAAACATCAGCTTAACCAATGGTGGTTGAGCGGTATTATAGAGCATACAATAGATCTAATACAGGATCGGTGATACAAGGGGATGTGATCAGGATATGCTAAATCATCATTTTAAAAATTGGTCTAAGGAATCAGCACTTCAAAAAAGGAAACGAAGTTTTCTAGAACACACCAAAAAACTCGAAAATGCAGCCGCGCTTTTAAGGGGAGATAACCATCTAAAGAAGAGATTGTTAAAAATCAGATTATGCAGAGTTATCCCCCGTAGGTGTAAAAGAGGCAATTGCTCTAAATAGGCCACTGCCAAAATTGCCAAATGATGTTCTAAAGATGCTGTTTGTATTCTGTCTTATCGTCTACTGATTGTTACATTTTGTATATGCAGCTTTTTCCAGTCGGTAGTTTTGTTGTTCCTATGTTTTATTTAATGTCCGTCCATAGGTAATTTCCATTGCACGTTATGTGTGTAGCAGTTTGTTTGACAAGATACAGAACGGCTGGCTTTGGCATGCGTAGAATGCGGATATAAAGGTTTCGAATCTTAGCGACCCATAGCTGACTGCTAGCATCAGGGCCAGCGAACCATAGCTGCCAAGACCCTTCTACACCTCCATGCGGTGATCCTGGATAACAGGCTGCAAAAGGGCAGACTGGCTAAGGAGAAGGGATCGAAGAGGGAATGCTAACCCGGTACTCAAAAAATGCTTGCTGAAGTCGGATGTGTTGGACCGAAAGTTGCAAATATCGCAGTCAAGCTGTAAACTACGATACAACTCATTCCGTTCTCTGGGCTACATTCTGCTACTTAAGCCCTTTCAGGATTTGGTAGTGGGAGATTGAGAACGAACGAAGAAGAAGAAGAAGAAGAATCTTAGCGGTCTTGAATCTTCGGATCTCGTGTGGATCAAATTCCCTGGTCATGCTGAGGTTTATGGGGAATCAGCGAGCTAACTTCTTGGAATCCGGTGATCGGGATATGGACAAAATAAATGTTAACGTTAATTAGCGAACGCCTCTTGGGTTAAGACACGGCAGACGATGTATCAGCCATGCACAGATTGCAGTTTTGAAATCAATTCGAAGGTCCAAGAAAGAGGGACAATCTCATAGGACAAATCAGGAGACCGTGCAACCAACAAACTACATGAGCCTTTCAGCATCTAAACTCTTCATTGCAGTGAATAATTGACGAATGTACTATCAAACATCACCATTAATTAACGAATGTACTATTAAACACCACCATTAATTAACGAATGTACTATCAAACACCACCATTAATTAACGAATGTACTATTAAACATCACCAATAATTAACGAATGTACTATCAAACACCACCATTAATTAACGAATGTACTATTAAACATCACCAATAATTAACGAATGTACTATCAAACATCACCAATAATTAACGAATGTACTATCAAACATCACCAATAATTAACGAATGTAATATCAAACACTACCATTAATTAACGAATGTACTATCAAACATCATCATTAATTAACGAATGTACTATCAAACATCACCACTCTAATATTTAACTGAAGCCAACAATGGCAGACAGTTACCTCGGGTGCTTCGGTCACGCGCAGACTGTAACGAGTACACAGAGTAGACCAGGATCCAATGAACTGGGGTAACAGATGCACATCATCTCGACCAGCCATTTTTGTCTTAGCTTTCTAGACGACACATAATTAGATACACCCATAGAGTCTGGCTGTAGTAATCGGAGTTTGTCAGGGGAGCTAATTAGTGCTGGCCTTTTATTTAAAGCGATACAACATTATCGACCCGTGGCAGAGCAGAAGGTAAATGTTAGGAGATATTGTAATGAACGAGGTAACCTTGAATTTAGGTTGTAATGAAGGGAAGAGTGAGAGAGAAAGTAAGGAGGTGAGATAGAGACAGAGAGAGCAAGAGAAACACAGATGTAAAGTTGCTGTGGATTAAAAAGAAGGCCGTGCAGATGAAACTAATGAAGAAATGAACAATTAATGACAAACCCACTTGGATAGTTGTCTTCAACAGGTTCTTTAGTATGTGGCTGATGACTGCGAAAACAGACAGGGATCGCAGTGTCTGTATGTGTCTTTTAGAGCAGAAATAAACTCCCCCCATTTCGGTCGGTCTACGGCCATATTACACACTCATAATTTGTTGCCGCTTTTATTAGACTTTTAAGCCGTCCTCACTTCTGCCTTCCATGTTGTATGCTCGTTCTTTTTGTGGTATGAGAGTCAGGTCTGAGAAGATACATCCAGAGAAATCAAGATACAAAAAAACTAACAAAAACAAAGGCCGCCGTCCATCGTAGATGATGATGCCATAATTAGTTTTGCTAGCGATATTTTTTAGTAAGGATTAACTGCGATACTTTTTATCCCCACTCTCTCGTCTCGTGCCACCCGACCCCAGTAGCAAGTCAAGGAGAAGACGACATAGTCAGTCGTCTACGAGATGCAGGGGACTCCGCATCAAGCACCCGTGAAAACGACGGCGTCGAACCGGAGTCCGGAATCGAACCCACACCATCTGATCACAAGGCCGACGACTTAACCACTTCGCCACGGAATCGCCAATTTACAAGTTATAATATTCAGTGTCTGTACTGAATGGAGCGCAGACATGTAAAATTACCAAAGCGATAACAGAAAGACTCCAGTCCCTTGCTAATTAACTGATTCTTGCAAATGGAAATGAGTATAACGTGGTAGAACATTGTGAGGAATAAAAACAGATTGAAAAAGAGCCAACAGCAACCACTGGAACAATAAAATAAGCGAAGTTAATGGAGCTAGATGTGACATAAGTTGAGGAAGGCGCCGTTTAACACAGCTTTGCAGTCTCTCACTTAGAATCCTCAAGAGAAAAACAATAGAGCAAGACCTAAAAATACATTATGACATTAAGCAGATAATATGACAAAGAACTACGATTAACTTGTTACATCTAGACAAGCAGAGAAAGAATAGAACAAGAACGTGTATGCTGGTTAGATGAGGCCAATCGCCTATGCACCGAGAGAAGTAGCCAGCTTTGATTTATTGATTGATTCAAAACTGCCCAAAAATCTTTGCAAGTCCAGCAACCAACAAACACCAAACCATGAATATACAAGAGTTGTGCTTCCGACATACGAACTAGGGTTTCTGGGAAACAGAGACACGTATTTTCAAAATGGCCTCTTAACATATGTACTTCCTCATGAACATTGATGGAATATATATCAGATATATACTCAACGAAAAAAGTAACTTACCAGGTAACGTATTTCATTATACCATTTTATTTTATCCTAAAAAAAACAACGAAATTTGGAGAGAAAAAATTGTATTTAATAGTTCGAAACTGAAATATTCGTGTCACGTGTGATTGTCTCCGCAGCGTCTCCGAGCATTGGGGTCATTTTTGAAAGTTACAACACTCAGTACTGTGTGGGTTGTTGATCATGGCTTCTTCTTCTTCTTCTTCTTCTTCTTCTTTTTCTTCTTCTTCTTCTTCTGCGTTCGTTCTCAATCTCCCGCCACCAAACCCTGAAAGGGCTTAAGTAGCAGAATGTAGTCCAGAGAACGGAATGCGCTGTGTCGTAGTTTACAGCTTGACTGCGGTATTTGCACCTTTCGGTCCAACAAATCCGACTTCAGCAAGCATTTTTTGAGTACCGGGTTAGCATTCCCTCTTCGATCCCTTCTCCTTAGCCAGTCTGCCCTGCTGCAGCCTGTTATCCAGGATCACCGCGTGGAGGTGTAGAAGGGTCTTGGCAGCTATGGTTCGCAGGCCCTGACGCTAGCAGTCAGCTATGAATCGCTGACCACTGCAGCTCATGCGCTGCTCAGCATCTTGATCCCAATCATGGCTTGACATCTGCGCCTCATGGATCGAATACAGCACCTCAGTAAAGTCCCGTGGAATGTTCTGCCACTCCTGCACGACTTCTCGATGAAGTTGCCGAACAGTCTACGATGGATGCTGTCGATGCTGAAGTAAACGTTTCAGCTCGTCCCAGACATGCTCAATTGGTGAAAGGTCAGGGGAATTGGCTGGTCAGGACAATATTTCATTGCTACTGTCATGGAGGTCTTCTTGCACGACCATCGCAGCATGAGGACTAGCATTGTCCTGTTAAAGCCCAATGCCTGGAGCATGGTCCAGCACAAAAGGCACGATGTGGTTCCTCACGACCTCATTTCGGAATCGTAAGTTGATAAACGCACTGTCTAAGATAACGAGGTCTGTCCAATGATTAACGTCGTTGCCTTCCATGATAATAATCCGTCCACCACCACGACGAGCGCGCTCTTGAATGCAGTTATTGGCGCAGCGCTCTTCTTGGCATCGAAACACTCTCTGACTACCATCGACTCTTGAAAGGTTGATTTTGCACTCGTGAGTATTCAGTACTCTGTCCCACAGAGCGTTTGAAAGGTGCAGATACTGTCTAGCCCAGGCTAGTGGTACTACATGATGCCATGTCTGCCTAGGCTAGTGGTACTACATGATGCCATGTCTGCCCAGGCTAGTGGTACTACATGATGCCATGTCTGCCCAGGCTAGTGGTACTACATGATGCCATGTCTGCCCAGGCTAGTGGTACTACATGATGCCATGTCTGCCCAGGCTAGTGGTACTACATGATGCCATGTCTGCCCAGGCTAGTGGTACTACATGATGCCATGTCTGCCCAGGCTAGTGGTACTACATGATGCCATGTCTGCCCAGGCTAGTGGTACTACATGATGCCATGTCTGCCCAGGCTAGTGGTACTACATGATGCCATGTCTGCCCAGGCTAGTGGTACTACATGATGCCATGTCTGCCCAGGCTAGTGGTACTACATGATGCCATGTCTGCCCAGGCTAGTGGTACTACATGATGCCATGTCTGCCCAGGCTAGTGGTACTACATGATGCCATGTCTGCCCAGGCTAGTGGTACTACATGATGCCATGTCTGCCCAGGCTAGTAGTACTATATGATGCCATGTCTGCTCAGGCTAGTGGTACTATATGATGCCATGTCTGCCCAGGCTAGTGGTACTACATGATGCCATGTCTGCCCAGGCTAGTGGTACTACATGATGCCATGTCTGCCCAGGCTAGTGGTACTACATGATGCCATGTCTGCCCAGGCTAGTGGTACTACATGATGCCATGTCTGCCCAGGCTAGTGGTACTACATGATGCCATGTCTGCCCAGGCTAGTGGTACTACATGATGCCATGTCTGCCCAGGCTAGTGGTACTACATGATGCCATGTCTGCCCAGGCTAGTGGTACTACATGATGCCATGGCTGCAGGGAAAATGGCAGAGCGTCTTGGGCGTCTTGCATGTAGGCCTTGCTCGCGCAAACGATTTCTGACAGTAGCTGTACTTATTTTTCTCAGTTTGAGGATGGTGCTAGCAGTGACATTTGCTGACTGAAATCAGTTTTGTGGGCCAGCGGATTGTAAAGATCATGATGACGGCTCGTTAATCGAGGACGTCCCCTGCGGGGCAGGTCAAAAACCATCCCAGTCGTCTGATAGCGATGTAGCTATACCATAACAGTCTAACTTAACACATCAAATTGTTTTCCTGTTGCAAACACAGACATTCCTTCTTCCAATATGCCAATAGCTCATAACCTTCCATTTAACGTCGTGCGTGGCATCTTTCCAGTAGTTTGCTTCCGAACGAAATGAATGGCAAAATAATCACAGATCGCCAGTGAATACTTGTCAGGTCAATTTTTTAATCGGCACGTGAATTGAGAGAAACTGTCCGGATAGTCGTTAGTTTCATGAAATCAGGTTTTGGAGGTCAGTGGAGGGGAATTACACACTCAGACTGCACTAAGATAATTATACGGCTTCCAGTACTTCAGGAATGAATTGGAATGAAATTACATTACAATTTTCAAACATAAAACATACACAAAAACTGGTAAGTTACTTTTTGCGTTAAGTAGATATATATATATATCAGATTGTTTTTTGAACATCGTTTTAGACATTACTCTGATATTTGACGTCAGTAATTCACTGGACAAAAAAATTTGGACGTTTTGTGTGCGTGTGAGATTAAACCAAGTTACCTTTGGAAGATTTGTGTTGCTGAATATGAATTAATGTTTGGTTAATGCTTGGACTGCATTTGCCACATGAAGTAGTGGAGGCAAGGACATGTTTTCAAGAATAGATTAGATGCTCACAGTCTTTAGAGCAAGAACAACAAAATTAAACTGGTCATATACATATTATACATGCTATTCTAGACCAGTATAAAGACGTTAAGTTCAGGTACAAAACAAGATGACCTCTAGCTCTTGAAATATATATTTTTTAAAGTTGTTTACGTTTCTTTATACATAGGCTATTATAATCCTTATATAGTAAATCATTCGGAGGCATATTGCGTTGTCTGTCGCTTGTAATGAGGTTATGGAGCATATTTCCCCATGGTCCAACAACCAGCATTCCTCGACCCTGACAGGCAAGAAGCAAAGTTAGATAGGAAGAAGTCCAAGTGAGAATGCAGAATGTGTCATTTCTGCTTGTGGTAACCTTCCACATTCTTTCGCCAGTCTGTCTGCCTCACTCACTGTACTCTTCAGAGAGGACACGTGCTTGTCGTGTACAGAGGGGACAAGTGTTTGTCGTGTACAGAGGGGACAAGTGTTTGTTGTGTACATGGATAAGAAATGTGTGTCGTGTACATAGATGAGAAGTGTGTGTCGTGTACATGGATGAGAAGTGTTTGTATTACATTACAAATGTGTTTGTCGTGTGTACAGCAGCAAGTCACTGGGTTGACACCGAAAACCTGTTGATGATGCCTGTCCTTGTTTCCTTGTTCTTCATCTTATTCCTCTAGCTCTTTTTCTGCTTGTTCCTTCCAGCCCAAGGTTATGAATCATCTGGAGCCGTAATCAGCCATTTGTTAAAATTAGCTCCCATTTCCCACTGCCGATTTGCAACTCCAGTCGTAATGGTCCAATCTCGAGTTCGCACATTCGTCTGATGTGGGAATGTGCCTTCCACAACATGCTTATCAATGACTAAACCACATCCTACACCTTCAGGAATATAAGAAACCTTTTGTCCCATGTGGTCGACTTGTTCCTATTGCAACATAAGCATATGTGCGGCGAGTGGGGGAGATGATTCGATCTGGCAGGCGAGAAATGATAAATAGTGTAGCACATGCAAATATGATTTCGCATGGTTTAGTCTTCAGCATAATACATGATCCCCTTTTGGCGAAAGACTTTTCGAGATAGACGAAGATGTTGGACGTTAAATGCAGGTCTTGCTGAGACATCAGACCAAATACTTGTATGCTGCAGGTTGTGGCTGAGACAACAGACTAATGACTTGTATGCTGCAGGTTGTGGCTGAGACAACAGACTAATGACTTGTATGCTGCAGGTTGTGGCTGAGACAACAGACTAATGACTTGTATGCTGCAGGTTGTGGCTGAGACAACAGACTAATGACTTGTATGCTGCAGGTTGTGGCTGAGACAACAGACTAATGACTTGTATGCTGCAGGTTGTGGCTGAGACAGCAGACTAAAGACTTGTATGCTGCAGGTTGTGGCTGAGACAACAGACTAAAGACTTGTATGTTGCAGGATGTGGCTGAGACAACACACTAAAGACTTGTATGCTGCAGGTTATGGCTTAGGCAGCAGACCAAATACTTGTATGCTGCAGGTTGTGGCTGAGACGGCAGATCAAAGACTGGTATGCTGCTGGTTGTGGCTGGTACAGTAGACACAATACTTGTATGCTGCAGGTTCTGACTGAGACAGCAAACTAAAGACTCGTATACTGTAGGTTGTGGCTGAGACAGCAGACCAAAGACTTCCATGCTGCAGGTTGTGGCTGAGACAGCAGACCAAAGACTTGTATGCTGCAGGCTTTGGTGCAACGATAAATCGATGAGATGACTGTTGGGGGAGACTGGTGGAGTGTTGATTGAGAAGTAACAGACAAAGTATGTGCACAAATAAACGGTATTCAAGTTCGTATCGCTTGTTTTGTTTTTAATTGACCATTTATGTCTTATTTACTGATTTGTTTCTCTCTCTCTCTCTTTTTATCTCTCTCACTCTCTCTATCTTTCTTACCCTTTTTGTGTGCGTTTGTATGTGTGTGATCAAAACTAATCCGGTTTAGTTATAAAATATATATATTTCTGCTTTACGTATATAAGATATGCAAATCCGGCAGACAAAGTATCGACCTAACAGAACGACAACAGCTGATAAGTTTAAAACAGTACAGTTAGATGCTACATAAGACTAGCACCAACACGTTTATTGGACATTAACATGTACAAAATATATCAGGCATGTTTGTATTTACAACAACAAACAAGTAACGCGTACTCAAACTCCATGTATAGACTATGAAGCGGGTCGTATGGGTCAGCCTCTTGGTCACGTGATAATGGCGTGGGTTGTTGTTAGGAACAGCTGCACTGGAACCCTGGTGTAAAGCGACATAATGCGATCAAATCTGCACATCTGCCGATACTCAATCTAAGTTTTAGACAGAGTGTGTCGCAGGGTGGCCATTGGACGTTGCTACCAAGCAAATTCCACCTGTTTTGTATACGCAAGACAAACAACAAATAAAAATGTGTTATAATCAACAAAAACAAACAATAATGGCTTTACTCGATAACGTGATATGGGGGGGGGGGGGGGGGGAGAGAGAAGGGGTGAGGTGTGGGGAAGGGTAGGCGAAGTGAAGCTGTTAGCGATCCGACTTTTGCTTCTCTTCTATATCAAACGACAGCAAGGACGTGTCTATATGGGGAAAACCCATTCACATTCGTGCTTAGATCAGATGCACTTTATAGTGTAAAAGACAACACGCTCTCCATTGTAAAATTCAAGGTGAACAAAGAAAAATGTCAAGAAAATATTGTCAGTATCAGTTTATGGATAAAAACAGTTAAAGGTTGTCTCCTATTGTCATTATCAGGTGATGGATATTTTTATTTTTGTTTTTATCCAACATCTGGCCCTGACGACATTTTTTTAAATTTGCGTTTGCTGTATTTCTCCTGAAGGCGGTTTGCTTTGCATTATGTTTTTTTTTTGCACCTGTCGGCCCAGTGCATCCGACTTCGGCATTCATTTTATGTAAGGGTATGCTTCCTCTTGCATTTTCTAAGGGTTTCCTTCCTCGGGGTAACAGCCGGTGCTGTGATTGGGGAGCGAACCCAGCACTTTCGGGATGTGAGCTATGTCACTTAACCACTAGCCCAGGTCGTCCCCTACTTGTTGAATATAAAACAGGGAAGTATTATACTCTATTGGTTGTCTCAGTTGTTGTATTTAAAAAAAAAAAAACTAGTAGAGGTTGTTCCAAGCAGACACTGCCGTCAGGGATAAGGTGTTTGAAAATTTATTGTACTAGATCTTAGCTGAATCAGAAGTTTGCTTTCCTTGTCGATTTGTCTAATTTAACCGTAAGTCAGATTCCAATTTACATTTTGGTGAACTGGGCAGTGCCAAAATTAAGTAGGGAATCAATAAGATATGCCACAAAGGACAATCGCTCTTAGCTAAGACACTGCGTTTTAAGTTGTTTTTTGTTGTTTGTTTTTTTTTGTTACAAAAGAATTCAGGCATCTCTAGTCCTGTAAATGTATTTGTAAAGGTATCTGTGTGGAATAGATTGGTTGAAATTTAAGGATTAGATCATTAATTTGAAACTATTGCAAGGACTAATCCCATATCAGTGTAATACAACGTGATGAGCAGACACGTTGTAAAGGAAGCACACATTAAGGACACCAGTTGATATATTTTTTTTTTTTTTTTTTTTTTTTTGCGTTCGCCTTATTTATCTATTCCCCAAGGCGTGTGTGCGTTACACTGTGGTTTTTATTTTGCGCCTGTCGGCCCAGTGCATCCGACTTCAGCATGCATTTTATGTAAGGGTCTGCTTCCTCCTGCATTTTCTAAGGGTTTACTTCCCCGGGGTAACGGCCGGTGCTGTGATGGGGATCGAACCCAGCACCTTCTGGTTGTGAGCCGTGCCACTTAACCACTAGGCCACGCCGTCCCCTAACCACCAGTTGATATAAATGACAAGACTGTCTAGTCTGGAATTCCCAATGTTGAAAGTCGTGTTGTCAGAGGAAAATACTCATGGTAAAAAAAACTCGAGAAACAACAGACAGGGAAGACATTGGTATGGGCTCCTGATTTAGTCGCCTTTTACAGCATGCTTGGTAGGTTGCAGTGGCACTATTCTTGTCATTTAGGAATTCACTTAGAGCGGTAATTCTTCTTCTTCTTCTGCGTACACAGTCAGACAGTAACCATTATTTTTTCGAAAAAAGCGGCGGTCATCCTGAGGCTGTCGCCACTGCCATAGAGCTTGTCTTGCAGTTCCACTGGTGATGGCCACATCTGCTCTCTCTGATCCTCGTATGTCGGGCAGTTCTGCAGTAGATGTTCAGCGGTCATTTTACCAGTACCGCACGGGCATTCGTCGGTACACCCTATTTTCAATTTGTTGAATAGGTGGTACCTCAGTCTATTGTGGCCAGTGCGAAGTCTGAAGACAACGACCTGCTCTCTTCGGTTCAACTGGTAATAGGCATCGTTTTTGGTGTAACCAGTATGTTCGGTTTCCCATTTGGTCATGTATCTGGCTTTGATAAGCCGTTTTGACTCTTCGTACGTCATACTAGTATCTGTTTGTGGTAGTCTTGCACCTTCTTTTGCCAGTCTGTCTGCCTTCTTGTTGCCTTGGATGTTGCAGTGTGATGGGACCCACTGTACCACTACCCTTTTTGGTGCGGACTGCTGGCACAGTTTGCAGAGTGCTGCTCTTAAGTCATTAAGCTCAGTATTTTTCTGGAGCGGTAATTCAAAATTGACAACTTTGACAACATTTCACTTGCCATCTTTCAGGCAGGAAAGGGACAAACTTATAATCTAGGGGTCAAATTAATTATGCCACCTCCCTCCTCCAAGAAAATGTTTCTAAATAAAATGTTTCACTGAGAGTGGACGTACACAACACGATAGGACTGTCCAACTGTGCACTGTCTAGTATCACTAATGGAGTTGGTCTCATCCCCTCGCCGCAGATATCACACATTTTATCTGTGGAGATGTGGGTCTTGTATTGATAGACAAGACAATTACATGAAGAGAGATGTCTCGGGAATTCTGTCTCAGTCCCGATATGGCTAACTTCTGGTATAAAATGTCTGAAGTCATCATCATATAGCATGTCCTTTGTAGAACGTCGCTCCCATCACAGTCTGTCTGAAAGAAACTCGTTCCTTTGCCAAAACACCAGCTTCCGCCACTGTCATACTCAGGCATTCCTGGATATCTTGGTGCCATCGTCTTCTTGGTCTACCACTTCCTCTTTTGCCTGGCACCATACCTTCCATCACCGTTCTCTCAAGACCGTTGTGTCTCTTGATGTGACCAAAGTATTTGCATTTTCTAGCCAAAATGGAATTGATAAACCAGTTCTCCTCTATGCTCAACTCTTGCCGAATATCTTCATTGTTCTTTTCTCTGTCCATGGTATTCTGAGGATCTTTCTGTAACATTTTGACTAGAAGGATTCGATTCTTTGTCTAGAAGTTTTGGTAATCGCCAATGCTTCACAGCCATAAGCTGTCACAGGAAAAACACAGGCTCTCAGGACTTTTACTTTTATCGTTTTGTTGGTGCCCTGCCATAATTTCTTCAGGCTGTTCAGTCTCTGCATTGCCATAGCTAGTCTTCTTCTGATTTCTTTCGAGCAGTCACCATTTTTGTCAATTCTGGAGCCCAGATATTCACAATGTGTAACCTGATCTATTTCCTCACCAGCCACTGTAAATTTATGCTGACATTGTGTTTTATCGGTGGTCATTATCTTTGTTTTGTTTATGTTTATGAACAGATTTTGATCTTTACTATGTCCATTAACGGCTGAAAGTAGCTGCTCTAGCCCTTCCGCACTTCTTGATGGTATCACTGTGTCATCTGCGTATCGTAACTCTGGAATCTCGTACCCCCCAATCGTAAATGGAAATCATCCCTATTGGTAAATCTTATAGACTAGAAGAAAGTGTTTAACAGTTTTGATCGAAGTACTCTATGGCAACTGTTGAGACACTATAGGATACCAGAGAAGTAGACAACCATCATCCATAATATGTACAAAGACACAGTTAGTTGTGTAGTACATGAAGGTGTACTTACGAACAGTTCCGGGGTGAGAACAGGGGTGAGACAGAGATGCTCTCATCTTTACAGTTCTTGTAGGCTATAGATTGGATAGTGACGACATTATTCAAAGGAAAAAGAACTGGTATTCAGGGGACACAATTGGCGGACCCTGGACTACGCAGATGGTCTGGTACTTTTATCACATAGGCATAATCAAATGTAAGAGAACCTTGATAGGGGAAAAGAACAATCGGCCAAACTTGGACTGAATATGAACATGAAGAAAATAAAGCTTCTTAAACTCAACACTGTCAGCAGAGAACCAATCATGCTGGAGGGAGAGTAGTTGGAGGAAGTGGATACCTTGACCTATTTGGACAGCACAATAGACACATCAGGGGGTACAGATGTAAGGATCCGAATTGGATAGGCAAGAGTGGCATTCCTGACGCTAAACAACATCTGGAGATGCAGATAAATCAAAATTCACACCAAAATTAGAATACTCAACGCCAGTGCCAAGTCGGTGTTGCTGTATGGATCGGAGACATGGAGAACTGCCAAGGTCATGCAACAAAGATTCCAGTCTTTCGTTAACATATTATAGAGCATAAGCTTAACGAGCATAGTCTGTAAATTATTAGAGTCAATAATCAAAGAAAACACTGTAATGCATTTAGACAAGTTTAGTCTAATCTAAAATAGTCAGCATTGGTTTACTAGAGGAAGATCCTGCTTAACAAATCTTATAGAATTCATGAAGGAGGTTACTAAAATGATAGATAAGTGGGGGCTATTGGATGTTATTTATCTAGAGTTTGCAAAAGGCCTTTGATAGAGTACCTCATCAAAGGTTATTTAGAAAGTTAAAATCATATGGAATAGGTGGGAAAGTTGCCAAATGGATTGAAAAGTGGTTAATGGGAGGAAGGCAGAGGGTGGGCATAAATAAGGAGTACTCTGAGTGGTGTGAAGTGAAAAGTGAAGTGCCACAGCGCTCGGGACCAATTTTGTTCTTGATATATATAAACGATTTGGACATTGATATGTGATCAATGATTGTAAAATTCGCTGACGACACAGAACTATGCAGTAGTGTCTCATCTAATGCAGAAGTGAATATATTGAGATCGGATTTAGATACAATTCGAGAATGGTCGGTAAGCTAGCAAATGGAGTTTAATATAAATAAATGTACAGTCATCCACATGGGTAGATCCAGTATGGCACATAAATAAAGAATGGTCGAGATAAATATTAGAAAGATAGAAAAGGAAAAGGACCTAGGCGTTTTAAATAGATCATACAGGTAAAGTTGATGAGCAAGTCCAGGTAGTAGTGAATAAGGCAAATGCAATGTTAGGTATGATAAAAAGAATTATTTAAACATAGGAGCAAAGAAGTGATTGTCAAAGTGTATAAAACATTAGTTAGACTTAGATTGGAGTGCTGTATAAAGGTGTGGAGTCCTTATCATAGAGCGGATATAAAGATGCTGAAAATGATGCAAAAAAAGCAACAAAGCTGATCGTGGGATTCCATAATTACAAATATGAATAAAGACTCAGAAAAACCGACCTACGGTATCGAGAAAAGTCATGAATTCGAGATGACTTAATACAGGTTCATGAGATGATCAGAGGAACGGATATATTAGACTATAATAATTTTTTTTTAAAATACAACAACCTACAAGAACAAGAGGGCATAGCTACAAATAAATTTAAGAAAAGTCCAGATTAGATATTAGGAAATATTTGTTAGTCAGAGAGGGGTGAATGCGTGAAATGTATTGCCGCGGGAGGTAGTGAACGCACGGACAATTAATGCATTTAATAATAGATTAGATGCGCATAGATTTTATAGCAAAGTAATGAAAATTAAACTGGTTGTATACAGACTCTGCAGAGACTACGAAACCAGTATAAAGACGTTAAGTTAAGTTAAATTAAGATGCCCGCGAAAGATAATGGGCATAACGTGACAGGACTTGATGAGGAATGAAGACTAATAGGAAAGGAGCCAACAACAGCTATTGGAACAACAAATTCATTCATAGGCGTCTCAGTCTTTGCAGACCATGCGAATTGCACCTTGTGAGTAGCCTCTCAGGGTGCAAGCCTGGTCACTGAATATGGATACCTTGGGCTGCCAAAACTGCAGGATCCCCCTCTCAGCCTCGCTTGTGTAATCCAAAGGAATACAACGCATGACAATTTGGCACCAGCTTAGCTGCAGGTGCTGCCGGAATGAGTTCGCAATTTTGAAACCATACGCCTTAGGTGCTATAACTTCGGATTTTATGTCTGGGTTTACTCCCGTAGCCCTACCGTCTCCCGAGGATTCCACAAGGCAGTGGAGTCGTTGCCAGCAGATGCTGGTTACTCGAGACATCCGATGTTACTCTCATCGTCCCAAGACTATCCAGCATTCTCTGGGGCTTCTGGGCTTAAAATCCTGCTAACCACTGGGACACCTTTGTGATCTCATTGTCCAACATTTAATTCCAGCCGTCTCAGAACTCTCGGATTCAGCTAATCCAGTGTTCCCAAACATAGCACTTTGAAATGTCCGGTCCATAATCTATCCATCAGCTCTTCAATTGACATGATCCCCCGAGAGATGCAACCAAATGAATCTACAAACGTCCCTGGAAGTTTCGGGGTTCTACATAAAACCTGTATTTAAAGACAGAGAGCATAAACCATTGATACGTACTCTTGAAATACCAGCTGGAACAAGGTGGAGAACGAAATTTACGTTGTAAGCAAAAGACCATCAGAGACAATTGACAATATACATAACAAAAGTATACACACCATCTAAGTAGAGAAAAATACATAAACAATTTATATGAACGAATAACAATGATTTATATATCTGGATCGATGTGGACCATTAACCATCTTGGACGGACGTGTAAAGGGTGCCAGTAAATTACGTGAAGTGATAACATTGAAAAGCCGATAAAAGCTGACGCAGGTCAACAGGAAAATATCCAGATAGGCAATCGTGAATATAGAACTCATAACGGCAGAGACAAGGAGAATAAAGTCAAAATTAAAAGTGGGAAAGAAGGTTTAAGGCGAAAGAGCCAAACCAAATGTAGGATAAACGTTGATGTCGTTCTGGGAGACCAATCTATTCGATGATTCAGATCATTCGATGTGAAGGAGATGATGCCTGAGGCTCTAACGTCGTCATTTTCCTTCTTCACAGGCAATTGGAGAGGTTGGGAATGGGTGTACCGAATTCTTGCAGATGCCATTTATTCCTTAATGTAACCGTGTACAAACCGATCTCACCGATGTATGGCATGGTACATCGGTCGTAAATGGTAGAATATACTTGTATCAGGCTGTTGTGCTTGCATGTGAATCCCTCTTTGATATCAACTACAAATTTTGGGGGAGAACTAACAGCCGTATCTGATTGGCTTGGGGTCACGTAGCACAGCAACACTCGTTGTTACAGGGCGCGGTGAAAAGGTGATTATTGGGACCAGTGTCAATACGGCTTCTAACCAGCAGGTCCGTTATCTTTAGTTGTCAACCTTGTATCTTCATAAACAGAGGTTCAAAGATTGGCACTTAACTTAACTTAACATCTTTATACTGGATTAGAAGACTATTCAGAGTCTGTAAACAACCAGTTTCATTTACATTTCTTTACTCTGAAAGCTATGGGCATCCAATATATTCTTAAGTGCATTAATTGTCCCTGCCTCCACTACCTCCTGTGTAAATATATTCCAAGCATTCACCACTCTTTGAATAAAAAAATATTTCCTAAAATCTAATCTGGACCTCTCTTTAGTTTATTTGTAGCTATGCTCTTTTGTTCTTGTAGGTGTTTGTATTTTCAAACACTTGTTATAGTCTAATTTATATGTTTCATTAATTATCTCATAAACCTGTATTAAGTCATCTCGAATTCTTCTCTTTTCTAGACACAGCAGGACGGGTTTTCTGAGTCTTTCCTCATAACTGTAATTCTGGAATCCCACTATCAGCTTTGTCGCCCTTTTTGTATCCTTTCCAGCATGTTTATATCCCCTCTACACAGTACAATCTAGGTCTAACTAATGCTTTATACAGTTTGACTATCACTTCCTTGCTCCCATGTTTAATATTTATGTTAATCCTTCCTAACGTTGCATTTGCCTTTTCACTGCTACTTGGACTTGCTCACTCACTTTACTTGTATGATATATTATAACCACTAGGTCCCTTTCCTTTTCTATCTTTCTAATATTGTTCTCGTGTATTCTGTAATTATGTTCCATATTTGCTCTACTCATGTGGATGACTGTACATTTATTTACATTAAACTCCATTTGCCAGCTCGGGACCATTCTCGAATTTTATCTAAATCTGATCTCAATATAGCCACTTCTGCTTTAGATGAGACACTACTGCATAGTTTTATGTCATCATCAAATTTTGCCATCATGGATCCGATATCAACGTCGAAATCGTTTTAAATATATAAGAGGAACAAAATTGGTCCCAAAACTGAGCCCTGTGGCACTCCCCTCTTTACTTCACACTACTCAGAGTACTCTTGATTTATGCCGACTCTGCTGAAAACGTCACATGTAGCGACTTAGTGATCATCTCTGACGTTTGTCATGACATTCCCGGCATTCAAGTATATCATGAACAGATAAGGGGAGATGATACAACAATGTCTTTCTCCGTCCTGCACTTCCAACTTCTCTGATGTTTCTCCATTCATCCTCACTACCGCCTTCTGCTCGTGAAACAGCTGAATAATGAGATGTGTGACATGTTTCAGGAAAGACTTGTTGCCTGTGGTAGTCCATAACTTTTGCTGCACAATAAGTATGAAGTTCTATATGTGGTTCTTCAACATAAAAACAGAAGAAAATATGGTAACTTTCTCCCAAACCCACCCTGTACATACACCGATACCCTGCCAACAGTTAACAAAGGGATTGGCATCGGTCTCTTCTAGGAAGTTGCAGGTTATCATGATGAGAATCGTCAGGGAGACGAACATAGATCTGGTTCTCGCCATCTTGTAGTGAAGCTGCAAATGTCTCTGAAACAATTCGAAGGTCATCTTGATATGAAGGCAACCGATAAGGATAAGATGCTATACATCCTGGAGGAACCGTAGGGTAAGATAAAATATGGAATTATTGACGTCAGACAGCGTACAAACAATATAGGACTAATCTTCATGAAGAAATAGAATTGGTCATATAAATATGATCTCTCTCTCTCCCTCTCTCTCTATCTCTCTCTCTTTCTCTCTCTCTCTCTCTACTCCTACTATCTGTTTATATATAGATTGCACCTCTGCGCCCTCGTACCTGCTCAGTGCCTTTTTTGTCGCTGATAGGACCAACGCCAGAGCACAAACTCAGTAGCTCCCACGGAAGCTCCGAAATGTCATGTACGCATTAGCATCTAAGCCGACTGGAGAAGCAGCCATACCACGAAAAAACGCACGACATGCCAGTTCTGTCAAAATGTACACGACGTGATTTCAACTTGTTCCATTGGCCGAGTAAGGCAAGCTCACGATATATATGTAAGGATTAATATAGAAGCATGTAGACAATTACAAGTTGACCTACATGCCTTTTTCATAGACTACGACAAAACGTTTGACTGTACAGCAGCAACAGTTATCAACAGTTACCAAGGCCAACAAGTCTTTCCAGAAACATGTCACACATCTCATTGTTCAGCTGTATCACGATCAGAGGGCGGTAGTGATGATGAATCGAGAAACATCAGAATAGTTCGATGTGCAGGATGGAGAAAGCGACGGTTGTATCATCTTCCCTTATCTATGCATTATATATGCCGATAATGTAATGACGAACGTCAGAGATGATCACTTAAACACTACATGTGACGTTTTCATCATGCTGACGACCAAGATCTTATATCGTTCATACACGTGAGTTTGGAATAAGTAATTTTATCGACCATAAAAAACAGGGACCCAGAATCTACGTTTAAAAATAAGAAAACTCAAATTTTGACAAAAGACGAAGGAAATATAAATCAGTATTCCCAATTGATAATACAGACGTAGAAGAAGCGAAGAACTTTCAATATCTGAAATGTACCGTTAATTACGATGACCCCTGCGAAAATGAAGTCAAACCAAGCCTTTCAATTGTTACACACAAATTAATACAGCTGAAAAATATGCCGCAAGCCACGTGCAAACAGTCTCAGTGGCGACACACGACTGTGAGCCGTTGACATTAAACACATCAATTGCTAAAAAAACATCTTCTGAGACATTTTACGAAGGATGTTGAAAATATCATGTAGATCAAAAAACTAAACAAATAGGGAATTTTTGTAATCGCTGAAAGTTGCAGAATTCTTGATATTTCATATGTGGATAGCGAAATTGTTAGGAAGGAAGGCAATTTAAAAAGCTATTGGCACGAAAATTGACATGGTATGGACATATATCACGATCGGTGGGTCTGACCAAGACAGTCCTGCAATGCCCTGTGCCTGGGAAGCGTGGGAGAGGGAGACCAAAAGATGATAGGATGATAATATGAAAGAGTGGACGGGAAGTTTGTTAGCTAAACCTAATACCCTGGCGAAAAATCGAGACGTATGGTGTGAACTGGTTCGACAAACTGAAACACCGTGGCCTCAACGACCTTCTAGGTTACGGGACTGATGGTGATGATGGTTGCAGAAAATTGGTTCCAAGACAACTCGAAAGAAAAAAGGTAACATATTTTCATCATATGACGTATGCGACTCCCCCTAAACTGAAAACTGCCGTGAGTACAGAGCTGCTGTGACGGAGACGACGTTCTGAAATAGATTTGCTGCATGATATTTATATATAATGCATGCGTACATACGGTTATAAACCAATACGTATACACAAATTCATACATACGGTTATAAACCAATACGTATACACAAATTCATACATACGGTTATACACCAATACGTATATACAAATTCATACATACGGTTATAAACCAATACGTATATACAAATGCATACATACGGTTATACACCAATACGTATATACAAATGCATACATACGGTTATACACCAATACGTATATACAAATTCATACATACGGTTATACACCAATACGTATATACAAATGCATACATACAGTTACACACCAATACGTATATACAAATTCATACATACGGTTATACACCAATACGTATATACAAATTCATACATACGGTTATACACCAATACGTATATACAAATTCATACATACGGTTATACACCAATACGTATATACAAATTCATACATACGGTTATTCACCAATACGTATATACAAATGCATTAATGCATGCACACGATATTATTTCACACATTTCTGAGAGCAAATAATAGTATCAGGATCAGGTAAAACACACTGCTCGAGATACTGCCTCGAAATGGCTCTTGGTAACATATGATATCGCTGCAGTCTAACCAACGAAGTCTGGATCGACTCTGCAATCCCCATAATGGTGATTCTACTGAGGGGCGTCGCATTGTACTACAGCCATCGGGACCTTGGTGCAAGTGTTTTCCATAACACACACACACACACACACACACATACAATCATACATAAACACACATACTTTTACATACACATATTACTATTCATATATGCATACATCAACTGACTTCCGCACAAATTCAAGTGGATCCAACCACTGCTAGCTACTTAGCCCACGAGTATTATACATGTTCTTAAGAGTTATAAAGTGTGGTCCCTTTTGGGATGTCATGGTTCCTAACATGGACGGCAGTCAAAACATCTTCTTCTACTTTATCCGATCTCAAAGAAAATGGGCGATTTTCTCATTTCTTTCTGACTTGCACATAAGATTTTGTTTTAAATCCTTTCTCCGCATCGTGACTGGACTTGTTCCAAATACTTTTTCCGCATTATACATAGACTATTTAACGTCCAATTTTTTCAACATTTTACATAGGCTATTGTTCGTTTAGTTTTCTCAGTGTTGTACATAGGCTTTTGTTCCTAGACATTTCCATTATTTGTTCATTTGGGCTATTGGTCGTTCAGTTTTCTTAGTTTTGTACATGGCTATTGTTCGTTCAGTTTTCTTAGTTTTGTACATGACTATTGTTCGTTCAGTTTTCTTAGTTTTGTACCGACTATTGTTCGTTCAGTTTTCTTAGTTTTGTACATGGGCTATTGTTCGTTCAGTTTTCTTAGTTTTGTACATGGGCTATTGTTCGTTCAGCTTTCTTAGTTTTGTACATGGGCTATTGTTCGTTCAGTTTTCTTAGTTTTGTACATGTCTATTGTTCGTTCAGTTTTCTTAGGTTTGTACATGGCTATTGTTCGTTCAGTTTTCTTAGTTTTGCACATGGCTATTGTTCGTTCAGTTTTCTTAGTTTTGTACATGGCTATTGTTCGTTCAGTTTTCTTAGTTTTGTACATGGCTATTGTTCGTTCAGTTTTCTTAGTTTTGTACATGGCTATTGTTCGTTCAGTTTTCTTAGTTTTGTACATGGCTATTGTTCGTTGAGTTTTCTTAATTTTGTACATTTGTTATTATTTGTCGAGTTTTTTCCTCCTATTTGTCCATATGGCTTGAGTTTTCTTCACATTGTTTATGGTATATTGTTTCTAGAGTTTTCTATTAATCGTATACAGATCGACACAAATATAGTTGCGGATATATGCAGACTAACTAGCCAGTCCCCGACTGTTATTTCTCATAATGTACAAGGATGGCGTAATGTGTGATTTCATTGTCTTTTTGTTAACGTTTAGGCTTAGTTCCGGATTTTTAGTGTGATTTCAGTTGTCTTCCATTTCTCTGGATTTAATAATATGGTTTCGCCATATTCGTCTCTAACGGCAGCTTGTATCATGACGTCCTTTGTTAGAAAAGAAAAATGAATGGTATCCCAAAGACCATACTTTGACACAATTTGACCTAACCACTTGAAATGTTGACCTAACCACTTGAAATGTTGACCTAACAACTTGAGATATTGACCTAACCACTTGAAATATTGACCTAACCACTTGAAATGTTGACCTAACCACTTAAAATCTTGACCTAACCACTTGAAATGTTGACCTAACCGCTTGAAATGTTGGTCTAACCACTTGAGATTTTGACCTAACCACTTGAAATGTTGACCTAACCACTTGAAATGTTGACCTAACAACTTGAAATATTGACCTAAACACTTGAAATATTGACCTAACCACTTGAAATGTTGACCTAACCACTTGAAATGTCGACCTAACCCCTTGAAATGTTGACTTAACCACTTGAAATGTTTCACATGCTGTGTTGATGACTTATTTTATTGTGTTTAATTTGTCTTGTAGCGTCTAAATCATTTTGCATTTTACTTTTTTACATGGCACATGTTGTATAGCTATTATCTGTCTCTCCCTTTGTTTCCATGGTGATGTACAGATACCCACACAGACTTCAGCATATCAAACAGTTGGGTGACACTTTTATAGATTGTGTATTTTTCTCAGTTCACACCTAACCACTATACCATTATCTGTGGATTTGTTTTATTGGCTTCAAATTATTTGATTTACGTGACCAAGATAAGTTGCCAGCTTGGTTCACGATAATCATTTTGTTGATAATAATAATGTTCGCTTCGGCGTTTAAGTCCCGTTGCGTCGGTTGGCCCCATCCACGATCCACAGCTGTGGCGTGGTTCCAGGCGTCGTGCAGGGGGGAGGAGATTGCTGCTTGCTGGAGCAATACTGTTCGTGGAAGGCCTCTTCTGTACCTCCAGCCGGTCGATGGAAGACTTTTTACGTTAAGGAACGACTTGTGTAATATCTTTTGGGCAGGGGTTTCCTGGTCCAGCCGTACAACATGACCGAACAAAGACACTCGGCGCCGGTCAAGCGTTTCTAAGACTGGGTGGAGGCCTGTTTCAGCAGAGACCTATGCGTTACGGATGTAGTCATGCAATCGGGCTCCCTGGATACGCCGCTGGTTGCCCATGTGAAAGGCTTCCAGTCTCGACATGTCATGTTTCAGCAATGTCCAGGTTTCAGAACCGCAAAGCAGGACTGGGACCACACAGATCTGGTAGATGCAGATTTTTGTCCCAAGGGAGGTCTTGCCATTACTCTAGACACGTCGGAGGTCATGCATAGCGGACGCAGCTAGTCCGATCCGCCTTGACATATCAGGACCGCTGCGACCATCGGATGATATCAGTTCAGTTCAGTTCAGTTCATCCCGTAACCCATCAGGTCGTTGGGGCACACATGAAGACATGAAAATCCCACGCCAGATCTCTCTGTCTGTCGCCGCCTGACGTATCTCACCGTGACGAAGGCCTGACCACTCAGCGATGTTGTCCACCCATCTCTTCCTTGGACGTCCTCGCCCTCTCTGTCCCGGTACGGATCCAAAGAGTATCGAGTTGGGAATTCCGTTGGACCTCGCGACGTGTCCGCACCAGGCCATCTTTCCTTCTTTTGATAGTTGTGAACAGATCTTCAAAAGGACCAATAGCGTCTTCAACTCTCTGACGGATGTCTACGTTCGTGACACGATCCTTATATATCATGCTACCGAAATAGATGAATTCATTGGTGCGCTACGCAGTGTGACCTTTAGTTTCAAAACTCGGGAGTGTTGTGTCGGAAAGGAGGCTCTGAACTTTGGTCTTGGCCCAGGATATAGAAAGGCCTAGGAAGGGCGTTTCACTATCTAACAATTCCAGAGAGCGCTGCAGTGCAGATCTGTTTGTGACGAACAGGACAATCTCGTCTACGTAAACGAGATCAGTGAAGGTAAACGAGATCAGTGACGATTGATAGATCAATAGCTATGCCTGCCAGAATAGATCGAGGACAAGAACACATCCCTGTCTGACACCAAAAGTTGCGGGGAATCTGTCTGAGAGAGTGGTATCCAATCGAATTCTGGTGCTGAATTTTGTTGATCCGACTTGTAATTATTGGTTATTTAAAATTAAAAAGCAAGCAAAAAAAAACCTCAATTATTGGTTAACAAACTTTAAGAACAAGAATTATTTAGAGGAAAAATGAGAATATTACAGTTACTAATGCGTCAAAATAAAGTCACGTGACTTGTATGATATCCACATTCCTCGCAGTAAATAATTAACGAATTTTCCAGCAACCATCAGCAATAAACAGTATAATATTTATCTAATAACAACAATAGCAAACACATACCTCTGTTGTTTCAAGCACGTGCAGACTGTAATGAGTACACAGTTTATATCAGGATAAAATGGACTGGGGTAACACATTTAGCACAACCAGCCTTTTACAAAATAATCCTTACTTCATTTTTGTAGGCTTGACACCTAATTAGGTACACACACACGCGCACGCTCTGGCAGGAGTAATTGAAGGTTTGTTAGGGGACCAAATTAGATTACCCTTGAAATTTTATTATTTATAGCAATACCCCAGCATCGACCCGTGGGGGAGCAGAGGGTAGATGTTAGGAGATATTGTAATGAACGATGTAACAATACATTTAGGTTATACGGCAGGGAAGAGAGAGAGAGAAAAGTGTGGGGGGAAGAAAATATGCCCACATTGAGTCTATTATTTTGCGTGCCCTGAAAATTGCGTTAAGTGCCGATTTGCAGTAGTTTTTTTCACATCCTGAGAGTACTTATGAAGGTAGACCTTGATCCTCCAGGCGTAACACTCACTACAAAAGGGATCACGTCTATCTTTATCTCGTCAGCCAGACTGCCTTGAAACAGCTTTTTCTCAAGAAACGCTACATAGAAAAGAGATAATGTCTGCAACTCGTTCTTTGATCTGATAGAGGAGATGAAAAGTGATAGTCACATCTGCAGGTGTCTTTTAGGACAGGAATAAGCTCCCACTACTTCGGTCGGTCAACGACCATTTTTCATACAATCACGCAGAATTTGTTGCTGCTTTTATTGCGGCTTCTAGAATTCTCCACAAAGTCGTTTTGTGCCATTCTGCGTTTGACCTTCCATTTTGTATGACCGTTCTGTGACG
This sequence comes from Ariolimax columbianus, assembly GCA_036924085.1. Lineage (NCBI taxonomy): Eukaryota > Metazoa > Mollusca > Gastropoda > Stylommatophora > Arionidae > Ariolimax > Ariolimax columbianus. The sequence goes on along the minus strand of JAVGWX010000015.1, from coordinate 8,103,181 downwards.
GTATCAGAGTCAAGTCTAAGTAGATGGTCGGAGAAATTCCAGCTTTGACCTGGTCTATTTCGCTTTATATCTGTTGTCAAGAGGCGAATGATGAGAGAGAACAATATTAGGACAATAAAAAAAGGAAAGAGACCTAGGAGTTATAATAGATCATACAGGAAAGGTGCTAGAGCCAGTCCAGGTGGCAGTGAAAAAGACTAATGCCACGTTGGGCTTGATAAAAAGAAATATTTCACATTAGAGCAAGGAAATAATAATAAAAATAATACTAATAGCTCTAGAGACAATAGTCAATTTACCAGTAGTGTAAAGCTCTAAGAACAATAGTCCATGTACGGTTAGTGTAAAGCTCTAAGGACAATAGTCCATGTACGGTTAGTGTAAAGCTCTAGAGATCATAGTCCATGTACGAAGTCGTGCAAATCCCTAGAGACAATAGTCCATGTACGGGTAGTGTAAAGCTGTAGAGACAATAGACCGTGTACGAGTAGTGGAATAGTCTAAGAGCAATAGCTAACGTAGGATTAATTGTAAACTCAAATAACAATAATCATGTTTGATTAAGGGAAAACTAAGGGAACAATAGCCCATGTACAATGCAGAGAAAGCTCCAGAAACATTAGCACATGTACAATGTAGAGAAAGATATAGAAACACTAGCCCATGTACAATGCAGAGAAAGCTCTAGAAACATTAGCGCAGGTACAATGTAGAGAAAGATATAGAAACATTAGCCCATGTACAATACAGAGAAAGCTCTAGAAACACTAGCCCATGTACAATGCAGAGAAAGCTCTAGAAACACTAGCCCATGAACAATGCAGAGAAAGCTCTAGAAACACTAACCTAAGTACAATGCTGAGAAAGCTCTAGAAACACTAGCCCATGTACAATGTAGAGAAAGATCTAAAAATATTAGCCCATGTACAATGCAGAGAAAGCTCTAGAAACACTAGCCCATGAACAATGCAGAGGAAGCTCTAGAAACACTAACCTAAGTACAATGCTGAGAAAGCTCTAGAAACACTAGCCCATGTACAATGCAGAGAAAACACTTGTAACAGGTGGATGATGCGCTAGGAGAAATAGCTCTTGTTCCTGTGAGTCAGACAAAAAATAGAGAATGGCCCATTTTATTGGAAATCGGATACAAAAGACGGAAGAGGTTTTTTGAATGACACCCATTTCAGGAGACTCGACATCACAAAAGCGATCGCACTTTATGACTCTAAAAAACATGTACAATAAGCAGTTGGCTAAGCAGCATATCAGCTGTTGGATTCTGGTGGAGAAGATGATTCGATTTGGCCAGAAGGTAACCTTTCCGCATGGTTTAGTCTACATAATAATGCATCTCTCTATCTAATTCTCTCTCACGCTCTCTCTCTCTCTCTATTTCTCTATCTATGTGTGTGTTTGTGTGTGTGTGTGGGAAACAGAACATACTGGCTATACAAAAAACGATGCCTATTACCAGTTGAAAAGAAGAGAGCAGGTCGTGGTCTTCAGACTTCGCACTGGCCACAACAGACTGAAGTACCACCTATTCAACAAACTGAAGATAGGTGGCACTGACGAATGCACTTGTGGAACCGGGAAAAGGACCGCTGAACATCTGCTGCAAAACTGCCCGACAAACAAGGACCAGAGAAGGCACATGTGGCCATCACCAGTGACAACACTAGACAAGCTCTATGGCAGTGCCGACAGCCTAAGGATTACCGCTGCTTTCTTCGAAAAAATACAGGTTGACGTTTGACAGCGTACGAAGAAGAAGAAGAAGAAGAAGAAGGATTCTGGTTGAGAAGATGATTCGATTTGGCAAAAAGGAAACATTTCCGCATGGTTTAGTCTACAGAATAATGCATGTCTCTCTCTCTCTTACTCTCTCTCTCTCTCTCTCTCTCCCGCGCTCACTCTCTCTTTCTCTATCTATGTGTGTGTTTGTGTGTGTGTGGGTGTGATCAAAACGTATCTGTTCTAGTAATAAAGTAAGTGTATTTCTGCATTAAATATAGAAGATATACAAAGCCAACAGACAAAATATCGACACACAGAAACTACATCAACTAAAAAGTTGGAAATAGTACAAAGAAACACTGCATACGATTGGCATCAACAAATTTATTTAAAGTTCAAATGCACAAAACACATCGGCCATATTTGTAATTTACAACATACAAGTAATGCGAACTCCAACATCATGTGTAGACTTGGGGACGGGTCGTGTGTGTCAGTCTCTTGGTCACGTGATGACGACTTGGGTTATATTTAGAAACAGTTGCACCGGAACCCTGCTGTGGAGTGACATAATGGGATCACAGCTGAACATCTTCTGTCACTATATTCCAGCGTTTCGCAAAGTAAGGAGCAGGGTGGCCATATGGAGCTGCTATCAGAATGAGTCTTCCTGTTTGTATGCGCAAGAAAAAGAAACAAATAAAGTGGGGTATGATCAACAAAAACAAACAATAATGTCGTTACTTGATAACGTGAGTGGGTGGGAGCGAAGTGACGCTGTTAGTGACGTGACATATTCTCACAAGTTTTCGGCTTCTGTTCCGAATCATGAAATAGTAAGGTCGATCCGTTAAAGTCAAGTAACCCATAGCAGTACTGTCGTTGGGGTGTGAGGTGTTAGCGATCTCACATTTCAATGGCTCAGCCATATGAGGGTGGTAGTTATCTCCTCTCCCTCGCCGCTTTCACTTCCCGGACTGAGCCGGTACCAATTTAAGGCTGGGTCGACCCGGTTGTCGTTGCGGTCTGAAAAAAACATTTGGGGAAAGAACTCTTGTCCACTCAGATGCGAAGCCAGCTCGCTAACCACTGCGATACGCGGCTCCCTACGTGCATATATTAGAAATAAATCCATACACATTCGTGCTGAGGTCGGATGCGCTTGACCTTTAAAGCGTGACACACACTGCAACAGACGCTCCATCGTAAAATACAAGGTTAACAAATTTTTAAAAATGTCATATGAAAATAGTCAATATCAGATGTTGGATAAAAAACCTGGTAAACGTTGTTCCATATCGTTAGTGTCAGATGTTGGATAAAAAACAGGTAAACGGTGTCCCATATCGTATGTATCAGATTTGGGATAAAAAAACAGGTAAACCTTTTCCCATATCGTCAGTATTAGATGTTGGATTATAAAAAAACAGGTAAAGGCTGTTCCCAGATGACACTGCCGTCAGAGATAAGATGTTTGAGATTTTATTGTACTAAATCTTAGCTTAAACAGACGTTTGCTTTGCTGGTCGATTTGCCTAATATAAGCGTTAGTCAGATTCCAATTTACAGTTGGGTAAACTTGGCAGTGTCAAATTAAAGGAGCGAATCCATAGCATATGTCACAATTGACAATCGTTCTTAGCTAATACACTCGATTTGAAAGAATTCAAGCATTCCTAGTCCTGTAAAATTATTAACATAGAAGCGATTGTAGAGGGGTGTATTTGTGGAATAGAGGGATTTCAATGTAAGGAAACGATTACACAAGGGCTTGTCATAAGTCTTTACCATGACCATGAAGGACTAGGAGGAGAAAGTTGAAATTTAGCACAGTGCTTATTCCTTCTCAATGCAGCACGACATGAATTTATACATTTATGCCATATCTGTGTGACCTTAAAAAGACCTTCAGAATAAAGTAACCTATTTTTCGAACTAAATCAGTTATCACAAGCCAGTGTGTCATCTTGGTCACTGACGAAATGATTTCTTTTCAGCCATTTTTTATATTTTGGGAAAATAAAAATGTCTGATGGAGAGAAATCCGGAGAATATGGTAGATGTGGTAGAATTTAAATATTCAAATCGTTGGCTGTTTGCAGCACAAGCCTTGCTTTATGGGAGGACGCATTGTCTTGAAGCAAAGGCAGAATTTTAGTCCGTGCTATTCCTCGTTTTCTGGTCACAGTCTTTCTTAATTTAGTAAGGAGATCTTCATACTATTGCTCATTAACCGTGCTGCCATGATGCAGGTAATCTTTCAATGTAACACCTTTGATGTCCCACAAAACAGTCAGCATCACATTACTTTCAGATTTTTGTGCTCTTGGATTCACATGTGTTGGTGAGCCTGAGGTTTCCACTGAATGCTGGAAATTTTGGATTCTGGGTCATAATGGTGAACCCAAGTCTCATCTACTGTCCCAATGGTCAGCAATCAACCCTCGTTTGTTTCTGTTCACATGTCAGCAGACGCGAGACCCAGCGGGCACACACCTTTCTCATGTCTGTTGTGTAAAACTCTAAAAACTGGACTTTCATTCAGTTTTGCTGACCTAGATATCTCTGCAATTGTCATTTTCCTGTCCTGGTCAATGATTTTCTTCACTCTTGCAGCATTTTCATCGCTGCACTCTGAGGATGGTCTTCCTGATCTTGGAAGATCAGCAACATGGGAACGGCCACACTTAAACTGTCGACACCAGTTTTATACTGAAGCACATGAAGGACATACTTCCTTAAACACTAGTTCCCTCCCTGTGTATTTCTGTAGGTGTTTGTCCCTGCAACATCAATAATGTTATCACAGTTCTGGTCTCTGATTTCCTTATTGTTCTGACAAACGTTAGAGCAGCGGATCCGGTCAATAAGGTTTGTTGCGCCATACACCATACCGGGTAAACCCGTCAAAGAGGCAAATTCATACTTCTCAAGTCCAGTAAAAATTGAATGATCTACATATGTGCCAAATTTCAACTTTCTTCTCCTACCCCTTCATAGTCAGGGTAAAGACGTATGACTTTCTCCTCCACACATTTATAGTCAGGGTAAAGACATGACTTTCTCCTCCTTCCCTTTCATAGTCAGGGAAATGACTTATGACAAGTTCTTTGTAAATTGGAGACTTTTAGAAGGACCAGACCCATATCAGTGTACTATAACGCGAGGAGCAGGCACTGGCGTTGTAAAGGACACACACATTAAGGACACCAGTTGACAGCGATTAAAAGACACTGTTTATTCTGGCATCTCCAATGTTGAAAGTCGTGTTGGCAGAGTAAATTACACATGGATAAGAAAACTCAAGACAAAACATAAACAGGAAAGACATTTGCATGGGCTCATTATTTAGTTGTCTATAACGCCACGCTTGGTAGGTTACAGTGGCACTATTCTTGTCATTCCAGATATCACTGATAGCTGTAATTCAAAACTTAAAACTTTGACAACATTTCACTTGCCATCTTACAAGCAGGACATTGAAAACCATACGCTAAAGGGGTCAAATCATTTCTGCCACCTCCCTCCTCCAACAAAATGTTTCTAAATAAAGTGTTTCACCGACAGTGGATGTGCACGACACGATAGGCCGGTCCAACCGTACAATGTCTCGTATCGCTAATAAGGTTGCTCTTGTCCCCTCGCTCTAAAGACCACACATTTTATCCATAGAGGTGTGGGCACTGTCTCACTAGACAAGATATGTAGATGAAGAAAACCGTCTGGAGAATTATGTCTCATTTTTTATATGGTTTTGTTCTATTGTAGACTGTTTGGTAACGCTTTACTATTACATTAAACAATTTGAAACATGCTAAAGTATATCCATATTATACACAATTTGAATGTGGCGAATAAAGCCGTGAGACGTCTACAGTTTTTAACGAGTACAAAATAAGAATCAGACAAGGATACTTTGAGAGGCTTAAACCTTGGTTATGTGCGCTCAGTAATATAATATAATAGTGCGATCCTTGTGAAGTATTGGCCAGAATAGCACAGACAATAGCGGCGCTTGCACGGCTTAACAAAATCTGGCAAGATAAACGGTTAGCACTACGCACGAAAATCAGATTAATGCGTACACTGGTCCTGTCAATATTTCTCTATGCGTGTGAGACATGGACAGTTACAGCTGACTTTAAACGAAGGATACAGGCCTCGGAGATGAGATGTTTCCGAAGACTTTTAAACGTCACGTACAAAGATCGAGTTACAAACGAGGAAATCCGAAATAGAATTACGACGGCAATAGGGCCTTTCGAAGATCTCTTGGCAACTGTCAAAAGAAGAAAACTCACTTGGTACCGTCACATATCGAGATCAAATGGTCTTGCAAACACAATCCTCCACGGGAAGGTGCATGGCAGACGACGAAGAGGCCGGCCCAAAAAGAGATGGGAAGACAATATAAAAGAATGGACCAGTCTCCTACCAGAACTGGGCTACGCCTCAGATCTCATTGTCCAGCATTTTATCATTCTCAGAATCAGGGATTCAGCTATTGAAGTGTTCACACGCTTTTCATTTTCAAATGTCCTTGATATACCCACAAGCTCCTCAATTAACATGAACCTCTGAGTGATAATGTCAGGTGTATCTACAAAACGTCACTGACAGTTCTATATGAAACCTGCATTTATAGACTTAGAGGGCGTATAAACATGGATAGATATGGTTGAAATACTGCAATGGAACCAGAAGAAGAACGAAGATTTTGTTATGATAAAAAGATCTTCATCGGTGACAAAGGACAATATACATAAGAACAATCTATACACACCATGTAAGTAGAGATAAAAACATCCGGAACTGATATCAACAAATCTCAAATATATCTAGGTCAGGTTCTATGTAGACTATCAGCCATCTTGGATGTCAGTGAAAAGGGCAGACAGTAAAATACGTGAAGTGGAAAAAGCGGAAGGTCGGGAATCTAATAGAGACAACAATGGAAATGTCTAGATTGTGAAACGTGCATATAGAACACCAAACGGAAGAGATAAGAAGAATAACGGCATAGATAAGGAAAATAACGGCATAGATAAGGAGAATAACGGCAAAGATAAGGAGAATAACGGCATAGATAAGGAGAATAACGGCAAAGATAAGGAGAATAACGGCATAGATAAGGAGAATAACGGCATAGATAAGGAGAATAACGGCATAGATAAGGAGAATAACGGCATAGATAAGGAGAATAACGGCATAGATAAGGAGAATAACGGCATAGATAAGGAGAATAACGGTATAGATAAGGAGAATAACGGTATATATAAGGAGATTGCCTGCATTTTTAGGAGGAAAACCGCATAGACAAGGAGAAAAACGGCATTGATAACGACAATAACGGCCCAGATAAGGAGAACAAAGGCGTAGATATGGAGAATAACGGTATATATAGGAGAATAACAGCATTGATAAGGAGAACAACGACCTAGATAAGGAGAACACTGGCCTAGATAAGGAGAATAAAGACAAATGAGAGATGGGAAGAAAGGTTAAAGACATAAGACCTTTAGCTCATGCGTGAAAACGGTTAATGTCGTGCTGCTAACGGCAGCCGGTGAGGGAGATCAATCTATTCTCCAGTAGAAATCGATTCAGACCATTTAATGTACACGAGACGAAGCCCGAAACTCTAATGTCGGCATTCTCCTTCTGCACAGGACATTGAAGACGTTGGGAATCGATTTACTAAGTTCATGGAAAGGACATTAAGGTTCTGATGTAACCAAGTACGGAGTTTCATTCCGATCTCACGGATGCATGTCATGGCACATGGTGGAATCTACCTGACTGCGGCGCTTGCAGGTGAAAGTCTCTTTGATGTCAACCACTGTGGGTGAGAACTATCGGAAGTATTTTACTGGCGTAGGGACACGTAGCACAGCCACAGTCGTTGTTACAGTCAATGGTTTAAATGTGATTATTGGGATTAGTGCCTTTTTGGCTTCTAGCCAGCGTGTCCCTTATGTTTATTTGCCAACCTTGTATCCCCGTAAACTAAGGTTCAACGACTGGCACGTTAAGTATCATGTTCTGTCTGTGCTTCTTCAACATACAAATAGAAGACAATAGGGTAACTCTCTCGCAAACCCACCCAGTACACATAGTCACACCAAACCAACAGCGAGTAAAGGGATTGGCGTCGGCTTCTTGGAGGAAGTTGCAGGTTATCATGATGAGAATCGTCAGAGAGGCGAACAGAGACCCGGTTATCGCCATCTTGTAGTGAAGTTACAAATGTTTCTGAAACAATTCGAAGGCCATCTTGACATGTATGCGACCGATAAGAATAAGACGCGATAAATCGTGGAGTAATATTACGATAAGATAAGATATGTAATTATTGACGCCAGTCGACACACAAACAAGTTAGCCCTAACCCTGATGAAAAATTAGAATTGGCCATATAACAATGATCTCTCTCTCTCGCTCTCTCTCTCTATCTCTCGCTCTCTCTTTCTGTCTGCTTGTCGCTCTACTTTCCATATCTGTCTCATTTTAATCGACATGTACATCTACAAGGGCGTTTGCCCTTGTGCATGGGTCTGCCCTGTGGTATTTTTTTATCGTTATGAATGCCTCGAAATGTAAGAAGAGAAGATGTCACCCGCTTTTATAGAAACATCGTGAAGAATTACATTAACTTGATGCAAGTAGCTTCCAAAGCACACGCACACAGCACACTAGCACATACGCAGACATTAAAAAAATCGACATATACTTTTATATCCATAAACACATATTCGTATTTGCACACATATACCGACAACCACATATATTCAAGTGAATCCAAACCTTGAAATGCATGGACTGTTGTTGCAAGTGCTTACAATCGCATCTAACATGGACTGTTGTTTCAAGTGCTTTCTCCGCATCTAACATGGACTCTTGTTGCAAGTGCTTTCTCCTTATCGTGCATGGGATATTGTTTCAAGTGCTTTCTCCGCATCTAACATGGACTGTTGTTTCAAGTGCTTTCTCCGCATCTAACATGGACTGTTGTTTCAAGTGCTTTCTCCGCATCTAACATGGACTGTTGTTTCAAGTGCTTTCTCCGCATCTAACATGGACTGTTGTTTCAAGTGCTTTCTCCGCATCTAACATGGACTGTTGTTTCAAGTGCTTTCTCCGCATCTAACATGGACTGTTGTTTCAAGTGCTTTCTCCGCATCTAACATGGACTATTGTTTCAAGTGCTTTCTCCGCATCTAACATGGACTGTTGTTTCAAGTGCTTTCTCCGCATCTAACATGGACTCTTGTTGCAAGTGCTTTCTCCTTATCGTGCATGGGATATTGTTTCAAGTGCTTTCTCCGCATCTAACATGGACTGTTGTTTCAAGTGCTTTCTCCGCATCTAACATGGACTGTTGTTTCAAGTGCTTTCTCCGCATCTAACATGGACTGTTGTTTCAAGTGCTTTCTCCGCATCTAACATGGACTGTTGTTTCAAGTGCTTTCTCCGCATCTAACATGGACTGTTGTTTCAAGTGCTTTCTCCGCATCTAACATGGACTCTTGTTGCAAGTGCTTTCTCCTTATCGTGCATGGGATATTGTTTCAAGTGCTTTCTCCGCATCTAACATGGACTGTTGTTTCAAGTGCTTTCTCCGCATCTAACATGGACTGTTGTTTCAAGTGCTTTCTCCGCATCTAACATGGACTGTTGTTTCAAGTGCTTTCTCCGCATCTAACATGGACTGTTGTTTCAAGTGCTTTCTCCGCATCTAACATGGACTGTTGTTTCAAGTGCTTTCTCCGCATCTAACATGGACTGTTGTTTCAAGTGCTTTCTCCGCATCTAACATGGACTGTTGTTTCAAGTGCTTTCTCCGCATCTAACATGGACTGTTGTTTCAAGTTCTTTCTCCGCATCTAACATGGACTGTTGTTTCAACTGCTTTCTCCGCATCTAACATGGACTGTTGTTTCAAGTGCTTTCTCCGCATCTAACATGGACTGTTGTTTCAAGTGCTTTCTCCGCATCTAACATGGACTGTTGTTTCAAGTGCTTTCTCCGCATCTAACATGGACTGTTGTTTCAAGTGCTTTCTCCGCATCTAACATGGACTGTTGTTTCAAGTGCTTTCTCCGCATCTAACATGGACTGTTGTTTCAAGTGCTTTCTCCGCATCTAACATGGACTGTTGTTTCAAGTGCTTTCTCCGCATCTAACATGGACTGTTGTTTCAAGTGCTTTCTCCGCATCTAACATGGACTGTTGTTTCAAGTGCTTTCTCCGCATCTAACATGGACTGTTGTTTCAAGTTCTTTCTCCGCATCTAACATGGACTGTTGTTTCAACTGCTTTCTCCGCATCTAACATGGACTGTTGTTTCAAGTGCTTTCTCCGCATCTAACATGGACTGTTGTTTCAAGTGCTTTCTCCGCATCTAACATGGACTGTTGTTTCAAGTGCTTTCTCCGCATCTAACATGGACTGTTGTTTCAAGTGCTTTCTCCGCATCTAACATGGACTGTTGTTTCAAGTGCTTTCTCCGCATCTAACATGGACTGTTGTTTCAAGTGCTTTCTCCGCATCTAACATGGACTGTTGTTTCAAGTGCTTTCTCCGCATCTAACATGGACTGTTGTTTCAAGTGCTTTCTCCGCATCTAACATGGACTGTTGTTTCAAGTGCTTTCTCCGCATCTAACATGGACTGTTGTTTCAAGTGCTTTCTCCGCATCTAACATGGACTGTTGTTTCAAGTGCTTTCTCCGCATCTAACATGGACTGTTGTTTCAAGTGCTTTCTCCGCATCTAACATGGACTGTTGTTTCAAGTGCTTTCTCCGCATCTAACATGGACTGTTGTTTCAAGTGCTTTCTCCGCATCTAACATGGACTGTTGTTTCAAGTGCTTTCTCCGCATCTAACATGGACTGTTGTTTCAAGTGCTTTCTCCGCATCTAACATGGACTGTTGTTTCAAGTGCTTTCTCCGCATCTAACATGGACTGTTGTTTCAAGTGCTTTCTCCGCATCTAACATGGACTGTTGTTTCAAGTGCTTTCTCCGCATCTAACATGGACTGTTGTTTCAAGTGCTTTCTCCGCATCTAACATGGACTGTTGTTTCAAGTGCTTTCTCCGCATCTAACATGGACTGTTGTTTCAAGTGCTTTCTCCGCATCTAACATGGACTGTTGTTTCAAGTGCTTTCTCCGCATCTAACATGGACTGTTGTTTCAAGTGCTTTCTCCGCATCTAACATGGACTGTTGTTTCAAGTGCTTTCTCCGCATCTAACATGGACTGTTGTTTCAAGTGCTTTCTCCGCATCTAACATGGACTGTTGTTTCAAGTGCTTTCTCCGCATCGTGCATAGGATATTGTTGCAAATGCTTTCTCCGCATCTAACATGAACTATTGTTGCAAATGCTTTCTCCGCATCGTGTATGGACTGTTGCTGCAAATGCTTTCTCCGCATCGTGTATGGACTGTTGCTGCAAATGCTTTCTTCGCTTCTAACATGGACTGTTGTTCCAAATGCTTTCTCCGCATTGTGCACAGGATATTGTTTTGTACATGGGCTATTGTTCGTTGAGTTTTCTTAGTTTTCTACATAGCTATTGTTCGTTCAGTTTTCTTAGTTTTCTACATAGCTATTGTTCGTTCAGTTTTCTTAGTTTTCTACATGGCTATTGTTCGTTCAGTTTTCTTAGTTTGGGTACATGCCTATTGTTCGTTTAGTTTTTTTGTAGTATTCTACACGGCTATTGTTCGTACAGTTTTCTTAGTTTTGTACATAGCTATTGATTGTTTAGTTTTCTTAGTTTTGTACATGTCTATTGTTCGTTCAGTTTTCTTAATTTTGTACGGGGGCTATTGTTCGTTGAGTTTTCTAAATTTTGTAAATGAGGTATTGTTCGTTCAGTTTTCTTATTTGTAAGCAACAAATGGCTATTATTCGATCGATTTTCTTAGTTTTGTACATGGCTATTATTCGTTGAGTGTTCTTAGCTTTGTACATGGGTTATTATTTGTCGAGTTTTCTCCCCATATTTGTCCCCATGGCTTGAGTTTTCTTTACATTGTATATGGTATATTGTTTCTAGAGTTTCCTATTAGTCGTATACAGATCGACACAAAAGTAATTGCGGATACATGCAGACTGACTAGCCAGTCCACGACTGTTATTTCTCATAATGTACAAAGATGGCGTAATGTGTGATTACATTGTCTTTTTGTTAATGTTTAGGCTTAGTTGGGAGGTTCACTTCCGGATTTTTAATGTGATTTCAGTTGTCTTCCATTTATACTCAGAACAAACTTTCTCTGAATTTATTAATATGGTTTTGCCATAATCGTCTCTAACGCCAGAATGTATGATGGCGTCCTTTGTTAGACTAGAAAAATGAATGGTATCCCAAAGATGAAACTTTCACATAATTTGACCTAACTACTTGAAATGTTGACCTAACCACTTGAAATGTTGACCTAACCACTTGAAATGTTGACCTAACCACTTGAAATATTCACCTAACCCTTGAAATATTGACCTAACCACTTGAAATGTTGACCTAACCACTTGAAATGTTTCACATGCTGTGTTGATGAAGACCTTATAAAATTGTGTTTAATTTGTCTTATGGCGTAAAAATCCTTTTGCATTTTACTTTTTTTAATGTCACTTGTTGTACAGCTATTATCTGTCTCTCCCTTTGTTTCTATGGTGATGTACAGATACCTACACAGACTTCAGCATATCAAACAGTTGGGTGACACTTTTATAGATTGTGTATTTTTCTCAGTTCACACCTAACCACTATACCATCATCTGTGGATTTATTTTATTGGCTTCAAATTATTTGATTTAAGAGACCAAGATAAGTTGCCAGCTTGGTTCACGATAATCATTTTGTTGATAATAATAATGTTCGCTTCGGCGTTTAAGGCCCGTTGCGTCGGTTGGCCCCCTCCACGACCCACAGCTGTGGCGTGGTTCCAGGCCTCGTGCAGGGGGGAGGAGATTGCTACTTGCTGGAGCAATACTGTTCGTGGAAGGCCTCTTCTGTACCTCCAGCCGGTCGGGGGGGAAGACTTTTTACGTTAAGGAACGACTTGTGTAGTATCTTGTGGGCAGGGATTCCTGGTTCAGCCGTACACCATGATCGAACAAAGACACTCGGCGCCGGTCAAGTGTTTCTGAGACTGGGTGGAGGCCTGTTTCAGCAGAGACCGAAACGTTGCGGAACGTAGTCATGCCATAGGACGCTCAGGATACGCCGCTGGTTGCCCATTTAAAAGGCTTCCAGTCTCGACATGTCATGTTTCAGCAATGTCCAGTTTTCGTAGCCGCAAAGCAGGACTGGGACCACACAGATCTGGTAGATGCGGATTTTTGTCCCAAGGGAGGTCTTGCCATTACTCTACACACGTCGGAGGTCATGCATAGCGGACGCAGCTAGTCCGATCCGCCTTGACATATCAGGACCACTGCGCCCATCGTATATCCTGCTACCGAAAAAGACACATTTATTGGTGCACTACGGAGTGTGACCTTGAGTTTCAAAACCCGGGAGTGTTGTGTCGGAAATGAGGCTCTGAACTTTGGTCTTGGCCCAGGAAATAGAAAGGCCTAGGAAGGGTGTTTCACTATCTAACAATTCCAGAGAGCTCTGCAGCGCAGATCTGTCTGTGCCGAACAGGACAATCTTGTCCGCCTAAACGAGATCAGTGAAGGTAAACGAGATCAGTGACGATTGATAGATCAATAGCTATGCCTGCCAGAATAGATCGGGGACAAGAACACATCTCTGTCTGACACCAGAAGTTGTGGGAAATCTGTCTGAGAGAGTGGTATCCAATCGAATTCTGGTGCTGAATTTTTTTGATCCGGCTTGTAATGATTGGTTATTTAATTTTTTGTTTAAACCAAAAAAAAACACATCAATTATTGGTTAACAAACTTTAAGAACAAGAATTGTTTAAAGGAAAAATTAGAATATTACAGTTACTAATGCTTCAAAATAAAGTCACGTGACTTGTATGATATCCACATTCCTCGCAGTAAATAATTAACGAATTTAACAGCAACCATCAGCAATAAATACAATAATATTTATCTAATAACAACAACAGCAAACACATACCTCTGGTGTTTCAAGCACGTGCAGAATTTGATGAGTACACAGTTTATATCAGGAAAAAATGGACTGGGGTAACACATTTAGCACAACCAGCCTTTTACTAAATAATCCTTACTTCATTTTGTAGGATCGATACTTAATTAGGTAAACACACACACACACTCTGGCAGGAGTAATTGAAGGTTTGTTAGGGGACCAAATTGTGTTACCCTTGAATGTTTATTATTTATAGCAATATCCCAGCATCGACCTGTGGCGGAGCAGAGGGTAGATGTTAGGAGATATTGTAATGAACGATGTAACAATACATTTAGGTTATGCGGCAGGGAAGAGAAAGAGAAAAGAATTGGAGGAAGAAAATATTAAAGAATTGTTTTTGTTGGTGAATGCCTACAATGAGTTTATTCTTTTGCGTTCCTTGAAAATTGTGTTAAGTGCCGATTTGCAGTAGTTTTGTTCACATCCCGAGAGTACTGATGAAGGTAGACCTTGACCCTCCAGGCGTAACACTCCCTACCAAAGGGATCACGTCTATCTATATCTCGTCAACCAGACTGCCTTGAAACAGCTTGTTTTCAAGAAACGCTACATAGAAAAGAGATAGTGTCTTCAATTCGCTCTTTGATCTGATAGAGGAGATGAAAAGTGATAGTCACATCTGCAGGTGTCTTTGAGGGCAGCAACAAGCTCCCACTACTTCGGTCGGTCAACGACCATTTTTCATACAATCACGCATAATTTGTTGCTGCTTTTATTACGGCTTCTAGTATTCTCCACCAAGTCGTTTTGTGCCATTCTGCGTTTGACCTTCCATTTTGTATGACCGTTCTGTGACGTCAAGTCTAAGTAGATGTTCGGAGACATTCCAGCTTTGACCTGGTCCTTATATCTGTTGTCAAGAGGCGAATGATGGGAGAGAACAATATTAGGACAATAAAAAAGGAAAGAGACCTAGGAGTTATAATAGATCATACAGGAAAGGTGTGGGAGCCAGTCCAGATGGCAGTGAAAAAGACTAATGCCACGTTGGGCTTGATAAAAAGAAATATTTCACATTAGAGCACGCAAATATTAATCAATTTATATAAATTATTAGTGAGACCTAAATTTAAGTACTGTGTTCAGGTATGGAGTCCATATAATAGGGGGGAAATAAACTGGCTGGAAAGGATACAAAAAAGAAGTACGAAAATGATCTCTGGTTTTCAGAATTATAGTTATGGTCAGGTCAGGTCAGGTTAGATCATCCCGTAACCGTTGAGGTCGTTGGGGCACACATGAAGACATCCTCACAACACCACGCCACCCTTCTCTGTCAACGGCCGCTGCCTGTGACTATTCTGGTCGGAGATTGGTCCATTCTTTTATGTTATCCTCCCATCTCTTTTATGTTTCGGCCATTTTGTCGTCTGCCATGCACCTTTCCTTGGAGGATTGTATTTGCAAGACCATTTTATCTCGATAGTTATGCGGATAGAGTAAAAAAGACTGGTCTTCAAAGTCTTGAACAAAAAATAATTCGAGGAGACGTAATACAGGTCAATAAATTAATAAATGAAAGGTTAGATTACACTATACCAAGTTTTTCAAAGTATGACTGGCTACAAGAACATGACGGTATAGCTACAATTTTTTTAAAAGACAGGTCCAGATTAGATATTAGGAAGTATTTTTTTAGTCTGAGAGAAATGAATTCTTGGAATGCGTTGCCGAATGATGTAATGAACGTAAAGTTAGTTAATGCATTCAAAAATAGATTGGATGCTCACAGTATTTTCGGTATTCGTGGAGTGAAATAAACTGGTTGTATACAGACTCCGTTGAGCCTTGTAAACCGGTATTAGGAAGTTAAGTTAAGAATGCCTTTACCTTTTTGGGCAGCACAAATGACAAGGCCAAGAGGTACAGGTACAACGTAAGGACAAGAACTGGAAAGTCAAGAATGACATTCAACAAGATATTGCGATTAATAGAAATCAAGATTCATACCAAACTTTGAATATTCAACGCTAGTGTCAAGTTGATACTGCTGTATGGAGATGAAACATGGATAGTGATCAACGCAGTATCACAAAGACTTCAGCCCTTTGTTAACAGATGTCCGAGACTGATAATAGCAATACGGTGGGACATGGTGGGAACAGAGCCAACACCATCCACTGGAATAAGCAAATACATCTGTAGACAATTAGTTTCTCATTCCAATTGCCTAGGCTCGTCACAAAGTGACTAGCGAATTATTTGTATGTCCATACACCCCTACATATCCCAAGCGCAGTTGTGCTAGCGCTAAAGGGGTCTGTAATGATGGATCCGAGATTGTCATTGGCCATCTCTTTCCTGATCAGAGAGGCAGTACTAATCCGGATTGTTGGTTACACTAATTCTTCACGGCTGCAGCACAACTTTCTCTGCATCCATCCTCTGTTGTTTACTTCTAAATTGACCAACCTTTAAGAAGTACATTAATCACGGGAACGTGATTTTCATAGATATCCTGCACGATATCCTGCAAGCGATAACTGACTAGGTCTCAGTAGCTTACTGCAGTCAGTGTCAGGACAACAAAAAACCGGATTGAGTGAATGACGTGGACTTTGGGCAGGATGAAATAAACGAAACAAATACACCTCTGTGAAATGAAGACACTGATGGATCCCCAAGCACGATGCCATTTCCTAAATTGCCTTTGTTTGATGGTGTGACATACAAATATCTTGCAAACCGGGTCGAGACCTTAAAAACACAATAACCGAACGATTTTGGTTTCAATGACTGCACGTCCGTTATCGATAACAGGCAAAATAAGTATTTGTTTCGATGTAAGTGAAAAACGCAATACAAAGACATATATTGTGTACACAACCTACCCAAACATGATTGACAATAGACTAATTGAAAGTACTGTAAAGCTCTAGAGAAATAGTCAATGTACAAGTAGTGTAAAGCCCTATAGAAATAGTACATGTACGAGCAATGCAAAGTCCTAGAGACATTAGTCCATGTACGGATAGTGTAAAACCCTAGAGACAATAGTCCATGTACCAGTAGTGTATAGCTCTAGAGACAATAGTCCATGTACCAGTAGTGTATAGCTCTAGAGACAATAGTCTATGCATGAGTAGTGTAAAGCTCTAGAGATAATAGTCCATGTACCAGTAGTGTAAAGCTCTAGAGATAATAGTCCATGCATGAGTAGTGTATAGCTCTAGAGACAATAGTCTATGCATGAGTAGTGTACAGCTCTGGAGACAATAGTCCATGTACAGGTAGTGTAAATCCTTAGAGACAATAGTCCGTGTACGGGTAGTGTAAAGCTGTAGATCTTGTACGAGTAGTGGAATAGTCAAAGAGCAATAGCTAACGTAAGATTAATGGTAAACTCAAATAACAATAGGCATTTGCGATTAATGGTAAATTCAAATAACAATAGGCATGTCTGATTAATGGAAAACTAAGGGAACAATAGCCCATGTACAATGCACAGAAAGCTCTAGAAACACTAGCCTAAGTACAATGCACAGAAAGCTCTAGAAACACTAGCCCATGTACAATGCACAGAAAGCTCTAGAAACACTAGCCCAAGTACAATGCAGAGAAAGCTCTAGAAACACTAGCCCATGCACAATGCAGAGAAAACACTTGTAACAGGTGGATGATGCACTAGGAACAATAGCGCTTGTGCCTGTGAGTCAGACAAAAAAGAGAGAATCGCCCATTTTATTGGGGATCGGACACAGAAGACGGAAGAGGTTTTTTTGAATGACACCCATTTCAGGAGACTCGACGTCACAAAAGCGACCACACTTTATGACTCTAAAAAACATGTACAATAAGCAGTTGGCTAAGCAGCATATCAGCTGTTGGATTCTGGTGGAGAAGATGATTCGATTTGGCAGGAAGGTAACCTTTCCGCATGGTTTAGTCTACAGAATAATGCATCTCTCTCTTACTCTCTCTCTCTCTTTTTCTCTCTCTCTCTCTCTTTTTCTTTATATGTGTTGGTTTATGTGTGTGTGGATGTGATCAAAACGTATCTCTTCTAGTAAGAAAATAAGTGTGTTTCTACATTAAATATAGAAGATATACAAAGTCAACAGACAAAGTATCGACATACAGGGACTAAATCAACTAAAAAGTTGGAAATAGTACAAAGAAACACTGCATACGATTGGCATCAACAAATTTATTTGAAGTTCAAATGCACAAAACACATCGGCCATATTTGTAATTTACCACATACAAGTAATGCGAACTCCAACACCATGTATAGACTTGGGGACAGTTCGTGTGTGTCAGTCTCTTGGTCAAGTGATGACGACTTGCGTTATATTTAGAAACAGTTGCACCGGAACCCTAGTGTGGAGTGACATAATGGGATCACAGCTGAACATCTTCTGCCACTATATCTCAGCGTTTCTCAGAGTAAGAAGCAGGGTGACCATATGACGTTGATACCAACAAAATTCTTCCTGTTTGTATACGCAAGAAAAAGAAACAAATAAAGTGGGGTATGATCAACAAAGCAAACAATAATGTCGTTACTTGAAAACGTGAGTGGGTGGGAGGCGAAGTGACGCTGTTAGTGACGTGACATATTCTCACAAGTTTACGGCTTCTGTTCCGAATCATGAAACAGGAAGCTCATGCCTATAAAGTCAAGTAACCCATAGTAGTACTGTCGTTGGGGTGTGAGGTGTTAGCGATCTCACATTTCAAAGGCTCGGCTATATGACGGTGGTAGTTATCTCCTCTCCCTCGCCGCTTTCACTTCCCGGACTGAACCGGTACCAATTTAAGGCTGGGTCGACCCGGTTGCCGTTGCGGTCTGAAAAAACATTTGGGGAAAGAACTCTTGTCCACTCAGATGCGAAGCCAGCTCGCTAACCACTGCGCTACGCTGCTCCCTACGTGCCTTTATTAGAAATAAATCCATACACATTCGTGCTGAGGTCGTATGCGCTTGACCTTTAAAGCGTAAAACACACTACAACAGACGCTCTATCGTAGAATACAAGGTAAACACATTTTTAAAAATGTCAGATGAAAATAGTCAATATCAGATATTGGATAAAAAAAACCAGGTAAACGTTGTCCCATATCGTTAGTGTCAGATGTTGGATAAAAAACAGGTAAACGTTGTCCCATATCGTTAGTGTCAGATGTTGGATTAAAGAAAAACATGTAAACGTTGTCTCATATCGTCAGTATTAGATGTTGGATTATAAAAAAACAGGTAAAGGCTGTTCCCAGATGACACTGTCGTCAGAGAAAAGATGTTTGAGATTTTATTGTACCAGATCTAAGCTTAAACAGAAGTTTGCTTTGCTTGTCCATTTGCCTAATGTAACCGCTAGTCAGATTCCAATTTACAGTTGGGTAAACTTGGCAGTGCCACATTAAAGGAGCGAATCCATAGCATATGTCACAATTGACAATCGTTCTTAGCTAATACACCCGATTTGAAAGAACTCAAGCATTCCTAGTCCTGTAAAATTATTGACATAGAAGCGATTATAGAGGGGTGTATTTGTGGAATAGAGGGATTTCAATGTAAGGAAACGATTACACAAGGGCTTGCCATAAGTCTTTACCATGACCATGAAGGACTAGGAGGAGAAAGTTGAAATTTGGCACAGTCCTTCTCAATGTAGCCACCATCTGAGTTTATGCACTTCTGCCACCTCTATGTGACCTCGAAAAGACCTTCAGAATAAAGTAACCTATTTTTCGAACTAAATCAGTTATCACAAGCCAGTGTGTCATCTTGGTCACTGACAAAATGATTTCCTTTCAGCATTTTTTTATTTTTTGGGAAAATAAAAACGTCTGTCGGAGCTGAATCCGGAGAATATGGTAGATGTGGTAGAATTTAGATATTCAATTCGTTGGCTGTTTGCAGCACAAGCCTTGCTTTATGGGAGGACGCGTTGTCTTCAAGCAAAGGCAGAATTTTAGTGCGCGCTATTCCTCGTTATCTGGTCACAGTTTTTCTTAGTTTGGTAAGGAGATCTTCATACTATTGCTCATTAACCGTGCTGCCATGATGCAGGTAATCTTTCAATGTAACACCTTCGATGTCCCACAAAACAGTCAGCATCACTTTCCTTTCAGATTTCTGTGCTCTTGGCTTGACATGTGTTGGTGAGGCTGGGGTTTCCACAGCATGCTGGAAATTTTGGATTCTCGGTCATAATGGTGAACTCAAGTCTCATCTACTGTCACAGTGGTCGGCAACATGGTTTTTGACCTACACATTGTGAGCAACTGGTCACAGCAATCAACCCTCATTTGTTTCTGATCACATGTCAGCTGACGCGGGACCCAGCGGGCACACACCTTTCTCATGTCTGTTGTGTAAAACTCTAAAAACTGGACTTTCATTCAGTTTTGCTGACCTAGATATCTCTGCAATTGTCATTTTCCTGTCCTGGTCAATGATTTACTTCACTCTTGCAGTATTTTCATCCCTGTACTCTGGGGATGGTCTTCCTGATCTGTGAAGATCAGCAACATGGGAACGGCCACACTTAAACTGTCTACACCAGTTTTATACTGAAGCACACGAAGGACATACTTCCTTAAAAACTAGTTTCCTCCCTGTGTATTTCTGCAGGTGTTTGTCCCTGCAACATCAATAATGTTATCACAGTTCTGGTCTCTGATTTCCCTATTGTTCTGACAAACGTTAGAGCAGCGGATCCGGTCAATAAGGTATGTTGCGCCATGCACCATACCGGGTAAACCCGTCAAAGAGGCAAATTCATACTTCAACGACCTCACCGGTTACGGGATGACCTGACCTGACCTGACCAAGTCCAGTAAAAATTGAATGATCTACATATGTGCCAATTTTCAACTTTCTCCTTCTACTTACTCAGGTTAAAGACATATGCCTTTCTCCTCCTACCCCTTAATAGTCAGGGTAAAGACATGACTTTCTCCTCCTACCTCTTCATAGTCAGGGTTAAGACTTATGACTGTCTCCTCCTACCCCTTAATAGTCAGGGTAAAGACTTGGGCTTTCTACTCCTACCCCTTAATAGTCAATGGTAAAGACTTATGACTTTCTCCTCCTACCCCTTAATAGTCAGGGTAAAGACAGGCTTTCTCCTCCTATCCCTTTATAGTCAATGGTAAAGACTTATGACTTTCTCCTCCTACCCCTTCATAGTCAGGGTAAAGACATGACTTTTTCCTCCTACACATTCATAGTCAGGTTAAAGACCACACATTTTATCCATAGAGGTGTGGGCACTGTCTCGCTAGACAAGAAATGTAGATGGAGAAAACCGCCTGGAGAATTATGTCTCATTTTTTATATGGTTTTGTTCTTGTGTAGACTGTTTGGTTGCACTATACTATTACATTAAACAAGTTGAAACATGCTAAAGTATATCCATATTATACACAATTTGAATGTGACACATAAAGCCGTGAGACGTCTACAGCTTTTAACCAGTACAAAATAAGAATCAGACAAGGATACTTTGACACACCTTGGTTATGTGCGCTCAGTAATAGAATATAATAGTGCGGTCCTTACAGCTCGCTCAAAATCTAACCTTAAATCATTGGACAGGGTGGAAAATAGTGCTCGCCGCTTTATTAGTAGAGCAATGAGGACAACACCAACGGCAGCTTGTGAAATCCATACACACAAATGGAACCACTTGAGATGCGGAGTGATAAGGCAGTTATGGAAGCTTATGTGTGAAGTAGCAGTAACGGGATCTTCCCAACATACTCCTTGTAGAAAACTGGCAGCAAAAAGCAGAATAAAACAACACGTGTAATTCCTGATGTTAGTGAAATCAAAGGCAGACACCATCTCCCAGAAAGAAAACAAGAGTTACAGAGAGCAGTAAAAGACGTACCTCCACAAGCATGCCTTAAAACACCAGAAATACAAGCAAAGTTAATTGATGATGCAAACCAAAAGCTCAGATTCAAGTACTCTTATTCGAACAACTCAAAGAACTATTGATGCTTAACCAAATGAATGGATAAATGTATATAGGGATGGGTCTGCATTTAAAGCCACCATCAAAGCAGGTTATGGCGTTTATGAAAAATTAGCCGGACGAGTCATCTGATGCTTGCGGGGAGGTTTGCTCCAACTATCAAGCTGAAATCACTGCAATTGAAGCCGCGTTGTGTTATGAGGATAGTAAGACCTGATTGTATCCAAATATCTCGAGACATTAACCCCATTTTCACTTGCAAGGCTGTCAAAATAGTTATGTGAGCGTCTGCCGCGTTTGATTGGCGGAGACGGTCATGTGTAAGATTGTTTACCTTAGAGCGATTAAACTTCACTGTTAGTCGCATCTTGCAGTGAGATCTTAGTGTGGTAATGGCCCTATTGTCGTCTCTGTTACAGGGAGATAGTTCCTAACCCCTGGGCTACGCCTCAGATCACATTGTCCAGCATTTGATCATTCTCAGAATCAGGGATTCAGCTATTGAAGTGTTCACTCGCTTATCATTCTCAAATGTCCATGATATACCCACAAGCTCTTCAATTAACATCAACCTCTGAGTGATAATGTCAGGTGTATCTACAAAACGTCCCTGACAGTTCTACATGAAACCTGCATTTTAAGACTTAGAGGGCGTATAAACATGGATAGATATGGTTGAAATACTGCAATGGAACCAGAATTTTACGTTATGAGAAAAAGATCTTCATAGGAGACAAAGGACATTATACATAAGAAAAATCTACAAACCATCTACGTAGAGATGAACACATCCGGAACTGATATCAACAAATCTCAAAGATATCTAGGTCAGGTTCTATATAGACTATCAGCCATCTTGGATGTCAGTAAAAAGGGTAAACAGTAAAATACGTGAAGTAGAAAAAGCTAAAGGTCGGGAAGCTAATAGAGGCAAAAATGGAAATGACTAGATTATGAAACGTGCATATAGAAAAAATAAAAGCAGAGATAAGGAGAATAACGGCATAGATAAGGAGAATAACGGCATAGATAAGGAGAATAACGGCATAGATAAGGAGAATAACGGCATAGATAAGGAGAATAACGGCATAGATAAGGAGAATAACGGCATAGATAAGGAGAATAACGGCATAGATAAGGAGAATAACGGCATAGATAAGGAGAATAACGGCAAAGATAAGGAGAATAACGGCATAGATAAGGAGAATAACGGCATAGATAAGGAGAATAACGGCATAGATAAGGAGAATAACGGCATAGATAAGGAGAATAACGGCATAGATAAGGAGAATAACGGCATAGATAAGGAGAATAACGGCATAGATAAGGAGAATAACGGCATAGATAAGGAGAATAACGGCAAAGATAAGGAGAATAACGGCATAGATAAGGAGAATAACGGCATAGATAAGGAGAATAACGGCATAGATAAGGAGAATAACGGCATAGATAAGGAGAATAACGGCAAAGATAAGGAGAATAACGGCAAAGATAAGGAGAATAACGGCAAAGATAAGGAGATTGCCTGATTTTTTAGAAGGATAACGGCATAGATAAGGAAAACAATGGCCTAGATAAGGAAAACACTGGCCCAGATAAGGAGAATAAAGACAAATGAAAGATGGGAAGAAAGGTTAAAGACATAAGACCTTTAGCTCATGCGTGAAAACGGTTAATGTCGTGCTGCTAACGGCAGCCGGTGAGGGAGATCAATCTATTCTCCAGTAGAAATCGTTTCAGACCATTTAATGTACATGAGACGAAGCCCGAAACTCTAATGTCGGCATTCTCCTTCTACACAGGACATTGAAGACGTTGGGAATCGATTTACTAAGTTCATGGAAAGGACATTAAGGTTCTGATGTAACCAAGTACGGAGTTTCAAACCGATCTCACGGGTGCATGTCATGGCACATGGTGGAATATAGCTGGTTGCGAAGCTTGCAGGTGAAAGTCTCTTTGATGTCAACCACTGTGGGTGAAAACTAACAAAGTATTTTACTGGCTTAGGGACACTTAGCATAGCCACAGTCGTTGTTACAGGCAATGGTTTAAATGTGATTATTGGGATCAGTGCCCATTTGGCTTCTAACCAGCGTGTCCCTTATGTTTATTTGCCAACCTTGTATCCTCGTAAACTAAGGTTCAACGACTGGCACGTTAAGTATCATGTTCTGTATGTGCTTCTTCAACATACAAATAGAAAATAGGGTAAATCTCTCGCAAACCCACCCTGTACATTTAGTCACACCCAACCAACAGTCAGTAAAGGGATTGGCGTCGGCTTCTTGGAGGAAGTTGCAGGTTATCATGATGAGAATCGTCAGAGAGGCGAACAGAGACCCGGTTATCGCCATCTTGTAGTGAAGTTACAAATGTTTCTGAAACAATTCGAAGGCCATCTTGACATGTATGCGACCGATAAGAATAAGACGCGATAAATCGTGGAGTAATATTACGATAAGATAAGATATGTAATTATTGACGTCAGTCGACACACAAACAAGTTAGCCCTAACCCTGATTAAAAATTAGAATTGGCCATATAACAATGATCTCTCTCTCTCTATCTCTCTTTCTGTCTGTTTGTCGCTCTACTTTCCATCTCTGTCTCGTCTTATTCGACATGTACATCTACAAGGGCGTTTGCCTTTGTACATGGGTCTGCCATGTGGTCTTTTTTTATCCTCATGTATGCCTCGAAAAGCAAGAAGAGAAGATGTCACCCGCTTTTATAGAAACATCGTGAATAATTACATTAACTTGATGCAAGTAGCTTCCAACACACACGCACACAGCGCACTAGCACATACGCAGACATAAAAGTCGACATATACTTTTACATCCACAAACACATATTAGTATTTGCACACATAGACCGACCACCACATATATTCAAGTGAATCCAACCCCTGAAATGCATGGACTATTATTGCAAGTGCTTTATTCGAATCTAAGATGGACTCTTGTTGCAAGTGCTTTCTCCGCATCGTGCATGGGATATTGTTGCAAGTGCTTTCTCCGCATCGTGCATGGGATATTGTTGCAAGTGCTTTCTTCATATCGTGTATGGACTATTGTTGCAAATGCTTTCTTTGCATCTAACATGGGCTGTTGTTGCAAGTGTTGTTTTCGTACCTAACGTGGACTGTTGTTGCAAGTGCTTTCTCCGCATCGTTAATGGTATATTGTTACAAGTGCCAGTTTTCGCATCTAACATGGACTGTTGTTGCAAGTGTTGTTTTCGTACCTAACATGCACTGTTCTTGCAAGTGCTTTCTCCTTATCGTGCATGTGATATTGTTGCAAGTGCTTTTTCCTTATCGTGCATGTGATATTGTTGCAAGTGGTTTCTTCGCATCTAGCATTGACTGTTCTTGCAAGTGCTTTCTCCGTATCGTGGGCGGGCAATTGTTGCAAGTGTTTTCTAAGCAGCGTACATGGATTCTTGTTGGAATTAATTTCTAAGCAGCGTACATGGATTCTTGTTGGAATTAATTTCTAAGCAGCGTACATGGATTCTTGTTGGAATTAATTTCTAAGCAGCGTACATGGATACTTGTTGGAATTAATTTCTAAGCAGCGTACATGGATTCTTGTTGGAATTAATTTCTAAGCAGCGTACATGGATTCTTGTTGGAATTAATTTCTAAGCAGCGTACATGGATTCTTGTTGTAATTAATTTCTAAGCAGCGTACATGGATTCTTGTTGGAATTAATTTCTAAGCAGCGTACATGGATTCTTGTTGGAATTAATTTCTAAGCAGCGTACATGGATTCTTGTTGGAATTAATTTCTAAGCAGCGTACATGGATTCTTGTTGGAATTAATTTCTAAGCAGCGTACATGGATTCTTGTTGGAATTAATTTCTAAGCAGCGTACATGGATTCTTGTTGGAATTAATTTCTAAGCAGCGTACATGGATTCTTGTTGGAATTAATTTCTAAGCAGCGTACATGGATTCTTGTTGGAATTAATTTCTAAGCAGCGTACATGGATTCTTGTTGGAATTAATTTCTAAGCAGCGTACATGGATTCTTGTTGGAATTAATTTCTAAGCAGCGTACATGGATTCTTGTTGGAATTAATTTCTAAGCAGCGTACATGGATTCTTGTTGGAATTAATTTCTAAGCAGCGTACATGGATTCTTGTTGGAATTAATTTCTAAGCAGCGTACATGGATTCTTGTTGGAATTAATTTCTAAGCAGCGTACATGGATTCTTGTTGGAATTAATTTCTAAGCAGCGTACATGGATTCTTGTTGGAATTAATTTCTAAGCAGCGTACATGGATTCTTGTTGGAATTAATTTCTAAGCAGCGTACATGGATTCTTGTTGGAATTAATTTCTAAGCAGCGTACATGGATTCTTGTTGGAATTAATTTCTAAGCAGCGTACATGGATTCTTGTTGGAATTAATTTCAAGCAGCGTATATGGATTCTTGTTGGAATTAATTTTTAAGCATCGTGCATGGGCTACTGTTCGTTGAGTTTTCTCCGTATTGCAAATAATCTATTGTTTCTAGAGTTTTCTAATTTTTTACATGGACCATTGTTCTTAGAGTGTTCTCCGTATGTTTTACATGGACTATTGCCCATTCAGTATTCTTCGTATTGTACATAGCGTATTGTTCCTATATTTTTCTCCGTATTTTCTTCATGGATTATTGTTCTTAGAGTTATTCATTAACCGTATACGGACAGACACAAATATAATGGCGGATACATGTGTAACAGTTCCCGCCGGAGCAAGGGGAGTTTAGGATGCCTGAACATGTTAAAGCTTAAAGCTACATGAATGCATGTCAAGGTCACTCACTATCTCAGCAAAGGAGAACAGAGTTGGGTTAAGGAATGTGGACAGGTAGAAACTGACCACTGGCCTTCCGATTTTGGTAGGGGGAGATTGATTGACAGACGAAATTGGCAACGGGGCTTGCTGCGAGAGAATGAGTGACAGGTGTGCAAAGTGTTTCGTTCCAATTGGAATTGAAGATGACCATACCTGAGATCGATTGGTCAAGCTCTGGCCTTGCTTGAGGATATATAACTCGAGACAAAGTTTAGCTGGGGGGGGCTGGATGAGAGATGGAGAGGCTAGATAGAGAGAGGCTGTATGGGAGAGAGAGAGACTGAATGTGGATAGTATGTTTAACTCACCGACTTAGATAGAGGAGCGATTGATTGACGGTTGGACGAATGTTTGGTGATAGAACAGGATCGCTCAAATAGGTGAATGAGTTTTGCATTAATAGATAATGTGAAAGTGTGTTTGTAAGCAAGGACACATTGTGAACGAGTTATGTCGAGATCGCCCGCCTCAGGGGATTTCAGTGAGGAAGAGTATCTGATAAGGTGTGTTGAAGACGCAGTTAAGGCGATGTGTGTGTGATGCAATTGTAAGGCAATAGAACTGGGTTTTTAGATAGTTGGGAATTCCATCAATAGCTAATGCTTACAATTCCCGTTTTAGTATAATGTTTAGTTAAGATATGTATTATATTGTGTTTGTAATTTCTCTACTCATTCTATGATATGAGTATGATATAATAAATATGCCACCTGCTGTGTGATATGTCATTTACTGAGTATGGTCATGATGATGTGGATGAGTGTGAGAATGTTCTAAGATAGATCACGGCCAAGGCAAACAGTGGGATCTGTTACACGTTATTATTATTTTGGTGCCGTGACCAGGATAGTCGTGGTAGATTTATAAATATAGTGCGTGTGTAGCTATAGATCTTGATTTGCATGTTTAACACAAGTGTCGCAGTTATATATAACTGGTGTGTGTAGTTAGGAATAGAGGAGTAGCTAGTGGTTAGAGTGTTAGTACCATAGACAGCTTTTCCAATCATCTGACTGGTAAGTGTGACATTTTTTTTCCCACCCATTGTTGTATTATTGACAAGACTTTGTGCGTACTTGACAGTCTTGTAAATTTTATTTGGTTGGCCAGACGGGTTTATTCAGTATGTCGAGGTTGGACAATGTTAAACAATGTTATCATTGTCTAACTTTTGGACATTTGTCTATAGGATGCCCAAATATAATTCGGAACACGAACGTTATCTGGAGAAGAGGACTGTTTGTCAAAAACAAGCCTTTCATGGCACGAGCTACAGTCAGCGATAAGTTGAAGGACAAAAGTCAACTACAAAACCAGCTAAGAGAACTAACAAGCAGAGTTATTCGGCTGGAAAGACAGGAAAAAGACCTCCAATGGAAGCTGCGACAGCTGTTGCAACAGTTTGAAAACAGAGCTTTCAAACCAGCTAGGAAGGAGAGAAGAAATCAAGAAATCACAGAAGTAAACACGGTCCAGTATTGTGGAAGGGGACAGAGTGGTAGGAAAGTGAGTAGGAAGCCCGTACTACTTCCCCATTCCGATCCGTGGAGGGACAGAGGTGGAAATCTCAGGACGGACGTGTGTGGACGACTGGAAAGAGGTTGCGAAAAGGGTTGGAGTTTGACCCAGGTGCAGAGGCCAAGTCAAGTGAGAGGAGGAGGAATGGTTGGGCAGAAGTTTGAATCGGGCAGATTCTTAGCCCACAAGAGGCCTTTTGCACGGTTACAGATGGAGAGGCAGGACAGGAGCTATCAAAGAGACTTTGAGCACGAGGCGGATGGACAGAAAGAAAGAGATACAGGTTTTGTGTATCCAGAAAAGTTAGGTACGGAGGGCAGGTTACGCAATGCAAACGAGACAAACGTTCGCTCAAAGGTCCAGAGGAAATGTTACATCATTGGACAGCGTATGCCGAGAATTCAGGAAGAGGGTATTACGTCGATTAACATGGTCGGGCGTGCTGAAAGGGGCCAAGTTTACCAGGAACTTGTGGTCAAGCCTGGTAGAAAATTAGTTAAAGTCGACGAAGAATCGAACAAGGAAATAGTCGGAGATTCGTCAGATAAAGAGGAAATGAGAGGAGGAGGAATGGTGGCAGGGCCTAGCCATGCGGGAGAAGTTGTTGAACAGACCGAAAGAAGGGACAACCTTTCGGCCACCGAGGAAGGAAGTGGAAATGACGCACAGTTGGAATGCGAAACGGACGCACCAACAGCAGCCAACAAAGGAGGAACAGAGTTTCTAAGGAAAACGAAGAAAAGGGAAAGTAAGGGTAACCACAGCCAGGACAGCGAACCAGTCATCGAAGCAAAGATGAAAAGATCTCAGTTCGAGATAAGCCAACAGTCAAACGAACAGTGTGAAAAGTATTTCCCACAAATAGTGAATACAGATGGACGGAAGGCTGAAGTAGCGGACGATGTAAGTGTACGTAACACTACCAGAGAACCGGTGGATACGAACCAAACAGCCGTGAAACAAACAGACCAGACGATGGGCGTTTTACAGGAGGAAATCGCGCAGCAATCAGAGACAACTGATGGGGCAGCGCATAGTCTGGTTAAAATAAGCAGTAGTGATAAGGAACGGTTGATACAATGTTTACTGACGCTAGCCAAAAACATGGAAATCAGAAATGGAATTAGGTAAAGTCGTGTGGAGTACTTACACACATGGGCTATCATGTGAAACTCCAGTTAAGGTATGCATTTGCATAGAATTTGTTTCATCTACCGTTATCCTTGGGAAACGGAGATTTGGATAATTAGGGGGTAGGGTATAGAGATGGAGGAATGACCAGATGTTAAAAATTCCTTTGAATTCGTTGTCTGAAGTACACGCCAGACAATGAGCGGACGGTCAGTCTGAAGCGAAGACTGACCGAGATCAAAGGGACATTTCCGACCAGAGAAACGGACAGAACGAACGAGAGACGCAGGATAGCTGGATACGCCAGGTAATGATTACGTGACGCAAGGTAACACGTGGACGCGATGCTTCGGTTAATATCTGACCAGGTAGCTTTGATGCGGGGAATTTGGGGAAACAACGGTGAAATAGTTAGATCACAACACTCGGTTTTGATTCTTCGGGACAAAGACTGCACCTGGACTAGTAGGGTTACAGCATGACGTAATTCGACAGGTGGACGATTCGGTTTTTGACTTTTGACTCAGACATAGTTTAGTATCTGATTAAGTTAGAACTTAGTCATAGTTTAGTGACATAGTTTAGTATCTGATTTAGTGACATAGTTTAGTATCTGATTAAGTTACAACTTAGTCATAGTTTAGTGACTTAGTCTAGTAGAACTTAGTCATAGTTTAGTATCTTATAAAGGGGGCATTAACAGGTGCTCATCTGTGGGGCACGAGCAGGAGTGAAAGTTGATGGCACTTGGTCATGTTTATGTGTGTAAATATTTTGATATTTGGATTTTGACTAATGGTATTACTTGCATTTTTAGTGGGTTGTATGGTCGATATAGTATGCATTGAATTTTTCTTTATTTTGTTGTTGTTTTTTTGTTGTTGTTGTTGAATCATCATGTTTACAGGTATTTGATACAGGTTATTTAGGTGATCTACAGAGCAGTATATCTCATCCAGACTGTAGGCCTCGGCAAGCACAAGTCACCACGAGTTCCAGAATCACATGTATGTGGAGTCTTTGCAGAGAAGACTATATTGATCAGAAGTTTTAATATTGACTATGACATATGTTGTCAAATATCGTTTTTGTGGGAAACATAAAGAATTTTGCTGTTTTCTTTGAGAGGGGATAGCTGTCAAGAGAGACAATGATAACTAGCCTGAGGATAACCCACGTAAGTTCGTGGCCTCACAGGAGTTAGTATGAAGTGAATCGTCGGCCAGGCGTGTAATGAGACCGCCTGAGAAAATTGACCTGAACTGGTCGTGTGTAACAATGAAGGTTCGTGTCCTTAGAGGAAGGCACGGAAACAGGGCGAGGCATGTTGACCTCAAATGAGTAAGGAGAATTCCTTAAGGTGTTTCTGTTTTGATGAGTTGAAGGTCCCGCAGGGACAGACTTAGGTGAATTTGACTGTAAAACGATGTAAAAGTGTTGGTTTGTGTTGTAAAAACGCCCAGCCACAGTGTTTTTCTTCTGCTTGTATTGATTGTGTATGTATTACAAAAAGTTTATATGTATCAAATGACATGTCTTTTTATGCATGTACGATGTGAGTGAAGTTGTAAACAGGAGTAGTTTTTACATTTTGGATAGTAGAGACGAAAATGGTGGTCATTTGCCAGATGAAAAAAATGACCATCCATGTTTCGGTCTGTAGTTTAGGGAGGTAATGTAACAGTTCCCGCCGGAGCAAGGGGAGTTTAGGATGCCTGAACATGTTAAAGCTTAAAGCTACATGAATGCATGTCAAGGTCACTCACTATCTCAGCAAAGGAGAACAGAGTTGGGTTAAGGAATGTGGACAGGTAGAAACTGACCACTGGCCTTCCGATTTTGGTAGGGGGAGATTGATTGACAGACGAAATTGGCAACGGGGCTTGCTGCGAGAGAATGAGTGACAGGTGTGCAAAGTGTTTCGTTCCAATTGGAATTGAAGATGACCATACCTGAGATCGATTGGTCAAGCTCTGGCCTTGCTTGAGGATATATAACTCGAGACAAAGTTTAGCTGGGGGGGCTGGATGAGAGATGGAGAGGCTAGATAGAGAGAGGCTGTATGGGAGAGAGAGAGACTGAATGTGGATAGTATGTTTAACTCACCGACTTAGATAGAGGAGCGATTGATTGACGGTTGGACGAATGTTTGGTGATAGAACAGGATCGCTCAAATAGGTGAATGAGTTTTGCATTAATAGATAATGTGAAAGTGTGTTTGTAAGCAAGGACACATTGTGAACGAGTTATGTCGAGATCGCCCGCCTCAGGGGATTTCAGTGAGGAAGAGTATCTGATAAGGTGTGTTGAAGACGCAGTTAAGGCGATGTGTGTGTGATGCAATTGTAAGGCAATAGAACTGGGTTTTTAGATAGTTGGGAATTCCATCAATAGCTAATGCTTACAATTCCCGTTTTAGTATAATGTTTAGTTAAGATATGTATTATATTGTGTTTGTAATTTCTCTACTCATTCTATGATATGAGTATGATATAATAAATATGCCACCTGCTGTGTGATATGTCATTTACTGAGTATGGTCATGATGATGTGGATGAGTGTGAGAATGTTCTAAGATAGATCACGGCCAAGGCAAACAGTGGGATCTGTTACACATGCAAGCAGACCAGGTAGTCAATGACTTTTATTTCATATAGTGTACACAGATGGTATAGATTATGATTTACATTGTCCTTTTTTACTGTTTAGGCGTAGTTTCGAAGTCCACTTCCTTTTATATGTGATTTTAGTTGTTTCCCATCTGACTCAGGACACGCTTTCTCTTGTTGTATTAACAGGTTTGCCATAAACGTCTCTGGTGTCAGATTGTATGATGTTGACATTTGTTATGCTAGAAAAATTAATCGTATCCTAAAGATACTTTCACACATTTTGGTATAACCACTACAAATGTTTTATAGGCTGTGCTGTTGATTACTGTCTTTTTGGTATTTAATTTGTTTTAAAGCCTCTAAAAAAATATCACGTTAGCCTTCTCTCCCCTTGTTTTCATGGTGATGAGTATAAACCGAAACAGACTGACAAATTAACAAGTTCGTCGACACTTGAATATATTTTGCTTTTTTTCACAGTCGATTCTATCCACTCGACCACTATCTTTGAATTTATTTTTATTGGCGTTAAATATTGTTATTTACTTGAACAAGATAAGTTTCCAGCTAGGATTATGACATTCATTTTGATGATGCAACTTGTAATTATTCGTTATTCAACTAACAACAAAATTAATTATTGGTTAACGAACTTTAAGGACGGGATCAAGATGCTGAGCAACGCATGAGCTGCAGTGGTCAGCGACCCATAGCTGACTGCTAGCATCAGGGCCAGCGAACCATAGCTGCCAAGACCCTTCTACACCTCCACGCGGTGATCCTGGATAACAGGCTGCAGCAGGGCAGACTGGCTAAGGACAAGGGATCGAAGAGGGAATGCTAACCCGGTACTAAAAAAATGCTTGCTGAAGTCGGATGTGTTGGACCGAAAGGTGCAAATATCGCAGCCAAGCTGTAAACTACGACACAACGCATTCCATTCTCTGGACTACATTCTGCTACTTAAGCCCTTTCAGGGTTTGGTAGTGGGAGATTGAGAACGAACGAAGAAGAAGAAGAACTTTAAGGACAAAGTTGATCAGAGTCAAAGTGAAAATATTACAATTATGATTACGTCAATATACCATCACATGATGTGTGTACTATTCACATTTCTTCAGTGAGTAATTAACGAATGTGCTATCATCACCTTTCACACACTTTAATATTTAACTAAAGCCATCAACAGTAGACAATACCTCTGGTGCTTCAGGCACGTTCAGACTGTAATGAGTACGCAAATGACACCAGGACAAAGTGAACAATTGTAACAAATTTACATCAGCACGACCAGCCATTAAAAAATCGTTTTTTTTCTTCATTTTCTAGACTGGACACGTAATTAGATACAACACACACACACACATACATACGCACACTGCGGTAGGAGTAGTTGCCGTTTGGTAAACGTAGCTAGTTAGTTTACCGTTGGAAATCTGTTTTTTATATCGACACCACAGTATCGGTCGGTAGTAGAGCAAAGGGTAGATGTTAGGAGATATTGTGATGATCGATGTAACGATGGATGTTAATTATAATGAAGTGAAGAGTGAGGAGTGAGACGGTTGGGATGGGGGAAGGAGAAGAAACAAAGAAAGAATGTTTTGTCTGGATACATAAGAATGACTTGCCGACTTAACTAAAGACAAAATGTACAATTGAAGATAGACTAACTATGGTGGTCGTCTTCATTCTGTTTTCTGGTTGTGGAAGTAGGCATTGATCGCCACAGTTGCAGGTGTCTCTGGCTGTGGAAGTAGGCATTGATCGCCTCAGTTGCAGGTGTCTCTGGCTCTGGAAGTAGGCATTGATCGCCACAGTTGCAGGTGTCTCTGGCTGTGGAAGTAGGCATTGATCGCCACAGTTGCAGGTGTCTCTGGCTGTGGAAGTAGGCATTGATCGCCACAGTTGCAGGTGTCTCTGGCTGTGGAAGTAGGCATTGATCGCCACAGTTGCAGGTGTCTCTGGCTGTGGAATTAGGCATTGATCGCCACAGTTGCAGGTGTCTTCCAGTGTAAAAATAAGCTCCCACCATTTCGGTCGGTTGTTTTCCGCTAAGTCGTTTTGTACCGTTCTCCGGTTTGTACCGTTCTCCGGTTTGTACCGTTCACCGGTTTGTACCGTTCACCGGTTTGTACCGTTCACCGGTTTGTACCGTTCTCCGGTTTGTACCGGTCTCCTGTTTGTACCGTTCACCGATTTGTACCATTCTTCGGTTTGTACCGTTCTCCGGTTTGTACCGTTCACCGATTTGTACTATTCTCCGGTTTGTACCATTCTCCGGTTTATACCATTCTCCGGTTTGTACCGTTCTCCGGTTTGTACCGTTCTCCGGTTTGTACCGTTCTCCAGTTTGTACCGTTCTCCGGTTTGTATCGTTCTCCGGTTTGTATCGTTCTCCGGTTTGCCGTCCAGTTTTAATGGTGGGATCAGAGTCAAGTTTGAGAGGACATTCCAGCTTTGACCTGGTTTTTTTTATCTGTATATCTCTGGTGTTATGGTCTGTATATCTCTGGTGTTATGGTCTGTATATCTCTGGTGTTATGGTCTGTATATCTCTGGTGTTATGGTCTGTATATCTCTGGTGTTATGGTCTGTATATCTCTGGTGTTATGGTCTGTATATCTCTGGTGTTATGGTCTGTATATCTCTGGTGTTATGGTCTGTATATCTCTGGTGTTATGGTCTGTATATCTCTGGTGTTATGGTCTGTATATCTCTGGTGTTATGGTCTGTATATTTCTGGTGTTATGGTCTGTATATCTCTGGTGTTATGGTCTGTATATCTCTGGTGTTATGGTCTGTATATCTCTGGTGTTATGGTCTGTATATCTCTGGTGTTATGGTCTGTATATCTCTGGTGTTATGGTCTGTATATCTCTGGTGTTATGGTCTGTATATCTCTGGTGTTATGGTCTGTATATCTCTGGTGTTATGGTCTGTATATCTCTGGTGTTATGGTCTGTATATCTCTGGTGTTATGGTCTGTATATCTCTGGTGTAATGGTCTGTATATCTCTGGTGTTATGGTCTGTATATCTCTGGTGTTATGGTCTGTATATCTCTGGTGTTGTGGTCTGTATATCTCTGGTGTTATGGTCTGTATATCTCTGGTGTTGTGGTCTGTATATCTCTCGTGTTATGGTCTGTATATCTCTGGTGTTATGGTCTGTATATCTCTGGTGTTATGGTCTGTATATCTCTGGTGTTATGGTCTGTATATCTCTGGTGTTATGGTCTGTATATCTCTGGTGTTATGGTCTGTATATCTCTGGTGTTATGGTCTGTATATCTCTGGTGTTATGGTCTGTATATCTCTGGTGTTATGGTCTGTATATCTCTGGTGTTATGGTCTGTATATCTCTGGTGTTATGGTCTGTATATCTCTGGTGTTATGGTCTGTATATCTCTGGTGTTATGGTCTGTATATCTCTGGTGTTATGGTCTGTATATCTCTGGTGTTGTGGTCTGTATATCTCTGGTGTTATGGTCTGTATATCTCTGGTGTTGTGGTCTGTATATCTCTCGTGTTATGGTCTGTATATCTCTGGTGTTATGGTCTGTATATCTCTGGTGTTATGGTCTGTATATCTCTGGTGTTATGGTCTGTATATCTCTGGTGTTATGGTCTGTATATCTCTGGTGTTATGGTCTGTATATCTCTGGTGTTATGGTCTGTATATCTCTGGTGTTATGGTCTGTATATCTCTGGTGTTATGGTCTGTATATCTCTGGTGTTATGGTCTGTATATCTCTGGTGTTATGGTCTGTATATCTCTGGTGTTATGGTCTGTATATCTCTGGTGTTATGGTCTGTATATCTCTGGTGTTATGGTCTGTATATCTCTGGTGTTATGGTCTGTATATCTCTGGTGTTATGGTCTGTATATCTCTGGTGTTATGGTCTGTATATCTCTGGTGTTATGGTCTGTATATCTCTGGTGTTATGGTCTGTATATCTCTGGTGTTATGGTCTGTATATCTCTGGTGTTATGGTCTGTATATCTCTGGTGTTATGGTCTGTATATCTCTGGTGTTATGGTCTGTATATCTCTGGTGTTATGGTCTGTAT
Source organism: Ariolimax columbianus (assembly GCA_036924085.1). Taxonomy (NCBI): domain Eukaryota; kingdom Metazoa; phylum Mollusca; class Gastropoda; order Stylommatophora; family Arionidae; genus Ariolimax; species Ariolimax columbianus. Next base: position 8,067,190 of record JAVGWX010000015.1, on the reverse strand, counting down.
ATCTCTGGTGTTATGGTCTGTATATCTCTGGTGTTATGGTCTGTATATCTCTGGTGTTTTGGACTGTATATCCCTGGTCTATGGTCTATATATCTCTGGTGCTATGGGCTGTAAATCTCTGGTCTTATGGTCTGTATATCTCTGGTGTTATGGTCTGTATATCTCTGGTGTTATGGTCTGTATATCTCTGGTGTTATGGTCTGTATATCTCTGGTGTTATGGTCTGTATATCTCTGGTGTTATGGTCTGTATATCTCTGGTGTTATGGTCTGTATATCTCTGGTGTTATGGTCTGTATATCTCTGGTGTTATGGTCTGTATATCTCTGGTGTTATGGTCTGTATATCTCTGGTGTTATGGTCTGTATATCTCTGGTGTTATGGTCTGTATATCTCTGGTGTTATGGTCTGTATATCTCTGGTGTTATGGTCTGTATATCTCTGGTGTTATGGTCTGTATATCTCTGGTGTTATGGTCTGTATATCTCTGGTGTTATGGTCTGTATATCTCTGGTGTTATGGTCTGTATATCTCTGGTGTTATGGTCTGTATATCTCTGGTGTTATGGTCTGTATATCTCTGGTGTTATGGTCTGTATATCTCTGGTGTTATGGTCTGTATATCTCTGGTGTTATGGTCTGTATATCTCTGGTGTTATGGTCTGTATATCTCTGGTGTTATGGTCTGTATATCTCTGGTGTTATGGTCTGTATATCTCTGGTGTTATGGTCTGTATATCTCTGGTGTTATGGTCTGTATATCTCTGGTGTTATGGTCTGTATATCTCTGGTGTTATGGTCTGTATATCTCTGGTGTTATGGTCTGTATATCTCTGGTGTTATGGTCTGTATATCTCTGGTGTTTTGGACTGTATATCCCTGGTCTATGGTCTATATATCTCTGGTGCTATGGGCTGTAAATCTCTGGTCTTATGGTCTGTATATCTCTGGTGTTATGGTCTGTATATCTCTGGTGTTATGGTCTGTATATCTCTGGTGTTATGGTCTGTATATCTCTGGTGTTATGGTCTGTATATCTCTGGTGTTATGGTCTGTATATCTCTGGTGTTATGGTCTGTATATCTCTGGTGTTATGGTCTGTATATCTCTGGTGTTTTGGACTGTATATCCCTGGTCTATGGTCTATATATCTCTGGTGCTATGGGCTGTAAATCTCTGGTCTTATGGTCTGTATATCTCTAGTGTTATGGTCTGTATATCTCTGGTGTTATGGTCTGTATATCTCGGGTGTTATGGTATGTATATTTCTGTTGCTAAAAGGCAGATGCCTTTACCTATTTGGACAGCACCATTGAGTCGCTAGGATGTACAGATACAAAGTAAGGACAAGAACTAAAAAGTCAAGAATGACATTCATGACACTAAACAACATATATAGATCAAGAGACAACAAGATTCATACCAACCTTTGAATATTCAACACCTGTGTCAAGTCAGTGTTGTTGTATGGAGCGGAGACATGGAGAACGAACAATGCGATAGAACAAAGACTCCACGAGCTAATTCGTGATTTTAAGTTCATATTTGAGACCAGTATTGTCAAATTAGTTGGTTTTTTTTACAAATTATTTTTGTCGCAGATTCAGCTTAGCTGTTGATATTATATGATGTGACGCAATGATATTATAATATGTCTTATCTTACTCCCCCCCCCCCCAACCCCCAAACCCCCCCCCCCACCCCCCATTCTACCTCCACTATTCTTGCCCTCTTCTTATCTATTATAAAAATCTCAAGATGGCCTTCGAATTGTTTCGGAAAGATCTGCAATATCAATGTAAGATAGCGAGTACTGGAAGTCTGTTCATCTTTTTAAATAATTCTCGCCATGATAACATTCAACTTGATCCAGTAGGCCGATGCATCTCCTACAATTGACTGTTGGGACTCCTGGAGCCGATGCATCTCCTGCAATTGACTGTTGGGACTCCTGGAGCCGATGCATCTCCTACAATTGACTGTTGGGACTCCTGGAGCCGATGCATCTCCTACAATTGACTGTTGGGACTCCTGGAGCCGATGCATCTCCTACAATTGACTGTTGGGACTCCTGGAGCCGATACATCTCCTACAATTGACTGTAGGGACTCCTGGAGCCGATGCATCTCCTACAATTGACTGTTGGGACTCCTGGAGCCGATGCATCTCCTACAATTGACTGTTGGGACTCCTGGAGCCGATGTTCAGAGTGGGTTTGCTAAAGTGTTACCTGATTTTCTTTGTTTTTTTGTTGAACAGAAACGAAAAAAAAACATAATAATTGCTGGGCCAGTCGTTCAGCCATTGGTTAGGAAGGTGCACAGGTAGACAAGATGTCTTCTCCATGCCAGTCGTTCAGCCATTGGTTAGGAAGGTGCACAGGTAGACAAGATGTCTTCTCCATGTCAGTCGTTCAGCCATTGGTTAGGAAGGTGCACAGGTAGACAAGATGTCTTCTCCATGTATCTTCATTTTTGTGTTTTATGTACACGTTTCACCACCTGGTCATTATCCGTTTGGATTTAACTGACTTCATCACCTGACATTTTTATTGGCAGCCTGGCTAACGAGGTTGGGACCGAAGTGATCTTCGTATTAGTGATCGGTATGCATATGTTTCCAAGCATAGCACAACCGCATGGGGGAACCTGGTTCACCTTCAACAGCACGTTCGAGATGAGAAGAAAGCTACTGTACCCGCCACTTTATGTCCTTCTCAGGACACAGAAAGGAGTTATTTTAGTCACTGTGGGCCTTCAACATCATCATGTGGCTCCTACTGTTTCCGCTTCCCATACTTTCCTGGCAAGTATTTTTACTTGCGTGGCACATGGCTTATAGCCCCCCTTTATCCTGAGCCAACTATTGTGTATATGCAGATAGTACGTTATCTCTGATGAATGCCTTCTCGTCGTTACGTAGAATTCGTGCTTGCTCTTGTTAAATCGCAGTATATGAACCCTACCTACCCAGGTGTTTATGCTTCCTGTCTTAAGTGCACGTTGTGAGTAGAGACCTGAAACATTCAGGGACGTGTGGATTCTCTTGGTCACCTCATTCTGGGGCTCATGTCAATCAAATAGTCGATGTTTACAAATTGGAAAACGCTAATGTTGTACACATTTATGTCCGGAACATACTGACGTCACTCAAAGATTTCATAAGTCGTATGTGATGTCAATGGCAATACATTTTCACAAGACTCCGGGATGATGGGAATATGGAAGCACATTTTGGAGACGGAGATAGAAGGGTGACCCAGTGGTCACCGTGAACTGTATAACACAGATGAGAATAAGTCTACTATCACACTGAGATCACCATGTAAGAAACGACTAACAATAGAGGCTAATACATCTAGGGTAGAAGACTCCAAATCATTGGATGACACACACCGACATGCACACATTACAAATTGTTATCTCGACTGGAATCTGCTTTGCTGTTTGAAAGAGAGCCATATAAACGACAAATCGTGTTTAAAACATAGATATGCATAAATAGATGAGTGAACAGCTCGATTTCTAAATGATCAAGGAGATACACGTTAGGGGAGCGCTATGAACTACAGAAGCTAGTGTACAGTTATGGATCTGCTACCGAGACATGAGAATATGCGGATCTGTGGAGATATTATTGTTCAGTCTGATCAGCTATCTAAGAACACCTGTCGTAGGTGTTTTAGTTCTTGGAAACATAGGAATGGGTTGGGGAGTCGAGCAAACGCTTTCGTGCACAATTTTATGTCCAATTTAAGTGACTTGTTCTGTTCATTTCAGGCGTAGGAGGTAGAAACATAAGGACATAACACTTCTTGAGCAACATCCCATTGCCTGCTTCTTGAACCTGTTGAAACTATATTAGTTCCCATTATTTATAGCCGGCTCGTTATCTGGTTAAGAATAACAATTGTGAACATCGAGTGTATCAGTTCATATAAGGTGTTCTTATTTTCTTAGTTTTAGAATACCTTCGTACCGGACGGTAGACGACCATCACACCCCATCGTAGAATACCTTTACACTCAATGGTAGTAGACCATTGCACGTTTTGTTAGAAAACCTTTACACATCATAAGATAATACTTTCACACCTCAAGTTAGAAGATATGTTTACTTTATAGTAGAAAATCATTGCACAACAAAAAGAAATCAGTTAAACCAAAAAGCAGAAGGCTTTTACACATCAAAATATATAATACACGTACACCTCAATGTAGACCTTTATATACTATGGTAAAAGATCGGTGTACACAATAGGAGTATACCATCGTACACCATACAGAATTCAGTTACACCAGATGGCAGAAGTCATTTACACTACAAGGCAATTAACCTGTATACCACATGACAGAAGACCTTTACACCACAAGGCAGAAGAAATTTACACCACAAGACAGAAGACCCTTTCACTTCATGGTATTAGACCTTTACACTCGATAATGTTAGACCTTTACTCTCCATGTTATTCGACGTTTACACTACATGGCATTAGACCTTTACACTCCATGGTATTAGACATTAACATCACGTGGTATTAGACCTCTACACTACATGATATTAAACCTTTACACTCCATGGCATTAGACCTTTACAATCCATGGTATTAGGCCTTTACACCCCATGGTATTAAACCTTTACATCCCAAGATATTAGACCTTTACAATATATGAATGGTAAAAGAGACGTGACTGTGCTAATTCAAGAACATGAAACATCAAGAGAGAGGCTCGCCCCTAACGAATGTGAGACTCACTGGATTCTTTTATGACCGCCTCTGTTTAATCCCTTTAATCTGTCTGAGCATGCGTGCGTTCGTACTTTACAATAAATAAATAAATGTTCGCTTAGGCATCAGTGGCCCGTTACATCGGTCCCAATACCACCAGGGTGGGTCAGGATGGCGCTATATCAGACCACGTCCCCAGTAGGGGGCGGGGGAGAGGGTTAGAGTTACTATCTGTCTAAGCCACGTGTTTCGGGGTCGGCCTCTCCGGCGCTTCCAGCCAGCTGGTTGGATACCCTTAGTACTTTGAACTGACTTGAGGAGGATTTGGTGAGTTCCTGAACAGTTTAACAACATGTCCGAACAAAGAAAGGCGACGGTGGTCCAGGAGTTCCGATACAGTTGGGAGATTAGTCTTGGCAGAGACCTCGACATTAAGTACGGGATCATACCAACGGATTCCAAGAATATGCCGCAGATTGGGCACATGAAAAAACTCGAGTCTTGAAGTGTCCTTTTTTCAGCAAAGTGCAGGTCTAGCACTGACTTCACACATGACTGGTAAATACGCAGCTTTGAACTCAGGGATAATCTACTATTGTTCCACGTACGGCGGAGATCATTCATCACCTAAGCAGCGAGGACAATCCGTCTAGACATAGCTAGGCTACTTCGTCCGCCAAATGACATTTGGCTTCCAGGATAAGAAAGTTACTTTCCAAATCAAAACAATTCTACGAAACAAGCGAGCGTGTCAGTGAAGAGTAACTGTCTCTAGTGGCATTTGGGCGGGGCTCGCTCCATGATGTTGACACTCCCCAGTCTACCCAGATGTAAATAGTCGCCTCACCTATGGTTAAGGTAAGCAAGACGAGGAAGGCAACTGATTACTTCAACAACTGACACTCACGATATACACTGCTTTTACTCACAAATTGGTTCCTACCATATTTGCTGATTAGTGGTTTTCGAATTGAAGCAAGTCTCAGACGTAGGTAGCTCAATTATAAATTTCAAACACCCCCGCATCCTCATCCCCAACCCCAAATCACATCCAAACCGTCATCTCCTGATAATACAATTTCGAAATTTCAAAAGATTTAAAATAACAAATTATTATTATTCATAACCCACTTTATTTGCTTTCTGTCACGTGCACACGAATAGGAATAATGTCTACCTCTCCGGCACCAAATGGCCAGACTGATTCAACCACCGCAGAGACTGAAAACAGCGTGGCGGCAACTGTGTGGAAATGAAAACAAAATGTCCCTTCCCCGGAAAGGTGTGCCGATTTCAGTGTTACTAAACACAAACTAAGTATTCCTTACATGACCAAGAGAATGAGACATACGCCCTGCCCCTAGTCTATATATGGTATTGGAATATGCATTACTTTCTTGTTAATTCAATACTGAGCCGATGTATTTTGTACATTTCAATGTCCAATTAATGTGTAGAGGCCTGTCTAATGTTGTATTTCCATGTACTATATTAATCTTATTAATAGCTGTCGGTCCTTGAGGTCGGTACTTCCTCTGTTGGACATGCATGTCTTCTATACTTAATGCTGAATTATGTATATACAACGTAGTATAACTAAAACCATATTAGTTTTGATGACAGATAGCGAGCCGTATCGATACACTTCAATAGACACACACAAACAAAAAAACAGGTCCATGAGTAAGAATAAAGTCACATGCAACAAAAGTGTCATGACATTTTGTTCATACCATTTATAATATCTAATTTATGTTTGTGTACGTCAGTGTTCAATATGGCATCAGTGACTACATATTTTAGGGCGTTTCTGTCTTACGGATGAGTCATTAATATATGTTGTACATACAAAAGGAATAACTTCTTTGTCTCTAATAACTACTATTGATCTCATTCACACACCCCGCCAGATAATACAGAAGACAAGCAAAGTACGAATGCCCTCATGTCTAATGTTCGTAAACTATAATAAAAGTATTCGATAGCATTGGCGTGACTGCAGTTATAAATGTCCTAAGAAATCCAGAACATGGGGGAAAATATGCGCGGCTAATAATAGATACGCACGAGGATTGTTAGAGCATGATTACCCAATCTTACCGATCAGTTTTCGTGTGCAGTAAGCGTGGAGTACAACAGGGTGATACAATCTCTCAGAAACTTTCACGACAACCACTCAAGAAGTCTTGGGTATATTAAGGGGTATTAAGGATATAAACACAGAAGAAGAAATGCTCAACTATTTCTGGTTTACTGATAACATTGTTATCATCAGCCACACTATCAAGGAAGCTGAGTAATGCATAAATGAGCTCAACTACTCTAGCGAGGAAGTGGTATAAAAAAAAGATAGATTAAAGACACAACAGATGTTGAACATTTGTTACCGGTATAAGGAAATGCGGCTTGGAATTGATCCTGTCAAAAACGTCAATTCGTAGATCTACTTGAGCCAAGAAATGACGAACTCCCAATAAATGCACCGAGATCTCTGACAAAGGCACGCAGCACGCCGCTGAAGCTTCAATCTCATCAGACCATAAATTACGAGATAGTACAGGACCTTGATCCGACCTGGCACTCCAAGCCAGAAGACAGAGATGAGTGTAGACGCCATTTGACTACATGGCAAATAGGTGCATGCCACGCATGCATGAACAAAAGGTTCACGCCATTACACTGTTACAGTAGCCATCACTAAAAGTTACAAAGCTGAAGAAGTCTGGAGGGGTTAACAAACACAGATTCTCAACACTGTAGGGAATGACATTGTGTGTGGGGGAGGGGGGTACTTTTTGTCGGTCTAATGTCTTGGTTAGGCTTTAGATGCATCGCAATGAAATGGGTGGCTCACCCACGTCATCAAAGAATGAGGAAAAGAAGTGTAGGGCCCACAATTTTGTGACGATGGCTATAACTCAGAGGTAAATATATATGCCTTTCAAGAAACGAAATCGTAAAACTGAAGCGTTTCGAATTCGAGAAATTTAAAGCGTGTCCTGGTGTTAATTGAGGTAAGATCAACGTCTAGTCATATTAGAGATTGACGAAATTTACGGAGATCCAATGCATACATTGTGTGCGTAAATATACGCCTGACGGTTCCAAATAGATAAGAGTATGTCGTTAACCGCTGTCTGCGCACAATTTCTAATGAGTAATACAATCCCTTCCCAAGAAATGCCTCTCCTTTCCCCAAACCTACCAATATCTTAGCTGCAAATCCACATCAGAAGGAATTATTGTAGATGCGATTGAACGTCTTCTCCTACACAAGAAATAAGATGGCTGTCCAAAGGGAATTGTTTGAAAATATTTTGGGCATTTTTTGATACCTTTATGGAGTTTCTTGATTCAATAAAAGAACAGATTAGTATTGTAACTTCAGTGACTGCATGATGACGTGACTTATGTTTCAGATATATTTGAAACTTTCAATGATGTCCTGCTTAACCTGCAGGGGAACAAAATCAGTCTTATCAAAGTGAAAGGAGTTATTATGGGGGTTCATCAGTCTTATCAAAGTGAAAGGAGTTATTATGGGGGTTCATCAGTCTTATCAAAGTGAAAGGAGTTATTATGGGGGTCCATCAGTCTTATCAAAGTGAAAGGAGTTATTATGGGGGTTTATCAGTCTTATCAAAGTGAAAGGAGTTATTATGGGGGTTCATCAGTCTTATCAAAGTGAAAGGAGTTATTATGGGGGTCCATCAGTCTTATCAAAGTGAAAGGAGTTATTATGGGGTTCATCAGTCTTATCAAAGTGAAAGGAGTTATTATGGGGGTCCATCAGTCTTATCAAAGTGAAAGGAGTTATTATGGGGTTCATCAGTCTTATCAAAGTGAAAGGAGTTATTATGGGGGTTCATCAGTCTTATCAAAGTGAAGGGAGTTATTGGGGGTTTATCAGTCTTATCAAAGTGAAAGGAGTTATTATGGGTTCATCAGTCTTATCAAAGTGAAGGGAACAACATCAGTATTATAAAATTGACAGGAGTTATATGGGGGTTCATCAGCTACAGGGGAAGAACATTAGTCTTATCAAAGTGAAAGGGTGTCCTCCTACAGGGGAACGACTTCAGTCTTATCAAAGTGGAAGGATGTCCTACAGGGGAATACCATCTGTCTTTTCAAAGTGGAAGAATGTCCTACAGGGGAATGACTTCAGTCTTTTCAAAGTGGAAGGATGTCCTACAGGGGAATGACTTCCGTCTTATCAAAGTGAAAGGTTGTCCTCCTACAGGGGAACGACATCTGTCTTATCAAAGTGAAAGAATGTCCTACAGGGGAACGACTTCAGTCTTATCAAAGTGAAAGAATGTCCTACAGGGGAACGACTTCAGTCTTATCAAAGTGAAAGGATGTCCTACAGGGGAATGACATCAGTCTTATCAAAGTGAAAGGATGTCCTCCTACAGGGGAACGACTTCAGTCTTATCAAAGTGAAAGGATGTCCTACAGGGGAATGACATCAGTCTTATCAAAGTGAAAGGTTGTCCTACAGGGGAACGACTTCAGTCTTATCAAAGTGAAAGAATGTCCTACAGGGGAATGACATCAGTCTTATCAAAGTGAAAGGATGTCCTACAGGGGAACGACATCAGTCTTATCAAAGTGAAAGGATGTCCTCCTACAGGGGAACGACTTCAGTCTTATCAAAGTGAAAGGATGTCCTACAGGGGAATGACATCAGTCTTATCAAAGTGAAAGGTTGTCCTACAGGGGAACGACTTCAGTCTTATCAAAGTGAAAGAATGTCCTACAGGGGAATGACATCAGTCTTATCAAAGTGAAAGGATGTCCTACAGGGGAACGACTTCAGTCTTATCAAAGTGAAAGGATGTCCTACAGGGGAACGACTTCAGTCTTATCAAAGTGAAAGGATGTCCTACAGGGGAACGACATCAGTCTTATCAAAGTGAAAGGATGTCCTACAGGGGAATGACTTCAGTCTTATCAAAGTGAAAGGATGTCCTACAGGGGAACGACATCCGTCTTATCAAAGTGAAAGGATGTCCTACAGGGGAATGACATCAGTCTTATCAAAGTGAAAGGATGTCCTACAGGGGAACGACTTCAGTCTTATCAAAGTGAAAGGATGTCCTACAGGGGAACGACTTCAGTCTTATCAAAGTGAAAGGATGTCCTACAGGGGAACGACTTCAGTCTTATCAAAGTGAAAGGATGTCCTACATGGGAATGACTTCAGTCTTATCAAAGTGAAAGGATGTCCTACAGGGGAACGACATCAGTCTTATCAAAGTGAAAGGATGTCCTCCTACAGGGGAACGACATCAGTCTTATCAAAGTGAAAGGATGTCCTACAGGGGAACGACATCCGTCTTATCAAAGTGAAAGGATGTCCTACAGGGGAACGACATCAGTCTATCAAAGTGAAAGGATGTCCTACAGGGGAAAGACATCAGTCTCATCAAAGTGAAAGGATGTCCTACAGGGGAACGACATCAGTCTTATCAAAGTGAAAGGATGTCCTACAGGGGAAAGACATCAGTCTCATCAAAGTGAAAGGAGTTATTATGGGGGGTTCATCAGCAAATTGGGGGTTTTTGAACATTAATCTTGGTCGTCGTGAACTATATCAGTTTCCATGTGGTGCAGCAGTTAATTAAGGACACATTGAAAGATGCAGATTTGGAAATGTATTGCTGCCATTTGGATGATTTTTAAAATCATGTGGTGGTCAGGTTTAAAGTCTTGCAGGAACTCAACATATCAGAATAATTGATTGATCGTTTAAAACAGACGTGGAACTTGTTAGCGGACATCTCCAAGAAGAGCTGTTTGAGCTACAAGATGACTACCAGGCAAAGAGGCGGTTTAGTAACGTTCAAAACGAACGATTTTTTACCCATATTAGGATGTCTTATCCTCTTCTTTAGCAACAAATTAATCTGCCTATTACAGAAATGCCAACATCACATTTAGTAAAGAAAGTGTTTAGTTCTGTAGTTTTACCCATTTTTCTTTAGAAAAAGGGGCGCCAGCTTGTTAGAGTTGAGAAACACTGTTCTAGTTTAAGGGTGACAAATAAAACTGACGTCCGAAACTGTGGTATCTTAGACTTCCAGGGTAAACTAATTAGCTTTCTTGTGAATTACTCCTACCAGGTTGTTCATAATTTATGTCGCTAATCTTATAAAATATAAAATAACAACATAATTGATTTGTCGTTCTTTTTCCAGTTTGTTACCACAGTTCACTTTCTCCTGGTGTCAGTTGCGTGCTCGTCTCATTACAGTCTGCACGTGCCCGAAACACCAGAGGTATCTTTCTGCTTATCGTTGGCTTTAGTTAAATATTTCAGTGCTTATTAGTGATGGTGGCTAGTACATGAGTTAACTGCATTGGAAGGAATGTGGATATGATATAAATCACGTGATTGTTTATTGACTTATTAATATCTCTAATATTCTCATTTCTGCTCTAATAATATTTTGTCCGTATTTTTCACTAACCAATAATTAATGCTGTTGCTAACTAAATAAACAATAATTACAAGCTTGATCGTCAAAATGTTTATCATGATCGAAGCTGGTAACTTATCTTCTTCATGCAAATCGTAGAAATCAATAAAAAGTTAATTCACAGATAATGATAAAGTGGATGGAGTAGACTGAACAAACGTCACACTATTTAAAAGTGCCAGCTTGTTTGGTAAGATGAAGTCTGTTTAGGTATCTGTACATCACCATAGAAACAAAAGGAGAGGATATTTATGGTGACAAAATGCAACAGACTTTCGACGTTATGACAACACATTTAGCTCACTTGTCTGTCCTCCAGGAATCTGTCGAGTGTTTCTTAACTACATGATTGAACATAGTTGTATTGTCTATAAGTCATAAACATGGTTTAATACCTTCTGTTCTGTGAGAGGAGACGAACGACCGGTCAGACAAAACACTGCAAAGTACCGCCTCGCAGTTCTCTCTTGAAACGGGGTGTTTTCATTGCATCCTGGTAAACGAGAAGTGGGATTGACGTAATCTCCATAGTAGGAAGAGACACGCAGATGAAGTCAAGCATAGCTTAACCAACTGAATTTTAAATCTATTTTTGTCTCAGATCCAACTTAGCTGTTGTTCTGCTTAATTGCTCCATAACGTGTCTTATCTTGCTGTTGCCCCCGGATAATTTGTCCACTGTCCATATTTGTTGTTGTTGTTGTTACCAATGGCCACAATGAGAAGTTTACTCTTATGGTTGCATGGGAAAGGTCGTTAAGTGACGGGTTGCAGTAGCTTTCCTCACATCTCGAGCGTGCTGATGATTGTGGACCGTAGTCCTCCAGACGGTTGTGTTGTGATTGGCTTCATCTGCGAGTCGCTCACTACTACGGAGATCACGTCGAACCTCACTTTGTTAGCCAGACTGTTGTCCTCGACAACTCGAGGATTCTGTCACGAATTGGTTAAGCGTCGGCCTCGGGATCATGTCGTATGAGTTCGACTCTGGACTCCGCCGTCTTTTTCACTGGTGCTTGATACGGAGTCCCCTGCATCTCGTAGTCGCCCCCTAGTCGCCTTGTTCTTGACTTGCCACCGGGGTCTGGCGGCTCGAGACAGAGAATGAGGATAAACAGTAGCGCAATTAATCCTTACTAAAAGTAGCACTAGCAAATACATTATGCCATCATCATCTGCATCGCCTTTGCCTTGTCTTCAACAACTGCCCGTTTCCAGGACGACCACGAGAATGTCAGATGAGGGTCTTGGTCAGTATATTACTCCTGACCCTGGCTAACATTCTCTGATCAGCGTGTTCTGCCTGACCCGATATTAGCCTCATTGTCCCTATCCATATTTGTTAAATACATGTCATGATGGCCTTCTTTTTGTTTCAGAATCAAATGTAACATTACAGATGCTGCATTCTGGAGCCAAACCTTTTCCTATAGAACCTGCATTCTGGAACAAAACATTTGTTTATAGAACCTGCATTCTGGAACCAAACATTTGTTTATAGAACCTGCATTCTGGAACCAAACATTTGTTTATAGAACCTGCATTCTGGAACCAAACATTTGTTTATAGAACCTGCATTCTGGAACCAAACATTTGTTTATAGAACCTGCATTCTGGAACCAAACATTTGTTTATAGAACCTGCATTCTGGAACAAAACATTTGTTTATAGAACCTGCATTCTGGAACCAAACATTTGTTTATAGAACCTGCATTCTGGAACCAAACATTTGTTTATAGAACCTGCATTCTGGAACCAAACATTTGTTTATAGAACCTGCATTCTGGAACCAAACATTTGTTTATAGAACCTGCATTCTGGAACAAAACATTTGTTTATAGAACCTGCATTCTGGAACCAAACATTTGTTTATAGAACCTGCATTCTGGAACCAAACATTTGTTTATAGAACCTGCATTCTGGAACCAAACATTTGTTTATAGAACCTGCATTCTGGAAGCAAACTTTTTCTTACAGAACGTGCATTCTGGAGCATAACATTTTCTTATAGATGGTGCATTTTGGAATCAACTATTTTCTTATAGATTGTGGATTCTGGAACTAAACATTTCCCATAGAAAGCACATTCTGGAACCAAATATTTCTCATAGAAGGTGCATTCTTGAACCAAATATTTGTTTATAGATATATGAATATTTTGAAACCACATATTTTCTTATAGGTGGTACATTCTGGAACCAAATATTTCTCATAGAAGGTGTATTCTTGAACCAAATATTTGTTTATAGATATATGAATATTTTGAAACCACATATTTTCTTATAGGTGGTACATTCTGGAACCAAATATTTCTCATAGAAGGTGCATTCTAAAAAACAAAGATATTATTTTCTGTGGAAATGATAAGATTAAAAACTGTAGCGGTACTGAAGGTCAAAGGACTATCAAAACACATTTAGGTAATGGCTCAATGACCGTAACAGGGCTTAGAGAAAATCATCTTCTTTACAGCCACAAAGCTTTCATCATGGACACAGAAGATCTTGTGGCGGTAACCCAGGTAACGTTTTGTTTTTGTTCTGGTACGGTTACTGAAGCAAAAAGCTATTTCTGTTGTTGTATCTCCTTTACTTGTTCGGCAATCTCAGAGCGTTCACTAAAGCACTCAAATCTCTGTCCGTAATTTATCGAAAGTGTGGAAACTCTGCAGTAGATCCAGAACCAGATTCTCCTGGTGTAGATGCTTTCCCAAGAGATTAATGTTTACTGGTCTTACTGTTGCTTTTATCTAGAGATTAATAATCTGCTGAAACATGTAGCCCATCACTGTGATGAACAAGGCATATAACAAAATAAATATTCTAATAAACCCCACCTTCTATTCCAGGATATACTTTCTCCAATTGGAAAATTCATGCAAAAGTAACAACAGTTAAAATAGTAGGTCGGTTTCCTCCGCAGAAATGGGAGGGAGGGCAAAACATATTGATTGTTCTTCTTGATTCAATCAGCAGCACAGATTCGTTGCTCAGTATTGGCAGTACATGTTTCCGGCCCAGTGCCGATGCTGATTATTGATTTAACAACCGAAGTAAAAGGCTGTAAGTTTGTTTTCTTTATCAAGGTATAGTAGTTTACATTAATGATAGGAAAACAATGTGTATGGAAATATAGCTAAACCGATTCGTACTGTTTATATAATCACAAAGTATCGTAAACTATACGTCTGCATTCACACAATCAACGAAGCAGATGATGACAAGAAGAAATTCATATTCGAGATCAGCATTGTCAATTTAGTTATTTTAAAATATTGTTGCCACAGATTCAACTTGGGTGTTGTAAAGTGTAAAAACATAAAAACATACTACGCCCCCCCCCCCCCCACCGTCTCCCACTACCGCAATATCCTTGTCTTCTGCTTATGAGTTACATCAATTTCAAATTGACCTTTGACTTATTTCAGAATCGTCTGATACATCAATCCAAGATGGCGAGAACCGGATATCATTTCATCTCTTTCCTGATTCTTGTGGTGATTGCCCTCAGCTTAAACCAGAAGGCCGATGCAAATATTATAACTCAATGCTTGAACTTATATAAACTATGTGTAAGGTGGGTTTGCTAAATAGTCACCTTATTTTCGTTGATTTTGAGTTGAATATTAGCAGATAAAGTGTGTATGCTGCCCAAGTCTATAAGTACAAGTTATGTTTAGAGACCTGAAACATTAAATACGTGTAGATCAACTTGGAGTCATCATTCTAGGGCTCATGTCACTACAAAAAACATGATGTGTTCATCTTTGAAGGCCCTAATGTTGGGGACATTTCTGTCCAGGACAGTTGAAAATGTTATATTGGTAACATTCTGACGTCACTAAATGACGTCATAAGTCATATTTGATGATGTCATTGCAGGAGATTTATAAAAAGTTCCGAGAAAAATATAATATGAAGGAAACAAATGTTGGAGAAGAAGATAGAGGGATTGCCCCAGTGGGTACAACGAACTGTATAACACAGGTGAGAATAGGTCTACTACCACACTGGGAATCACCCTGTTAGACGCGACGAATAGTGGAGCCTAATCCTTCTAGAGTAACGGTAGGGGACATTCTCATATCAACATTTGCCGTCGGGGATGAAGATAGCTTTTCATGTACTTATCCGCAGCCTTTTTGAGGTGAGAGTAGCCAGTTTTCTTTTTTTTTATTTTACTTTCTCCAACTCATAAATCAGGTACCAATTTACAGCTGGATCGATCGGAGGAGCGGTCTGTCAGGCACGAACCACGTCCCGGATTGGTTTCTGTCCGTCTGTGATTTAGAAACTTGACACGTCTGTAATACCAATCTAGCATGCCAGCTCACTGTCGACCAGGCTACACGCTCTAGAATTTAAGACATAAATTATCACATGACACACACCGACATGCACACACTACAAAAGTTTACCTCGACTGGAATCTTCTTTGCCAGTTTGTAACAGAGCCATATAAACTATATATTGTGTTTGATACAAGAATACACATACACGTAAGAGTGAACAACTCTATTACTAAATGATCAAAGGGAGACATGAACTACAGGAGCTAGCACAGGTGTACACTTACCATCTACTAGCGGGGCATGAGAAGATGCGGAGCTGTGGAGAGTTCATTGTTCTGCCTGGCCAGCTATATAAGGATACCTGTCTTATGTGTTTTAATACTGGGAAACATAGGGATGATCAGGGGTGTCGAGCAAAGCCTGTTCTGGCATATTGTGATGTCTTAAATAAGTAGCATGTTCTGTTTATTTCAGATGGGGATGGTAGAAACATGAGCACATACACCCTGTTGTGCAACATTCCCTTCACTGGGTCTTGAACCTGTTGAAACTTAATTACCTCCAATTTTATGAGACGGGCCTCGTGTGTACATTTCATGATTAATGATAGCAATCGAGAACATTGAGTGTTTCTGTCAATATAACATATCATTTTTAGACATAATAGAATAGCTTTACACCTCAAGGTATAAGATCTCACACCCCGTAGAGGAAGATCATTCTACACCAAATTATAATATAATGACACCATATGGCAGAAGACCTTTACATCATCTGGCAGAAGACCTTTTCATCATATGGCAGAAGACCTTTACACCATATGGCAGAATACCTTTACATCATATGACAGAAAATCTTTACACCATATTTCAGAAAACCTTTACACTATATGGCAGAAGACCTTTATGTCATATGGCAGAAAACCTTTACACCATCTTTCACAAGAGCTTTACATCATATGGCAGAAAACCTGTACACCATATGGCAGAAGACCTTTACATCATATAGTCGAAGACCGTTACAGCACATGTCAGAAGACCTTTAAACGATATGACATAAGACCTTGGTACTGGACCTCTATTCTCCATTTATGGTAGAAGAGACAGTTACTGCAGCAGATAATCAGTATAATTAAGCCTTAAACTATGATCTACTCAACAACTGAAAATGACAATATAAGACTACCTTTGCCTGTTTCTTATCCAACAACTGACTTTCACGATATCAACTGTAATTACCCACAAAATTGCTCCAACCATATGTGCTGTTTCGTAAATTCAAATTGAAGAAAGTCTCAGACTTGAGTGGACCATTACTAATTTAACCTCATTCCTAATACCCCATTCCCCTCTAGACCCCCCCCCCCCTCCCCTATAGCGGCCCCCCCCCCCCAATAGCCATTGTAATACATTGAAAAACAAACTAATAGCGCATTTTATTTCTGTCACGAACAGTAAGGCGGATTACCCCTTCGGCACCGTATGGCCGTCCTGCAACCACCACTGCAGAGATAGGAAAAAATCTACCGGATACTGTGTGAAGAAGACCATAAAGTGTCCCTTCCGCAAAGAAGTGGAGGAGTGCGTGTGTATTTAAATAGAAATTCACGTCATCATCACATGACCCCGAGACTGACAGATACGCTCCGCCCCTAGTCTATATATGGTGTTGGAGCAGGCATGTCTTTCTTGTTGTAAATTACAAATATGTCAGACGTATTTTGTACATTTCAATGTCTTATAAGTGTGTTGAGGCCTGTCGTATGTAGTTTTTCACTGCGCTAAAATAAAACGTATTCGTAGTTATCTTTCCATTACGTCTTTACTTCGTTTGTCGGCCATGCATGTGTGCTATACGTAATGCAGACATACATATCTTTTATTACCAAAACCAAGATAAGTATTATTGACAGATAACGAGACTTATCAATATATTTCAGTAGGTTCAGAAACAGAATAAAGTTACACAGCAAAAGTGTTATGTCGTTCTGTTCATATTATTTATAATTAATGATGTATGTTTGTCTATAGTTACACTTATTGACCTCCTTCATACTCTCTACCAGTTAATGGAGCGGGCAAGGCCGGTACGTATGATATTATACCTAATGTTTGTGGATTATATGAAACCCATCGATATCACTGAAGGGAATGCAGTTATAAATGCGTTAAGAGATCAAGACATTGAGAAATAATATTGTACGACTAATAACAAATGTAAACGAGGTTTGGTCTACTATTATTATCTTATAGACTAGGCAAATTAACAAGCAAATTAATCATGGCGTACAACAAAGTGATCCATTCTCTGTCAGATGTTTCACGTAAACATTGAGGACATCTTCAGCACACCCAATTGGCATGTTGAAGATATGAACATAAACGGAGAAAACTCAAGCATCGCCGGTTTGCGGACAAATTAATCATCATCAGCCCCAGCATCAATGAAGCTGTGCAATGCCCAATGAACTCAACAACGCGAGCGAGGCGTGTGTTCTATTTTAAGACTATGGCTCTAACTGAGATGTAAATGTGCATGCCTTCCATGAAAGGACATCTTGAAACAGTGACGTTTCGAACTCCACAGTCTCCAAGGGTCTCCCGGTCTTAATGGATGTAAGACAAACATCTAGTCATTTTAGAGATTGACGAGATCAAATGTGCACCTTGTGTGCGTAAATCAGACCTTGAAAGTTGAAAATCGTTAAGGGTATGTGTAAGTCGCTGTCCGTGCAAAATTCTATTGGACAATGGAATCCCTTCTCAAGAGGCAACTGACTTGCTCTCAGGACTAACACTTCCTTGGATACAAACCCACAACAACAGGAATTATTGTACATGACAATCGTCTTGCACGCCTTGTCGAGGATGTCCCCGCCACTACCTCGTAAAGCAGACAATAAAAGCAAGGACGGAAAACGACAATTGTCCCTCATTGTCTCGTCTTCGCCGCCGTCCATGCACCGTCTGGCTAACTGGAATGGGAAAGATATCATCCTCATTGCATGGAAACTAGGACTCACCCACTCATCGTCCCCATTGACCGTTCACGCGATGGTCTCTTGTCGCATATCCTGATTACTTACCTACCTAGGCCTAGTGAGCAGTTGGAAGTAAACATTGCAAAATAAACCACTTGCCCGGATAGAACGGCTGCCTGGTAACAGGCAAAACTTGTGTTGGAACACCAACATTCTCAGTGATTAGTCCTAACATGAAGAATTTGACGACAAAACATCAAATTATTATCGTCCTGGTTTCTTACGTATTGTTAACCAAGTCTGTTATCCGTCTTTCTACTTGACGCTTTTAGTACCAGATTTAGTCTTTATTCATGGAGCGGGTAAGGAACACGTAAAATGGCGCGTCGAATGTGGTTTTTTATTTTTTTTTTATTTTATTACTTTTTTTTGGCGTTTGCCTTATTTCTCCAATCCCCAAGGTGGTGTCTGTTGAACTGTGGATTTTATTTTGCGCTAGTCGGCCCAGTGCATCCGACTTCAGCATTCATTTTATGTAAGGGTCTGCTTCCTCCTGCATGTTCTAAGGGTTTGCTTCCCCCGGGTAACGGCCGGTGCTGTCATGGGGATCGAACCCAGCTCCTTCCGGTTGTGAGCCGTGCCACTTAACCACTAGGCAACGCCGTCCCCTATGGCTTTGAGACAAGGTACGTGACTAATGGTCTCACATTTAGACTGCAGGTTTTTGTTAACGTCTGTCTTCGTCGCTTACATCGTTTCAGAAGGCCAGAGACAATAGTGAAAACAGATTTGTGTGAATGAACACGGCAGTAAACAATACAGCAGTAAACAATACAGCAGTAAACAATACAGCAGTAAACAATACGGCAGTAAACAATACAGCAGGAGAATGGGGAAAGAAAGTTGCAATCAATTGGCCATACTCTGACGAAGCGGCCAGACAGCATAACCAGACTTGCTCTGCATTGGAACCCATAATGAAGGAGATGAGTGGAAAGGTCAAAAAACAAATGGTGAAGAATGGTCGAGGAAGAAGTCAGTTCAGTCAGTCTCAACAAGAGGGCACAGAACAGGAACATGCGCAGAGCATATGTTGCGTGTTATGCTCCAAAGAGAACCACACGGATATTGATACTGATTTAAGTGGCATGTCTGAGAGCAGTCACACAAACGCTACCAGGAAATTTTCAAAAGGAAATTATGGAATCTACCTACATTAATTCACAATTGTCCATTTGTATTTCCATCCTTTGCTGGCGTAATTTGACTGAATTGTCGAATCGCATGATCTCATCATAAGTGGGCCAATGGGGCGCTTGGTGTAAGGCTCTACAACATGAAACTATGTGCGAGATAATTATGAAGCCGTGTCGCTGTTAACATGTTACGGTTCTGAATTTGAAGGAAGCGCAGATTGGTTGAGCCTGACTTGGCAAGAGATTTGATAGCTTGAGGCTAAATGAGATGTGGGAATGAGAGTGGGGAGGGGGGTGGAATGGCCTTATTTTCGTACAACTCGACGCTTGACGAGACGCTACAACATGAGGTGTTTCGTGGGATAACTTTGAAGGTCGCAAATACAGTTTTGAGTATAAGCAGGTGACTGATGCATGCACACAGCTTTTAGTCACTGGCTGCTGTCAGCTCATTCACTGATATATCTTGGCCCCGTGATGGTCTGGTTCCGTTCTATTCTCTTTCTCTTAAATACTTTTACATTATCTTCTTTTTATTCTTCTTCTTCTTCTTCGTTCATCCTCAGATCAAGATTCCGGTTTTTCTTACAAAGAAACGGTTGTTTGTAAGGCTGTTTCATCTCCATACAGCTTTTTGCCTGGTTTCTGTCCCACGAGGCCAACATTGTTCTCGCTTTTTCTGTTTGAGCGTGCAGCTTTGCAGGATGTGTTTCATAGTCATGATATGCTCCCCACATGGGCAACTGTCATCTTCATTTTGTTGTGAAGAGGACCCTTGAGTCTGTTATGCTCAGTTGTCAGTCTGAAGATGATGACTTGCTGTTATCTAGTTAAGTTATAGTAGCTGTCTTCTTTTCTGAAGTCGGGGTGTTGATCAGCCCATTTTACCCTGAAGTTGTCTTTAATTATGGTCTTGACCTCATTGTATGTGATACTTAGGTCTGTTTGTGGAGATGCTCCTCCCCTCTTTGCTAGTTTCTCTGCAGCTTCAAGGACTTCAGTATTGCAGTGGGAAGGGATCCACCGTATGGCCAACCTTGGGTGTTCTGCTCAGAGCTGTGTCAGGTAAGAACATTGCTCGAGCTCTTCATCTTCGTGTTCTAATAGCGCTGCATCATTCAGGAATACTATGTTTTCTTGGTAGATCTTTATCTTGGATTACAAGATCAGCTTCGGCCTTCAGTGCCTCTGTTTCTGCACGGAAATTATTGGAATATATTTCCGTTGTTAATACTCCAATTTTGTCTTCTCCATTCCTTAGTCTGTAATAGACCCCTTAACCTCCAATGGATGTGTCTTTATTAGATGATCCATCTGTAAATTCGTGTATCCAAGTTTCTGGTGGGAATACTCTTCTAAGATAATCGTCTGTGAAAAATTCCTATTCCCTCTATGGTATCTGCCATTGTTGTATTTATTTTGTGAAAGTTATTCTTCGCTGCTGTGGACCATGAGGCTATTCCGTATTCTAGCACTGGTCTCACATAACCTGTGTACAGTTTCTTTAGGGTGCTCGTGTCTGCTCCCCATGTTGAGCCTGATATCTTCCTCATTATGGCCATTCTGTTCTTAGCTTTGTTGGTGGCTTTTTTTTGTCTGGCTTTTCCATGTCAACCTTAGGTCCATTGTTATTCCAAGGTACGTTGGACTTATGTCGAAGGAAGAGTAAGACCATTTAACTTCAGCATTACTTCTCGGGGCTTTAGAGATAGAGAAGAAGATTATGTACTTGGTTTTGGATTCGTTTATGGCGATTTGCTATTCTTTTGTCAATGTCTCTATTTTATTTATAGTCACCTGATTTCGGTTTCTAGCTACAGGTGTATACTCTTCGGATGTCCATAGTGCCATGAGTGCATATACTGAACTGTGTACTCTTTTAGGAATTTCTGTGATTATATCATTGATATAGGAGGAACAGCATGGGTGACAGTATTACACTTTGTGGAACTCCTTGTTCCATTTTCATATTTTTGCTGAGATGTCCTTTTAATTGCACGCTTGCTGTCCTGTTATCTGGATAATCACTGATCCACTTGTACATGTTGTTGGTTACACCCACTTTCCAGCAGTTTGAGTTTTAACCCGCGCTTCCATATTCTTTTAAAGGCTTTTTCTAGGTCTATCCAGACTGCAAGTGATTTCTTTTTTTCTTGAAGTGCATCGTCTTTCTCCTGCGAGATACATGTCACCTGATCTTCGGTCGATCTGTTTCTACAAAAACCTGCTTGCAGTGGGATAAATAAATTCGGTGATTCCATATGCCAGGTTATTCTAGTGTTTAATTTTTCGTTCCATTAGTTTCCCCACACAGCTGAGTAGACTAATAGGTCTGTAACTGCCTGGCTTCATGTTGTCTGTCCCATGTTTAAATATAGAGATAGTCCTTGCCTCCTTCCACACTGTGGGGACAGTTCCTTTTTTCCCGCTTGTGTTAAAGACGTTTAGCAGTTTGTTTATTGCTACTTCTCCCATGCTAGAGATCATTTCATTAGTGATGCCATCCTTTCCTGGCGCTTTACTTGATTTTGCATAAATTTGATTAGAACATCCGCTGCTGTTTTCCCAGTTAGTACCTTTTCTTCATTTTCAATCACAATTGTTGGCTTGTAGCTGTTTTCGTCACTCGAGGCGTTTGCTAGCTTCCACAGTTTCTTGTTCTCTCTATCAAAGTTGAGAGTTTCTGTATGCACGTGCCATCCTTTGCTAGCTTCCACAGTTTCTTTTTCTCTCTGTCAAAGTTGAGGGTTTCTGTATGCACGTGCCATCCTTTGCTAGCTTCAACAGTTTCTTGTTCTCTCTGTCAAAGTTGAGGGTTTCTGTATGCACGTGCCATCCTTTGCTAGCTTCAACAGTTTCTTGTTCTCTCTATCAAAGTTGAGAGTTTCTGTATGCACGTGCCATCCTTTGCTAGCTTCCACAGTTTCTTTTTCTCTCTGTCAAAGTTGAGGGTTTCTGTATGCACGTGCCATCCTTTGCTAGCTTCAACAGTTTCTTGTTCTCTCTGTCAAAGTTGAGGGTTTCTGTATGCACGTGCCATCCGTTGCTAGCTTCCACAGTTTCTTGTTCTCTCTGTCAAAGTTGAGGGTTTCTGTATGCACGTGCCATCCTTTGCTAGCTTCCAGAGTTTATTGCTCTCTTTATCAAAGTTGTAGGTTTCTGTATGCTCTTGCCAGCTTTTCCTGCATGTTTGGTTGACCGTTTTCCAATATCTTGGACCAGCTGCCTTGAGTATGATGTTGCTTTCTTTATTTTGGCCAATTTCCACCTTTTCTTTTGCCTCTTTTAGTTGAAGTTTCATCTGTTTGACCTCAACTGACCAATACGGTTTTTAATTTCTTCTGGCTGCTCTTGGGATGTTCTCCATTGCTGTCTTTAGAAGACACTGGTTGAATTTTTCCACCATCTCGCCTACTTTCTTATGGTTAGTGTCTATGGACTGGCTGTATAGATTTGCACTTGTGGCAAACTGCTGCCAGTCTGCTCTCTTATAGTTCCACCTGGGCAATGGCTTGTGGTCTAATGGAATGTTTTCCAGGTTTATTGTAAGTTTGATGGGTCAATGTTCGCTTTCTGCAAGAGGTGAGAAAACTTTACATTGTCAACACAGCAGACTCTAGTGTAGTCTTCGGCCTTTTACACACTTTTACATTGTCAACACAGCAGACTCTAGTGTAGTCTTCGGCCTTTTACACACTTTTACATTGTCAACACAGCAGACTCTAGTGTAGTCTTCGGCCTTTTACAAACTTTTACATTGTCAACACAGCGGACTCTAGTGTAGTCTTCGGCCTTTTACACACTTTTACATTGTCAACACAGCAGACTCTAGTGTAGTCTTCGGCCTTTTACACACTTTTACATTGTCAACACAGCAGACTCTAGTGTAGTATTCGGCCTTTTACACACTTTTACATTGTCAACACAGCAGACTCTAGTGTAGTCTTCGGCCTTTTACAAACTTTTACATTGTCAACACAGCGGACTCTAGTGTAGTCTTCGGCCTTTTACACACTTTTACATTGTCAACACAGCAGACTCTAGTGTAGTCTTCGGCCTTTTACACACTTTTACATTGTCAACACAGCAGACTCTAGTGTAGTCTTCGGCCTTTTACACACTTTTACATTATCAACACAGCAGACTCTAGTGTAGTCTTCGGCCTTTTACACACTTTTACATTGTCAACAAAGCAGACACCAGTTTAATCCTTAGCCTCATATATACTTTTACAATACAGGAGACTTTGGGTCGATGAGGTGGCTGAATCCTTGAATCTTTTTTTCGAAAGAGCACTGATGTTATCTCTTAGACATTCTACTGACATCTTCGTCCTAAATTCACTGTCTTAGTTATTTCTTGGTTGAGATATCTCTCTATTTATTAGGACATTTGAATATATTTCATAACACATGGACACTATCTCTTCATAACAGACACACGGCCCAATTTTAAACGAGCTTTTATATACTTCTTCAATCTCTTCTCTTCTTCGATCCGTAACTCATTAACACACACGTAGTTCTAAGGCTGGCCTTAATGACTACTCTAATAGTCTTAATTTTGATGCAGTAGCACGCATTTTGGTATCCGTCAGTACCCAACTACTGCTTGATGCTGCGTCTAACTTGATTGTGCGTGTCCTAAACTACTCATAGTTACAGAACACGATTCGTCTAGCTCACGGATTAAAAGTAAAAGTGACGGGCCGATACTGGGGAATCACTTAGACTTCCAAGATAAACTAATTAATTCTCCTGTCAATTACTCCTACCAGACTCTATGGTTGTTCATTTTTATGTGCCTAATCTTTAAAAAATATGAAGTGAAACAAAACAAAAAGGCTGTTCGTTCTGATGTCAGTTTGTTATCCCAATTCACTTTCTCCTGGTGTTTGTTGTGTACACGTGCCTGAAACACAATAAGTATTTTTGTTTGTTATTTTTGTTTTGCGTTAACATTATTTCTAAATTCCCCAACTCGGTGTGCGTTTTATTTTGCACCTGTCGGCCCAGTGCGCCTGACTTCAGAATGTATTTTTTGTAAGGTTCTGTTTCTTCCTGCATTTTCTAAGGCTTTGCTTCCCCGGCGTAACGGCCGGTGCTGTGATGGGTATCGAACCCAGCACCTTCGGATTGTGAACCGTGTCACAACCAATAGCCCACGCGGTCCCCTACAAAAGGTATATTGTTGCTTATCGTTGGCTTTAGTTAAATATTGCAGTGGTTATTAGTGATGGTGGCTAGTACAGTCGATAATTGTTTTGCAAGGAATGTAGATATGATATAAGTCACGTGATTGTTTATTGACTTTTTATATCTGAAAATGTTGCATTGTTGTTCTCATAATATTTTGTCCGTGAAGTTCATTGACCAATAATTAAAGTTGTTGCTATTTAAAGAACCAATAATTTTAAGATTGATCGTCAAAATTATTATCATAATCCAAACTGGTAACTTATTTTGTTCATGTAAATCAAAGAAGTCCAAAAATGGAAAGGTTAATTCACAAATTGTACTAGACTATGCAAAATACCTAATATTTAAAAATGGCGACAGGAGTGGTAAGTTAAAGTATGTTTCGGTATCTATACATCACCATAGAAACAAAGGTAAAGAAAGCTAACGGTACTTCCATCACGCGTGACATTTTAGGAGACAAAATGTAACAGAATGTCGACGTTATGACATAAAAATCTATCTCAACTATGTGTACTCCAGGAATCTCACGAGTGTTTCTTTACTAAATGATTGAACATAGCTGTATTGTCCATAAGTTTTAAACTTGGCTCTATACCTTCGGTTCTGTGAGATTAGACTAACGACTAGCGTAACGACCCCCGACTCAAATCTATCTTTGGAAACGGGGTGTTTTCATGGGAGCCTGGTTAACAATCAAGGGAATGACGTGATCTCTGAAGTACTAAGAGATACACAGAGGAAGTCATGCATAGATCAACCGCGAAGATTTAAAAACTATTTTTGCCTCAGATTCAACTCAGCTGTTGGTCCAGTTATCCATAGCGTGTCTTAACTTAACTTAACTTACCGTCTTTATACTGGTTTAGAAGACTCTGCAGAGTCTGTATACAACCAGTTCCATTTACAACACCTTCCTCTAGAAGCTGTACGCATCCAATCTGTTCTTAAATGCATTGACCGTCCCAGCCTCCACCACCTCACTTGGCAATGCATTCCAAGCATTCACTACTCTCTGGCTAAAGAAATACTTCCTAATATCTAATCTGGACCTCTCCTTAGTCAACTTGTAGCCGTGCCCTCTTGTCCTTGTTGGTGGTTGTACTTTAAAAAACTTGTTATAGTCCACTTTATCCATTTCTCTGATCATCTTATACAACTGTATTAAGTCACCACGAATTCTTCTCTCTTCTAGACACTGAAGGCCAGTTCTTTTTAATCTTTCTTCATAACTGTAATTCTGGAATCCCACTATCAGCTTTGTCGCTCTTTTTTGTATTCTCTCCAGCATGTCTGTATCCCCTCTCTGATAAGGACTCCACACCTGTACACAGTACTCCAATCTAGGTCTAACTAATGCTTTATACAGTTTGACTATCATTTCCTTGCTCCTATGTTTAATCTTATCTTGCGGTTGCTACCGGATTATTCTTCCACTGTCAATATTTGTAAAATACATGTGAAAATAAATTTATAATTGTTTCAGAATAAAATGTAACATCTTAGAAGGTACATTCTGGAACCAAACATTTATTTATAGAAGGTGTATTCTGACAAAAACAGCTTTTTTGTGTGGAAATAATAAAATAAATTCTGCAGCGGTACTGAAGGTCAAAAGACTTAGTATAACTCAATCCAAATCAGTTTTGATGACAGATAGCGAGCCTTATCGATACACTTCAATAGACAACGGAACAGGTGCACGAACAAGAATAAAGTCACATGCTACAAAAGTCTCAAGACATTTTATTCATACCATTTATACTATCTAATTTATGTTTGTGTACATCAGCGGTATATATGGCATCAGTGAGTCCGTATTTTAGGGCGTTTCTGAATAACTTAAATAACTTGTTTGTCTCTAATAACTACTATTGACCTTCTTCACACTCCCCGCCAGTTAATACAGAGGACAAGTGACGTACGTATGCCTTCATGTCTAATGTTCGTAAACTATAATAAAGTATTCGATAGCATTTGCGTGATTGCAGTTACAAATGTCCTAAGAGATCCAGACCACGAGAGAAAAATATGCGCAGCTAATAGCAGATATAAACGAGGATTACTAGACCATGATTATTCTTTCTCACCGATCATTTCCCATGTGCAGTGAGCATGGGGTACAACAGGGTGATACAATCTCTCAGAAACGTTTCCCGACAACCACTGATGAAGACTTGGGCACATTAAGGGGGGTTAAGGATATGAACACAGAAGGAGAAATGCTTAACCATTTCTGGTTTACTGATAACATTGTTATCATCAGCCACACTATCAAGGAAGCTGAGTAATGCATAAATGAGCTAAACTACTCTAGCGAGGAAGTGGTATAAAAAAAAGATAGATTAAAGACACAACAGATGTTGAACACTTGTTACCGGTATAAGGAAATGCGGCTTGGAATAGATCCTGTCAAAAACATCAATTTGTAGATTTACTTGAGCCAAGAAATGACGAACTCCCAATAAATGCACCGAGATCTCTGACAAAGGCACGCAGAACGCCGCTGGAGCTTCAATCTCATCAGATCATAAAATTACCAGATGGGAGTTGGCATTGGTCCGACCTGGCACTCCAAGGCAGACGACAGAGATGAGTGTAGACGACATTTGACTACATGGCATAAGGCACATGCAATGCATGCATGAACACACGGTTCACAGCAATACATTGTTACAGTAGCCATCATTAAAAGTTACAAAGCTGAGGAAGTCTGGCGAGACTAACAAACATAGATTTTCAACACTGTAGGGAATGGCATTGTGAGGAGGTGGTGGGGGTACTTATTCTGGGTCTATGTCTTGGTTAGGCTTTGGATGCATGGAAATACACTATGTGGCTTGCCAACGTTATCAAAGAATGAGGGAAAAGAAGTGTAGGGTTCACAATTTTGGGACGATGCCTATAACTGTGAGGTAAATATATATGCCTTTCAAGAAACGAAATGGTAAAACTAAAGCGTTTCAAATTCCAGAAATTTTCATTAAAACCCCAAAGTACCAAATTAAGTCTAAATGGCAAATTCCTACAGCCAAACGACAACCCAACCTATCTGGGAGTCACATTTGATCGGCGCATGACATGGAAAAGTCAGATTGAGAGAAACCGAATGAAAGCCAGAGAAAGAATGGCAATCATGAGGAAACTTGCTGGCACAAGCTGGGGAGCAGACGAAGGCATACTAAAGAAACTGTACACTGGAAGAGTGAGACCAGTTCTCGAGTATGGCATTGCGGCATGGACAACAGCAGCGAAGGCGAACTTCGATAAAGTTAACAAACTTCAAAACCAAGCCATGAGAATTATAACAGGTGGCATGAAGTCAACGCCAATTGTAGAACTTGAAAAGATTACAAAACTGCAATCCATGACCGATAGAAGAGACTGCAGAGCCCAGCTGCAGACAGAGAAACTCCGAAGACTGACCGACCATCCAATGCACCAGAGACTAAACAATTTGGGAAATGGGAAACTAAAGCGGAGAAACTTTGCAGAAATAGCCAAAGCAAAGATGCACGAAGATCCCATAAACGCACTAACAACACCAAAACCCATCACTACTGTACGAAAACCTACCTGGAGGCAGGATATATTTCCAGAGGTGGTAGAAAATATACCAGGTATTGCAAACAAAAACTGCCAGACTGAAAAAGAAAGGAGAGATACTACCCTAAGCTTCATAACGAAAAGCTACCCAAGCATGGACTGGACCCATGCATACACCGACGGATCTGTAACAAACACAACACAGAACGGAGGGGTTGGAGCATTCCTGAACCTACCAAATGGCAGAAAAATAACAGTCATACGCTACTGGTAAGTACACAAGCAATTTCAGAGCGGAGGCAGAGGCACTGAGGGCGGCAGTGGAAGAAATGGTGACACACAGTGAAAATGAAAGCCATATAGTCCTGCTGACAGATGCTCTCGCCGTAGTCACAGCGCTAAAAAGCCAGAAAAACACTGAGCTTAATGACTTAAGAGCAGCACTCTGCAAACTGTGCCAGCAGTCCGCACCAAAAAGGGTAGTGGTACAGTGGGTCCCATCACACTGCAACATCCAAGGCAACGAGGAGGCAGACAGACTGGCAAAAGAAGGTGCAAGACTACCACAAACAGATACTAGTATGACGTACGAAGAGTCAAAACGGCTTATCAAAGCCAGATACATGACCAAATGGGAAACCGAACATACTGGTTACACCAAAAACGATGCCTATTACCAGTTGAACCGAAGAGAGCAGGTCGTTGTCTTCAGACTTCGCACTGGCCACAATAGACTGAGGTACCACCTATTCAACAAATTGAAGATAGGGTGTACCGACGAATGCCCGTGCGGTACTGGTAAAATGACCGCTGAACATCTGCTGCAGAACTGCCCGACATACGAGGATCAGAGAGAGCAGATGTGGCCATCACCAGTGGAACTGCAAGACAAGCTCTATGGCAGTGGCGACAGCCTCAGGATGACCGCCGCTTTTTTCGAAAAAATAATGGTTACTGTCTGACTGCGTACGCAGAAGAAGAAGAAGAAGAAGAAGAAGAAATTCCAGAAATTTAAAACTTGTCCTGGTGTTAATTGAGGTAAGATCAACGTCTAGTTATATTAGAGATTGACGAAATTTGCGGAGATCCAATGCATACACTGTGTGCGTAAATATACGCTTGTCAGTTGCAAATCAATAAGAGTATGTTGTTAACTGCTGTTTGTGCACAATTCTAATGAGTAATACAATCCCTTCTCAAGACACAACTATCCTTCCACCAGGCCTAACAATATCTTAGCTGCAAACCCACACAGGCAGGAATTCTTAAATCAGGCAGTAGACATCAAGGATGGAAAACTATCCTGACAGTTAATTCCTGACCTTCGCAGCCGTACATGCACCATCTGGCGAGTTCAAATTTGAAAGATATAATCTTCGTTGTATACAGCCTAGGACTTATGCACATATTGTTCTCATGGACGATTGGGGCGAAGGTCGCATACCCTGGCTACCTACCTGACTAGACCTAGTGAGCAGTACGAAGCAATTACTGCAAAATACAGCTCCTACTACCGGATAAAATGAATGCCCGACGACAGGCATAGTTTACGTGTATGAATATCAAGATTCTAAGTAATTATTCCTCAGATTAAGAATTTGATCTCAAAATATCAATATTAATATCGTCATTTGTTTTTTGGGTATTGTTGTTTTAGGTTCTAAATGTTGTTATACGCGGGGAATGAACTTTTAACACCAGCTAAATGCTCTCATGGCGTGCGTCTCACATATAGCCCAGGGTGGGGTTGAGGATGAACTTTCAACACCAGCTAAATGCTCCCATGACGTGCGTCTCACATATAGCTCAGGGTGGGGTTGAGGATGAACTTTCAACACCAGCTAAATGCTCTCATGGCGTGCATCTCATATAGCTTCTGACAACAACGTCCATATCCTCGCCTTCGCAAGGCAGAGCTGATTTGACTAACAAGAGAAGGAGAGGAAGGCGAGTCACTGACGCCTTAAAACCAGTAGTTTCGGGCAGATGGGGCTAGAAAGCCTAGGAAGGCTGCTCATCTAGGAGAAGGAAAACTTTGATTTCAAACCATCTGAAGCCTTACGGATAAGATACTGGCATATCTTGTTGAATTTTGTCAGATGTGGCTGTGGGATATGTTTTCTGATAACTCTGAAAGTTGGTCTGCATCTACCAAACCTGACAACTGACGATGTGTGAAGAAGCATACACGAGAGGATACAATGCATTATCATAGAGCGAGGAAAGGCTACCTCAGCTGAGTGTTGTGGCAGGGCAGACCAACAAAGCCCTTAGCCATGGTGGGCGGCTAGTCTAGGAGTGAGGTCCTCACAGGCGAACATGAAGAAGATTACTCTGCTGATTATGCAGCTTGCCTTGTTCCAAATATATTCGTATCACCTTTCCTTTGGAACAAACAAGGCAGACTGATAGAGGGACCAAACTGCATGGGCAAGACATGATCTCTATATTTATGCCCGAACTTTGTGCTAATAGCATAAATACTATCGTGTGACAAGACAGAGAGAGTCAATGATCATTATTTGTCTACCCAGTTATCAATTTTCTTATATACTTTTTGCTTCTAGGGCCAGATTTAGTATTTATTCATGGACCCAGTAAGGACGAAGTATAATGACATGTGTGACGTACCACTGATAAAGACTAACCAAACACTATCTACAGATCAAACCAAGAAGATAGCGTCAGTATCAATAAGGCCACATTTGCTTTCAAGTTTCTTCGCCCAAAATAAAACTCGGAAACATTTTCCACGGAGAATACGGTTAGGCTGTTTAACACGAATGTTAAGTCCTTCCAGCTATGTGGCTCTGTGGCATGACACGTGACTAAGGGTCTCACATCCAGACTGCAGGTTTTCGCTAACATGTGCCTTCGTCGCTTACTTCGCTTTAGAGGTCCAGAAGTAATAGCATAAACAGATTTGTTCGAAGGAATACGGCAGCAACCGATAGAGCGGGAGAATGAGGAGTGAACGTTGAAATCGATAGGCCACATTATCAGGAAGCAGCCAGACAGCATAACCAGACATGCTCTGCATTGGAATACATAATGGAGGAGATGAGTGGAAAAGCTAAAAAAAACACACCGGTTAAGGACGGTAGAGAAGGAAATCTGTTCAACCAAAGTCTCAAGAAGATGGCACAAAACTGGAACATGCGTAGATCATCTGTTGCGGCCCTATTCTCTTAATATATCCACACGGATAGTGATTCTGATTTAGGTGGTTGCCTGAGAAAACTTCCAACACCGTTTCCATGAAGAAATAAAAGGACAATTATGGAATCTACCTACATTAATTCTCAATTATCGATCTGAATTTCCACCGGCTCCTGGCGAAATTTGTTTGACTGGTCGAATCGCGGGATGTCATCATAAGTGGGTCAAAGTGGCGATTGGCGCAAGTCAGTACAACACGAAACCGTGTGCGAGAAAATTATAAAGTGATGTCGCTGTGAAAATGAGACCATTCTGGATTTGAAAAGAAAAGTATATTGGTTGTGCATGGTGGGTGAGGGGTGCAGGAGGTATGGGTGGGGGGTGGGTTTGGTGGGTTAGGGTGCAGGAGATTGGTAGCTTGAGGAGAGATGAAATATTAGGATGAGAGTGGCAGGATGAAAAGATTTGTGAAGAGGGTAGATGACCTTTTTCGCGTTTTGGCGTGTTTCGTACGCTAACTTTAACAGTCGCAAATACAGTTTTGGGTATGGGCGAGTCATGGTTTATTGACTCTGATGCATGAACACAGCTTTAAGTCGCTTGCTGCTGTCAGCTCCTTCAATGATACATCTTGGCACCGTATTGGTATGGATTCACTCTAGTCCTTAGTTTCTTATAGACTTCCTCTCCCCTGCACTTTTCTTTTGCGCCATGGACTGGATCCTCACACAGTCTTCTGCACACAACCCAGGGATCCTCGTTGGCGACTCCCGAGTGACCGATCTCGTCTACGCTGATGACGTCGTCATACCTGGCTGGCTACGACTCTCAAGTCTGGTAGGCTCCCTAGAGGCACTGGATCGATCGGCTACCCACCTAGGCTTGCATATTTTCTGGACGAAGACGAAAATCTAAATCCTCAGCAGGGGCCCATCTGCGCTGAGCATCACCGTGAACGACAACCCTATTGCAGCAACTGAGGAATTCGTATACCTCGGCAGCAGACAGTCTTCTAACGCACGCAGCAGACACGACTTCACCCGTAGGATGGGCTTAGCTACTTCATCCATGCACTCGCTACACATAGTCTAGTCCCAGCGAAGGATCTCCCTTGATACCAGGCTTCGTATTTACTCCGCCTGCACTGTCCCCATTCTTCTGTACGTCTCCGAGTCCTGGACGCTACTACAGCGAGACCGGCATCGTTTTGAGGCCTCCACCTGCGCAACCAGAGGCGCATCCTCGGGATCGTCTGGCATGGCATGATTTCCAACAGTGAAATAGTTTGATGTAGTCAACTTGCAGGCATTGTCTCAACGATTGATCGTCGTCGTCTCTCCTTTTTTGGTCACGTTGCTCGCCTTTTCAGGGAAGTCACAACCCCCGAGATGCTCTGGCAGGCTGTGTAGGCGAGTTAGGGACGATGCAGCGCTCATCCTGGAGACGTCATTATACAAAATCTGGACATGTCGTAATCGAAGTAATCCCCAATAGCACTCTTTGGGTCAAACAAAACAAAATATTGTTTGGGTGATTTTACTGCATTTATTCAATAAACAACCGTTATATTATAGATGTCACAAAAAAAGACAAAATGCCGACAATATTCAGTTGATTATTTAAAATTTAGTTTTGTACCTTTCCTTACAAATGCACTATTTCCAATGTGCTAGTTGTGCCAACACGTGTTTTCTAACGAAGCAATGAAGCCATCGAGACTTTAAGAACATTTTATGAAGAAACATGCTGATAATGTTGGCAGGAACATTTCTTACTTCCAGGATTTAAAGCAAAAGAATGAAAGCCGTAACACAGTTGTTGTTATGTTTAAAAGAGTTTCTAGTCAGAAGAATAAAGCTCTCATCGTTTCTTACAGGATGGCACAAATCATTAGAAAATGTAGAAAGCAC
Source organism: Ariolimax columbianus (assembly GCA_036924085.1). NCBI lineage: Eukaryota > Metazoa > Mollusca > Gastropoda > Stylommatophora > Arionidae > Ariolimax > Ariolimax columbianus. Next base: position 8,033,699 of record JAVGWX010000015.1, on the reverse strand, counting down.
GACACTATTGGAGAAATTTAAATATTACTAGCTGTACGAAAGGTGATTAGTGCCAGGATGAAAAGAAATCCAAGTGAAATAGTTACCTCTATTACGTTTAGCAATGATACTTTGTTTAGAATAATTGATGAGATGGCAACTAATGTTGACAATAAACTGTGTCAGGATTTGCAATCAACAGAATTTTTATTAGAGCTCGATGAAAGCACAGTACGCGGTAATGGAGCGTGCTCGTATGTTAGTATCGTGACGAATTACAAAGTTGTGGAAGAAATGGTATTCTCAAAATTACTGACCACAGATTACAAGGACGACGGCGTGGGCTAGTGATTAAGTGACACGGATCACAATCTGTAGATGCTGTGTTCGATCCCCATCACAGCACTGGCAGTTACCTTTCGGAAGCAAACCCACAAAACATGCAGGAAGTAGCAGACCCTTAAATAAAACAACACGCTGAAGTCTCATGCACTGGGCCGACAAACCGCAGTGCAACGCACACAGTCTTGATGAATAAAGAAATAAGATGAAGGTGAAAAAAAAAAAATTCAACAGCCCGTTTCCAGGACGACCAACGAGGATGTCAGGTGTGGGTCTTAGCCAGTATATTTCTTCTGACCCTTGTTTGCTTCCTTGATGTTATAGCATGTGCGACAGATGGAGATCCTGTGAGTGTTGATCGCTATCGTGGTTTTCTGACTCCCTTACAAAAGGTGGCATCAAATGTCTTAACAATTCATTGTGTTATTCACTGGCAGCACTTTGTAGCCAAACAACGTTGCCACAGACTCAACAAATCAAAGAATGTAGTTATCAGTGTTATTGATAAAATCAAGTCACATTCCTTGAACGATAGATTATTTCGTAAATTGTTTAATGACAAGTATGATAAGCGTAAACGTGTTCTTTTACACACGCAAGTAAGATGGCTGTCTAAAGACAATTGTTTGTAAAGATGTTGGACATTATTTGACGCCATTGCGGAGTTTCTTAATTCAACGAAAGAACAGCTTACCATTGTAACTGAGATACTGACGACGTGGCATATGTTTCAGATATATTTGAACCGTACAGCTGCAGGGAAGAGACGATGCGACTAACGTCTGGTCAGGCATAACACACTGATCAGACATTGTTAGCCAGGCTCAGAAGAAATATACTGGCCAAGACCCTCACCTAACCTCCTCGTTGGTCGTCCTGGAAACGGGCTGTTGTCGAGGAAAACCGTCTGGCTAACAAGGTGAGGTTCGACGTGATCCCCGTAGTATTGAACGACACGCAGATGAAGCGAAGAAAAGCACAGCCGCCTGGAGGAACCCGGACATCCTTCATGAGCTCCCGCGGGATGTGAGGAAAGCTACGACAACCCGTCAATTAAAGACCTTTTTAGGGCACACAAAAGAGTAAACCTACTCATTGTGGGGATTCCGTGGCTAAGTCGTCGGCCTTGTGAAGAGGTGGTGTGGGATCGACTCTGGACACGGCCGTCTTTCTCACGGGTGTTTGAAGCGGAGTCCCCTGCATCTCGCAGTCGACCCCTTGTCTTGTCCGGATCTTGCCATTGGGGTCGGGTTGCACGAAACGAGAGATTGAGGATAAACAGTAGCGCAGTTAATCCTTGCTAAAAACGCGCTAGAAAAATAAATGATGCCATCATCGTCTACGATGTACGGCGACCTTTACCTTGACCTTTACCTTGACCTTGTGGGCATTCAATAACAACAAGATGCTGGGTAACGACATCAGTCTTATCAAAGTGAAAGGAGTTATTATGGGGCTCATCAGCAAGTTGGGATTGTTTAACAAAAACCTTGGTCCTCCTGAACTATATCAGTAGCCATGTTTGCAGCAGTTAGACAAGGTTGGCTTGAAAGATACAGATTTGGAAATGTATTGTTGCCATTAAGAATGATAGGATGGTCAGCTTCTAAGATTTGCAGAACCTCAACATACCAGCATGGGTGATTCATCCGTTTGAACTTGTTAGCGGACATCTACAAGAACAACAGATTGAGCTACAAGATGACTACGAGGGAAAGGCGCGGTTTAGTAACGTTCATTACCAAAGATATTGGATCCATATTAAGATGTCTTATCCTCTTCTTTAGCAACAAATTTATTTGTCTATTACAGAAATGCCAACATCATATTTAGTAAAGAAAGTGTTTAGTTCTGTAGTGATACTGTTACAAAAACAACGCAATCGATTGCAAATATGTGACGGAGGAGACTTGAAACTTTATTTACCAAATGTAGAACCAGATATTGTTCAGTTAGCTGTGTCACACGAAGCGAAGGGACCACTAAATTTAATTGGTAAGTCATTTTTTAAATAACAAATCCATCTTCCAATAAATGAGTGAAAACGAATGATTCAAAGTAATGTCAGGGGTATGGTTGTTTTGGAAAGGGGAGGGGGGTGCGTTTACGGATTTTTTTTAAATAAAAAGGGGCACCAGCTTGTTAGAGTTGAGAAACACTTGTATAGTTTAAGTGTGAAAAATAAAACTGACGGTCCGAAACTGTCGTATCGGTTAGACTTCCAGGGTAAACTAATTAACTCTCTTGTTCATTACACCTACCAGACTATGTGGTAGTTCATAACTTATGTTCCTAATCTAAAAAAAAAAAAATAACAAAATAATGGTTGGTCGTGCTCGTGTTAGTTTCTTACTCCAGTTCAGTTTCTCCTGAAGTCAGGTGCGTACTCATTTACAGTCCGCACGTGCCTGAAAAACCAGAGGTGTCTTTCTGTTTATCGTTGGCTTTAGTTAAATATTGCAGTGGTTATTAGTGATGGTGCCTAGTACATGGGTTAACTGCATTGGAAGGAATGAGGATATGATATAAATCACGTAATTGTTTATTGACTTATTAATATCTCTAATATTTTCATTTCTACTCTCAAAATATTTTGTCCGTAAAGTTCGTAAACCAAAAATTAATGCTGTTGTTAATTAAATAAACAATAATTACAAGCTTGATCGTCAAAATGTTTACCATGATCGAAGCTGGAAACTTATCTTCTTCATGCAAATCGAAAAAGTCAACAAAAAGTTAATTCACAGATAATGATAAAGTGGATAGAGCAGACTGAGCAAAAGTTACACTATATAAAAGTGCCAGCTTGTTTGTTAAGTTGAAGTCTGTTTCGGTATCTGTACATCACTATAGAAATAAAAAGAGAGGATATTTATGGTGACAAAATGCAACAGACTTTCGACGATATGACAAAAAATTTAGCTCACTTGTCTGTCCTCCAGGAATCTGTCGAGTGTTTCTCTACTAGATGATTGAACATAGTTGTAATGTCTATAAGTCATAAACATGGTTTAATACCTTCTGTTCTGTGAGAGGAGACGAACGACCGGTCAGACAAAACATACTGTAAAAACTACCGCCTCGTAGTTCTCCCTGGAAACGGGGTGTTTTTATGGCATCCTGGCTAACGAGGAGTGGGATTGACGTAATCTCCACAGTAGGAAGAGACACGCAGATGAAGTAAAGCATATCTTAACCGCCTGGATTTTAAAACTATTTTTGTCTCAGATCCAACTTAGCTGTTGTTCAGCTTAATTGCTCCATAACGTGTTTTATCTTGCTGTTGCCCCCGGAAAATTTGTCCACTGTCCACATTTGTTGTTGTTGTTACCAATGGCCACAATGAGCAGTTTACTCTTATGGTTGCACGGGAAAGGGCGTTAAGGGACGGGTTGCAGTAGCTTCCCTCACATCTCGAGCATGCTGATGATTGTGGACCAGGGTCCTCCAGGCGGTTGTTTTATGATTTGCTTAATCTGCATGTCACTCACTACTACAGAGATCACCTCAGACCTCACCTTGTTAGCCAGACTGTTGTCGACGACAACTAGAGGATTCCGTGGCGAAATGGTTAAGCCGTCGGCCTCGAGATCATGTCGTGTGGGTTCGACTCCGGACTCCGCCGTCTTTTTTCACTGGTGCTTGATGCGGAGTCCCCTGCATCTCGTAGTCGCCCCCTAGTCGCCTTGTTCTTGACTTGCCACCGGGGTCGGGCGGCTGGAGACAGAGAATGAGGATAAGAAGTAGCGCAGATAGTCGTTACTAAAAATAGCACTAGCAATTAAATCATCGTCTGCATCGCTTTTGCCATGTCTTCAACAAGAGCCCAGGGGTTTCTGTGGCGAAGTGGTCAAGCCATTCGCTTAGTATTCAGACGGTCGCGGTTCGAATTCGAGCTGCAACGGTTGGTCCTTGATGTCAATATTTTTCTGGAGATCCCTGGGTTCATCGCTGGAGCTACGGAGTTCGTGCTTCGTGTGATTCTCTCGACAGATGGGGTACTCATCTGCCGAGAGAGACCGAGCTAAAATGGATAAAACCCGAGGCGATGAAGTCGAGCTCTCGCTTAACGTTTTTTTTTTAATCAACAAAATCCCGTTTCCAGAACAACCAAAGAGAAGGTGAGTTGAGGGTCTTGGCCAGCATATTACTCCTGACCTTGGCTAACATTCTCTGATCAGCGTGTTCTGCCTGACCGAACGTTAGCCTCATCGTCCCTATCCATATTTGCTAAATGCATGTCAAGATGATCTTCTATTTGTTTCAGAATCAAATGTAACATCACATATGTTGTTTTCTGGAACCAAACATTTTCTCATAGAACCTGCGTTCTGGAACCAAACATTTTCTTATAGAACCTGCGTTCTGGAACCAAACATTTTCTTATAGAACCTGCATTCTGGAACCAAACATTTTCTTATAGAACCTGCATTCTGGAACAAAACATTTCTAATAGAACCTGCTTTCTTGAACCAAACATTTTCTGATATATAGTCCATTCTGATATCAAATATTTTAATGTAGAAGGCACATTCTGGAACCAAATATTTCACATAGAATGTGCATTCTAAAAAAATAAAGATATTATTTTCTGTGGAAATGATCAGATTAAAAACTGAAGCGGTACTGAAAGTCAAAGGACTATCAAAACACATTTAGGTAATGGCTCAATGACCGTAACATATTGGAAAAAAAATCATCTTCGTTACAGCCACAAAGCTTTCATCATGGACACAGAACTAACGAAAACAACAAATCGTAGATCACAACACAAACAAAGTATGACGTGAACCGCTCCTTTTTGTTCTTTCTTGTGATTTGTTAGCGCTTATTCTTTGTTCATTGTCCATGATGAAGATTTTGTATCGGTAACACAGGTATCGTTTTGTTTTTGTTCTGATACGGTCATTGAGCCAATCAGCTATTTCTGTTGTCGTGTGTCCTTTACTTGTTCGACAATCTCAGATCTGTCACTAAATAACTCAACTCCATGTCCGTAATTTTTCGAAACTGTGGAAACTATACAATAGATCCAGAACCAGACGCTCCTGGTATAGATGCTTACCTAAGTGATTAATGTTTACTAGTCTTACTTTTGCCTTCATCTAGAGATTAATAATCTGCTGAAACAAGAAGGCTTCTCTGTGAGGTACAAGGCGTATAACAAAAGAAATATTCTAATAGGCCAAAACCCACCTTTTATTCCAAGATATACTTTCTCCAATTGGAAAATCCATGCAAAAGAAACAACAGTTAAAATAGAAGGTCAGTTTGATCCGCACAAATGGGAGGGCAAACCATTGATTGTTCTTTTTGATTCAATCAGTAGCACAAATCCGTTGTTCAGTATTGGCAGTACATGTTTAGTGCCCGATGCCGATCCTGATTACTGATTTAACAACTGAAGTAAACGGTTGTAAATTTATTTTCTTTATCAAGGTATAGGAGTCTACATTAATGATAGGAAAGCAGTTTATCCTTAACTATATCGAAACCGATCCGTACTGTTTATATAATCACAAAGTATCGTGAACTATACGTCTGCATTAACACAATCAACGAAGCAAATGATAACAAGAAGGAATTGTGGCTGCAAAAATAGATACAGTATGTGCCATACAGTATGTGCTCAATGTTAACAGTTAAGTGAGGCGAGCGAAATTTTGTATCTCAGGTGAAGTTTACCCATTTCCATCCAAAAACGCCCACCCATACCTTTCTTTTAAAAGTTACTTTTCTCCTCCTATCCCCCAACCTCACCTTCCAAGTCCCCCCCCCCCCCCCCAAAAAAAAAATAAAAAAAATTCACCTCCTTTTTTAAACAAGAACTACTTCGTTATTTTAAGTCGATTTTCGAGATCAGCATTGTCAAATTAGTTTTGCTAAAATATTTTGGTCACATATTCAACTTGGGTGTTGTATGATGTAAAAACATACTTACCGCCCGTCACCCCTCTCATCCTACCGCCTCCCACTACCCCAATATTCGTGCCTTCTCCTTATCGGTTACATCAATGTCAATTTGACCTTCGAATTATTTCAGAAACGTCTGAAACATCAATTCAAGATGCCGGAAGTCATTTCATCTCTTTCCTGATTCTTCTCGTGATTGCCCTCAGCTTAGACCAGAAGGCCGATGCAGGTTCTATATTTGAATGCTTGGACTCTTATAACCAATGCACACGGTGGGTTTGCTAAATAGTCACCTTATTTTCGTTGATTTTCAGTTAAACATTAGCAGACAAAACATGTGTGTATGCTGCTGAAGTCTAAAAGTGCAGTTATGGGAAGAGACCTGAAACATTAAATGACGTCTACATAAACTTGGAGTCATCATTCTAGGGTTCATCTCAATAAAAAAAGCTGATGTGTACATCTTGGAAGGCCTTAATGTTAGGAATATTTCTGTCCAGGACAGTTGGAAATGTTATATTGGTAACATTCTGACGTCCCTAAATGACTTCATAAGTCATATTGATGATGTCATTGCAGGAGATTTATAAAAAGTTCCGAGAAAAAGGTAAAATGGAAGCAAATGTTGGAGAAGAAGATAGAGGGATGCCCCACTGGGTGCAACGAACTGTATAACACAGGTGAGAATAGGTCTACTGCCACATTGGGAATCTTCCTGTTAGATGTGACAAATAATGGAGCTTAATCCTTCTAGAGCAACGGTAGGGGACATTCTCATATCAACAATTACCGTTGGGGATGAAGATAGCTGTTCATGTACTAATCTGCAGCCTATTTAATGTGAGAGTGGTTTCCTGTCTTGTTGATTTTACTTTCTCCAACTCATAAATCAGGTACCAATTTACAGGTGGGTTGATGGAGTACCGGTCTGCTAGGGACGAACCACGTCCCGGATTGATTTCTGTCCGTCTGTGATTTCGAACCTTGACACGCCTGTAATACCAATCTAGCATGCCAGCTCACTGTCGACCAGGCTACACGCTCTAGGATTTAAGACATAAATGATCACATGACACACACCGACATGCACACACTACAAAAGTTTACGTCGTGTGCAATCTTCTTTGCCAGTTTGTAACAGAGCCATATAAACTATATATTGTGTTTGATACAAGTATATTCTTACACGTAAGAGTGAACAACTCTATTACTAAATGATCAAAGGGAGACAATTTAGTGAGGGGTGATCTGGCCATTAACTACAGGAGCTACCACAAGTGTACACTTACCATCTACTAGCGGGGCATGAGAAGATGCGGATCTGTGGAGAGTTCATTGTTCTGTTGGCCAGCTATATAAGGATACCTGTCTTATGTGTTTTAATATAGGAGAAACATAGGGATGGGCAGGGGAGTCGAGAAAAGCTTGTTCGGGCATATTGTGATGTCTTAAATCAGTAGAATGTTCTGTTTATTTCAGATGGGGATGATAGAAACATGAGCACTACAACCTGTTGTGCAACATTCCCTTCACTGGGTCTTGAACCTGTTGAAACTTAATTACCTCAAAGTTTGTGAGACGGGTCTCTTTTGTTCATTTCATGATTAATGATAGCAATATTGAACATTGAGTGTTTCTGTTAATATAACATATCATTTTTTTTCATTCTACAAAAACATCACATCCCATGGTCGAAGACGTTTGAACAGAATAGAATAGCTTTACACCTCATGGTATACGATTTTCACACTCTGTAGTGGAAGACCATTCTGCACCAAATTATAATACAATGACACAATATGGCAGAAGACTTTTACACCTTATAGCAGAAGACCTTTACACCATATGGACGAAGACCTTCACAGCACATGTCAGAAGACCTTGGTACTAGACCTCTATTCTCCATTTATGGTAGAGAAACGGTTACTGCAGCAGATAATCAGTATAATGAAGACTTAAACTACGATCTACGTGTCTACCTTCACTAAACAACTGATAATGACAATAAAAGACTAGCTTTCCCTGTTTCTTCTCCAAAAACCGACATTCACGATATAAACTGTAATTTCCAACAACATTGTTTCCACCATATTTGCTGTTTCGTAAATACAAACTGAAGCAAGTCTCCGGCTTGAGGGGGCCATTACTGATTTAACCTCATCCCTAATACACTATTCCCTACAAGACCCCGCTCTCCCCCTATATTTTCCCATATAGCTCCTCCCGCCCCCTCCCGCCGCCGTTGTCTCCTTTTAACACAATAGTTATTTTCGTAGCTACATTGAAATACAAACTAATAGTCCACTTTATTTCTGTCATTCACAGTACGCAGTCATCCCCTGCGGGCACCATATGGCCGGTCTGCCAGTACTACTGCAAACGCCAAAAACGATCTAACGGACACTGTGTGGAAGTGAATAAAAAGTGTTTTTTCCGCAAAAAAGTGTACCAGTGCGTGTGTTTCTAAACACAAATTCACATCATCATCACATGACCACGAGACTGACAGATCCGCTCAGCCTATAGTCTATATATGGTGTTGGAGCAGGCACTTCTTTCTTGTTGTAAATTACAAATATGGCAGACGTATTTTGTACATTTCAATGTCTTATAGATGTGTTGAGGCATGTCTTATGTAGTTTTTCTCTGCGCTAAAATAAAACGTATTAGTAGTTGTCTTTCCATTACGTCCTTACCTCGTTTGTCGGCCATGCATGTGTGCTATACTTAATGCAGACATACATATATTTTATAACTAAAACCAGATCAGTTTTATTGCAAGATAACGAGACTTATCTATATATTTCAGTAGGTTCAGAAACAGAATAAAGTTACACAACAAAATTGTCATGTCGCTCTTTTCATCTCATTTATAATGAATGATGTATAGACATACATCAGAACACGCTGATCAGAGAATGTTAGCCAAGGTCAGGAGTAATATGCTGGCCAAGACCATCAACTGACCTTCTCTTTGGTTGTTCTGGAAACGGGATTTTGTTGATTAAAAAAAAAAACGTTAAGCGAGAGCTCGACTTCATCGCCTCGGGTTTTATCCATTTTAGCTCGGTCTCTCTCGGCAGATGAGTACCCCATCTGTCGAGAGAATCACACGAAGCACGAACTCCGTAGCTCCAGCGATGAACCCAGAGATCTCCAGAAAAATATTGACATCAAGGACCAACCGTTGCAGCTCGAATTCGAACCGCGACCGTCTGAATACTAAGCGAATGGCTTGTGTAAGTTAATGTTGCTTTTGGCATCAGCTAGTCCTTATTTTAGCGCGTTTTTGTATTACAAACGAGTCATTAATATATGTAGTACAAAAAATATTAATCATTTGTTCGTCTATAGTAACACCTATTGACCTCCTTCACACTCTCCACCACTTAATGGACCGGGCAATGGAGGTAAGTATGCCATTATACCTAATGTTCGTGGATTGTATGAAACCCATCGATATCACTGAAGTGAACGCAGTTATAAATTTGCTAAGAGATCAAGACATTGAGGAATAATATTGTTCTATTATTACAACTATAAACGTGGCTTGGTCTACCAATATTATCTTATAGACCAGACAAATTAAGAAGCAAATTAATCATAGCGTACAAAAAGGAGATCTAATCTCTCTCAGACGTTTCACCTAAACATTGAGGTCATCTTCAGCACACCCAATTCGCATGTTAAAGATATGAACATAAACGGAGAAAACTCAAGCATCGCCGGTTTGCGGACAAAGTAATCATCATGAGCCCCAGCAATCAAGGAAGCCGTGCAATACCCAATGAACTCAACAACCCAAGCGATGCGTGTGTTCTATTGTGTGACTATGGCTGTAACTGAGATGTAAATGTGCATGCATTCCATGAAAGGACATCGTGAAACAGTGACGTTTCGAACTCTACAGTTTCCAAGGGTCTGCGGTCTTAATGGATGTAAGACCAACATCTAGTCTTATTAGAGATTGATGAAGTAAACAGAGATTCAAAGTGCACCTTGTGTGCGTAAATCAGACCTTGGAAGTTGAAAATCGTTACGAGTATGTGTTAGTCGCTGTCCGTGCAAAATTCTAATGGACAATGAAATCCCTTACCAAAACGCAACTGACTTGCTCTCAGGACTAACACTTCATTGGATGCAAATCCACAACAGCATGAATTAATGTACATGACAATCGTCTTACCCGCCTTGTCGAGGATGTCCCCTCGACAAGCTCTTAAAGCAGACAATAAAAGCAAGGACGGAAAACGACAATTGTCCCTCATTGTCTCGTCTTCGCGGCCGTCCATGCACCGTCTGGCTAACTGGAATGGGAAAGATATCATCCTCATTGTATGCAGACCAATTAGGCTAGAAGTTGATATGGAAGTAGGCCCACAGGAAACAACACCGCTCCCACGTTGGAATTACAAACGAGCCGACTGGGACAGATTTGCAAGCCTGACAGATGGGCTGTGTGAAACCATCAACACAGGGAATAACAAAATGAAGCCCATGGTGGAAAGCCTAAGCAAAGCAACAATGCAAGCTGCCACTGAAACCATCCCAAGATGGGCAAGGAAAAATCATAAGCCCTATTGGAATGATGAATTGCAGAAAGCGGAAGACGAAGTCACAAATGCTATGAACATGGCAGAGAGAGAGAACAATCTATGGAGGAAAATATCACCCTCAAAGCAACCACGGCGAAATACAAATACACTCTAAACCAAACAACAAGAGAAAGCAAGACAAAAAAACCCAGAAAGCCTCAATTTAGACAAAGAAGGAAACAAACTATGGAAGTTAGTCAGAGCCATGCCTGACGAAACTCCATCAAACAACCAAATTACCATCAAGCAGGGTGACAACATGCTCACTGGAAAAAAAGCAGCAAACGCCTTTGTTGAACATCATGCCAGAGCAAACCACATTGATGTCCCTGCAGATAGGCATATAGACATTAGTGAAGAGCAAAAGGGACACGACAACATCACCAGAAGAGCATATGATGGCAAAACTAGCAATGAATGAAATGGAAGAGGCCATGAGAACGTTAAAGAAAAGGAAATCTCCCGGAAAAGACGGGATAACAAACAAAATGCTGATGGGGCTGGGCCAAACAGCAAAGAGGAAATTACTATCAGTCCTGAACCAAAGCTGGAAAAGGGGTAATGTACCCCAGGCATGGAGAGACGCAGTACTTGTACCAGTACCAAAGAAAAGAAAAGATAAAACAGATCCAAATGGATACAGGCCTTTCAGCCTACTGAGCTGTGCAGGCAAACTGATGAAACGTATGATAAACTCCAGACTGATGTGGCATCTGGAAGAAAAACACATACTAATTTCACAGCAAGCAGGCTTTAGACAGCACAGATCCACTGAGGATCAGGTCACCATCATAGCCCAGGAAATAGAAGATGCCTACCAGGAGCAAAAACACACAGTAGCGGTTTAGGTGGACCTAGAAAAGGCATTTGACAAAGTCAAGCTACGAAGAAGTGAAGTTTGTGGGGAAATGTACAAATTGATCAGCCACTACCTCAAAAACAGAACAGCCAGAGTCCAAGTACAAGGGCAGATGAGCAAAAAGGTGACACTGGAGCAGGGAGTACCCCAAGGGGGAATACTGTCACCCACACTCTTCCTGGTGTATATAAATAACATAACAGAGAATATACCAAGAAGAGTCCACAGCTCAATGTTTGCAGACGATCTGGCTATGTGGACCTCTGAAAAGAATCTCACCATAGCAAGTAATCGGATGCAGCAGGCCCTAACACGCTGAAAGAGTGGGCGAACTCATGGCTGGTCAATATAAACGAGAAAAAAGCAACATGTACGATATTCTCGCTATCAAACAAACCCCAAAAAATCAAATTAAGTCTTAACGGCAAATACCTGCAGCCAAACGACAACCCAAACTACCTGGGAGTCACATTTGATCGGCACATGACATGGAAAAGTCAGATCGAGAGAAACCGAATGAGAGCCAGAGAAAGAATGGCAATCATGAAGAAACTTGCTGGCACAAGCTGGGGAGCAGACGAAAGTATACTAAAGAAGCTGTACACTGGAAGAGTGAGACCAGTTCTCGAGTATGGCATTGCGGCTTGGACAACAGCAGCAAAGGCGAACTTTGATAAAATTAGCAAACTTCAAAAACCAAGCCTTGAGTGTTATAACAGGAGGCATGAAGTCAACGCCAATTGTAGAACTTGAAAAGATTACAAGTCTGCAATCCATGACCGACAGAAGAGACTGCAGGGCCTAGCAGCAAGCAGAGAAACTCAGAAGACTGACTGACCATCCAATACACCAGAGACTAAATAATTTTGGAAATTGGAAACTAAAGCGGATAAACTTTTCAGAAATAGCCAAAGCAAAGATGAGCGAAGACCATATGAACGCATTAACAACACCAAAGTCCATCCCTACTGTACGAAAACCTACCTGGAACCAGCATATCATTCCGGAGGTGGTAGAAAATATACCAGGTATTGGAAACAAAAAGCAGCCAGACTGAAAAAGAAAGAAGAGATACAACCCTGAGGTACATAACGAAAAACTACCCAAGCATGGACTGGACCCATGCATACACCGACGGCTCTGTAACAAACACAACACAGAACGGAGGGGCAGGAGCATTCCCGAACCTACCAAATGGCAAAAAAATAACTCGGTCACTGGCAAGTGGAAAATACTCTAGCAATTTCAGAGCGGAGGCAGAGGCACTGAGGGCTGCAATAGAAGAAATGGTGAAAGGCAAAAGAAATGAAAGCCAGATAGTCCTGCTTACAGATGCCCTGGCCGTAGTCACAGCACTAAAAAGCCAGAAAAATACTGAACTTAATGATTTAAGAGCAGGACTCTGTCAACTATGCCAACAGTCCGGACCAAAAAGAGTAGTGGTACAGTGGGTTCGTCCCACTGTAACATCCAAGGCAACGAGGCGGCAGACAGACTGGCAAAAGAAGGTGCAAGACTACCACAACCAGATCCTAGTGTGACATACAAAGAGTCAAAAAGGCTTATTAGAGCTAGATAAATGACCAAATGGGAAGCAGAACATACTGGCTACACAAAAAACGATGCCTATTACCATTTGAACAGAAGAGAGCAGGTCGTGGTCTTCAGACTTCGCACAGGCCACAATAGACTGAGGTACCACCTATTCAATAAATTGAAGATAGGTGGCACCGACGAATGCACGTGCGGTACCGGGAAAATGACCGCTGAACATGTGCTGCAAAACTGCCCGATATATGAGGATCAGAGAAATCAGAATTGGCCATCACCAGTGGCAACACTAGACAAGCTCTATGGCAGTGTCGACAGCCTCAGGATGACCGCTGCTTTTTTCGAAAAAATAAAGGTTGACGTCGGACAGCGTACGAAGAAGAAGAAGAAGAAGAAGAAGAAGAAGAAGAAGAAGAAGAAGAAGAAGAAGAAGAAGAAGAAGAAGAAGAAGAAGAAGAAGAAGAAGAAGAAGAAGAAGAAGAAGAAGAAGATCCCCATCACAGCACTGGCAGTTACCTGTCGGAAGCAAACCCTAAGAAAATTCAGGAGTAAGCAGACCCTTATATAAAATGAATGCCAACGTCGGATGCACTGGGCCGACTGCCGCAAAATAAAAACCCCAGTGTAACGCACACGGTCTTGGAGAATAAAGAAATAAGGTGAACGCGAAGAAAAAAAATTACCACAGCCCATTTCCAGGACGACCAGCGAGAAGGTCAGGTGAGGGTCTTGGTCAGTATATTTCTTCTGACCCTCGTTTGCTTCCGAAAAGGGACTGCCAGTGCTACGATGGGGATCAAACACAGCACCTTCAAGTTGTGAGCCGTGTTACTAAACCACTAGCCTACGCCGTCGTCCTTTGAAATCATTGAAAAATATTTCATGACAAAACACATTCTATGTTTTGATGTTATATCATGTGCGACAGATGGAGATCCTGTGCGTGTTGTTCGCTATCGTGGTTTTCTGACTCCATTACCAAAGGTGGCATCAAATGTCTTAACAATTCATTGTGTTATTCACCGGAAGCACTTTGTAGCCAAACAACTTTGCCACAGACTCAACAAATCAAAGAATGTAGTTCTCAGTGTTATTGATAAAATCAATTCACATTCCTTGAACGATAGATTATTTCGTAAATTGTTTAATGACAATTATGATGAGTGTGAACGTCTTCTCCTACACACGCGAGTAAGATGACTGTGTAAAGACAATTGTTTGAAAAGATTTTAGACATTATTTGATGTTATTACAGAGTTTCTTAATTCATTGAAAGAACAGCTTAGAATTGTTCCTGAAATACAGCATGAAGACGTGGCATATGTTTCAGATATATTTGAACCGTAAAGCTGCAGGGAAGAGACGATGCGACTAACGTCTGGTTAGGCATAACACACTAATCAGACAATGTTAGCCAGGGTCAGAAGAAATATACTGGCCAAGACCCTCACCTCAACTCCGGACTCCTCCGCCTTTCTCACGGGTGTTTGAAGCGGAGTCCCCTGCATCTCGTAGTCGCCCCCTAGTCGTCTTGTCCGGGACTTGAAACTGGGGTCGGGTGGCACGAGACGAGAGAGTGAGGATTAACAGTCGTGCAATTAACCCTCGCTAAATAAAGCGCTAGCATAATTATCTATGCCATCCTCGTCTAATATGTACGGCGACCTTTACCTTGACCTTTACCTTTACCTTGTGGGCATTCAATAACAACAAGATGCTGGGTAACGACATCAGTCTTATCAAAGTGAAAGGAGTTAATATGGGGCTCATCAGCAAGTTGGGATTGTTTAACAATAACCTTGGTCCTCCTGAACTATATCAGTAGCCATGTTTGCAGCAGTTAGACAAGGTTGGCTTGAAAGATACAGATTTGGAAATGTATTGTTGCCATTAAGAATGATAGGATGGTCAGCTTTAAAGATTTGCAGGACCTCAACATACCAGCATGGGTGATTGATCCGTTGGAAACAGACGTGGAACTTGTTAGCGGACATTTCCAAGAACAATCGATTGAGCTACAAGATGACTACGAGGTAAGGGCGTGGTTTAGTAACGTTCATTACCAAAGATATTGGATCCATATTAAGATGTCTTATCCTCTTCTTTAGCAACAAATTTATTTGTCTATTACAAAATTGCCACCATCATATTTAGTGAAGAAAGTGTTTAGTTCTGTAGTGATGCTGTTACAAAAACAACGCAATCGATTGCAAATATGTGACGGAGGAGACTTGAAACTTTATTTACCAAATGTAGAACCAGATATTGTTCAGTTAGCTCTGTCACACGTAGCGAAGGGATCGACTAAATGTAATTGGTAAGTGATTTAAAACAAAATAACAAATCCATCTTCTAATAAATGAGGGAAAACGAATGATTCAAAGACATGTCAGGTGTATGATTGTTTTGAAGACGATGGGGGGAAGGGGGGGGGGGGGGGGGGGAAGCGTTTACAGATTTTTCTAAAGGAAAGATGGCCCCAACTTGTTAGAGTTGAGAAACACTGGTCTAGCTAAAAGGTGAAAAATAAAACTGACGGCCCGAAACTGTCGTATTGGTTAGATTCTAAGAGTAAACTAATTAACTCTCTTGTTAATTACTCTTACCAGACTATGTGGTAGTTCATAATTTATGTTCCTAATCTACAAAAAAAAACAGAATAACAAAATAATGGTTGGTCGTGCTGGTGTTAGTTTCTTACTCCAGTTCAGTTTTTCCTGAAGTCAGGTGCGTACTCATTTACAGTCTGCACGTGCCTGAAACACCAGAGGTATCTTTCTGCTTATCTTTGGCTTTAGTTAAATATTGCAGTGGTTATTAGTGATGGTGCCTAGCACATAGGTTAACTGTATTGGAAGGAATGAGGATATGATATTTTTTTATTTTTTTTTGCCTTCGCCTTATTTCTCTAATCCCCAAGGCGGTGTGCGTTGCACTGTGGTTTTTATTTTGCGCCTGTCGGCCCAATGCATCCGACTTCAGCATGCATTTTGTGTAAGGATCTGCTTCCTCCTGCATTTTCTAAGGGTTTGCTTCCCCGGGGTAACGGCCGGTGCTGTGATGGGGATCGAACCCAGCACCTTCGGATTGTGAGCCGTGCCACTTATCCACTAGGCCACGCCGTCCCCCACGAGGCTATGATATAAATCATGTGATTGTTTATTGACTTATTAATATCTCTAATATTCTCATTTCTGCTCTCAAAATATTTTGTCCGTAAAGTTCGTAAACCAATAATTAATGCTGTTGTTAATTACATAAATAATAATTACAAGCTCGATCGTCAAAATTAAAATAATGATCGAAGGTGGTAACTTATCTTCTTCGTGCAAATCGAAGAAGTCAACAAAAAGTTAATTCACAGATAATGGAAAAGTAGATCGAGTAAACTGAGCAAAAGTCACACTATATAAAATTATTAACGAGGAGTGGGATTGATGTAATCTCCATAGTAGTAAGAGACACGCAGATGAAGTCAAGCAACGATTAACCGCCTATATTTTAAAACTATTTTTGTCTCAGATCCAACTTAGCTGTTGTTCAGCTTAATTGCTCCATAACGTGTTTTATCTTGCTGTTGCCCCCGGAAAATTTGTCCACTGTCCTTATTTGTTGTTGTTGTTACCAATGGCCACAATGAGCAGTTTACTCTTATGGTTGCATGGAAAAGGTCGTTAAGTGACGGGTTGCAGTAGCTTTCCTCACATCACGAGCGTGCTGATGATTGTGGACTGTAGTCCTCCAGACGGTTGTGTTATGATTGGCTTCATCTGCGTGTCACTCACTACTACAGAGATCACCTCAGACCTCACCTTGTTAGCCAGACTGTTGTCCTCGACAACTCGAGGATTCTGTGGCGAAGTGGTTAAGCCGTTGGCCTCGGGATCATGTTGTGCGGGTTCGACTCCGGACTCCGCCGTCTTTTTCCGCTCGTGATTGATACGGAGTCCCCTGCTTCTCGTAGTCGCCCCCTAGTCGTCTTGTTCTTGACTTGCCACCGGGGTCTGGCGGCTCGAGACAGAGAATGAGGATAAACAGTAGCGCAATTAATCCTTACTAAAAGTAGCACTAGCAAATACATTATGCCATCATCATCTGCATCGCCTTTGCCTTGTCTTCAACAACTGCCCGTTTCCAGGACGACCACGAGAAGGTAAGGTGAGCGTCTTGGCCAGTATATTACTCCTGAAACTGGCTAATATTCTCTGATCCATGTGTTCTGCCTGACCAGACGTCAGCCTTATTGCCCATATCAATATTTGTTAAATACATTTCAAGATGACGTTCTATTTGTTTCAGAATTAAATGTAACATCATAGATTTTGCATTCTAGAACCAAACAATTGTTTATAGATGGTGCATTCTGGAATCAACTATTTGTTTATAGATGGTGCATTCTGGAACCAAATATTTGTTTATAGAACCTGCATTCTCGAACCAAATATTTGTTTATAGATGGTGCATTCTAGATCCAAATATTTGTTTATAGAACCTGCATTCTCGAACCAAATATTTTCTTATAGAACCTGCATTCTGAAACCAGACATTTGTTTATAGATGGTGCATTCTGGAACCAAATATTTGTTTATAGAACCTGCATTCTCGAACCAAATATTTGTTTATAGATGGTGCATTCTGGAATCAACTATTTGTTTATAGATGGTGCATTCTGGAACCAAATATTTGTTTATAGAACCTGCATTCTCGAACCAAATATTTGTTAATAGATGGTGCATTCTGGAATCAACTATTTGTTTATAGATGGTGCATTCTGGATCCAAATATTTGTTTATAGAACCTGCATTCTCGAACCAAATATTTTCTTATAGAACCTGCATTCTGGAACCAGACATTTGTTTATAGATGGTGCATTCTGGAACCCAATTTTTGTTTATAGAACCCTCATTCTGAAACCAAATATTTTTACATAGATGTTACATTCTGGAACCAAATATGTCTCATAGAATGTGCATTCTAAAATGAAAATATTCTTTTCTGTGGAAATGATAAGATTAAAAACTGAAACGGTACTGAAGGTCAAAGGACTATCAAAACACATTTAGGTAATGGCTCAATGGCCATAAAAGGTCAGAGACAATATGATCTTCGTTACAGCCACAAAGCTTTCATCATGGACACAGAAGTAACGAAAAAAAAACAATCGTAGATCACAACAAAAACAAAGCACGATGTGAACCGCTCCTTCTTGTTCGTTCTTGTGATTTGTTACCGCTTATTCTTTGCTCATTGTCTCTGATAAAGATCTTGTGGCGGTAACACAGGTATCGTTTTGTTTTTGTCCTGGTACGGTAACTGAGCCAATACCTTTATTATGTTGTATCTCCTTTACTTGTTCGACAATCTCAGATATGTCACTAAATCCCTCAACTCTCTGTCCATAATTTTACGAAAATGTGGAAACTCTGCAGTAGATCCAGAACCAGCCTCTCCTGGTGTAGATGCTTTCCCAAGAGATTAATTTTTACTGGTCTTACTGTTGCTTTCATCTAGAGATTAATAATCTGCTGAAACAAGTAGGCCTTCTCTGTGAGGTACAAGGCGTATAACAAAAGAAATATTATAATAGGCCAAAACCCACCTTCTATTCCTAGATATACTTTCTCCAATTGGAAAATTCATGCAAAAGTAACAACAGTTAAAATAGTAGGTCGGTTTCCTCCGCACATTTGGGAGGGAAAAACATATCAATTGTCATTTTGTATTCAATCAGCTGTAAGTTTTTTTTCTTTATTAAGGTATAGTAGTCTACATTAATGATAGGAAAGCAATTTGTCCGCAAATATAGCATAACCGATCCGTACTGTTTATATAATCACAAAGTATCGTGAACTATACGTCTGCATTCACACAAAAAATAAAGCAGACGATGACAAGAAGAAATTGCGGCGGCAAAAACAGATACATTATGTGCCATACAGTATGTGCCATACATTATGTGCCATACATTATGTGCCATACATTATGTGCCATACAGTATGTGCTCAATGTTGTCAATTTCGTGAGAAGCTAGAAATTTTGGATCTCACGTGAAGTTTACCCATTTCCACCGAACACGCACACCCGTACCTCCTTTGAAAAAGCTCCCTTTTTCCTCTATCCACCTTGCCTTCTCCTTATCGGTTACATAAATGTCAATTTGACCTTCAAATTATTTCAGAAACGTCTGAATCATCATTTCAAGATGGCGAGAACCGGAAGTCATTTCATCTCTTTCGTGATTCTTGTCGTGATTGCCGTCAACTTAGACCAGAAGGCCGATGCAAATATTATAACCGATTGCTGGAAGTATTTCGACCAATGTTCAAAGTGGGTTTGCTAAATAGTCACCTTATTTTCCTTGATTTTCAGTTGAACATTAACGGACGAAACATGTGTGTATGCTGCGTAAGTCTATAACTGCAAGTTATGTGAAGAGTCCTGAAACATTCAATGACGTATACACTTGGAGTCATCATTCTAGAGCTCGTGTCAATAAAAAAAAAGCTGATGTGTACATCTTGGACGACCCTAATGTTGGGGATATTTCTGTCCAGGACAGTTGAAAAGGTTATATTGGTAACATTCTGACGTCACTAAATGACCTCTTAAGTCATATTTGATGATGTCATTGCAGGAATTTTATGAAAGATCCGGAGAAAAATGTAATATGGAAGCAAATGTTGGAGAGGAAGATAGAGGGATGCCCCACTGGGTACAACGAACTGTGTAGCACATGTGAGAATAGGTCTACTGCCACACTGGGAATCTCGTTGTTAGATGTGACTAAATGTGGATCTTAATTCTTCTAGAGTAACGGTAAAAGCAATCTCATGTCTGATGACACAAAACTATGCAGTAGTGTCTCATCTAAAGCGGAAGTGGATATATTGATGTCGGATTTAGATAAAATTCGAGAATGGTCTGTAAGCTGGCAAATGGAGTTTAATGTAGATAAATGTACAGTCATCCACATGGGTAGATCCAATATGGAACATAAATACAGAATGGGAGAAAACAATATTAGAAAGATAGATAAGGAAAGGGACCTAGGGGTTATAATAGATCATACAGGAAAGGTGAGTGAGCAAGTTAAGGTAGCAGTGAAAAAGGCAAATGCAATGTTAGGTATGATAAAAAGAAATATTAAACATAGGAGCAAGGAAGTGATCGTCAAACTGTATAAAGCTTTAGTTAGACCTAGATTGGAGTACTGTGTACAGGTGTGGAGTCCTTATCATAGAGGGGACATAAACATGCTAGAAAGAATACAAAAAAGAGCGACAAAGATGATAGTTGGATTCCAGAATTACAGTTATGAGGAACGACTCAGAAAAACGGGCCTACAGTGTCTCGAAGAGAGAAGAATTCGTGGTGACTTAATACAGGTTTATAAGATGATCAGAGGAATCGATAAATTAGACTATAACAAGTTTTTTAAAATACAGCCACCTACAATAACACGAGGGCATAGCTACAAGCTGATTAAAGAGAGGTCCAGGTTAGATATTAGGAAATATTTTTTTAGTCAGAGAGTGGTGACTGCTTGGAATGCATTGCCAGGGGAGGTGGTGGAGGCAGGGACAGTTAATGCGTTTAAGAATAAACTGGATGCGCATAGATTTTAGAGCAAGGTGATGTAAATGTAACTGGTTGTATACAGACTCTGCAGGGTCTTCTAAACCAGTATAAAGACGTTAAGTTAAGTTAATTGCCGTTAGGAAGGAAGATAGCTTTTCATGTACTAATTTTCAGCCTATGTGATGTGAGAGGAGCCAGTTTCCTGTCTTGGTGAATTTACTTTATCCAACTCATAAATCATGTACTAATTTAAAGGTGGGTGGACTGGAGGAGCGGTCTGCCAGGGACAAACCACGTCCCAGATCGATTGCTGTCCGTCTGTCATTTCGAACCTTGACACGCCTGTAATATCAGTCTAGCCTGCCAGCTCACTTTCGACTAGGCTACACGCTCTAGGGTTTACGACTTCAAATGATCACATGACACACACCAACATGCACACACTACAAATGTTTACCTCGACTAGAATCTTATTTGCCAGTTAGTAACAGAGCCATATAAATAATATATTGTGTTTGATACAAGAATATGCATAAACGTAAGAGTGAACAGTCTGATTACAAAATGATTAAAGGGATACACTTTAGAGGCATTTCAGACGGGGATGGCAGAAACATGAGCACATACCACCTGTTGTGCAACATTCCGTTCACTGAGTCTTGAACCTGTGAAATTGAATTACCTCCAATTTTGTGAGACGGGGTTCGTTTGTTCATTTCATGATTAATGATAGCAATAGTGAACATTGAGTGTTTCTGTTAATATAACATGTCATTTTTGTCATTCTACAAAAACATCCCATCCCATGGTCGAAGACGTTTAGACATAGTAGAATAGCTTAACACCTTAAGGTATATGTTCTTCACACCCCGTAGTGGAAGACCATTCTGCTCCAAATTATAATACAATTAAACCATATCGCAGAAAACCTTTACATACTACGGCAGAAGACCTTTAAACTATATGACTGAATACCGTTACATCATATGGCAGAAGACCTTTACACCATATGACTGAATACCTTTACATCATATAGCAGAAAACCTTTACATCATATGGCAGAAGAAATTTACACCATACGACAGAAGACCTTTGCATCATATGGACGAAGACCTTTACAGCACATATCAGAAGCTCTTTAAACGATATGGCAGAAGCCCTTACCAGTAGAACTCGATTCTCCATTTATGGTAGATGAGACGGTTACTGCAGAAGATAATCAGTATAATGAAGTCTTAAACTATGATCTACGTGTCTACCTTTACTAAACAACTGATAATGACTATATGAGAATCTTTGCCTGTTTCTTATCCAACAAATGATATTCACGATATAAACTGTAATTACTCACACAATTGTTCCCAACAAATTTGCTGTTTCGTGAATACACTTTGAAGCAAGACAGACTTAAGTGTGCAGTTACTGATATAACCTCATTCCTATACCCCATTCCCTACCTGACCCCCTCCACCGTAATAGACCCCCCCCCCCACCCTCCACCCACCCAAAAACAAAAAAATTCAAACCGAAATCGTCGTCTCCTTGAAACACAATATCAAATGGCAGAATTGTTGTTTTTTCGAAGTTACATTAAAATAAAAACTAATTGCACACTTTCTGTCTGTCACGAACAGGAGGAACGTCCACGCATTCGGTACTGACTGGCCGCTTTGCTTCTTCCACTGCAAACGCCACAACAAGTTTCGCGGATACTGTGTGCCAGTGATGAAAACTTGTCCCTTCGTCAAAGAAATGTACGAGTGCGTGTGTGTCTAAACACAAATTCACGTCATCATCACATGACTACGAGACTAACCGATTCGTTCCGCCCCTAGTCTATATATGGTGTTGGAGCAGGCATTTCTTTCTTGTTGTAAATCACAAATATGCAGACGTATTTTGTACATTTCAATGTCTTATAAGTGTGTTGAGGCCTGTCTTATGTAGTTTTCCTCTGCGCTAAACGAAAACGTATTAGTAGTTGTCGCTTTATTACGTCTTTACTTCGTTTGTCGGCCATGCATGTGTGCTATCGGTAATGCAGACATACATATATTTTATAACAAAAACTAGATCAGTTTTATTGCCAGATAACGAGACTTATCTATATATTTCAGTAGGTTCAGAAACAGAATAAAGTTATACAACAAAAGTGTCATGTCATTCTGTTCATATTATTTATAATTAATGATGTATGTCTGTGTAAGTTAATGTAGGTTACGACATCCGCTAGTCCTTATTTTAGCGCGTTTCTGTATTATAAACGAGTTATTAATATATGTAGTACACACAATATGAATCATTTGTTCGTCTATAGTTACACTTATTGACCTCCTTCACACTCTCCACCACTTAATGGAGCGGGCAAGGCAGGTAAGTATGCCATTATACCTAATGTTCGTGGATTATATGAAACCCCTCGATATCACTGAAGTGAACGCAGTTATAAATGCGCTAAGAGATCAACACATCGAGGAATAATATTGTACGATTATCACAACTATAAGCGAGGTTTGGTCTACCAATATTATCTTATCGACCAGACAAATTAACAAACACATTTATCATGGAGTACAAAAAGGGATCATTGATCAGTAAAGAGATATCACATCAAGAGGTAATTGCAAGAATAGCACAAACAACAGCGGCGCTGACTCGGCTGAAACCTACATGGCAAGACAAGCGGCTCGCCCTCGGCATAAAAGTTAGACTAATGCGCTCTTTGGTGCTATCAATATTTATGTATGCCTGCGAGACCTAGACCATTACAGCAGATATCCAGGGCAGAATACATGCAATGGAAATGAGGTGCTATAGAAAACTTCTAAATGTCACATATAAAGATCGTGTCACGAACGTAGAAATACGTCAAAGAGTTCAAGACGCCATCGGTCCTTTTGAAGATCTGTCCACAGCTATCAAAAGACGAAAGATGACCTGGTGCGGGCACATCGCGATGTCCAACGGAATTACCAACTCGATACTCGTTGGTTCCTTACCGCGACAGAGGTCGAGGATGTCCAAGGAAGAGATGGGGGGACAACATCACTGAGTGGTCAGATACGTCAGGCGGCGACAGACAGAGAGGGATGGTATGGGATTTTGGGAGTGACTTTAAGTGTGCCCCTACGACCTGATGGGTTACAGGATGAACTGAACTGAACAACAAGAATATATAATCTCTCTCAGACGTTTCACGTAAACTTTGAGGACATCTTTAGCCTACCCAATTGGCATGTTAAAGATATGAACACAAACAGAGAAAACTCAAGCATCGCCGGTTTGCGGATAACATTGTCATCACCAGCCCCAGCATCAAGGAAGCTTTGCAATGCCCAATGAACTCAACAACGCAAGCGATGCGTGTGTTCAATTTTGTGACTGCGGCTGTAACTGAGATGTAAACGTGCATTCCTTCCATGAAAGGAATGTGTGAAAAAGTGACGTTTCGATCCCCATAGTCTCCAAGGGTCTCCTGGTCTTAATGTCTCTAAGACGAGCATCTAGTCACATTAGAGATTGCCGAAGTAAACGGAGATCCAATATGCACCCTGTGTGCGGAAATGACCCCTTGGAAGATTAAAATCGTTAAGAGTATGCGTTAGTCGTTGTCCGTGCAAAATTATATTGGGCAATGGAATCCCTTCCCAAGACGCAACTGACTTGCCCCCAAGATCTAGCAATTCCTTGGATGCAAACCCACAACAGCAGGAATTATTGTACATGACAATCGTCTTGTCCACCTTGTCGAGGATGTCCCCGTCACAAGCTCTTAAAGCAGACAATAAAAGCAAGGATGGAAAATGACACGTGTCCCTCATTGTCTCGTCTTCGCGGCCTTCCTTGCACCATCTGGCTAACTGGAATGGGAAAGATATCATTCTCATTGCATGCAGCTAGGACTCACCCACTCCTCGTCCCTATTAATGGTTTACTCGATGTGTCCTTGTCCCATAATCCAATTACTTACCTACCTAGGCCTAGTTAGTAGTTGGAAGAAAACATTGCAAAATAAACCACTAGCCCCGGATAGATCGGTTGCTTGGTAACAGGTAAAAACTGTGTATTGGAACACCAAGTTTGTAAGTGATTATTCCTAAGATGAAGGATTTGACGACAAAACATCAAAATTATTATCGTCATGTCTTATGCAGGGACGGCGGCGGACATTGGTTAAGGGTCACGGCTCACAACTAGAATGCGATGGGTTCGATCCCCATCACAGCACCGGCCGTTACCCCGAGGAAGCAAACCTTTTAAAATTCATGACAAAGCAGACACTTACATAACATACATGCTGAAGTCCGATGCACTGGGCGACAGGCGCGATATAAAAACCACAGTGTAACGCAAACCGCGTTGGGGAATAGAGAAATAAAGAAAACGTAAAAAAATAAAATGGTCATGTTTCTTTAAGTATTGTTAACCAAGTCAGTTATCTGTCTTTCTACATGTTGCTTTTATTACCAGATTCAGTCTTTACTTATGGAGCCCGTAACGAACACGTAAAAGGGCATGTTGAAAGTAGCATTGATAAAGGCAGAGGATCAAACCAAGAAGATAGCGTCAGTATCAACAAGGCCACATTTGTTTTCAAGTTTCTTCGCCCAAAATAAAACTCGGAAACATTTTCCACGGAGAATACGATTAGGCTGTTTAACACGAATGTTAAGTCCTTCCAGCTATATGGCTCTGTGGCATGACACGTGATTAAGGGTCTCACATCCAGACTGCAGGTTTTCGCTAACATGTGTCTTCGTCGCAAACTTCGCTTTAGAAGTCCAGAAATAACGGGGGGAAAAAAGAATTCTGCGAAGGAATGGGAAGCAACCGATAGAGCGGGAGAATGAGGAGTGAGCGTTGAAATCAATGGGCCACATTATCAGGAAGCGGCCAGACAGCATAACCAGACATGCTCTGCATTGGAATACATAATGGAGGAGATGAATGGAAAGGCTAAAAAAACACACCGGTTAAGGACGGTCGAGAAGGAAATCTGTTCAACCAAAGTCTCAAGAAGATGGCACAAAACTGGAACATGCGTAGATCATCTGTTGCGGCCCTATTCTCTTAATATATCCACACGGATAGTGATTCTGATTTAGGTGGTTGCCTGAGAAAACTCACAACACCGTGTCCATGAAGAAACAAAAGGACAATTATGGAATCTACCTACATTAATTCTCAATTATCGATCTGTATTTCCACCGGCTCCTGGCGAAATTTGTTTGACTGGTCGAATCGCGGGATGTCATCATAAGTGGGTCAAAGTGGCGATTGGCGCAAGTCAGTACAACACGAAACCGTGTGCGAGAAAATTATGAAGTGATGTCGCTGTGAAAATGAAACCATTCTGAATTTGAAAAGAAACGTTTATTGGTTGTGCATGGTGGATGAGGGGTTGGGTATATTCGTGGGCGGAAGGGGTGTTTAGTGGGTTGGGGTGCAAGAATTTGGTAGCTTGAGGAGAGATGAGATATTAGGATGGGGGTGGGGGGATGGAAAGAGGTCAAAAGAGGGTTGATGACCATTTTCGCGTTTAACCCGACGCTTGGCGCGTTTCGTACGCTAACTTTAACAGTCGGAAATACAGTTCTGGGTATAGGTGAGTGTTGGTTTATTGACTCTGATGCATGCACACAGCCTTAAGTCGCTTGCTGCTGTCAGGTCCTTCAATGATACATCTTGGCACCGTAATGGTCTGGATTCACTCTAGTCATTGATTTCTTATAGACTTCCTTTCTTCTGCACTTTTCTGCTGCGCATGGACTGGATCCTCACACTGTCTTTTGCACACAACCCAGGGCTCCTCGTTGGCGACTCCCGAGTAACCGATCTCGTCTACGCTGATGGCGTCGTCCTACCTGGCTGGCAACGACTCTCAGGCCTGGTAGGCTCCCTAGAGGCACTGGATCGATCGGCTACCCACCTAGGCTTGCATATTTTCAGAACGAAGACGAAAATCCAAAACCACTGCAGGGGCCCATCTGCGCTGAGAATCACCGTGAACGACAACCCTATTGCTGCAACTAAGGAATTCGTATACCTCGGCAGCAGACAGTCTTCTAACGCACGCAGCAGACACGACTTCACCAGTAGGATGGGCTTAGGTACTTCATCCATGCACCCGATACACATAGTCTAGTCCCAGCGAAGGATCTCCCTTGATACCAGGCTTCGTATTTACTCCGCCTGTATTGTCCCCATTCTTCTGTACGTCTCCGAGTCCTGGACGCTACTACAGCGAGACCGGCATCATTTTGAGGCCCCCGCCTGCGCAACCAGAGGCGCCACCTCGGGATCGTCTGACAAGATGTCCAACAGTTTGATGTAGTTAACTTACAGGCATTGTCTCAACGATTGATCGTCGTCGTCTCTCCCTTTTCGGTCACGTTGCTCGTTTGAAACGGGGAAGTCACAACCCCCGAGAAGCTCTGGCAGGCTGTGTAGGCCAGCTAGGGACGATGCAGTGCTCAACCTGGAGACGTCATTATACAAAATCTGGATATGTCGTAATCGAAGTAATCCCCAATAGCACTCTTTGGGTCAAACAAAACAAAATATTGTTTGGGTGATTTTACTGCATTTATTCAATAAACAACCGTTATATTATAGATGTAACAAATAAAGACAAAATGCCGACAATATTCAGTTGATTATTTAAAATTCTGTTTTGTACCTTTCCTTACAAATGCACTATTTCCAATGTGCTAGTTGTGTCAACACGTGTTTTCTAACGAAGCAATGAAGCCATGGAGACTTTAAGAACATTTTATGAAGAAACATGCTGATAATGTTGGCAGGAACATTTCTTACTTCCAAGATTTAAAGCAAAAGAATGAAAGCCGTAACACAGTTGTTTTTATGTTTAAAAGAGTTTCTAGTCAGAAGAATAAAGCTCTCATCGTTTCTTACAAGATGGCACAAATCATTAGAAAATGTAGTAAGTACGACACTATTGGAGAAATTTAAATATTACTAGCTGTACGAAAGGTGATTAGTGCCAGGATGAAAAGAAATCCAAGTGAACTAGTTACCTCTATTACGGTTAGCAATGAAACTTTGTTTAGAATAATTGATGAGATGGCAACTAATGTTGACAATAAACTGTGACAGGATTTGCAATCAACCGAATTTTTATTACAGTTTGAGGAAAGCACAGTACGCGGTAATGGAGCCTTGCTCGTATGTTAGATTCGTGACGAATTACAAAGTTGTGGAAGAAATGGTATTCTCAAAATTACTGACCACAGATTCCAAGGACGGTGGCGTGGGCTAGTGGTTAAGTGACACGGCTCACAATCTGAACGTGCTGTGTTCGATCCCCATCACAGTACTGGCAGTAACCTTTCGGAAGCAAACCCTTAGAAAATGCAGGAGGAAGCAGACCCTTATATAAAATGCATGCCGGTCGGATGTACTGGGCCGACTTGCGCAAAATAAAAATAGCAGTGCAAGGCACACGGTTATGGAGAATAAAGAAAAAAGATGAACGCGAAAAAAAAAAATTACCACAGCCCGTTTCCAGGACGACCAACGAGGAGATCAAATGATGGTCTTGGCCAGTATATTTCTTCTGACCCTCGTTTGCTTCCGAAAGGTAACTGCCAGTGCTGAGATGGGAATCGAACACAGCACATCTATGTTGTAAGCCGTGTCACTTAACCACTAGCCCATGCCGTTGTCCTTTTAAATCATTGAAAAATATTTCATGACATCGAAAGATGGAGTTCCTGCAATGGTTTATCGCTTTCGTAGTCTTCTGACTCCCTTACAAAAGGTGGCATCAAATGTCTTAACAATTCATTGTGTTATTCACCGGAAGCACTTTGTAGCCAAACAACTTTGCCACAGACTCAACAAATCAAAGAATGTAGTTATCAGTGTTTTTGATAAAATCAATTCACATTCCTTGAACCATATATTATTTCGTTAATTGTTTAATGACTATTATAATGAGTTTGAACGTCTTCTCCTACACACGCAAGTAAGATGGCTATCGAAAGACAATTGTTTGAACAGATTTTAGACATTATTTGATGCCATTACGGAGTTTCTTAATTCAATGAAAGAACAGCTTAGCATTGTAATTGAAATACAGCATGAAGACGTGGCATATGTTTCAAATATATTTGAACAGTAAACTGCAGGGAAGAGACGACGAGACTAACGTCTGGTCAGGCATAACACACTAATCAGACAATGTTATCCAGGGTCAGAAGAAATATGGAGGCCAAGACCCTCACCTGACCTCCTCGTTGGGCGTCCTGGAAACTGGCTGCTGTAGAGGACAACCGCCAGGCTAAAAAGGTGAGGTTTGACGTGATCCCCGTAGTATTGAACGTCACGCAGATGAAGCCAAGAATAGTACAGCTGACTGTATGAACCCGGTCCACCTTCATGATGTGAGTAAAGCTTCAACAACCCGTCACTTAACTTCCTTTTTAAGGCACACAAAAGAGTAAACATCCTCAATGTGGGGATTTCGGGGCGAAGTGGTTAAGCCGTCGGCCTCGTGATCAGGTGGTGGTGGTTCGACTCCTGACTCCGCCGTCTTTCTCACGGGATGTTTGATGTGGAGTCCCCTGCATTTCGTAGTCGCCCCCTAGTTGTCTTGTCAGGGACTTGCCACTGGGGTCGGGTGACACGAGACAATAGAGTGAGGATAAACAGTAGCGCAGTTAATCCTTACTAAAAATAGCGCTGGCAAAATAAATAATGCCATCCTCGTCTACGATGTACGGCGACCTTTACCTTGACCTTTCCATTTACCTTGTGGGCATTCAATAACAACAAGATGCAGGGGAACGACATCAGTCTTATCAAAGTCAAAGGAGTTATTATGGGGCTCATCAGCAAGTTGGGATTGTTTAACAATAACCTTGATCCTCCTGAACTATATCAGTAGCCATGTTTGCTTCAGCTAGACAAGGTCGACTTGAAAGAACAGATTTGGAAATGTATTGTTGCCATTAAGAATGATATGATGGTCAGCTTTAAAGATTTGCAGGACCTCAACATACCAGCATGGGTGATTGATCCGTTTGAAACAGACGTGGAACATGTTAGCGGACATCTCCAAGAAGAAAAGATTGAGCTACAAGATGACTACGAGGGAAAGGCGCGGTTTAGTAACGTTCATTACCAAAGATATTTAATCCAGATTAGGATGTCTTATCCTCTTCTTTAGCAACAAATTAATCTGTCTATTATAGAAATGCCAACATCATAATTAGTAAAGAAAGTGTTTAGTTCTGTTGTGATGCTGTTACAAAAACAACGCAATCGATTGCAAATATGTGACGGAGGAGAATTGAAATGTCTTTTAACAAATATAGAACCAGATATTGTTCAGTTAGCTGTGTCGCGCGAAGCGAAGGAATCACACTAAATTTAATTGGTAAGTGATTTTTTTCATTGGAAATCCAGCTTCAAATAAATGAGTGAAAACGAATGATTAAAAGTAATGTCAGGTTTATGATTGTTGTGGGAAGCGAGGCGAGGATGGGGGGGGGGGGGGGGGGGATTTACCCGTTTTTCTTAAGGAAAGGGGGCACCAATTTGTTAGATTTTAGAAACACTGGCCTAGCTAAAGGGTGACAAATAAAACTGACAGCCCGAAACTGTCGTATCGGTTAGACTCCAGGGTAAACTAATTAACTTTCTTGTTAATTACTCCTACCAGACTATGTGGTAGTTCATAATTTATGTTCCTAATCTTAAAAAATAAAAATAACAAAATAATAGTTGGTCGTGCTGGTGTTAGTTTCTTACTCCAGTTCAGTTTCTCCTGAAGTCAGGTGCGTACTCATTTACAGTCTGCACGTGCCTGAAACACCAGAGGTATCTTTCTGCTTATCGTTGGCTTTAGTTAAATATTGCAGTGGTAATTAGTGATGGGGGCTAGTACATAGGTTAACTGCATTGGAGGGAATGTGGATATGATATAAATCACGTGATTGTTTATTGACTTATTAATATCTCTAATATTCTCATTTCTGCTTTCAAAATATTTTGTCCGTAAAGTTCGTAAACCAATAATTAATGCTGTTGCTAATTAAATAAACAATAAATACAAGCTTGATCGTCAAAATGATTTTCATGATCAAAGCTGGAAACTTATCTTCTTCATGCAAATAAAAAAAGTCAACAAAAAGTTAATTCACAGATAATGATGAAGTGGATGGAGTAGACTGAGCAAAAGTCACACTATTTAAAAGTGTCATCTTGTATCGTAAGATGAAGTGTTTCGGTATCTGTACATCACCATAGAAACAAAAGGAGAGGATATTTATGGTGACAAAATGCAACAGACTTTCGACGATATGACAACAAATTTAGCTCACCTCCCTGTCCTCCAGGAATCTGTCGAGTGTTTCTCTACTAGATGATTGAACATAGTTGTATTGTCTATAAGTCATAAACATGGTTTAATACCTTCTGTTCTGTGAGAGGAGACGAACGACCGGTCAGACAAAACATACTGTAAAGACTACCGCCTCGTAGTTCTCACTGGAAACTGGAAGATTTCATGGCAGTCTGGCTAACGATGAGTGTTATTGACAAATCCCCATAGTAGTAAGAGACACGCAGATGAAGTCAAGTATAGCTTAATCGTCTGCATTTTAAAACTATTTTTGTCTCAGATCCAACTTAGCTGTTGTTCAGCTTAATTGCTCCATAACGTGTTTTATCTTGCTGTTGCCCCCGGATAATTTGTCCACTGTCCATATTTGTTGTTGTTGTTGTTACCAATGGCCACAATGAGCAGTTTACTCTTATGGTTGCACGGAAATGGGCGTTAAGTGATGGGTTGCAGTAGCTTTCCTCACATCTCGAGCGTGCTGATGATTGTGTACCGGTTGTCCTATGATTGGCTTCATCTGCGTGTCGCTCACTACTACATAGATCATGTCAAACCTCACGTTGTTAGCCTCACTGTTGTGTTCGACAACTCGAGGATTCTGTGGCCAAGTGGTTAAGCCGTCGGCCTCGGGATCATGTCGTGCGGGTTCGACTCCGGACTCCGCCGTCTTTTTTCACTGGTGCTTGATACAGAGTCCCCTGCTTCTCGTAGTCGCTCCCTAGTCGCCTTGTTCTTGACTTGCCACTGGGGTCGGGCGGCTGGTGACAGAGAGTGAGGATAAGAAGTAGCGCATTTAGCCTTTACAAAAAATAGCACTAGCAATTAAATTATGCCCCCATCGTCTGCTTCGCCTTTCTTATGTCTTCAACAACAGCCCGTGGGTCTCTTTGCCTCGTGTTCAGACGGTCGCGGTTCGAATTCAAGCTGTGACGGTTGGTCCATGATGTCAATTTTTTTTTTCCGGACATCCCTGGGTTCATTGCTGGAGCTTCGTGTGATGCTCTCAACAGATGGGGTACCCATCTGCCGAGAGAGACCGAGCTAACATGGGGAAAACCCGAGGCGATGAAGTCGAGCCGTTGCTGAAAATTGTTTTCAAATTTTAATCAGCAACAGCCCATTTCCAGGACGACCAAAGAGGTCAGTTGAGTGTCGTGGCCAGCATTTTACTCCTGACCTTGGCTAACATTCTCTGATCAGCGTGTTTTCTCTGACCAGCCTCATCGTCCCTATCCATATTTGCTTAAATTCATATCAAGATGACCTTCCATTTGTTTCAGAATCAAATGTAACATCACATATGTTGTATTCTGGAACCATACATTTGTCTTATATAACCTGTATTCTGGAACCATACATTTGTCTTATAGAACCTGTATTCTGGAACCATACATTTGTCCTATAGAACCTGTATTCTGGAACCAAACATTTTCTTATAGAACCTGTATTCTGGAACCAAACATTTTCTTATAGAACCTGCATTCTGGAACCAAACATTCTTATAGAACCTGTATTCTGGAACCAAACATTTTCTTATAGAACCTGCATTCTGGAACCAAACATTCTCATAGAACCTGCATTCTGGAACCAAACATTTTCTTATAGAACCTGCATTCTGGAACCAAATATTCTTATAGAACCTGTATTCTGGAACCAAACATTTTATTATAGAACCTGCATTCTGGAACCAAACATTGTTATAGAACCTGCATTCTGGAACCAAACATTGTTATAGAACCTGCATTCTGGAACCAAACATTTTCTTATAGAACCTGCATTCTGGAACCAAACATTTTCTTATAGATAGTGCATTCTGGAATGAAATATTTTAAAGTAGAAGGCACATTCTGGAACCAAATATTTCACATAGAATGTGCATCCCAAAAAAAAAAAAAAAAGATTGTTCTTCTCTGTGGAAATGATAAAATTAAAAACTGAAGCGGTACTGAAAGTCAAAGGACTATCAAAACACATTTAGGTAATGGCTCAATGACCGTAACATATTTAAAAAAAATTATCTTCGTTACAGCCACAAAGCTTTCATCATGGACACAGAACTAACGAAAACAACCAATCGTAGATCACAACACAAACAATGTATGATGTGAACCGCTCCTTTTTGTTCTTTCTTGTGATTTGTTAGCGCTTATTCTTTGTTCATTGTCCATGATGAAGATCTTGTATCGGTAACACAGGTATCGTTTTGTTTTTGTTCTGATGCGGTCACTGAGCCAATAAGCTATTTCTGTTGTCGTGTGTCCTTTACTTGTTCGGGAATCTCAGATCTGTCACTGAATCACTCAACTCTCTGTCCGTAATTTTACGAAACTGTGGCAACTCTGCAATAGATCCAGAACCAGGCTCTCCTGGTGTAGATGCTCACCCAACTGATTAATGTTTACTGGTCTTACTGTTGCCTTCATCTAGAGATTAATAATCGGCTGAAACAAGAAGGCATTTCCTGTGAGGTACAAGAAATATAACAAAAGATAGGCCAAAACGCATCTTTTATTCCAAGATATAATTTCTCCAATTGGAAAATTCATGCGAAAGAAACAACTGTTAAAATAGAAGGTCAGTTTAATCAAATGGGAGGGCAAACCATTGATTGTTCTTTTTGATTCAATCAGCAGCACAAATCCATTGTTCAGTATTGGCAGTACATGTTTAGTGCCCGATGCCGATCCTGATTACTGATTTAACAACCGAAGTAAACGGTTGTAAGTTTATTTTCTTTATCAAGGTAAAGTAGTCTACATTAATATTAGGAAAGCAATATCGAAACCGATCCGTACTGTCTATATAATCACAAAGTATGGTGAACTATACGTCTGCATTCACATAACCATGAAGCAAATGATGACAAGAAGGAATTGTGGCTGCAAAAATAGATACAGTTTGTGCCATACAGTATGTGCTCAATGTTATTAGTTTAGTGAGGCGCGTGCAATTTTGGATCTCAGGTGAAGTATACCCATTTCCATCGAAAACGCCCACCCGTACCTCTCTTTTAAAAGTTACCTTTCTCATCCGTTCCCGCAAACCCCCCCCCCCCCCCCCCCCCCTAAGAAACCCACTTCACCTCCTTATTAAAACAAGAACTAATTCTCAAGTCGATATTCGAGATCAGCATTGACCAATTAGTTTTTTAAAACTATTTTTGTCACAGAATTCTTCCTCTTCTTCTTCGTTCTTTCTCAATCTCCAGCTACCAAACCCTGAAAGGGTAAGTAGCAGAATATAGTCCAGAGAACGGAATGCGTTGTGTTGTAGTTTACAGCTTGCCTGCGATATTTGCACCTTTCGGTCCAACACATCCGACTTCAGCATGCATTTTTTTAGTACCGGGTTAGCATTCCCTCTTCGATCCCTTCTCCTTAGCCAGTCTACCCTGCTGCAGCCTGTTATCCAGGATCACCACGTTGAGGTGTAGAAGGGTTTTGGCAGCTATGATTCGCTGGCCCTGAAGCTAGCAGTCAGCTATGGGTCGCTGACCACTGCAGTTCATGCCCTGCTCAGCATCTTGATCCCTGTCACATAATGAACTTGGGTGTTGCATGATGTAAAAACATAAAAACATACTTACCGCCCCCCCCCCTTTTCTCATCTTACCGCCTCCCACTACCCCAATATTCGTGCCTTCTCCTTATCGGTTACATCAATGTCAATTTGACCTTCGAATTATTTCAGAAACGTCTGAATCATCAATTCAAGATGGCGAGAACCGGAAGTCATTTCATCTCTTTCGTGATTCTTGTCGTGATTTCCCTCAGCTTAGACCAGAAGGCCGATGCAGCTTCCTTTCTTGACTGCTGGAACTCTTACAACCGATGTACAAAGTGGGTTTGCTAAATAGTGACCTTATTTTTCTTGATTTTCAGTTAAACATTAGCAGACGAGACATGTGTGTATGCTGCTGAAGTCTATAAGTGCAAGTTATGTGAAGAGACCTGAAACATTCAATGACGTGTAGATAAACTTGGAGTCACCATTCTAGGGTTTATCTCAATAAAAAAAGCTGATGTGTACATCTTGGAAAGCCCTAATGTTGGGGACATTTCCTTCCAGGACGGTTGAAAAGGTTATATTGGTAACATTATAACGTCACTAAATGAGTTCATAAGTCATATTTGATGAAGCCATTGCAGGCGATTTATAAAGGTTTCTGAGAGAAATGTAATATGGAAGCAAATGTTGGAGAAGAAGATAGAGGGATGCCCCACTGAGTACAACCAACTGTGTAACACAGGTGAGAATAGGTCTACTGCCACACTGGGAATCACCATGTTAGACGCGACGATTAGTGGAGCTTAATCCTTCTAGAGTAACGGTAGGGGACATTCTTATATCAACATTTGCCGTCGGGGATGAAGATAAGTTTTCATGTACTAAGCTGCAGCCTATGTAATGTGAGAGTAGCCAGTTTTCTGTTTTTTTAATTTTACTTTCTCCAACTCATAAATCCGGTACCAATTTATAGGTGGGTAGACGGGAGTACCGGTCTGCCAGGGACGAACCACGTCCCTGATGGTTTCTGTCCGTCTGGGATTTAGAACCTTGACACGCCTGTAATACCAATCTAGCATGCCAGCTCACTGTCGACCAGACTACACGCTCTAGGATTTAAGACATAAATGATCACATGACACACACCGACATGCACACACTACAAAAGTTTACGTCGTGTGCAATCTTCTTTGCCAGTTTGTAACAGAGCCATATAAACTATATATTGTGTTTGATACAAGTATATACTTACACATAAGAGTGAACAACTCTATTACTAAATGATCAAAGGGAGACAATTTAATGAGGGATGATCTGGCCTTGAACTACAGGAGCTACCACAAGTGTACACTTACCATCTACTAGCGGGGCATGAGAAGATGCGGATCTGTGGAGAGTTCATTGTTCTGTCTGACCAGCTAGCTAAGAATACATGTCTTTTGTGTTCTAATGCTGGGAAACATAGGGATGATCAGGGAAGTCGAGCAAAGCTTGTTCTGGCACATTGTGATGTCTTAAATCAGTAGCATGTTCTGTTTATTTTAGATGGGGATGGTAGAAACATGAGCACATACAACCTGTTGTGCGACATTCCCTTCACTGGGTCTTGAAGCTGTTGAAACTTAATTACCTCAAATTTTGTGAGACGGGTCTCTTTTGTTCATTTCATGATTAATGATAGCAAACGTGAACATTGAGTGTTTCTGTTAATAAAAAATATAATGTATAGACATAATAGAATAGCTTTACACCTCAAGGTATAAGGTCTCACACTCCGTTGATAGTTGATAGTTTTGTCCATCACAAGTGATGAAGACCACTTTCTTTGTTCAGCCGTGTGGACAGTCGTATCTCTTGCTGTGTCCGCTGAAATGGGTGACTTGTGCGGAGATTTGGATTAAAGTGAGGAAGAAACTGCGTCTTTTGTCAACCTCACTCACAGAGCCTAAGCTACCTTTAGCCAGTGGCAAGACATTCATCGAGACGACTGGAGATAGCATAGGATGCAGATTTTGCCTCATGGTTACCACCGAAGCCTTTCCGTAAACATGTAACCCGCAGGGTAGAAAGGTGGGAAGGCATCTAACGCAGTTTGTTGTGCCTTTACGATAACCACAAGAGGTCGTATGGACAACACTCAGCGTGTGAGTGAGTCTGGCATCTCTCCCCAGCTGTATTCAGTTCATCATAGTAGCATCTAAAATTCCCACACGCCAAATTCGTGAAGGTGAACCGGCAGAACTAACCCGTGAGATACGACACAGGTATAACTAGTTTAAGCGTAGCGACATTCAGCCGGCGTCCAGACCAGGATAAACGGATGGAAGAAATCACACAAAAAAAGAACGAAATAACAAGTCCAGACGGAAAACAACTCCACGTATCCGTGAACACAAGTGTAAGTCGTCGACTAGTGTGAATTCCAGGCAAATCCGTGGTCTGGCGGCATCCATAATGATCCAAAACAGTAGAGAAATGTAGACTCGCAGCCAGTTACGGCGCCATCTTCCGTAGTGGAAGATTAATCTACACTAAATTATAATAAAATGACACAATATGGCAGAAGACTTTTACACCATATGGCAGAAGACCTTTACATCATATGGAAGAAGACCTTTACATCATATGGAAGAAGATCTTTACACCTTATGGCAGAAAACCTTTACATCATTTGGCAGAAGACCTCTAAACGATATGGCAGAAGACCTTGGTACTAGACCTCTATTCTCCATGTATGGTAGAGAGACGGTTACTGCAGCAGAGAATCAGTATAATGAAGACTTAAACTAAGATCTACGTGTCTACCTTTACTAAACAACTGATAATGATATAAGACTAGCTTCCCCTGTTTCTTATCCAACAACTGACATTAACGATATAAACTGAAATTACCCACAACATTGTTCCCACCATATTCGCTGTTTCGTAAGTACAAATTGAAGTCTCAGACTTGAGTGGTCCATTACTGATTTAATCTCATCCCTAATACCCCATTCCCCACCAGATACCTCTCCCCCTATAATTCCCTATATAGACCCCCCCCCCCCCCTTTCCAGCCGCCGTCGTCTCCTTTTAACACAATATAAAATGGCGGAATTATTTATTTTCGTAGTTACATTGAAATACAAACTAATAGCACACTTTATTTCTGTCACAAACAGTACAGAGGTCTACCCCGCCGGCACCGTATGGCCGCTCTGCCACTACTACTGCAAACGCCAAAAACGATCTACCGGATACTGTGTGGAAGTGGACAAAAAGTGTCCCTTCCGCAAAAAAGTATACGAATGCGTGTGTGTCTAAACACAAATTCACGTCATCATCCCATGACCACGAGACTGACAGATATGCTCAGCCCCTAGTCTATATATGGTGTTGGAGCAGGCACTTCTTGTTGTAAATTACAAATATGTCAGACGTATTTTGTACATTTCAATGTCTTATAAGTGTGTTGAGGCCTGTCGTATGTAGTTTTTCTCTGCGCTAAAATAAAACGTATTAGTAGTTGTCTTTCCATTACGTCTTTACCTCGTTTGTCGGCCATGCATGTGTGCTATACTTAATGCAGACATACATATATTTTATAACTAAAACCAGATCCGTTTTATTGCCAGATAACGAGACTTATCAATATATTTCAGTAGGTTCAGAAATAGAATAAAGTTACACATCAAAAGTGTCATGTCATTCTGTTCATATTATTTATAATTAATGATGTATGTCTGTGTAAGTTAATGGTGGTTACGACATCAGCTAGTCCTTATTTTAGCGCGTTTTTGTATTACAAACGAGTTATAAATGTATGTAATACACACAATATGAATCATTTGTTCGTCTATAGTTACACCTATTGACCTCAATCACACGCTCTACCAGTTAATGGAGCGGGCAAGGCAGGTGGGTATGCAATTATAACTAATGTTCGTGGATTATATGAAACCCATCGATATCACTGAGGGGAATGCAGTTATTTAATACGCTAAGAGATCAAGACATCGAGGAATAATATTGTACGATTATTACAACTATAAACGAGGTTTGGTCTACCAATATTATCTTATCGACCAGACAAATTAAGAAGCAAATTAATTATGGCGTACAACAAGGTGATCCAATCTCTCTCAGACGTTTCACGTAAACATTGAGGACATCTTCAGCACACCCAATTGGCATGCTAAAGATATGAACATAAACGGAGAAAACTCAAGCATCGCCGGTTTGCGGATAACATTGTCATCACCAGCCCCAGCATCAAGGAAGCCAGCCGTGTAATACCCAATGAACTCAACAACGCAAGCGATGCGTGTGTTCTATTGTGTGACTATGGCTGTAACTGAGATGTAAACGTGCATTCCTTCCATGAAAGGAATGTGTGAAACAGTGACGTTTCGATCCCCACAGTCTCCAAGGGTCTCCTCATATTAATGTATGTAAGACGATCATGAAGTCTCATTAAAGATTGCCGAAGCAAACGGAGATCCAATGTGCACCCTGTGTGCGTAAATGAGCCCTTGGAAGATGAAAGTCGTTAAGCGTGTGTGAAAGTCGTTTTCCGTGCAAAATTCTTATGGACAATGAAATCCCCTCCCAAGACGCAACTGACTTGCCCCCAAGATCTAGCAATTCCTTGGATACAAACCCACAACAGCAGGAATTATTGTACATGACATTCGTCTTGTCCACCTTGTCGAGGATGTCCCCGCCACAAGCTCTTAAAGCAGACATTGAACAGCAAAGACAGAAAACGGCACGTACGTGTCTCTCATTGTCTCGTCTTCGCGGGCGTCCATGTACCATCTGGATAATTGGAGTGGGAAAGATATCATCCTCATTGCATGCAGACTAGGACTCACCCACTCATCGTGCACATTGACGGTTGGCTCGATGGTCTGTTGTCGCATAATCTGATTACTTACCTACCTAGGCCTAGTGAGCAGTTAGAAGTAAACATTGCAAAATAAACCATTTGCCCCGGATAGATCGGTTACCTGGTAACTGGCAAAAATGTGTATTGGAACACCCAGATTGTAAGTGATTATTCATAAGATGAAGGATTTGACGACAAAACATCAACATTATTATCGTCATGTTTTATGGAGGGACTGCGTCGAACAGTGATTAAGTGACACGGTTCACAACCAGAAGGTGCTGGGTTCGATCCCCATCACAGCACTAGCCGTTACCCAGAGGAAGCAAACCTTTAAATTCATGAGAAAGCAGAACCTTACATAACATACATGCTGAAGTCTGATGCACTGGGCAACAGGCACGATATAAAAACCACAGTGTAACGCAAACCGCATTGGGGAATAGAGAAATAAGCCAAACGCTGAAACATTAAATCGCCATGTTTCTGTAAGTATTGTGAACCAAGCCTGTTATCTGCCATTCTACTTGTTGCTTTTATTACCAGATTTAGTCTTTATTTATGGAGCCGGTAATAAACACGTAAAATAGCATGTTGAAAGTAGCATTGATAAATGCAGAGGATGGTGAGAACGGGAAGTATGTTCACGTCTTTGGTGATTCTTGTCGTGATGGCCTTCACATTGTTCCAGAAGGTCGATGCAGAACTTGCAATTGAGAGTTGGTTCTCTTTGACTCGATGTTCAAAGTGGGTTTGCTAAACACTTATCTTTTTTATTTGATTTTGAGTTGAACAGCAGCGAACAAAACATTATAATTGCTGAGTCTGTCCGTGAGCATTGTTTTAGAAGTTACACCGTTTACAGTTAAGCTTTATGGGACTTTCTGATAAGAAGCTGCATGAACATGTGTCTCAATAATCATCTCTGCAAATCAGTATGTAACTGTTCAATAGCTTTCCAAAAGCAAAGTTTAACATCAAACAGGGATTCATCTATAAGTCCCGCAACCTAATTGTGTCCATCTTTTGTCATTTGTGTGGCATGGCACGTATGCCAACACATTAATGACATTTCCCAGAACTTTATCTCCCGGGTTGTCAAACACTTGAATGGTCATAGGCAGCATATGGAGGGGGCGACATTAGAGTTAGAGACATCGTTTCCTGCTCCTATGATGAACGAAAGAGATTTGAGCTAGAGAATAGTTTGCTCTCCTTCATAGACTGCCTTCAGCCACAGGACAATCTGTCCTCTCCCTGTCTCGGCATCTTTGTGTTTTATGTACACGATTAACCATCTGGTCATTTCCAGTTTGATCTCAATCGGTTTCATTGGCTGGTTGTTTTCTTGATAGCCTGGTTAACGAGATTAGGGATGATTTTTTAAATGATGATGCCAATAAAATAACAATTGCCTAAAGGACTCTCTTTATATCGCGGTATATGAGCCCTACCTACCCAGGTGTTTATACTATAAGTGCAAGTTAAGTGTAGAGACCTGAAAGATTCAGGCACCTGTGGATCCACTTGATCGGATGATTCTGATGCTCAGTCGAATAAAGCGCCGATGTGTACATCTTGTAGGCGCTAATGTTGGGGACATTCATGTCGGGGATAGTTGGAAAGGTTATATTGGTAACATACTGACGTCACTAAATGACTAAGTCGTATTTGGTGATGTCATTGCAAAGTCACTATAAAAGGTTCCGAGATTCCGACTGGAAAATGGAATCAAATGTTGGAGAAGAAGATGAGAGGGATGCCCCAGTGATTACCACGAATTATATATGTATATCACAAGCGAAAATAGATCAACTTTCCCACTGAGATCAGCCTGTGTGATGCGACTAATAGTTAAGTTCAATCTCTCTAGGCAAAAGAAATAGGTAATTCTCATGGCACCAATTTCCGTCTGAGATTGGATGTGGTGGATTCGTCAGTTCCCTTCCTTGACGGCTTTTGCCTTCCCCAACTCATGCATCAGGTACTGATTTACTGCTGGGAGACTGGAGGTGTGGTCTACCAGACACGAATCACATTCGGCATTTTTGTCTGTCTGTCTGTGATTTAGAACCCTGGAAAGTCTATTATCCAAGTCTAGCAAGTCAGCTCACTGTCAACTAGGCTACACGCTCTAGCGTAGAAGACTCCAAATCATCGCATGGCACACGCCGACAAACACAACACACTAGACACGATTACCTCGTCTGGGGGCAGCTTTGCCAGTTTGTGAGAGAGCCTTATAAACTATAACTTGCTTTTAATAAATGGATATACAGAAATAAATGAGTGAACAGCCTGATTACTAAATAATCAAAGGGCCACACGTAGGGGAGGCTGGCTCTGGCTATTAGCTACGTGAGGTGCCACTTGTCCATCTGTTAGGGGCACATAGAAGATGCGATCTGTAGGGAGCTGATTTCTTCGGTCTGGCCAGCTATCTAAAGATACCGGCCTTATGTGTTTTAATGCTGGGAAACATAGAGTTGAGCACGGGAGCCAATGTTCTGTTCATTTTAGACGCAGGTGGTAGAAACATAAGCACATGTCATCTCGTGAGCAACATACTTACCCCGAGTATTGAGCCTGTTGAAACTTAATTACCTCCCCTTTATTAGAGCGGGCTCGTTAGACCATTTTTCTAATTAAGGATATCAATAGTGAACATTGAGTGTATCTGTTCATACGGTGGGCTTTTTTTCTTCGTTCTACAATAATATCGCACTCTAAGGAAGAAGACTTGTACATCTAAAGGTAGAAAACATTTACATCCATGGAAGAAGACTTTTACATCTAAAGGTAGAAAACCTGTACACCTCATAGTAGAAGACTTTTACATCTAAAGGTAGAAAACCTGTACACCTCATAGTATAAGACTTTTACATCTAAAGGTAGAAAACCTGTACACCTCAAAGTAGAAGACTTTTACATCTAAAGGTAGAAAACCTGTACA
Source organism: Ariolimax columbianus (assembly GCA_036924085.1). Classification (NCBI taxonomy): domain Eukaryota; kingdom Metazoa; phylum Mollusca; class Gastropoda; order Stylommatophora; family Arionidae; genus Ariolimax; species Ariolimax columbianus. The sequence continues at coordinate 7,991,189 of JAVGWX010000015.1, read as the reverse complement.
CACTATGTTAGAAGACTTTTACATCTAAAGGTAGAAAACCTGTGCACCTCATGGTAGAAGACTTTTACATCTAAAGGTGGAAAACCTGTACACACTATGGTAGAAGACTTTTACATCTAAATGTGGAAAACCTGTACACCTCATGGTAGAAGACTTTTACATCTAAAGGTAGAAAACCTGTACACCTCATGGTAGAAGACTTTTACATCTAAAGGTGGAAAACCTGTATACACTATGGTAGAAGACTTTTACATCTAAATGTGGAAAACCTGTACACCTCATGGTAGAAGACTTTTACATCTAAAGGTAGAAAACCTGTACACCTCAAAGTAGAAGACTTTTACATCTAAAGGTAGAAAACCTGTACACCTCATAGTATAAGACTTTTACATCTAAAGGTAGAAAACCTGTACACCTCAAAGTAGAAGACTTTTACATCTAAAGGTAGAAAACCTGTACACACTATGGTAGAAGACTTTTACATCTAAAGGTAGAAAACCTGTGCACCTCATGGTAGAAGACTTTTACATCTAAAGGTGGAAAACCTGTACACACTATAGTAGGAGACTTTTACATCTAAAGGTGGAAAACCTGTACACACTATGGTAGAAGACTTTTACATCTAAATGTGGAAAACCTGTACACCTCATGGTAGAAGACTTTTACATCTAAAGGTAGAAAACCTGTACACCTCAAAGTAGAAGACTTTTACATCTAAAGGTAGAAAACCTGTACACACTATGGTAGAAGACTTTTATATCTAAAGGTAGAAAACCTGTGCACCTCATGGTAGAAGACTTTTACATCTAAAGGTGGAAAACCTGTACACACTATAGTAGAAGACTTTTACATCTAAAGGTGGAAAACCTGTACACACTATGGTAGAAGACTTTTACATCTAAATGTGGAAAACATGTACACCTCATGGTAGAAGACTTTTACATCTAAAGGTAGAAAACCTGTACACCTCATGGTAGAAGACTTTTACATCTAAAGGTGGAAAACCTGTACACCTCATGGTAGAAGACTTTTACATCTAAAGGTGGAAAACCTGTACACCTCATGGTAGAAGACTTTTACATCTAAAGGTAGAAAACCTGTACACCTCATGGTAGAAGACTTTTACATCAAAAGGTAGAAAACCTGTACACCTCATGGTAGAAGACTTTTACATCTAATGGTGGAAAACCTGTACACACTATGGTAGAGGACTTTTACATCTAAAGGTGGAAAACCTGTACACACTATGGTAAAAGACTACTGTACGTTTTGTTGTTGTTTGCGAATGCGCACAATGAGTTGGTTACTCTTTTGTCATCCCTGAAAAAGACGTTAAGAGACGGGTTGCAGTAGCTTTGCTCACATCCCGAGCGTGCTGATGAAGGTGGAACGGAGTCCTCCAGGCGGTTGTGCTATGCTTGGCTTCATCTGTATGTCGCTCACTACTAACGGAACCACTTTGATCCCTCATCTCGTTAGTCAGGCTGCCATAAAAACAGCCCTTTTCCTGGAAGGGCTGCGAGGAAGCCGACGTGAGGGTCTTGGCCAGTATATTTTGCTCGTCCAGACGTTAGTCTTCCTCCCCGTACGGCTTATTAGAAGACCTTTACACATCATAATAGAAGATCTGTTCATCTCAAGGTAGAAGATCGTTGCATCCCATTACAGAAAAACATTGTACACCATAATAGAATATTAGTATATCACATCGCAGAATACCTTTACACCACTTGGCAGAAGACATTTAAATCACATGGTAGAAGACCTTTACAGCACATGGCAGAAGACCTTTACACCACAAGGTAGAAGGCACTTACCCTACATGACAGAAGACCTTTACACCACTTGGAAGAAGACATTTATGTTGTCTGACAGAAGACCTTTTCACCACAAAGTAGAAGGCATTTACCCTACATGACAGAAGACCTTTACACCACTTGGCAGAAGACATTTACCCTACATGACAGAAGACCTTTACACCACAAGGTAGAAGGCACTTACCCTACATGACAGAAGACCTTTACACCACTTGGAAGAAGACATTTAAACCACATGGTAGAACACATTTACACCACATGACAGAAGATCTTTACACCACATGGCAGAAGACATTTACACCACATGACAGAAGACCTTTACACCACATGACAGAAGACCTTTACACCACACGGTAGAAGACATTTACACCACATGGCAGAACACATTTACACCACATGGCAGAATACATCTACACCACCTGACAGAACACATTTACACCACATGGCAGAAGACATTTACACCACATGGCAGAAGACCTTTACACCATATGGCAGACGATATTTATAGCAAATCGCAGAAAACATTTACACCACATGGTAGAAGACATTTATACCACATAACAGAAGACATTTACATCACATGCCAGAGGACCGTCAAACCACATGGTACTAGACCTGGATATCCCATCTAAGATAGCTCTTTCGCCTTCTATCACTCAGGGCCGCATAGACCATCAACCAACCCTCGCCAAGCAGTTCTATCCTGTGCAATATTTTTCACTTCCTTCCAGTTTTTTCCGTCTCCAGATCTCGTCTTAATTGATTCCTTGAACTGCCTATGCCTCTCCTTCCTTGTGGGTTCCATGACATGGATTGCCTGATGACACTAGCCTGCGGCTTTCTTAATGTATGACCCGTGCATCTCCACTTTCTTCTTAAGATTTCTTGTTCCAATTTAACTTCGCCCGCTCTCTCCCACAATCTGCCGTTTGTAACTTTGTCAAACCATTTTATACCAAGAATATTTCTCAGGCATCTGTTGACAAAACCCTGCAGTCTCCTGCCATTGCCTTTGGTCATCCTCCAGGTTTCCGCTCCATACAATCAGGACTGGCTTCACATTTGAATTAAAAATCCTTATTTTTGTCTTTCTTCTTATTTCCCTAGAGTTCCATATTGTTGTCAATATTCCGAATGCGATTCTTTCTTTTTGTATCCTTATTTTTATTTCCCCGTTTGTCTCTCCTTCTTTGTTGATGATACTTCCTACATATGTAAATACCTCTACCTTCCAGTGGCATTCTTCTGTCTGATTGGGTCTGTATTTGCTGCATTAACTCTAATTATTTTTGTCTGTTCATCATGGATCTTCAAACCGACTTGTTTAGAGGTATAATCCAGTCTATCAAGTTCCCTTTGCATTTGGCTTTGACTGAGGGACAGAAATGCTATATCTTCCGAAAAATCCAGGTCCTCCAGCTGTTTATTCAAGGTCCACTGGATTCCATTTCTCTCATTTGTTGTCACTTTCATAATCCAGTCCACTGCCAGCATGAACAGGAAAGACGACAGTAGGCAACCCTGTCGTACCCCTGATTCAGTTTTGATTGGCTCTGTGAGTTGTTCTTCGTGTATAACTCTACATTGCATACTTTTATAAGTCTGTCTAACTATGTTTGTAAATTTTGTAGGAATTCCATAGTGTCTCAGTTGTTTACAGAGTATATCTATGTCCAAACTGTTAAATGCCGTTTCATAATCAAGGAAATTGATGTATAAACTCGAATTTCATTCCAATGATTGCTCCACAATTATCCGCAATGTGGCTATCTGGTCAATGCATGATCTATTCTGTCTGAAGCCCGCCTGCTCATCCCTTATCTGGCTATCTGGTCAATGCATGATCTATTCTGTCTGAAGCCCGCCTGCTCATCCCTTATCTGGCTATCTGGTCAATGCATGATCTATTCTGTTTGAAGCCCGCCTGCTCATCCCTTATCTGGCTATCTGATCAATGCATGATCTATTCTGTCTGAAGCCCGCCTGCTCATCCCTTATCTGGCTATCTGGTCAATGCATGATCTATTCTGTCTGAAGCATGTCTGCTCGTCCCTTATCTGGCTATCTGGTCAATGCATGATCTATTCTGTCTGAAGCCCGCCTGCTCATCCCTTATCTGGCTATCTGGTCAATGCATGATCTATTCTGTCTGAAGCATGTCTGCTCGTCCCTTATCTGGCTATCTGATCAATGCATGATCTATTCTGTCTGAAGCCTGTCTGCTCGTCCCTTATCTGGCTATCTGGTCAATGCATGATCTATTCTGTCTGAAGCCCGCCTGCTCATCCCTTATCTGGCTATCTGGTCAATGCATGATCTATTCTGTCTGAAGCCTGTCTGCTCGTCCCTTATCTGGCTATCTGGTCAATGCATGATCTATTCTGTCTGAAGCCTGTCTGCTCGTCCCTTATCTGGCTATCTGGTCAATGCATGATCTATTCTGTCTGAAGCCCGCCTGCTCATCCCTTATCTGGCTATCTGGTCAATGCATGATTTATTCTGTCTGAAGCCCGCCTGCTCATCCCTTATCTGGCTATCTGGTCAATGCATGATCTATTCTGTCTGAAGCCTGTCTGCTCGTCCCTTATCTGGCTATCTGGTCAATGCATGATCTATTCTGTCTGAAGCCCGCCTGCTTATCCCTTATCTTGTTATCACCTGCCCTTTTCAACCTTTTAGAATTACTCTTTTTAACACATTTCCCGGCATAGATAATAACATTATTCCTCTATGATTTTTGCATTCCTGTAAATCTCCCTTCTCAGACAATTTCAATAATCTTTTGGTAAGCTTTCATTCTCCCAGATGGCGCCTATCAAGTTCTGGAGCATGCTAGTAGCTGTTTCAACATCTGATTGTATGAATTCCGGTGGTATCCCATAAGATCCTGCTGCTTTTCCGTCCCTTAGAATCTCTATTGTCTTTCTAATCTCTTCTTTACTTGGACTGTTACAGTTGATCAGCAAGTTCTCCTCTGCTGGTGGGATGTCTGGTAGATTGTCAGATGCTGATCTATTCAAAAGCTTTTCAAAGTATTCTACCCATCTTTTCTTCTGTTCTTCAAAGTTAGTTAGCTTTTCCCCATGTTTATTTTTGATTTGTCTGGCTTGTTGTTGGTGATACTTTCCCGATAGTTTTTTCGTAGCCTCATATAGACCTTTCATATTTCCCTTTCCTGCAGCCTCTTCACTTTCCTCAACCAGACCATCAATGTAACGTCTTTTGTCAGCCTTGATACTGTTTTTAACCTATTTGTTGCTCTCTACATTCTCTTTGTGTGCTGTGCTTATTTGTTTTGCGGATCTCGTTTTACCATTTAGTAAGGCCATTATTCTTATTTCGCCTCTTCTCTATCTGAGTGATTGTTTCTGCTCTTATCCGTTTTTTTTCCTTCCTAGCACTTCATCGTATACAGTTGCCCATGTACTTTATACTTGTTCCCATTTATCCTCATTGCTGGAACCTTCATCTAGCTGCTCCAGTGTTTGATATTTATTTCTATTATACGAATCTCGTTTTTCTTATCATCTTCTTTCAGGTATTGTACGCAGTACCGAGCCTGCTTTTGAGTGCCCCAGTTGGGTTTGAGACCCCATCTGCCTCCCTGTAGACCCTGACATCTAACAATGATCGTCTAAATTTGGACTTTACGAAGATGTAGTCACTCTGATTCTTCGTTTTATGATCTGGGGATACCCATGTTGCCTTATGAATGGCTCTTGAGCAAATATACTTCCTCCTATAACCAATTTGTTTCCGGCACAAAAATCTGCAAACCGCTCTCCGTTTTCCTTCAGGACTCTTATTCCACGCCCCTCTTTAACTGTTTCTTCCATTTCATTTGTTTGGGCAAATCCCGGAATTATATTTAGTTTAACCTTCTTGTTCTTTGTTCTAAATGAAGCCACCAACAGTCGTTATCCGACTGCTCTCCACTCTCTGAGCGAACTTTAGGCCTTCACTGAGAACATAAGAGCCACTCCCTCTGTGTGGTACATTTTGCTCTTCCTCATGTCCTGAGTATATCACAGTCTCCCCTGTTGCTAGTAGTATCTTTCCTGACTGAGTCCATCTAGTCTCACTCAGTCCAAGGATACTAATGCTATTTCGCTCCCTCTCTTTTGCATTTTGCGCTGCCTTCCTCTCTTCCCACCTGGTTCTAACATTCCAGGTGCCGAGTCTGGAAGGCTTCCTTGTCGAAAGAATGATATTCGCCAGTCCAGCTTCCTTTCGATTTGGCTGGGCCGGGATATAGGCCCTGCTGAAGGGAATTTTCCCTTCAAGGACGGTTTTTCGTTTATTTTGGTTGTCGTTTTTGAAGCAAGTGTTTTTTGACGAGGTGGGGTAGTTGGCCGCACGCTCAATCTTCCTCCTTTCTAATCCGGGCTTTGGACCGACCATGGCGGAGTTCATGTAAGATAGAAGAGACGGTTACTTCACCAGAAAAATCAGTATAATGAAGTCTTGAACTCTGATCTATGGGACTACTTTTGCTCGACAGCTGATAACGATGATATGGGACTACCTTTGCTCGACAGCTGATAACGATGATATGGGACTACCTTTGCTCGACAGCTGATAACGATGATATGGGACTACCTTTTCTCAACAACTGATAATGACGATATAGGACTACCTTTGGACGACAGCTGATAATAACGATATGGGACTACCTTTGCTCGACAACTGATAATGACGATATGGGACTACCTTTGATCAACAACTGATAATGACGATATGGGACTACCTTTGATCAACAACTGATATTGACGATATGGGACTACCTTTGATCAACAACTGATAATGACGATATGGGACTACCTTTGCTCGACAGCTGATAATGACGATATTGAACTACCTTTGCTCGACATCTGATAATGAGGATATGGGACTACATTTGCTCGACAGCTGTGAATGACGATATGGGACTAACTTTACTAAACAATTGGTTATGACAATATGGAACTAAATTTGCCTGTTTGCCTGTGAATTCGAATTGAAGAAAGTCTCAGATTTGAGTTGATCTATTATTCACTTAACATATCCCCCGTCACTTTATTTGCCTTCTGTCACACACAGCAAGATTGTCCACCTCACCGAAACAGAATGGCCGGACTGCAACAACTTTTGCAGAAGCTTACACAGGTCTTGCGGCAGATGTGAGGTAGTGAAGACACACTGTAACCCCAGCAAGAAGATGTTCCACTGCGTGTGTTCCTAAACACAACACCAGTCATCATGACGTGACCAAGAAGCTGACATATACGCCCCGCCCCTAGTATGTATATGGTCTTGGAAAAGACATTACTTTTTTGTTATAAATTCAAAACATGGCCGTATTATTTTGTACATTTAAATGTCTAATAAATGTTTTTTAGGCCTGTCTTATGTACTATTTCCCTGTGCTAAATTAAACTTATTAGTAGTTCTCCTTCCGTCAAGTCTGAACTGTCGGCCACGCATATCTTCTGTACGTAATGCAGAAATACATACATTTTATAACTAAAGCCAGATCCGTTTTGATGACAGAGAGGGAGGCTTATCGACAAATGTCATTAGTCACAGAAACTTGTGCAAGAAAATTTAAAAAGCTACACTTAACAAAAGTTTCATGTAGTAATAACGTTACATACAAGAAAAGTAACATGTCATTTTGGTCATATCACTTGAAATATTTGATTTATTTTCGTGTACTTCAATGTTGTTTATGATATCATTTAGTCCGTCTTTTAGCGCGTTTAGGTAATACGGACATTGGACTACAGAACGTATTGTTTGTTCTTTTTTATTAAATCAGCAGCACATATTCGTTTCTCAGTATTCACAGCACATTTTGGGGCCCAATGCCAATGCTGAATACTGACTTAACAACCAAAGTAAAAGTTGTAAGTTTTCTTTTTCGAAGTGTAATAGTCAACAGTTATGATAGCAAATAAGTTTTTCTGGAATTACAGCAAAATCAATACATACTGTTTACATAATCACTTAGTGTCTTGAACTGTACGTCTGCTCTCACAGAACCAACAAAGGAGATGTTGACAAGAAGGAAAGGTGGGTGCAATGAACGATAACTTTGCTGCCATACAATTATTGTTCCATGGTATGAACATTGTGACGAGGCTGAAACTTTGGAATCTCAAGTGTAGTCAGCCCATTATCCCCAAACATCCCTAACAGTACCCCCTCTCCAAGTTGTTTCCCAGCTCCACGTTCACCCCATATTTGTAAAACTGGAACAAATTCATGATTTGAAGTTCGAATTCAAGATCAGCATTGTCAAGTCAGTTTTTGTTTTAACTATTTTAATCTCAGATTCAACATATTACCAAGCATACCCCCCCCCCCCCCTCCCCAACCCATCCCCAACCCTGCGCCTTTTTGTCTTGCTTTCTCTTTATCGTTGTATTAACATATATGTCAAGATGACTATCGAATTGTTTCAGAATTATATGTAACATCAATTCAAGATGTTGAGAATCGGAAGTATGTTCCTCACTTTGTTGATTTTTGTCGTGATGGCCTTCACCTTGAACATCACGGGTGATGCAGAATTTACAATTGAGTGTTGGTTCTCTTTGACTCGATGTTCAAAGTGGTTTCACTAAACAATTACCTTTTTTTTCTTTGATTTTGAGTTTAATAGTAATGGACGAAACATAATTGCTGAGTCTGTCCGTGAGCATTGGTTTAGAAGATACACAGTTGACAGTTAGGCTTTATGGGACTTTCTGGTAAGAAGCTGCATGAACATGTGTCTCAATAATCATCTCTGCCAATTAGTTTGTAACTGTTCAATAGCTTTCCCAAAGCAGTGTTTAACATATAACAGGGATTCATCTACAAGTCCCGTTACCTAATTGTGTCCATCTTTTGCCATTTGTGTGACATGGCATTTATTAGATAAATCGGGCTGGAATTCCGTCAGCACGTATGCCAACACCTTAATGACATCTCCCAAAACTATCTCCCGGGTCGTCAAACACTTCAATGGTCATAGACAGCACAGGGAAGCCGACATTAGAGTTAGAGACATCGTCTCCTGCTCCTAGGATGAACGAAAGAGATTCGAGCTAGAGAATAGTTTGCTCTCCTTCATAGACTGCCTTCAGCCACAGGACAATCTGTCCTCTTCCTGTCTCGGTATCTTTGTGTTTTATGTACACGATTAACCATCTGGTCATTTCCAGTTTGACCTCAATCGGTTTCATTGGCTGGTTGTTTTCTTGATAGCATTGATAACGAGGTTAGGGATCTCCATGGCAGTGAGCAACACGCAGATGATGGCAATCTAATCACAACCGTCTGGAAGACGCTCATTAACCTTCATCAGCACACTCGGGATGTAAGGAAATCTACTGCATCCTGCTACCCGACAACCTTTGCAGGGCACACAAAAGAGTAATTTTATGAATTGTTGGTATTCAACATCATCATGTGGCTACAACTTTTCCATTCTTCATACTTTCCTGGTTAATATTTCCATTTCCGCCAAACCTTGCTGATAGTCCCCACCACTACCACACTGAGGTCACCCTATAAGATGCGACGAATAGTGGAGTATAATCCCTCTAAAGCCGTGGTAGCCGGGCAAAGGTTTGCCGAGGACCAAATTTCGATAAAGGGTAAAACCAGAGTCTCAGACTAATACCAACTTTAAATAACAACGTTCTGAGACTTAGTTTGACATATAATAAACCACGTACAGAAAGCAATGGCAAGTTACTGTACTGCACATCTGCCATGACATGTATACCAGTCTTCGGACTGAAATTCCTTCTTTTTTTTAATATCATGAATTTGTTGTTTTAGTTCGTTCTGAAATTTGTAATATGACTTGATAAAATGTATTTCAAATATACATTTGTATGCTATTTCACTGTAAAGAGTGTGGCTATATACATTTGTATGCTATTTCACTGTAAAGAGTGTGGCTTATCAAAACTTCTCACCTGTGATTTGAATTCTCCTTTCAAACTTTGATCTAGCAATTCTCAGAACATGGGATAATACAGAGTCTGTTAATCTGTTTCAGGTCTTGGATTTGTAAGCTTCATGGCAGAAAAGATGTTAATCGCACATTTTCGGTCTTTAAGGTTTTGTTTCTGGTGTCTGTGCGTGCTATTTTATAAAATATTTTGTTTTCGTACTGTGGTCTGTAAGTTTCAATAAATAATTAGAGGCCGGAAAGAAATGGTTAGCGGGCCGGTCAAAACTGGTAGGCGGGTCGGATCTGGCCGGAGGGCCATTGTTTGCCTACCTCTCCTCTAGAGTAAAGGTAACGGTAAAGGTCAGTCCCATGGCAACAACTGCCATCAGGGATGAAGATAGCTCTTCATGTACTAAGCCTTAGCCTATGTGATGTGGGAGTTGCCAGTTTCCTTCCTTGTAGATATTACTTTCTCCAACTCATACATCAGGTACCAATCTACATCTAGATTTACAGGATGAGCGGTCTGCCAGATACAAACCACGGCCCGGATTGGTTTCTGTCCGTCCGTGATTTCGAACTTTGGCCCGCCTGTAATACCAATCTAGCATGCCAGCTGACCGTGTACCAGGCTACACGGTCTAGGGTTTAAGACATAAATGATCACATGACACACACCGACATGCACACACTACAAAAGTTTACCTCGACTGGAATCTTCTTTGCCAGTTTGTAACAGAGCCCTATAAACTATATATTGTGTTTGATACAAGAATACACATACACATAAGAGTGAACAACTCCATTACTAAATGATCAAAGGGAGACAATTTAGGGAGGGTTGATCTGGTCTTGAACTACAGGAGCTATCACAGGTGTACACTTATCCATCTACTAGCGGGGCATGAGAAGATGCGGATCTGTGGAGAGATCATTGTTCTGTCTGGCCAGCTATCTAAGGATACCTGTCATGTGTTTTAATGCTGGGAATCACAGGGATGGTCATGGAAGTCGAGCAAAGCTTGTTCTGGCATATTGTGATGTCTTAAATCAGTAGCATGTTCTGTTTATTTCAGATGGGGATTGCAGAAACATGAGCACATACCACCTGGTGTGCGACATTCCATTCACTGGGTCTTGAACCTGTTGAAACTTAATTACCTCCCATTAGTTAGATGGGGCTCGTTTGTTCATTTCATGATAAATGATAGCAATATTGAACATTGAGTGTTTCTGTTCAAATAAGGTGTCCTTTTTTTCCTTCTACAAAAACATTGCATCCCATGGTTGAACACGTTCAGACATAATAGAATACCTTTACACCTCAAAGTAAATGATCTTTACATCCCATAGTGGAAGACCATTGAACACCAAAATATAATACAATGATACCATATGGAAAAAGACCTTTATACCACATGACAGATGACCTTTACACCATATGGTGGAAGACCGTTACACCATATGGTGGAAGACCGTTACACCACATGGCAGAAGACCGTTACAGCACATGTCAGAAGACCTTTAAACGATATGTCAGAAGACCTTGGTACTAGACCTCTATTCTCCATGTATGGTAGAGAGACGGTTACTGCAGCAGAGAATCAGTATAATGAAGTCTTAAACTATGATCTACGTGCCTACCTTTACTAAACAACTGATAATGACTATATATGACTAACTTTGCCTGTTTCTTATCCAAAAACTGATATTCACTATTTAACTGTCATGACTCAAAACATGGTTCCCGCCATATTTGATGTTTCGTGAACATCCATCAATTGAAGGAAGTCTCAGACGTGAGTGGTCCATTACTGGTTTAATCCCGCCCGTAATACACCCTTTTCCAACTGAAACAGTTTCATTGAAATACAAAATAATATTCATATCACGGTTTATTTGCTTTTCTGTCACGAACAGGAATATTGTCTACCTCTCCGGCACCGTTTGGCTCGACTGCTACCACTACTGCAGAGGCCAAAAACGGTTTGGCGGATAATATGTGGAAGTGTCCTTTCGTCAAACAAGTGTACCAGTGCGTGTGTATCTAAACACAAATTTACGTCTCATCACATGACCACAAAACTGACAGATACGCTCCGCCCCTAGTCTATATTTGGTGTTGGAGCAAGCATTACTTTCTTGTTGTAAATTACAAATATGGCAGATGTATTTTGTACATTTCAATGTCTTATAAATGTTGTAAGGCCAGTCGTATGTAGTTTTATCTTTGTGCTATAATAAACTTATTAGTATTTGTCGCTCCTTGAGGTCTTTACTTCGTTCGTTGGCCATGCATGTGTGATATACGTAATGCAGAAATGCATATATTTGTTACTAAAACCAGATAGGTTTTAATGACAGATAACAAGCCATATCAATACATTTCAGTAGTTACAGAAAAATAATAGAGTTGCACAACAAAAGTCTCATAGTTTCGAACGCACAGTTTCCAAGAGACTCTTCGTTTCAATGAAAGTAAGACCAGCATCTAGTCATATTAGAGATTGACGAAGTAAACGGAGATCCAATTTGCACCCTGTGTGCGAAAATGAGCCTTTGGAAGTTGAAAGCCGTTAAGAGTATGTCGCTGTCCGTGCAAAATTCTAATAGGCAATGAAATCCTTTACCAAGAGACAACTGACTTGCCCCCAAGATCTAGCAATTTCTTGGATGCAAACCCACAACAGCAGGAATTATTGTACATGACAATCGTCTTGTCCGCCTTGTCGAGGATGTCCCCGCTACAAGCTCTTAAAGCAGACAATAAAAAGCGAGGATGGACAACGACACTTGTCAGTCCCATGTCACTCAATCTGATTACTTACCTACCTAGGCCTAGTGAGCAGTTGGAAGTTAACATTGCAAAATGAACCACTTGCCCGGATAGATCGGCTGCCTGGTAACAGACAAAACCTGTGCTTGAACACCAAGTTTCTAAATGAATATTCCTGAGATAAAGAATTTGATGTCAAAACTTCAATATTATTATCGTCCTGTTTCTTTAAGTATTGTTAACCAAGCATGTTATCAATTGTCTTTCTTCTTGTATCAGATTGTCTCTTTATTCACAGAGCCGATAAGGAACACGTACAATGGTATGTCTAAAGTAGCATTGATAAAGGCAGAGGATCAAACCAAGAGGATAACGTCAGTATCAGCAAGGCCACATTTGTTTTCAACTCTCATCACCCAAAATTGAACTCACAACTTTCTCCATGGAGAATACCATTAGGCTGTTTAACACGAATGTTAATTCCGTCCTACTTAATGACTATGACGCATGGCACGTGACTAAAGGTCTCACGTACAGACTGCAGGTTTTCCTTGACGTCTGTCCTTGTTGCTTGCTTCGTTTTAGAAGTCCAGAGGTAGTATCAAATATGTATGCAGGAGCATGGCAGCAACCAATATATCGGTAGAATGGGGAGAGAAAGTTCGAATCGATTGCCACATTCTCAAGAAGCGGCCAGACAGCATAACCAGACGTGCTCTGCATTGGAACCCATAATGAAGGAGATGAGTGGAAAGGCTTAAACACAACAGGTGAAGAACGGACGAAGAGGAACTTAGTTCAGTTGGAGTCTCAAGAAGATATCACAGAACAGGAACATGCGCAGAGCATCTGTTGCGATGTTAGGCTCCAAAGAGAACCACACCGATATTGACACTGATTTAAGTGGAATGTCTGAGAACAGTCACACAAACGCCACCAGGAAAAATAGAATTATGGAATCAAGCTTGATTAATTCTCAATTGTCCATCTGTATTTCCAACGTTTGCTGACCTAATGTGATTGACTGGTCAAATTGCGAGACGTCATCATGTGGGCCAATGTGGCGCTTGTAAGGCACTACAACACGAAACCATGTATAAATAATTATGAAGCGATGTCCTTTTGAAAATGAGACCATTCTGAATTAGAAAGAAGCGTTGATCGGTTGAAACTGACTTGGCAAGAGATGGGTAGCTTGAGGCTAAACGCGATGTGGGAATGAGAGTGGGGGTAAATGGTTTGTGACCCTATTTGCGTTCAACTCGAAGCTTGACATCAGACGCTACAATAAGTGGTACTTCATGGGGTAACTTTGAAAGTTGCCAAAACAGCTTTGAGTATAGGCAAGTTATGGTTCGTTGACTCTGATGCATGCATACAGCTTTAAGTCGCCGGCTTCTGCCAGCTCATTCACTGATACATCTTGGCCCCGTGATGGTCTGGATCCGGTCTTGTTCGTGGCCTCGTGTAGACTTTTACATTTTCAAAACAGCAGACGTTTAGTCGATCGGGGTAGCAGAATCCTTGACTCCTTTATATTAGAGTCCTGATGTTATCTCTAAGACTTTCTACTGACATCTTGGTCATAATTACACTGTCTCATTCTTGTCTTGGTTGAGCTACCTCTCTATTATTAGGACACTTGAATATATTCTATGACACACAGACACTTTCACTTCACTTTCACTTCACTTTCATTTCACTTTCACTTCACAGAAAAGCGGCTTAATTTGTAACGACCTATTATTTACTCTTCACTCTCTCATTTTCACTCATTAACATGCACGTAGTTCTAACACTGTCCTTAAGACTTGCTGTTCCCTGACTACTCTAATGGTCGATGCTTTCGGTGCAGTAGCACGTATTTTGGTATCGACCATTACCAACTCCCTCTAAATACTTTTGCTGCTTCTAACTTGTTTGTTCGTGTCCTAAACTACTCAGCGTTGAAACACACGATTCGTCTAGTTGAAGGGGGAAAAAATAAAAGTGACGCGCCAATACTGTGGTATCGCTTAAATTTCTAAGGTAAACTATTTAACTTTCTTGTCGATTACACCTGCCAGACTCTGTTGTTGTTCGTAATGTATGTGTCTAGTCTAGCAAAATGAAATCAATCACTAAAATGGTTGGTCGATCTGATGTCAGTTTGTTACTCCAGTTCACTTTCTCCTGTTGTCAGTTGCGTACTCATTACAGTCTGCACGTGCCTGAACCCCCAGAGGTATCTTTCTGCTTATCGTTGGCTTTAGTTAAATATTGCAGTGTTTATTAGTGATGGTGGCTAGTACATTCGTTATTGTATTGTCATGGTGGCTAGTACATTCGTTATTGTATTGTCATGGTGGCTAGTACATTCGTTATTGTATTGTCATGGTGGCTAGTACATTCGTTATTGTATTGTCATGGTGGCTAGTACATTCGTTATTGTATTGTCATGGTGGCTAGTACATTCGTTATTGTATTGTCATGGTGGCTAGTACATTCGTTATTGTATTGTCATGGTGGCTAGTACATTCGTTATTGTATTGTCATGGTGGCTAGTACATTCGTTATTGTATTGTCATGGTGGCTAGTACATTCGTTATTGTATTGTCATGGTGGCTAGTACATTCGTTATTGTATTGTCATGGTGGCTAGTACATTCGTTATTGTATTGTCATGGTGGCTAGTACATTCGTTATTGAATTGCAAGGAATGTGGATATGATATAAGTCACGTGATTGTTTAGTGACGTATTAATATCTCTAATATTTTCATTTCTACTCTAATAAATTGTTCTCTTCAAGGTTTGTAAACCAATAATTAATGTTGTTGCTATTTAAATAAACAATAATTACAAGCTTGATCGTCAAAATGATTATCATGATTCAAGCTGGTAATTTATTTTGTTTATGTAAATCGAAGAAGTCAAAAACATTTAACTCACAGGTAATGTAGAGTGGTTGGAGTGGACTACATACACAAATACACAATATATGATTGTGGCAACCAATTTGTTTGGTAAGTTGAAGTCTGTTTCGGTATCTGTACATCACCATAGAAACAAAGGGAGAGAAAGCTAACGGTACCTACATCACACATGACATTTTTGGAGTCAAAATGCAACAGTGTTGACGTTATGACATACAAATATAGCTCATCTCTCTGAACTCCAGGATTCTCACAAGTGTCTCTTTACTAGACGATTGAACATAGCTGTATTGTCCATGTCTTAAACTTGGCTCTATTTCTTCTGGTCTGTGAGATGAGACTAACAACTGGCCAGGCAAAACGTGCTTGAAAAATCCCCACCTCGTTGTTCCCTGGGAACTGTGTGTTTTCATGGTAGACTGGATAACGAGGAGTGGTATTGACATGATCTCCATAGTAGTAAGAAACACGCAGATGAAGTCAAGCACAACTCAAACGTCTGGATTTTAAAACTGTTTTTGTCTCAGATCCAACTTAGCTGTTGTTCCATTGATCTATAACGTATCCTGCTGTTGCTCGCCGGATTATTCTTGCCCTGTTTTTTATCGGTTAAATACATGTCTAGATGACCTTCTAATTGTTTTAGAATCAAACGTAATATAGTTAAATATGCATTTCAAAATCAGACATTTTCTTATAGAATGTGCAATTTGGAACGATATAATTTACCACATTCGGCGCATTCTGGAACTAAACATTTTATTGTGGAAGGTGCATTCTGGAACCAAACGTTTTATTGTGGAAGGTGCATTCTGGAACCAAACGTTTTCTTGTGGAAAGTGCATTCTGGAACCAAACGTTTTCTTGTGGAAAGTGCATTCTGGAACCAAACGTTTTATTGTGGAAAGTGCATTCTGGAACCAAACGTTTTCTTGTGGAAAGTGCATTCTGGAACCAAACGTTTTATTGTGGAAAGTGCATTCTGGAACCAAACGTTTTATTGTGGAAAGTGCATTCTGGAACCAAACGTTTTCTTGTGGAAGGTGCATTCTGGAACTAAACATTTTATTGTGGAAGGTGCATTCTGGAACCAAACGTTTTCTTGTGGAAAGTGCATTCTGGAACCAAACGTTTTATTGTGGAAGGTGCATTCTGGAACCAAACGTTTATTTATAGAAGGCACTTTCTGAAAAAACAACATTCTTTTCTGGGGAAAAATAAGATGAAAACCGCAGCAATACTAAAGGTCAAAAGACAATCAAAACAATTTTAAGCAATGGCTCAATGATCGTAACATGACAGAAACAAACACATCTTCGTTACTGCCATAAAGCCTTCATCATTATAAAGAACTAACGAAAACAGCAAACAACGATGTTAATCACTCATACGTGTTTTTGTTTTTGTTGTTGTTATTTGTTAGGTGTTTTCGTTTGTTCATTGTCCATGCCGAATATCTTGAGGCTGCAACGTATGTATGTATCATTTTGTATTTGTCCTGATACTGTTACTGAGCAGTTACTTTATTATGTTGTTGTATCTCCTTTACTTGTTTGACAATCTCATATCTCTCAATAAACAATTCAATTCACTGTCGGTAATTATACGTGACTGTGCAGACTCTTCAATAGATACAGAACGAGGCTGAGCAGAATGTTCAATAGATACAGAACCAGGCTGTGCAGACTCTGCAATAGATACAGAACCAGGTTGTGCAGACTCTTCAATAGATACAGAACCAGGCTGTGCAGACTCTTCAATAGATACAGAACCAGGCTGTGCAGACTCTTCAATAGATACAGAACCAGGCTGTGCAGTCTCTTCAATAGATACAGAACGAGGCTGTGCAGACTCTGCAATAGATACAGAACCAGGCTGTGCAGACTCTGCAATAGATACAGAACCAGGCTGTGCAGACTCTTCAATAGATACAGAACCAGGCTGTGCAGACTCTTCAATAGATACAGAACCAGGCTGTGCAGTCTCTTCAATAGATACAGAACCAGGCTGTGCAGTCTCTTCAATAGAAACAGAACCAGGCTGTGCAGACTCTTCAATAGATACAGAACCAGGCTGTGCAGACTCTGCAATAGATACAGAACCAGGCTGTGCAGACTCTTCAATAGATACAGAACCAGGCTGTGCAGACTCTTCAATAGATACAGAACCAGGCTGTGCAGTCTCTTCAATAGATACAGAACCAGGCTGTGCAGTCTCTTCAATAGAAACAGAACCAGGCTGTGCAGACTCTTCAATAGATACAGAACCAGGCTGTGCAGACTCTTCAATAGATACAGAACCAGGCTGTGCAGACTCTTCAATAGATACAGAACCAGGCTGTGCAGACTCTTCAATAGAAACAGAACCAGGCTGTGCAGACTCTTCAATAGATACAGAACCAGGCTCTCATGGTGAAGATGCTTTCCCGCGTGATTAATGTTCACTGGTCTTACTTTGCTTCCATCATCTAGAGAATAAAGATCTGGTTGGTCGGAAACAGGAACGCCTTCCTCGTGAGACAGTAGGTGTTTAGCACAAACAAATATTAGGATAGATCAAGTCACCACTTCGTCTTGTAAATATTTTGTCCAGTTGGAGAATTCATGCGAAAGTAACAACAGTTAAAATGGTATATCGGTTTCCTCCACACTATTACGACCGCAAAACATATCGGTTGATTCTTTTTGATTCAATCAGCCGTACAGATCTGCTTCTCAGTATTGATCGCACATGTTTGGAGCCGAATGCTGACCTCAGTTACTGATTTAGCAGCCTAGGTAAATGATGTAAGTGGTTGTTATCAAATTATAATAGTCCGCATTTATGAAAGCAACGCAGTGTGTCCTAAATATAGGAAAACTAAAACGTGTTGTTTACATAATCACGGAGTATCGTTAACTTTAGATCTACACTCACTGAAACAAAAAAGCAAATGGTGATAAGAAGGATATGTGGCTGTAAAAACAGATACCGTTTGTGCCATTCAATTGTTGCTTAATGATGTCAGTCTCTTTGGGAAGGATGCGTTCGAAATTGTTGATTCCTGTTCCAGCCGAACGATTTTCAGTAATCATCCCCCATCCCTTCTTCCTCCCCCGCCCTCCCTCCCACCCCCTGCCCCGCACCTCTTCTCCTAATATCTTGAAAATAAGAGCTAATTAGAGATTTTAAGTTCATATTCAAGATCAGTATTTACGAATTAGTTTTTATTAAGCTCTTTTTGTTTCAGATGCAATGTATTCGTTGTTCAGCAGATTTATCCCATAACATTTCTTATTCTACTCAAATTATTGTTCTTGTCCTCTCCTTTTCGCTTAATTACGTATCAAGATGACCTTCGAATTGTTTCAGAAACATCTGTAACATAATTTCAAAATGGAGAGAATCGGAAGTCTGTTCATCTCTTTGATGATTATCGTCGTGATAGCCTTCAGCTTGGACCAGAAGACCGATGCATTTCCTTTAACTGAATGTTGGTACTCTAAGGTCGTATGTTCAAAGTAGGTTTGCTAAATCATTATCTTATGTTTTTTTCTTTTGAATTGAACAGTTACCAACGTAACATTGTAATTGCTGGAATAGTCCTTCGGCCATTGATTAGGAAGATAACAGTTGCCAGTTAAGCTTCATGGATCTTCTGGTAGAAGCTGTACAAACATGTGTCCCAATAATCACTTCTGCTAATTGTTATATAGCTGTTCAATAGCTTTCCCGAAGCAATGTTTGACATCAAACACGGATTCTTCTACAAGTACCGCAGCATAATTACATCACTAAACGATCAAAGAGATACAATTTTGGTAAGGGTGGATCTACAGAAGCTTCCAAATTTATTCATTTTTTTTAAAATGTCGAAAATTCTTTATTGCACACAATAAATTATAACAATTTTCAAATTTAAACATAACAAATTTCAAACAAAATGTGTGAATAATGTGAAGTAAAATGAAGTGAAAATTTCCCATGAGATGAAACATGAGATGGTGGGAGTTATATTTTGTGAAGTGAATGGTGACATCAATTTAAAATTATTTAAATTCTCAAATATTTAGTAATGTACTTTTTTTGTTTGTTTTAGATATTTGCGAAGGCAATATGCTTATACATGTGTGCATATCTATCCATTCATATTCACTTATACACGCATACCTATTCATTTATACACACACATGCATATTCATTTATAAAGACACATGCATATTCATTTATTCACAGACAGAAAAAATGTACATGCATGTACATATACATACTTCCACACACATACAAATAAGTACACACCCAGTACTTATACACATACCTGCACAGTCATGAAAACAAATTTCAAATGCTAAGTGCACACTTATTCATCTGGTAGCAGGACACGATGCGGATCTGTAGAGGGCTCATTGTTCTGTCTGACAAGCTATCTAAGGATACCTGTCTTATGTGTTTTGGTACTGGAAAACATAGAAATTGGCAGAGGAGTAGAGCAAACGTGTTCGGACACACTGTGATATCTTTAAAAAGCGGTATGTTCTGTTCATTTCAGACGGAGGAGTTAGAAATATAAGCACATGACACATGTTGGGCAGCATCCCATGACCTGAGTCTTTCACCTGTTGAATTTTAATTACCTCCCCTTAATTAGAACGGGCTCGTTAGCTCATTTTCTGATTAAGGATATCATTAGTGAACATTGAGTGTATTTGTTCATACATCGTGTTATTGTTCTTCGTTCTACAATAACAACGATCCCCATGCAAGAAGACCTTTACATCTCAAGGTAGAAAGCCTTAACACCCTTTGGTAGAAGACATTTACACCACATGATAGAAGATCTTTACACCACATATAAACCACCTTCAAACAATTGTTCTACGATCTCAACAGCTACAAGGAAATGCATACGACTGGACACGTACAGGAAACTTAAACTGCATTGGATCGGTGCTGGAGACATCCACCAAGGAGTGGAGAGAGGCCAGGAAGAAAGTCGACAAATCTCCAAATACCATAAATACAACAGAGTACAATATATGGACAGCAAAAGAAGGAAGTATCACTAAAGAAAGCAAGCGGGAGTCTTGGAAAACAAAATTGTTGCAAGTTGGATCTAAAAATAGAAGGGAACACGTCATGGGGGTTACCGAGCAACCTTGAAGGGAACAGAAGAAAGTAAAACCCAACACCCCTGACCAGAGAATCTGGGGACGAAATAGTATCAAACGCCAAGAAAGCAGCTGAAATCTTTAACAAATATTAAGCTAGAGTAAATAAAGCGCAACCAAGAAAACTGCTTGAGAAAGCACTTTTAAAGGACTCCTTTAACATCGACTCCACCAATATAGCTGCTTTTAAAAATCACTTCACTTCACAAGAACTGAGCATGACAATGAGGAAACTGGCAAAAAATAAAGCACTAGGGCCAAATAAAGTTAAAAACGAAATGATAAGTTAATTAGGACTAAAGACGAAAAAGGTCCTTTTATGGTTTATCAACAGAACATTGGACAGTTGCCATGAATATGGCTATCATCAACTATCAAACTCATACTGAAGAAGGGGAAACAACCAGGAACACCTGGAAGCTAAACACCTGTGTCGCTCACCTCATATTTAGATAAAGTGGTTGGAAGAATGGTAAACAACAGACTATACTGGTGGTTGGACAGCAAAAACCTGCTTGATAGAAGAAACTAAGCAGGGTTCAGGCATGGACACCGCACGGATGATCCCATCTTTAGATTTACACAGCGTGTGATGGATGAATTCCAAGATGGAAAACGCACACTAGCAGTGTTTATTGATCTACAACAGGCATGTGACAGGGTCTGGAGGAAGGGCCTTTTGATGAAAATATGAATAGAGTGAAATTTTATCAAATGGATACAGCCCTTCCTGACCAACAGAACCAAAGATACCAACTTTGCATGTGCAACCTCAAGTAAAATGACGCCAGAAGGAGGACCGCCACAGGGCGCTCCTCTAAGCTGCACCCTTTTCCCCATCTATATAAATGACCTCACTAGACATCTAAACGTGTCAAAATCATTGTTTGCTGATGATCTCGCCATTTCGACCTACGAGAAATATCCAATTTTGGCAAAGGCCAAGATCAACAGAGCGCTACTAACATCTTCAGTATACTGTGAACTGGGTAAACTAAAGATAAAACCACAGGAAACCACATTCACTATCTTCTCCCGCAGTCATAAAGAAGCAAAGAAATCCATTAACATCAAAATGAATGGAGAATTACTAGTAGAAGAAGATACCCCAGTTTATCTGGGAGTAATATCACAGACAGTTGAAATTTGGCAGCCACATCTGCAATGTTAGAAGTAAAGCAACCAAGCCTTTAAACTTAATCAAAAGATTTTCTAGTACAAATTGGGTAGCTGATAAACAAGCCCTTCGGCAACTATACCTTGGATATCTACGACTGATAATGGACTACAGCCTTCCCCTACAGACCACTGTTAGTACAAATAACATCTCATCTATCGACCGGGTGCAGAATCAAGCTCTCAGACTAATTTGTGGGGGATGAGATCAACACATAGAGCGGCGTGTGAGATAGACGCCAACATAGAACCGCTAGACATCAGGAGAAAGGGGGCACTCGCTGAAGCGATAAAGAGATACAAGAGACAAGAAAGTGGTCATCCAAAGAGGATACTAATAGACAATTGGAAGCAAAAGAGAAGACTGAAGCAATTTTCCTCTGGATGTAGCAGAAAAGGAAAGGCATATTCATCATCTACCAGAGAAAAGAAAAACGGAAAATAGGTTTTTTGGACCACTCCGTTGATAACATCTTTGCCTGTCAGTAATAAAAACATTTCTGCAAGAAAAGGCGACCACCAAGGAGACTACACGTTATATTCTGAAAACATGTGCCTTGAAGACAGTCTATAGCTACCCACAATTGGCAGTCCTGGTCTATACGGATAGATCGACATTTAAATCTACATCTTTTGCAGGGTATGGTATCCATATGAATTCTCCGGATGGGTCCATATACGAGTTTTGTGATTCATTCGGCGAAAACAAAAGGGACGGCGTGGCCTAGTGGTTAAGTGGCACGGCTCACAACCCGAAGGTGCTGGGTCGATCACCATCACAGCACCGGCCGTTACCCCGGGAAAGCAAACCTTTAGAAAATGCAGGAGGAAACAGACCCTTACATAAAATGCATGCTGAAGTCGGATGCACTGGAGAGACTGCAGAGCCCAGCTGCAATCAGAAAAACTCAGAAGACTGACTGACCATCCAATGCACCAGAGAATAAACAATTTAGGAAATGGGAAACTAAAGCGGAGAAACTTTGCAGAAATAGCCAAAGCAAAGATGCACGAAGACCCCATGAACGCACTAACACCAAAGCCCATCCCTACTGTACGAAAACCTACCTGGAGGCAGCATATACTTCCAGAGGTGGTAGAAAATATACCAGGTATTGGAAACAAAAACTGCCAGTCTGAAAAAGAAAGAAGAGATACTACCCTGAGTTACATAACGGAAAACTACCCAAGCATGGACTGGACCCAAATACAACACAGAACTGAGGGGCAGGAGCATTTCTGAACCTACCAACTGGCAGAAAAATAACACTGTCATTCGCTACTGGAAAATACACAAGCAATTTCAGAGCGGAGGCAGAGGCACTGAGGGCGGCAGTGGAAGAAATGGGGAAAGGTAAAAGAACTGAGAGCCACATAGTCCTGCTTACAGATGCTCTGGCCGTAGTCACAGCACTAAAAAGCCAGAGAAATACTGAACGTAATGATTTAAGAGCAGTACTCTGTCAACTATGCCAGCAGGCCGCACCAAAAAGGGTAGTGGTGCAGAGGTCATCTCACTGCAACATCCAAGGCAACGAGGAGGCAGACAGACTGGCAAAAGAAGGTGCAAAACTACCACAACCAGATACTAGTACGACATACGAAGAGTCAAAACGGTTTATTAGAGCTAGATACATGACCAAATTGGAAACCGAAATTACTGGCTACACCAAAAACGATGCCTATTACCAGTTGAACAGAAGAGAGCAGGTCGTGGTCTTCAGACTTCGCACTGGCCACAATAGACTGAGGTACCACCTATTCAACAAATTGAAGATAGGTGGCACCGACGAATGCCCGTGTGGTACCGGGAAAATGACTGCTGAGCATTTGCTGCAAAACTGCCCGACATACGAGGATCAGAGAGAGCAGATGTGGCCATCACCAGTGGCAACACTAGACAAGCTCTATGGCAGTGTCGACAGCCTCAGGATGACGGCTGCTTTTTTCGAAAAAATAATGGTTACTGT
Organism: Ariolimax columbianus; assembly: GCA_036924085.1. NCBI lineage: Eukaryota > Metazoa > Mollusca > Gastropoda > Stylommatophora > Arionidae > Ariolimax > Ariolimax columbianus. The sequence continues at coordinate 7,967,463 of JAVGWX010000015.1, read as the reverse complement.
CTGACTGCGTACGAAGAAGAAGAAAAAAAGATGCACTGGGCCGACAGGCGCAAAATAAAAACCACAGTGCAACGCACACCCGTCTTGGGGAATAGAGAAATAAGGCAAACGCAAAAACAAAAAACAACAAAAAATTCGGCGAAAACCGCTCTAATGTTGAAGCGGATGCCGAGGCTATAAAAACAACAGTTGAAATTTTGTACCAACAGTTTGACTTGAGCGAATTTTTGCCGATGGATTTTCTGATTTTTAGTGATTCCTAATCTGTTCTGGAGGCACTGAAGAACACTCTGTATCAAGAAAAGGAGATATTCTTTGTAGAGACAACATTACTGCCCACGGGATAAATGTCACCTTGCAATGGATCACTAGAAATTGTTGTCTTCTAGGGAACGAGATCAACGACAGACTGGCAACAATTGGATAGACCCTGCAGTGACCACACAGTAAAACGAATTATTAAGAATAATTCTCAGGAAATCTGGATCAACAGGTGTGCAAGGAACAGGACATACCAGAGTCAATAGCCATTTGAACCGCATCGATCCCTAACACCTGTTCGTGTGCAGACATTGCTCGCAACCTGATGAAACAGCTCGACACCTACATATTAAGTGCTAGCCGCTTGGGGACATGAGGAAAGGATTCTAACATCCACTGTCGACAATTGCCAATACACTGTACGGAGCAGTGACACAACTGAAGAAGACCTGTATCTTTAATATAAGAAGGGCATTTGGCTGCCAAGAGCAGGCTTTCTCAGCCGCGATGGGTTAACAACAACAACAACAACATCACACGATATCAGACTTTACACCACATGCCAGAAGACCGTTATGCTACATGCTTTACACCTTAACATCACATGTATGGTAGAAGAGACGGTTACTCGACCAGAGCATCAGTATAATAAAGTCTTGAACACTGATCTACGTGCCTACCTTTACTCAACAACTGATAATGACGATATTGAACTACCTTTGCCTGTTTATTATCCAACAACTCGCGATATAAACTGCCTTTGCTCACAAAATGTTTTCCAACATATTTGCTGCTTCATGATTCCGAACTGAAGCAAGTCTCAGACGTGAGTGGTGCCATTGCTCATCTAACTTCCGGATCCCTCTTACCAAATTCATTCCCCTTCCACCCCCACACCCAATCGTTGTCTCCTCTTAACACAATACCAGATGACGTAGTTATTTTATTTTTTTAAATTGAAAAGCAAAATATAATTCACAGCACATTTGTTTGCTTTCTGTCTCGATCAGGAAGATTGTCTACCGCTACGGCACCGAATGGCCGGACTGCAACAGTTTCTGCGGAAGCCAAAAACAGTTTGGCGGCATATGTGTGAAATTGGACATAGACTGCCCAAATACCGATAAAGTGTACAAGTGCAAGTGTACCTAAACATATAACCACGACATCCTCACATGACCAAGAGATTGACACACATGCTCCGCCCCTATATCTATATATGGTGATGGAACAGGCATTACTTTCTTGTTGTTAATTACAAACACGGCCGATGTATTTTGTTCTTTTCAATGTCCAATAAATGTGTTGAGCCCTGTCTTATGTAGTATTTCTCTGTGCTAAAGTAAACTTATTAGTATTTGTCGTTCGTTGAGGTCGGTACTTCGTCTTTCGTCCAAATATATCTTCTATACGTAATGCAGAAATTCATACATTTATAACTAAAACCAGATTAGTTTTGATGACAGAGAGCGAGACTTATCGATACGTTTCAGTAGACACAGAAAATCACCATAACAAAGAATAAAGTTACATTCAAGAAAAGTGTCTTGTCGTTCTGTTCATATCATTTATAATATTTGATTTACATTTATGTACGTCCGTGTTGGTTAGGACATCAGTGAGTCCGTGTTGGTTATGACATCAGTGAGTCCGTGTTGGTTATGACATCAGTGAGTCCGTGTTGGTTATGACATCAGTGAGTCCGTGTTGGTTATGACATCAGTGAGTCCGTGTTGGTTATGACATCAGTGAGTCCGTGTTGGTTATGACATCAGTGAGTCCGTGTTGGTTATGACATCAGTGAGTCCGTGTTGGTTATGACATCAGTGAGTCCGTGTTGGTTATGACATCAGTGAGTCCGTGTTGGTTATGACATCAGTGAGTCCGTGTTGGTTATGACATCAGTGAGTCCGTGTTGGTTATGACATCAGTGAGTCCGTGTTGGTTATGACATCAGTGAGTCCGTGTTTTAGCGAGTTTCTCTATTAGGGTCAAGTAAGGTAACGATTCCATTACACCACTCTGCATATAGGAATGCAGTATACATGTTTTTTTTTAAAATATCAAAGTACGTATTTTACATAGTTTATACTTTATTTTTAAAAACTGATTATTTTAAGGGGTGGGTTGTGGAGGAAGCGGAAGATTAAATCTGTGTAACGTAACTTTGAGGAGGGTAGTTGTGTTTTTGGCGAGATGTTACATGGAATTTGAGGGAAGAGGGAGTGGAGAAAAAAGGAGAATTAACAAAAGAACAAACATAGCGGGACGATGTACATCAGCTACCACCAAAGAGCGTACATCTTCGACTCGAACACACCAAAAAAGGGGACTTTGGATATCGACAGAGGGGACAAAACGATGTTGATCAATTGCCACCAAAGAGCGTACATCTTTGACTCGAACACACCAAAAAAGGGAGACTTTGAATATCGACAGAGGGGACATTACGATGTTGATCAATTGCCACCAAAGAGCGCACATCTTCGACTCGAACACACCAAAAAAGGGAGACTTTGAATATCGACAGAGGGGACATTACGATGTTGATCAATTGCCACCAAAGAGCGCACGTCTTTGACTCGAAGACAACAAAAAGGGAGACTTTGAATATCGACAGAGGGGACATTACGATGTTGATCATTTGCCACCAAAGAGCGCACGTCTTTGACTCGAAGACAACAAAAAGGGAGACTTTGAATATCGACAGAGGGGGCATTACGATGTTGTTCATTAACCATCTCTTGGATGGTGTCAGTTTACATCAAAGAATCAGTCGGGGAGGCGGAGAGACCGTAACAATTGTATGTGCAGCCAGCAGGGCAGTGGAATCATTAGTATTGACTCGTTCCGTTTATTCACTGAGGGAGGCTGATCACTTATGGATCTGCATGAAGTCCACTAACATGGATTCTTCACAGAACGGACAACATAACCCGGTTTATTCACTACGTTATATCATCGAGGCTTTTCCAGATATAGGAAAGAATAAGTCTACTGCATCTCAATGTCTACTTTCTGCTTCTTCATCATCGATAAACTGATGCTACGCTTCTAGTCCGGTGAGGTTCACTAAGGTGACAGAGCGTTTCAGGTCTTCGCCGGTCCCCCAACAGCTTTTCGAGCATGGTCGCTTCCCCAGGCCAAACTGCCTCTCTTTGGTCTGCATAGGTAGGGCATTCTTGAGGAATATGTTCTGGTGTCTGCTTGGGTGCACAATCGCACGTGACAGTGCTCAGAGACCCATTCTGTGGAGGTGGGCCTTGAGTCTACAATGTCCCGTTCTAAGTCTGAAGATTTGTGTCCGCCTCATCTCTGCCGAGTTTGTCTATGCTGTCTCTTCCAGAGGTAGGAAAGAATAACGCTACTGCAACGCAAAATATAGTATAAAAACACATGCACGAAGGTTTTCCATAGGGCAAGCAACTTACCTACTTACTTAGTCACTCGTTTTCTACCCTGGGTGTAGATATTTGGTAGAACGCCAGCTAGAACGTCAGACCATTATTTGCACTATGTCATGATGGCATGTTAATTTACTTCTTTGGTGTTCGTTTTGAAGATCTCGTTGCAACATTGTATCGTAGTTTACAGTGATTCTGCGATATCTCTGCCACTGGGACCGACACGTATGAATGAGCTGGTATATCTGTGTACCAGGTTTGCCTTTACACTTTGCGCCTGTCTCTTTTCTCTAGCCAGACTACACTAGTGTCTAGTGCAGCTTGTATTCATGGCCGCCACGTGGGGGCCGAATATGGTCTTGGTACAATTTGGTTCCTTGACCTTAATGAACGAACTCAGGTAATAGTCGCTGGCAGCTGTCACCTTCTTCACCGATGTATCTTTGCTCTCTGAGGGTCTGGTTCCAGTGGCGTGCTCGGCCTCTTATAGACTGTTACATTGTCAAAACAACAGACTCTAGTCTATTCCTCATTCTAGTATAGACTGTTACATTGTCAACACAGTACCAAAATACTTCTTGATACTTTTGCCGCTTCTAACTCAATTTTTCCTATCCTAATCTACTCATAGTTGGAGAACACGATTCGTCTAGTTGAAGGGGGAAAAATTAAAAGTGACTGGCCGATACTGTGGTATCATTAAGACTTCCAAGGTAAACTAATTATCTCCTCTTTCGATTACTCCTACCAGACTATGTGGTTGTTAAGAATTTATGTGGCTAATCTTTAAAAAAATAAAATAACAACCAAATTTATTGGTCGTTCTGATGTCAATTTGTTACCAAAGTTCACTTTCTTCTGGTGTGAGTTGTGTAGTCTTTACAGACGGCACGTGCCTGAAACACCCGAGGTATATCTTTGATTGTCGTTGACTTTAGTCAAATATTGCAGTGAATATTAGTGATGGCTGTTAATACATTCGTTTATTGTATTTCAAGGAATGTGATTATGATATCAATCACGTGCTTGTTTATTGGTTTATTAATATCTGTAAAATTTTCATTTCTACTCTCATATATATTTGTCCGTAAAGTTGTTTGACCAATAATTTCTTCTTCTTCTTCTTCTTCTTCTTCGTACGCAGTCAGACAGTAACCATTATTTTTTCGAAATAAGCGGCGGTCATCCTGTGGCTGTTGACACTGCCATAAAGCTTGTCTTGTGGTTCCACTGGTGATGGCCACATCTGCTCTCTCTGGTCCTCGTATGTCGGGCAGTTCTGCAGCAGATGTTCAGCGGTCATTTTCCCGGTACCACACGGGCATTCGTCGGTTCCACCTATCTTCAATTTGTTGAATAGGTGGTACCTCAGTCTATTGTGGCCAGTGCGAAGTCTGAAGACAACGACCTGCTCCCTTCTGTTCAACTGGTAATAGGCATCGTTTTTGCCAGTCTGTCTGCCTCCTCGTTGCCTTGGATGTTGCAGTGTGATGGGACCCACTGTACCACTACCCTTTTTGGTGCGAACTGCTGGCATAGTTGACAGAGTACTGCTCTTAAGTCATTAAGCTCAGTATTTTTCTGGCTTTTTAGCGCTGTGACTACGGCCAGAGCATCTGTAAGCAGGACTGTATGGCTTTCATTTTCTTTATGTGTCCCTATTTCTTCCACTGCCGCCCTCAGTGCCTCTGCCTCCGCTCTGAAATTGCTTGTGTACTTACCAGTAGCGAATGACAGTGTTATTTTTCGGCCATTTGGTAGGTTCAGGAATGCTCCTGCCCCTCCGTTCTGTGTAGTGTTTGTTACAGAGCCGTCGGTGTATGCATGGGTGCAGTCCATGCTTGGGTAGTTTTTCGATATAAAGCTTAGGGTAGTATCTCTCCTTTCTTTTTCAGTCTGGGAGTTTTTTGTTTCCAATACCTGGTATATTTTCTACCACCTCTGGAAATATATCCTGCCTCCAGGTAGGTTTTCGTACAGTAGTGATGGGCTTTGGTGTTGTTAGTGCGTTTATGGGATCTTCGTGCATCTTTGCTTTGGCTATTTCTGCAAAGTTTCTCCGCTTTAGTTTCCCATTTCCCAAATTGTTTAGTGTCTGGTGCATTGGATGGTCAGTCAGTCTTCGGAGTTTCTCTGACTGCAGAGCCCAGCTGGGCTCTGCAGTCTCTTCTATCGGTCATGGATTGCAGTTTTGTAATCTTTTTAAGTTCTACAATTGGCGTTGACTTCATGCCTCCTGTTATAACTCTCATGGCTTGGTTTTCAAGTTTGCTAACTTTATCGAAGTTCGCCTTTGCTGCTGTTGTCCATGCCGCATTACCATACTCGAGAACTGGTCTCACTCTTCCAGTGTACAGTTTCTTTAGTATGCTTTCGTCTGCTCCCCAGCTTGTGCCAGCAAGTTTCCTCATGATTGCCATTCTTTCTCTGGCTCTCATTCGGTTTCTCTCGATCTGACTTTTCTGACCAATAATTTAAGTTGTTGCTATTTATATAACCAACAATTGCAAGGCATCGTTTTCTTTTTGGCCTGGTACGGTCACTTACCCATTACCTGTTTATGTTATTGTATCACCTTAACTTGCTTGACAATCTCATATCCTTCAATAAATCACTCCATTCACTGTCGGTAATTTTACATGCCCGTGAAGAGTGTTAAATAGATACAGAACCAGGTTCTCATTGTGTTAATGCTTTCACACGTGATTAATGTTCACCGATCTTACTTCTTGTCTTCATGATCTAGAGAATAAAAATCTGATGGCTTTGAAATAGGAAGGCGTTCTACGTGAGGAATTAGTCGCATAGCAGAAGAAAAATTAATAAAAAGCCTACTGTTTTTTCTGAGCAATACTTTGTCCAATTTAAGAATGAATGTAAAGGTAACAATAGTTAAAAGGGCAAGTCGGTTTCCTGCACACCATTGGGACTACAGAACGAATTTATTGTTCTTTACGATTAAATCAGCAGCACAGATTCGTTTCTCAGTATTCACAGCACATTTAATGGCCAATGCCGATCCTGTATACCGACTTAACAACCAACGAGAAAGTTGTACTTTTTCTTTTTCGAGGTGTAATAGTCCACATTCATGATAAATGAAAACATCCCCGCAGAGGTCCTAAATGAGAACATTGAAGTCATTTTGCCTCGCCTTCATGATCTACTCATTCGCTGTTGTGGGGAAAGGGGAAATCCCCCAAGATATTGGGGATGCAAAGATAGTGTCGCTTTACGAGAATAAAGATGACAAGGTGCAATAACTTCAGAGGCATCTCCCTGGTGAATACCGCAGGTAAAGCTTTCGCACGTGTAATCCTAAAGAGTTTGCAGAGACTCACAGAACGTGTACTGTCTGAGTCGCAATGCTGTTTCACAGCTGGACGTTTTACAATCGACATGATCGTCCCACTTCGACAGCTTCAAGACAAATGCAGAGAGCAGATGAGGGCTCTCTGCAAATGCGTTTGTAGATCCCACAGAGGCAATTGACTCAGTCAGCAGACCAGGACTTTACCAAATTCTGGAGCGGATAGGCTGCCCTCCAAAGTTACCCCGTCTTATCATTTCTTTCCATGAGGGCATGAAGGCGAGCGTGCAGGTGAGTGGCGTAACAACGGCCAGTTTTGACGTCAAAACTAGTCAAACAGGGTTATGTCCCTGCCCTCACGCTATTTGACATTCCATTTGCTGTCCTTCTAGACAATGATTTCGAAAATGCTAATGGAGACGTCTACATTCGCACCAGATCTGATGGTTCGCTCTACATCCTAGCCCGAATAAGAGCAAAGACAAAAACCACGGAAGTCCTGCTCAGAGACCTTCTTTTCGCTGACGATGCTGCCCTTGTGACTCACGATGAGGCCACCTTACAATCTTTAATTGACAGCTTAGCCGGTGTATGCGATTTGTTCTCGCTGTCAATAAACGTCTCAAAGATGGTGGTCCTGGGGTCAGGTACCGCCAATCCAGCAAACACCACTATAAATGGTAATCTCCTAGCATCAACTAAAAATGTCAGCTATCTGTTACAAGCGCGATCTCTCTAGTCGAGGAAATAAAGTTAAGAACTGGAAGAGCTAAGACTGCTTTTTGTGGCCTTTCAAACGTGGAGAAATATTCAACTGACTTTGCAGACACAAATTAAGATATATTGGGCCTATGTTCTCAGCACCATGCGGTACGCATCAGAGACATGGACAACATACTCTAGACACGAGAGACATGGACAATATACTCTAGGCACGAGAGACATGGACAACATACTCTAGACACGAGAGACATGGACAACATACTCTAGGCACGAGAGACATGGACAACATACTCTAGGCACGAGAGACATGGACAACATACTCTAGGCACGAGAGACATGGACAACATACTCTAGGCACGAGAGACATGGACAACATACTCTAGGAACGAGAGACATAGACAACATACTCTAGGCACGAGAGACATGGACAACATACTCTAGGCACGAGAGACATGGACAACATACTCTAGGCACGAGAGACATGGACAACATACTCTAGGCACGAGAGACATGGACAACATACTCTAGGCACGAGAGACATGGACAACATACTCTAGGCACGAAAGACGGTTAAACACTTTTCACCTCCGCTGTCTGCGGGATGTATGAACATCCGGTTGCAGGACAAGAAAACAAACATAAGTTCTGCAACGCGCTAATTTTTCTTCTGCTATAGGACTGTAACGTGCTAGAAGACTGGCCAGGCTGAGTCACGTGAGTAGAATGGGCAATGGTCGCATTCAAAAACAGGTGTTGTATGAATAGCTGACAGAGAGGGGAAGACTCCCAGGCAGACCCCTGCTCAGAAATAAAGGTGTTTGGAAGGCATCCATGACATACATTTCCATCGACCACAACGCTTGGGAAAACTCAGCCGCAGTGCAAACCACATGGAAGACTCATCATGTAGCATGTCTTTTATAGAACGTCGCTCCCATTACAGTCTGTCTGAAAGAAGCTCGTTCCCTTGCCAAAACTCCAGCCACCGTCACAGGAATACCCAGGCATTCCTGTATATCATGGTGCCATCGTCTTCTTGGTCTACCTCTTTCTCTTTTATCTGGCACCATACCTTCCTTCACTGTTCTCTCGAGACCGTTGTGTCTCTTGATGTGACCAAAGTATTTGCATTTTCTTGCCATAATAGAATTGATAAACCAGTTCTCCTCTATGCTCAAATCTTGCCAAATGGCTACATTTGTCTTTTTCTCTGTCCAAGATATTCTGATGATCTATCTGTAACATTTTAACTCGCATGATTCGATTCTTTATCTGAAATATTTAGTAATCGTCTATGATCCACTACCATAAGCTGCCACATGATAAACACATGCTCTCAAGACTTTTACTTTTATTATTTTGTTGTTTCTCTGCCATAATTTCTTCAGGCTGTTCAGTCTCTACATTGCCATGGCTAGTCTTCTTCTGATTTCTTTCGAGCAGTCGTCATTCTTGTCAAATCTGGAGCCCAGATATTCAAAATGTGTGACCTGATCTATTTCCTCACCACCCACTGTCAATTGATGCTGACATTGTGTTCTGTTGGGGGTCATTATGATTGTTTTATTTATGTTTAAAAACAGGTTTTGATCTTTACTATGTTCTCGAACATTTCTCATTAGACATTTCGCATATATCTTGTACAGATACGGTGAGATTAGATTATACATTCCTGTCTTACTCCCTTTTGTACTGCAAACCAATCTGATGTTTGCCCAGATACTCGGACAGCGGCTTGTTGATCTTGGTATAATGTTTCAATGAGATGAATTATATGCAAAGGAAACCCCATTTCCTTCATCATTTTCCACAGATTTCAATGAAATGTGTGTACAGGTCTACATTACTCTCTCTACATTTTTCATAGATATTCCTCACATTTAATATATGGTACCTGGCCCCTCTGTCTTTCCTAAAACCTGTCTGGACTACGTGAATTTCAGATTCAAACCTTTTCTCTATCCTTCTTAATAGGATTCATAAGCGTATCTTGCTTGCGTGGCTGATCGGCGCGATAGTTCGGTAGTTCGTGCACAACTTCAGGTTGCCTCTTTTGGGGAGGGAAATATTAATTGATATTTTCCATGCTTCTGGCCACTCTGCACTGTGCCATATCTGTTTACACAGCTTGTTAGACTCGAGCACTTACCTCCCCTCCTGCTTGTATTAGCTCTGTCCCCGGATGGAGACTTTCCCTTTTTCAAGCTTTTGATTGCTGAGCGTACTTCCTCCAATGTTGGTTCAGGTTCTTTCTCATCCTTTGGAAGGATTGTAACTGAGCGCTTTGTGCTATCTCCATACATGGTTCTGCAGTACGCTCTCCATCTACTCAGTATGTCTTTGGTTTCTGTTTATGTGTTATCTTCTTTGTCATTGATGACATGCGGAACTGGATGGAATTCCCTTGTCAGTGTTCTTATCGCCTTAAAGGCATCTCTCTCCCTGCCTTTTTGCTGTAGGTTTTCTTTGTCCTTACAAGTTTCCACTATGTATCTTCCTTCATCTTTTCTTATTTCTATTCTAACTTTTCTTGAGCAGTTTTTATATGCTGTGTTGGTCCCCTGACTTCCCATTTGTTTTAATTGTTTCCCTTCTTCAATGAGTTTTTGTGTTTTCTCTGATGTATAGCTCTGATTCTTATGCGACATCCTGTGAATCATTTCGTTCGCTTTCGAGATTAAAATATCTCTTGCGTGCGATGTCACCTCCTCAGATGTCATATCTTCATGAGCCTCATGCAACGCCTCAAATTTGTTTTCTACTTTGGAAAACATCACTCCAAAATGACCTAACGACATTTGAAGCTACTCGGAGAGAGAAACTTGAAGCTACTCGGAGAGAGAAACTTGAAGCTACTCGGAGAGAGAAACTTGAAGCTAATCGGAGAGAGAAACTTGAAGCTACTCGGCGAGAGAAACTTGAAGCTACTCGGAGAGGTAAACTTGAAGCTACTCGGCGAGAGAAACTTGAAGCTACGCGGAGAGAGAAACTTGAAGCTACTCGGAGAGAGAAACTTGAAGCTACTCGGAGAGAGAAACTTGAAGCTACTCGGAGAGAGAAACTCGAAAATAATAGTACACGTCGTAATGAGAAAATACCCGTCATATTGGCAAAAAAACCACAAACCTGCTTCATGACCGTCTGCATAGACAAACAAGGTCATTTATTATTTTTTAGTCTACATTCAAAACAGCAAAGCAAAGTGTCTGCAAATATAGAAAAAAAAAAAATCCGTACTGTTTATACAATCACAGAAACCAAAACAAGGCAAACTATGACAAGAAGGAAATGTGGCTACAGTAAAAGATACCGTTGGTGCCACACAATTGTTGCTCAATGGTATCAGTATCGTGAGGCGGTCGGAATTTTGGATTTTAGGTGTAGTCAACCCATTTCACCAAACACCCCTACCCTTGTACAATCAACCCCTCCCCTTCCCATCAAACTCCTTCCTACCCCTCCTGCACGCTCTTAATTGGACATCTAGAACTAATTCGTGATTTGAAGTTCGTATTCTAGATCAGCATTGTCAAATTATTTGTTTAAAACTATTTTAATCTCAGATTCAGTGTTATTCAGTGCGATGAGTCCATAACATACTTACCCACTTTTATTCTTGCTTTCTCTTTATCGGTTACACAAATGTCAAGATGACCTTCGAATTGTTTCAGAAAAATCTGTAACATCAATACAAGATGGCGAGAACAGGAAGTATGTTCATCTCTTTGGTGATTCTTATGGTGATGGCCTTCACCTGGGTCCAGAAGGTCGATGCAAAAATTCCAATTGGGTGTTGGTACTCTTTGTCTCGATGTTTCAAGTGGGTTTACTAAACAGTTATCTTTTTTCTTTTATTCTGAGTTGAACAGTAACGTACGAAGCATTATAATTGCTGAGCGTGTCCGTCAGCATTGGTTTAGAAGATACACAGTTAACAGTTGGCTTTATGGGACTTTCTGGTAAGAAGCTGTATGAACATGTGTCTCAATAATCATCTCTGCCAATTAGTTTGTAATTGTTCAATGGCTTTGAAAAACCAGAGTTAAACATCAAACATGGATTCACCTACAAGTCCCGTAACCTAATTGTGTCCATCTTTTGCCATTTGTGTGGCATTGCACATAGTCCAGAAATCGGGCTGGAATTCCGTCAGCACGGATACCAACACCTTAATGAAATTATAGACCAAGTAGCAAAACCATTGGCTATATTATGTTCTCAATCACTTACAAAAGGAATTGTTCCACGGGATTGGAAAGATGCAGGAGTGATCAAATTATTCAAAAAGGGAAAAAAAATCCGATCCAGCGAATTATAGACCAGTGAGTTTAACGAGCATAGTCTGTTAATTGTTAGAGTAAATAATCAAAGAAAACATTGTAATGCATTTAGATAAATTTAATCTAATTAGAAATAGTCAGCATGGGTTTACTAGAGGGAGATCATGCTTAACAAATCTATTAGAATTCATGGAGGAGGTTACCAAAATGATAGATAAAGAGGAGCCAGTGGACGTTATTTATCTAAATTTTGCAAAGGACTTTGATAGAGTACCTCATTAAAGATTATTTCGAAAGTTAAAATCACATGGAATAGGTGGGGAAGTTGCCAAATGGATTGAAAATTGGTTAACGGGAAGAGGGCAGAGGGTGGGCATTAATAAGGAGTACTCTGAGGTGTGAAGTGAAAAGTGGTGTGCCATAGGGCTCAGTTTTGGAACCAATTTTGTTCTTGATATATATAAATGATTTGGAGATTGATATGGGATCCATGATTGCAAAATTTGCTGATGACACAAAACCATGCAGTAGTGTCTCGTCTAAAACAGAAGTGGACATATTGATGTCGGATTTAGATCAAATTCGAGAATGGTCTGTAAGCTGGCAACAGAAGTTTAATGTAGATAAATGTACAGTCATCCACACGGGTAGATCCAATATGAAACATAATTACAGAATGGGAGAGAACAATATTAGAAAGATAGATAAGGAAAGGGACCTAGGGGTTATAAAAGAGCATACAGGAAAGGTGAGTGAGCAAGTTAAGGTAGCAGTGAAAAAATGGCAAATGCAATGTTAGGTATGATAACAAGAAATATTAAATTTAGGAGCAAGGAAGTGAAAGTGAAACTGCATAAAGCAATAGTTAGACCTAGATTGGAGTACTATGTTCAGGTGTGGAGTCCTTATCATAGAGGGAACACAAGCATGCTGGAAAAAATACAAAAAAGAGCGACAAAGATGATAGTGGGATTCCAGAATTACAGTTATGAGGAAAGACTCAGAAAAACCGGCCTACAGTGTCTCGAAGAGAGAAGAATTCGTGGTGACTTAATAGAGGTTTATAAGATGATCAGAGGAATGGATACATTAGACTATAACAAGTTTTTTTTTAAATACAGCCACCCACAATAACAAGAGGGCATAGCTACAAGCTGACTAAAGAGAGGTCCAGATTAGATATTAGGAAATATTTTTTTATTCAGAGAGTGGTGAGCTTGGAATGCATTGCCATAGGAGCTAGTGGAGGCAGGGGCAGTTAATGAATTTAAGAATACATTCGATGCACATAGCTTTTAGAACAAGGTGATGTAAATGTAACTGGTTGTATACATACTCTTCAGGGTCTTCTAAACCAGTATAAAGATGTTAAGTTAAGAAACAATAATAATTATTTGGCTAGTCTTTCGGCCATTCGTTAGGAAGGTTCACAGAGTTGGTAAACAACACAGAGTGGGTAAACAACACAGAGTTGGTAAATAACACAGAGTTGGTAAACAACACAGAGTTGGTAAACAACACAGAGTTGGTAAACAACACAGAGTTGGTAAACAACACAGAGTTGGTAAACAACACATATGATAGAAGTGAATGGAGGTATATGATGCTAACCGACAGGGTACCTGATGATGATGATTTATGATAAATGACTGCTGGTCGTAGTGTAGAATTCGTTCTTACTCTCGTTTTAGAGCGGTATATGACCCATACTTATCCATCGTTTTAATCCTAAGTCTATGCGTGCACGTTATGTAGAGATTTGAAACCTTCAGGGATGTGTGTGGATTCACTTGGCCTAATCACTCTGGAAAACCTGTCAGTTAAAGAGCTGATGTGTATTATCACGGAGACGACATTTGGAAAGAATATATTTGGGGACTGAAGTTAGCCAACGACCTCTAAAGTCGGACTTGAGGATAACACTTCAATGAGAGTTTCCGAGATGGCTGAAACATGGAATCAAATGTTAGACAAGCAGATAGAGACCAGTCCTACGGTGGTTACCACGAACGCTGTGGTTCAGCAAAGTTTGTGATGTTGTAAAAAAGTGGAATGTTTTGTTCATTTGAGCCGCAGGTTCTAGAAATGTAAGCACGTTACACCTATTGAGCAGAATCCAAATGCCTGGGTCTTTGCCCTGTCAATACTTAATTGCCTTCGATTCAATAGGATGGGCTCGCTAGCTCATTATCTCATTAGCCTTATCGATCATGAACACTAACTAAATCTGTTCGTACAACCTGTTTGTTTCTCTTCGTTCTTTGCTCCAAAATAACCACATTCTAAACTGAACCGTCTACACTAGACCATAACCACATTCTAAACTGAACACTTTACACGACGCCATATCCACATTCGGGGACGGCGTGAGCTAGTGGTTAAGTGATACGACTCACAAGCCGAAGATGCTGGGTTCGATCCCCATCACAGCACCGGCTGTTAATCCGGGGAAGCAAACCCTTAGAAAATACAGGAGGAAGCAGACCCTTACATAAAATGCATGCTGAAGTCCAATGCACTGGGCCGACAGGGCCCAAATAAAAACCACAGTGCAACGTACACCGAAAAATAAGGCGAACGCCAACAAAAAAACAAAAAAATTAATGAAGATATTTTTCCTACAAATTGTATTTCTTCAAATTAATTCAATAAAATGTGAATAAACATTTCTTTGCCTGAAGGTAAAAATATAGCCTTCACTCGTTTACAAATTCATCAATGACCAAGTAACAGAAATTACTCCTGGATCACACAGTATTACACAGACTTTTGCCTACTACCAGTAAAGCCAGGCCAGTCAGTTTATCATTCCTCATAATGTTGCGTTTATAGTCTGTTATTCTATTTTTAAGCTGAAAGATTGCATTGGGCGCTTAATGTTGTGCTTGGTAACGTAACAACGTATGCACAGCGCGTATGCGTTTCTTCGAACACAAACTTCAAATCAGTAGATAAATGTTTACATATATTTGTACAGTAGACAATACGCTTGCTTCAATAATGGTTCATCAATGAGCACGTGGGGGAAAATACTCATCGTTCAGAGTGCATGATGGGAGAAGACCCAAATAAAACCTTTTAATTCGTCGATTAAATATGCATACCCCCACCCCCTTCTTTCACCCTCTGCCACACACTACTCTTTGTCGGCCGTATGCAGAAGAAGCTTATGGGCTTCCCTTTATAACCTCTGTCCTACCACAGCCATGTTTAATGATGATTTCGAGTCAAAGTGTCAAATATAGTGACGTGTATGCTGCCGTAGAGTAGGAATACAAACACAACCAACACTACCAGAGTGCATTATTTGACGTCTCAAAAATCTGTATGGAAAACAAATTATCGACTTCTTTACAATGGGAGGTCAACCATTGCTTTCACTGCTTACATGGACCGACCGTACCCGATATGTAATCATGGACATCTTTAGCCCTATGCTATTAAGTAAGTCACATATCCTTCGCAGAACGTCGTTGCTACAACTGACATTCTTTAGCTGTTATAAGTTTTTGGCAGGTGTGCAGTACAGTAGATTGTCATTACTTTCTGTACGTGGAGAAGCGATCGTACCAATAAAAAATGTCCGTGTCTGCCAAACTGGGCACGGCGGGATTCGCAACTAGTACGTTGGAATTGTGAAACCAAGTGTCACCACTAGGTCAAACTCCAGACTAGAGCATACGAAGAGCAAAAACATTTATTTAGTTATACATTCAGGAATAATATGAAAGGATACATGTACATCTCATGTAATAGATCACAATTAAACTTAGTGAACCACATAAGAGTATGTTGGGACTATATATGAAACATTGATTGTAATAAAATAGTAATATTGATGTGATTTAACAATGATGAATCAGCTTTCGCGTTTAATAAATATTGAACATTGTACACGTGTGTGCGTCAATCAGTTGTCCCTACTTAGGGTAAACTGGTCTGGTAATAGCTACAGCCAAGTGGTTATGCAGAGCCCGAGTCGTCTTGGTTCAGGTAATGAGCTACAATTACGTGGTGATGCAGACCCCGAATTGAACAAATCAAGTAACGCCATCACCTTGCCGCGGGGGGTGGGAGTTTAAAGTGTTTCATTGATTCAGTGAGCTGTAATGATGTGAACGTGTGTTCCTGGCAGAGTTGCCGACGCTTAGAACATCAACAGTGATGGGACAGCCTAAGAATGGTATTCCGATCTTCCAGGTTCGGAGGTTTTAGCATAGGTTGCAAGCGGATAGTTTGTTGCTGCCCTTAAAGAAACCATCAGGTGGGATGGTCAGTGACTCCTTTGTTAGTCATTGGTCAAGGACGTGCGAAGAAGGAGAAAATTAAGGCGAAAAAGAAAAAGGTATGTCACATTTACATTACAAATATGTGTAGCAGCATTAAAATGCAGTATAGTACATCCTCATACTGTACCAGCACAACAGTGACACAGCACAATAACAGGTCATCATATCTTGGAAAAAGTTGTTTTTTTTTAACTGTGTGTGTAGGGGTGTCGGAACATTGTGTTCCACACAATTTGACAAATTCTCTTTAAAAGGAAATATTAATACATTACAGTAAATCAAATTAATCAAACATGAATAGAATGCTGGTCTCTCATTTAATGTAAGTCAATCATTCTTTCACTTTAGAATTTGGTCAAGTTTACAATGTGTGCTCATTATTATGTATAATTCTACAGCGTAAATACACAATCTACCCTAAGTAATTGTGATAGTCTCTTCTGTTTTCAATCACAATATGTTGATTATTTACAAAACTATTAAAATAAAGCTTAATAATTCATTTATAAACTTGATTTTCTTGCATTGACCAGTGAGCAAGTGTAAAATATACGAAATGGCCAACATACTTAACAGTTTGAAGACCCCTGATCAAGTATCTCTGTTCTGTGTTTGCTATATATTGAATAAAACATAATTTGGACACCGGTACTTGCGTCTTAAAATAACCATAAAGTTCTCTCGGTTCACATTGTACGTAACCGAACTTACCATTTTTGGTTAAGGGGAAGACAAGTCAATATCATTTTATTTTAAATTAATAAGAAAAGGCTGAGATAAAGATAGAAGTGTAGAAAAGATGATTTTATTCAGTTTTGCGAAGGGGTTACAGTTAGGTTTATGGTTATGGTTAGGATTATGGTTATGGTTAGGTTTATGGTTAAGATTAGGTTTAAGGATATGCTTAAGTTTAGGGTTAGGATTATAGTTATGGTTAGATAACATCGTTGTTATTACATCGCACGACAGCATGAATAATGCAATGCTGCTGTAGAAACTGGATGCCTCTCTCTTTATCATGGAAGAAAGGCATGCAGGCGAGAAAATTATCGTATATTCTCGCAGAATGTTTGGCACCATCAACTGTTAAAAGTGGACTATTCTGGGATGTCTCTTCGTCAATGTCCGTGGTAAAATAAATATTTTTTTTATGTTTTGGGTGAATTAAGACGCAAGTAGCAAATACGGTTTATGGAAAGCTTGAATCGTGCCCATAACCGCTAAAGTTGAGCTCGTTGTCGCCTACACAGTTACCACTGTGGGCGTGTCCATAATAACCGTCCCACCATCTCCTCCCTAGCACAAACACGTGGGCTCCACTAGATCCAGGACAAGTGGCTGTGGTATACGTGTACCTAGTCCATGCACCCACTCTCTCCTCTTTGTATGTACAATGTCCAACGCTGACATGTTTGCTGCACCCGTGTGGGTGGGATACTATAATTGTCAGTGTACGCCACGTATCAGGGAAAGACTCTGCTTGTGGTGGTGACTTCCCTTTCTCATACTCGAGCGTGATATACCTCCCTGACACACTCTTCATTAGATCGTTCCTGTGTCGCACCATCTTGTCAAGCCTGTGTGCCAGACCCAGGTCATGGGTCACATAACGCATCTTACTCCTGTCTTTATCAATGTGACTCCTCACACGTGACATACCAGTGAGTGTGACGACACCATTGCAGACTTCCGGTATACCACCTTTATCAAAGAAGAGATGGCACGTAGTGTGTTCTCCTTCAAGGTCGTCGTACACAACGTGGGCCCCTGTCAGAATGCAAATGTGAGCAAACTGTGTTTTTAGTGTAGGAGAGTCCCTACATTCATTACAATTACAGGTTTTATAATAATTGATGTATTCATTGGGATATTTGTCCACCTTATACACCCACCCAGTGCCTACCCTCATCATGTTCCTGCCCCTGTCACTGTAGCAAGAGAAAGGTTTGTCACTTGCAGGAAAAGTCTCTGGTCTATTCTCGCTAACATACTTGACCGACACACGGACAGTTACATCTGACAAGGATCGGACCAAGTCCACTAGCCCACTGTCACGGCAACCAGAGGGGAGATCTTCAACATTAAACTGGTCTACGGGCTTAAATTTGTGGTGGCCTGGATACTTTTTACAACCGGTGAGATGTCTTTGAAGATCTGCCTCTCCTCCATAACTGATCTCGACTTCCCACGGCCCTGTTAGAACAGTGGGAAACAAACATGAAAAAAAACTTGTAAAAGTTGATTAAGGTTGAGTTTAATCAAAATTTTAAAATGGGTATAGTCAGTCTAAGCGACCGGTTGGGCCAGATGCTGGATTGAAACTGAATCGGAGCGGTCAAACACAAAGTGGCCAGAAAAGCGTAAGCAATGTGGGGGAACGCGCCGGATAAGCCAATAGTGGCCAAATAGTGGTCCAGATGGGAGAACAAGGAGAAGGTAATACAAGCCGGGAGAGCGTGAGATTAATATAGGGGGGGGGGGGTGAGAACTGATAGAAGATGGGGGGGGGGAGGGGCTCAAGGAAGACAAATAGACGGTGGCCAGTGTGAGGGTTAGATAGATACAGATACCATCAAGAACAATGTCAATATAAACAATCACAAGATTCACCAAGACGTATGTGACTAAATTGTTTTCAGCGCGGGACATCTTGCTGCTTAACAAACCAAATGTCTTCTAAACATGTACGTATAATGGAGAAACATAACATATAATATTGCCGAGTGGAGTCAGAGACATGAGGCATCAAAAATAGATGAGGACATCCAGAGACGATCGGTTCGCAAGTCCACTCATCAACCCTTCTTCAATCCCGGTTGAAGGAGGTGTCTTAGTTCCATGTACAAAGTGCAACAGACAATAATTCTTCTTCTTCTTCGTACGCTGTCAGACGTCAACTTAAATTTGTTCGAAGAAAGCAGCGGTCATCCTGAGGCTGTTGACACTGCCATAGAGCTTGTCTAGTGTTGACACTGGTGATTGACACATGTGCTTTCTCTGGTCCTCGTATGTGGGCAATTTTGCAGCAGATGTTCAGCGGTCATTTTTCTGGTACCACAAGTGCATTCGTCAGTAGTACCTATCTTCAGTTTATTGAATATATGGTACCTCAGTCTGTTGTGCCTGTGCGGATTCTGAAGACCACTACCTGCTCTTTTCTGTTAAACTGGTAATACGCAGCATTTTGTGTGTACAACAGACAATTCAAGGCTCAGATTGGCTTATTTAGCCAACTTTGAACTCATGAGAACAGTTTCCAGTGAATGCTAACAAAGTGGCCATCATCGATTACAATGGACGAACAACGTAATGGAGACTAATTGACCTAGCTCTTGCTGAAGATTTTTAATAACATGGGAATTAGCTAGACATAGTTGCTGCTCATCTTGACTTTTTGAAAGCGAATTCAATAAACAGAAACAATATAAAATGAGAAAACGTTTATACGAGAGGAGATTATCAAATAACGGGTTTTGTCTGCGAGTGTCACAATATGATTCCGCTCTTTGTATTGTGTTCAGAAGTTTATTTGTGCGACACTTAAGCAGTGAATTAAGAAACATGAGTAGCTAAGGTTTCCTCTCTTGAACCAAGTGTGTTGTCTCTGTTATTGCAAGCTCTAATTGCAAATATGACTTATATTGTAGTCTCTTTCCATCTGTCACGTGGACATCGTCGTTTATCAGATCTTCTTGTGGTATAGGCGTGGAGTGGAGTATGACCAGGTTAACTTCTCATGAGATAATTGAACCATCATGTTGTCTGTCTTATTCTCATGCGATGATTGAACAATCCTGTATGTCTTGTTCTCATGCGATGATTGAAACATCATGTCTGTCTTGTTCTCATGAGATTATTGAACCATCATGTCTGTCTTGTTCTCATGAGATTATTGAACCATCATGTTGTCTGTCTTGTTCTCATGCGATGATTGATCCATCCTGTCTGTCTTGTTCTCCTGAGATGATTGAAACATCCTGTCTTTGCCATCATGAATTGAATGAACCATTCTGTCTTTGTTCTCATGAGATAAATCAACCATCATGTTGTCTGTCTTGTTCTCATGAGATGGTTGAATGATCTTGTTCTCTGTCTTGTTCTCATGAGATGATTGAACCATCCTGTCTGTCTTGTTCTCGTGAGATGGTTGAACCATCCTGTCTGTCTATTTCTCATGAGATGATTGTACCATCATGTCTGTCTTGTTCCCATGAGATGGTTGAACCATCATGTCTGTCTTGTTCCCATGAGATGGTTGAACCATCCTGTCTGTCTTGTTCTCGTGAGATGGTTGAACCATCATGTCTGTCTTGTTCCCATGAGATGGTTGAACCATCCTGTCTGTCTTGTTCCCATGAGATGGTTGAACCATCCTGTCTGTCTTGTTCTCGTGAGATGGTTGAACCATCATGTCTGTCTTGTTCCCATGAGATGGTTGAACCATCATGTCTGTCTTGTTCCCATGAGATGGTTGAACCATCCTGACTACTTGTGATGTGTCAAATTTGCACGAAGATTACATTTCCCCTCAATCTAATTATGTACTGTGTTTCAATAACAAAACAAGTGGCTAGTTTGTGTTCAGTGATATTTTCGGGAGACAGAAATCACCCAGTTCTAAGCACTTAGCGAATCTACATGTAAACAATCGTAACACGTAAAAGGGGTTGGTTTATTGATAACCAGAGCTCCAGCGCTTTTACACAATTGTTTACCGTTTCGTAATTTTGTAAATGTTAATTTTTAAGAAGCACATACTAGGACTCGAGGAAGAAAGCTCTTCATAACCTGACACTGAAAGGTACAAGAAGGACAAAAACGAGAAGAAGAAGAAGAAGAAGAAGAAGAAGAAGAAGAAGAAGAAAAAGAAGAGGAAAGAAAGAAGAACAGCAACAACACGAGCAAGAACAAGAACTGATAGAAGAAGAAGATCGTTTTTTATTGTGAATTACAATTGGAGGTGGTGGGTGGAGTTCCAAAATCACTTCAGTGCTAAAGATACCTAAAGGCCTGACTCCGCCCCTGGCTTAGGGTCATGGATATTTGCGTCTTAAGTCATTTCAAACAAAAGAAATTATATATTTTTAGCACTGGATATGAGGTAGTGACGTTACAGAATAGTCTGCAATTTAACTGTTGAGGGTGTCAACGGTCTGTGAGAATAAACGAGAGGGTTAGGGTTAAGTTAGGGTTAGAAATAGGTTAGGTTAGGGTAAAGTTATGGTTATGGTTAGAGTTAGAATTAGGTTAATATTAGGTTAAGGTTAGCATCTTTTCTACACTTATATCTTTATCTAAGGCTTTACTTATTTATTTAAAATAAAATTATATCGATCTGTACTCCTTTTAAATCAAAATGGAATGTCCCGTTACAGTCATCAGCTGTCAAATATGTACAATGGGAACCCAGGGAATTTTATTTGGGCTGAATTGGACGCAAGTACCAGCTCATGTCTAAAGCTACAAAAAAAGTTGTTGTTAATGCATTGTTTATTAGCTGTCATTAAATTCAAGCTAATGTTTTATCGTTTTTTTTTTGTGTGCAGATGTGCCAGCTGGTAAGTCAATTTATTTTATTTCTACTCTTATCCTCATTAAAAAATGTGAAACTTTGTTTGACGTGTTTTACATGCATGTTAATGTTTGAGTCAATGAATGTCTTTTGTTAGTGTAAGTAAATGTCTAACCTTACGTGGCACTATATATAAGTATGTTTATGATACAAATGTTTTAGAGATCATAAACCTCGTTACAACAACTGACCTTGTTTTTCTTGTTCTTGTCTAGCCTGTCTCACGGTATCCATAGTTTTGTCCCCTGGAAACACGTTATAGGTATCAGAGACCATGATTACATGAACGACAATCCCCATCATCTTAACCTTGATTTCTTGACGTTCAAGTATAGAAGTAAATCAGTAAGTATGTCACAAACTGGCATGGGCTGTTTGAATAAATTAAGTTGGTAGCAATAACATCCAGCTCTGAGATTACTGTAGGTAGCAGACGATATGTGTAACAGGCAGGTCCGCAGCTCAGATACAATATTGCGTCAATCATAGAACAGTTTGTATTTTGGGGCATAGGAGTGGGGGTTGGGGGCAAGCACTTTCAACAAAGGACATTCATCAGGAAATGCTTTCTAATTATCGTGATACATTTGTTAAAGGACGCTCACAAGTCACTGATGAAGCCCGACCTAGCCCGCATGCTTAGAGTACAACACATGCATATGTGCTGTGAACGAGAGAGAGGATTTGAGCTGACAGACAAGTAACAATGGACAGTTAAGAAATTGCAGTAGAGTATTCCTATGGTGTAGCTTGTAGCACAATGCTTGATTTTACCTTGACGTAAAACGTTTAGCGAATAACCAAGAATTGGATGGGAATTGAATATGTCGCTGAGAGGGCACACACAAGATGTACGTGCTACGTGTTTTGACGCCCTTGATAAAGCTATGAAATAAGTATATCAAAGATGGTGGAAATTATGTTGAGAAATAATACATGGTTTTTAAGTTCGAATCTTAGCTAGTGTTTTTATAAGTAGCAATTTGTGACCTATTTACTGATGTACTTAATATCAAAACCTATCCTAAATTTGGTTTCCTTGACAGCTTGTTTATACTCTCAATAACACAACATGACGTCATATTTCACGGAAATGTTCCGATCCTTCAGGCATTATTGTGTTTCACATTATTCATGTATTACCCGTTGCACATCTTATATGCGTTACCTGTTTCACATCCTTCATGTATTATCTTTTTAACATACTACATGTATACCACATGTTTTACATTCGTCAGGTATTACCTGTTTCACACACTTCAGGTATTATCCTATTTCATAACCCTACTGAGGGGACGGCGTGAGCTAGTGGTTAGTGACACGGCTCACAACCAGAAGGTGCTGGGTTCGATCCCCATCACAGCACCGGCCGTTACCCCGGGGAAGCAAACCCTTAGAAATTGCAGGAGGAAGCACACCCTTACATAAAATGCATGCTGAAGTCGGATGCACTGGGCCGACAGACGCAAAATAAAAACTACGCACACCGCCTTG
Organism: Ariolimax columbianus; assembly: GCA_036924085.1. Lineage (NCBI taxonomy): Eukaryota > Metazoa > Mollusca > Gastropoda > Stylommatophora > Arionidae > Ariolimax > Ariolimax columbianus. Next base: position 7,944,130 of record JAVGWX010000015.1, on the reverse strand, counting down.
GCGATTAGAGAAATGAGGCGAACGCAAAAAAAAAAAAAAAATTACCCTACTGGTATAATCCTGTATCACACCCTTCAGGAATTACATGTTTCACACTCATCGGTTATTATTTGTTCACACCTTTCAGGTATTACCTGTTTCACACCTACATGTATTACCTGTTTCACACCCTTCATGTATTACCTGTTTCACATACTTCAGGTATTACCCGTTTCACATAATTCAGGTATTACAGGAACTGGGGACGGCGAGGGCTAGTGGTTAACACGGCTCACAAACGAAAGATGCTGGGTTCGTTTCCCATCACAGCACTGACCGTTACCCAATGGAAGCAAACCCTTAGAAAATGCAGGAGGACGCAAACCCTTACATAGAAATTCATGCCAAAGTCGGATGCACTAGCTAGATCGACAGGCGCAAAATAAAAACTGTAGTGCAACGCACACCGCCTTTCGGAATAGAGACATAAGGTGAACGCCAAAAAAACACCCTTCATGTAATGCCTGTTTCACATCTTCCAGATATTACCTGTTTCACATCCTTCTTGTATCACCTATTTGTAATGCTTCATGTTGTGCCTGTTTCACAGCCTTCTGGTATTATTTGTTCACACCCTTCAGGTATTACATGTTTCACATCCATCATGTGTTACCTGTTTCACATTTTCCAGTATTACCGGTTGCACAATCTTCGTGTACTTCATGTTTCACATCTTTCTTGTATTACCTGTATCACACTCTTCATGTATTACCTGTTTCACATCCTTCATGCATAACCTGTTTCACACCCTTCATGTATTACCTGTTTCACACCCTTCATGTATTACCTGTTTCACACCCTTCATGTATTACCTGTTTCACACCCTTCATGTATTACCTGTTTCACACCCTTCATGTATTTCTTGTTTCACATTCTTCTTGTATTAACTGTTTCCCATTCTTCAGGTATTGTCCTGTTTCACATAGTTCAGTTATGACCTGTTTCACATCGTTGATGTATTACCTGTTTCACATACTTCTTGTTTTACCTGTTTCACACAAATCAGGTACTATTTGTTCTCATCCTTTAGGTATTACCTGTTTCACACCCATCATATATTACATGTTTCACATTTTTCATGTATTACCTGTTTCACATCTTTCATGTATTGCCTATTTCATATCCTTTGCATATTACCTTTTCCATAACCTTCATGTATCACCTGTTTCACATACTTCAGGTATTACCTGTTTCAAACCCTTCATGTATTACTTATTTCCAATCCTTCAAGCATTGTCTGTTTCACATCCTTAATGTATTACATGTTTTACACCCATCATGTATGATCATGTTTCAAACCCTTCATATATTACCTGTTTCACATCCTTTATGTACTAGCCTGTTTCACACCCTTTATGTGTTATCCTGTTTCACATTTGAATTTACTTTCATGACCTTCTTCCTCGGTCCAAAACCCCTTGCTGTCACCTCTATAGAAAAATGCACGTGTATGTCTATAGCAGTGTATGTGAGTTTATATATGTGTCAATAGCAGTGTATGTGAGTTTATATATGTGTCTATATCAGTGTATGTGAGTTTATATATATGTCTATATCAGTGTATGTGAGTTTGTATATGTGTCTATATCAGTGTATGTGAGTTTATATTTATTAGTATAGCAGTGCATGTTAGTTTATATATGTGTCTATATCAGTGTATGTGAGTTTATATATGTGTCTATATCAGTGTATGTGAGTTTATATATATTAGTATAGCAGTGCATGGGAGTTTATATATGTGTCTATATCAGTGTATGTGAGTTTATATATATGTCTATATCAGTGTATGTGAGTTTATATATATGTCTATATCAGTATTTGTGAGCGTATATATATTAGTATAGCAGTGTATGTGAGTTTATATATATATGTCTACATCAGTTTAGGTGAGTTTATGTATACGTCTATATCAGTGTATGTGAATTTATATGTTTGTCTATATTAGTGGAGATGAGTTTGTGTGAGTGTCCATATTAGTGGAGGTGAGTTTTCGTGTTTGTCCGTATCAATACAGGCGAGTGCATGTATCTGAACATATCAGTGGAGCTGATTGTACGTGTCTAAATTAACGTAGTTTAGAATGTTAGTAAATCCGTACCTGATCTTGGTACTGCCTTATTTTCACAGACGTCTTCCTGTCGTGCGTTCTCTGTTAACAAAGGTAGATAAATATGGGTGGTATACTAACAACATTAATTACAACCTGTGCCTTGCTCAAACATAAGCAGTTCGGTCTGGGACACGAAAGGAGCCCCACTTAGATTTTAATTAACACAACAATCGTGCGTCTCCTAGAAACGACTTTTCAGTCGACCAATCCTTTCGCTACCGGAATACTACCGAAGCTTCATAGATCACAAAACAGCAGTTCTGTTTTCAATCAACATCGAAGAACTCTGACCATAAGACCCAAACCACCTGATGATCTTTACAAGCCTTCCGTAAACATGCAAAATGGATGACATGTTATGAGATGACATTCAATCCACGTGGCCGAACATTGGAAATATGATAAATGACATAGTGTCCAAGACAGGGGAAGTAAGTAATCAGTGTTTTTAGTATACAAGATAAGCTGTTTCCACACTAACATATATTCCATTGTTTGACACTAAAATATAAGCTGTGTCATTCTAAATTATAAACTATTTTCTCACTAAACGTTTACCTGTATCACATTGAAACACAGAATGTTTCACATAAAATTATATACAGTTGTAAAAGCTGTTTCACGTTGGCAGGTTGTATCATACTATTATATTAGATGTTTCATAATAACAGACAAGTTGTGTCATGCGAAAAAAATAAGCTGTAATTTTTTTTTCCAGATTACTCGTGACAACAGTCAAACCAGAATATTTCTGAGACAAAAGTAATTTGGGCATGCTGATTACCAGCCAGTTCTCAAAAATTGCGAAATAGCTCTCATTTTCAAGATCGGGTGGGGCTGGTGGTGGTGGTGGTTGGTAGGATGGAGGTGGAACAACCCTTTACATATTTTTTTTAAGTTCACCTTATTTCTCAATTCCCCAAGGCGGTGTGTGTTGCACTACGGTTTTTATTGTGCGCATATTGACCCAGTGTATCCGACTTCGGCATGTATTTTATGTAAGCGTCTGCTTCCTCCTGTATTGTCTAAGGGTTTGGTTTCCCGGGTTAATTGCCGGTGCTATGATAAGGATCGAACCCAGCACCTTCGGGTTGTGAACCGTGTCACTTAACCACTAGCCTTAAGCCCCCCCCCCCCCCCTCATATGATAACTCTCATCTTGTGTTGTTTTGTTTTGAAGATACACCGTACTTTTGACGACGGTACGTGTCTTTAAACTACAGACAACATTAGTTTAGTTACGATAGGACGCATGAGCTATTAACTCTGAGATTCTGAACTTGCGCTGAGTCAACCTTGAAACAATGTTAAGTCGCAGCGAGCTATTTCAGGAACGAGATTATGTGTGTGTGCATGCATAGTTTAACCACAGACAAAGTTTAGCAGACCTCTCTGAACAATAAATAAAATGTATTTTAATATCACCCTATATATAATAGTGTGTTCTGGACTTTCTCAATCTTTGTCTACCATTTTAAAATGGCCTTTTGCATATTATTTTATGCTATTCCTGTTATCGAGGCTGTAACACACAAATTAAGATGTATCAATAACTTTCTGCGCAATATCGTATCATGCTCATGACTTATTGTTACAGTGTTTCCATATATGTCTGCCAGATGATTATGCTGCTGTCATTGTGTGTGTGCTTTCCATTCTCTGTGTGTTGTGTCTGCTAACCAAGGTGATCACTGTTCTCCTCAACTGCATGTTCCCACTTCTTATTCTTCGTTTGGTTTCAGGGAAGAGGTACCAGTGCTTTATGTACTTCTGTGATCGTGTTTTCTGTAACAATATTATTTCACGTACGATGGTTCAGTTTGACAGCACATTAGCTCACAATTTCTATCTTTTCTTCCATTGTCATTATAATATCAATGACAAAAGAAATAATAACAGAAATACGACAGAAAAGTATGAATGTGTCGGCGAGACATAAGTGAGAATAATCTCACAATAAACAAATTAATCTTCCCTCCAAAAATGCATCAAATTGAATGATGCTTGTTTACACACACAAAAATATACTGATTTATAAACCTCTGCACATACACTTTAGTAATAAATGACAAATTAACCTAAGTTATTCCAGTAGCTGAAAAACATAACATTCCAGAAATGTTAGTTAATAAAAGAAACAGTCGTTTAGTGGTACACAGGGCTCATCAGACAATATGGAAGTAGAAACGCAATTTGTTAATAATTCTGGATATTACTGAAGATCAAAGATAAATCAGTTAAGAATGCAATGGAAAACTGAAAACAAAAGAAAATAGCGATATGCTTTTATACAGTTAGTTGAATATAATCAGCCGAAACAACAACATGTTTTTGTCTGTAATGACACTAGGGAATGCTAGACATTGGTAAGGAGAATACAGCATCATCGATCAATCATCGCTTGCTATTTGACCATACTGGAATCCATGATGACTCAAGAAGCTCGTTAGATTTCAAGAAAGACCTAGAAGCATTAACCCATATATGAAAGACTATTTGTAAACGAATAACTTGTTTAATCATAGATCCAGAAATGAGTATAGTTCATTTTTAACATACACTATAATTGACATTAAATTGTATAGATGACAACATAGTGAAGCCAAGTGCTGCTCTTCACAGACGCGTTGTCAGTGGTTACGGCACTGGGGAGCCAGACAAATAAAGACCAAATGGAATGATGAGAATGATGATCTATAAACTGTATCCCTGGTTAAAGAGTTGGATGATCTATAAACTGTATCCCTGGTTAAAGAGTTGGATGATCTATAAACTGTATCCCTGGTTAAAGAGTTGGGTGATCTATAAACTGTATCCCTGGTTAAAGAGTTGGATGATCTATAAACTGTATCCCTGGTTAAAGAGTTGGATGATCTATAAACTGTATCCCTGGTTAAAGAGTTGGATGATCTATAAACTGTATCCCTGGTTAAAGAGTTGGATGATCTATAAACTGTATCCCTGGTTAAAGAGTTGGATGATCTATAAACTGTATCCCTGGTTAAAGAGTTGGGTGATCTATAAACTGTATCCCTGGTTAAAGAGTTGGATGATCTATAAACTGTATCCCTGGTTAAAGAGTTGGATGATCTATAAACTGTATCCCTGGTTAAAGAGTTGGATGATCTATAAACTGTATCCCTGGTTAAAGAGTTGGATGATCTATAAACTGTATCCCTGGTTAAAGAGTTGGATGATCTATAAACTGTATCCCTGGTTAAAGAGTTGGATGATCTATAAACTGTATCCCTGGTTAAAGAGTTGGATGATCTATAAACTGTATCCCTGGTTAAAGAGTTGGGTGATCTATAAACTGTATCCCTCGTTAAAGAGTTGTGATAGGGTGGACTGCATCTCGTTGTAATGTTATCGGCAATGAAGAGGCTGACAGACAGTAAGGAGAAGAGGCAAGCCTATATCAACATGATATAGGTATAACTTATGAAGAGGCCAAGAGGTTTACCAGAAGTAGATATAGGAACATGAGGGAAGCAGAGCACGCAGGTCATCGATCAAATGAGGCATATTACCGGCTCAATAGAAATGAGCAGGTAGTAATCTCTAAGCTGCGCACATGTCATAACAGACTGAGATACCATCTGTTCAACAAACTAAGAAAAGGACATACATACAAATGTGACAAAATGACCGATACAAAGGTATCCAACATTCCAGAAACAGAGAAAGCACTTATGGCCATCACCAGTACCGGTGCTATACAATCTCCATGAAGATGCAGATAACATCCGCCTAATTAATACTCTCGTTAGATATATTCAATTTAACGTCTGAAAGAGTACAAAGAAGACGTAGACAAAAAATGTACCTGATGGCATTCCAGTGTGTTCACCAGTGATGTTCAGCTTGTGCACTAGGTCAGTTAAGAGAGCAAAAAGTACCAAAAAATGGCTAGAGAGGCAACAAAGATACATTACCTGTTATGTTTCTCAAACTCAAATAGTTATCGTGCTGTTCTTCTTTGTTGTCTACGTGTTATATTGCGATTTTTGACAGGTAGGTTGGATGGAACACACATTACGAAAAACAGTTGATATCTTTACAGGACAGTATCTGTCCTGGAATCCACAAGCTAAAAGAAATAGAGGCAGATCAAAATAATCATAGATGAGAGAGCTTGAGACAAATATCAGGACATTAGGGAAGACGCGGACAGAGCTGGAAAAGATGACACAGGACAGAAGACGGTGCGAGTATTTGTTGAAGACGCATCCTCTGCAGGAATTTACAAGTTTTGATGAGGATAATAATATATGACATTCACCGTAAGCATTCAGTTTGTATTTTTGTCTAGTCATACTAGTACCGCTTATACGATTTATTGACCGTAACTTATACCATAGTATGACTGATTGGTCAGATTAGGGTCAAATGTGTTCCCTTTACTACACATACATTTACACGTGTTTTGTGATTTTTTTTGGGTGGGGGGAAGGGTGTGGGGTGTAAGGATTGCTATAGGTCTCATCTAAATAATGAGAAATGTCTGCAACCGAGTCAATCGCATCTTCACGTGGTACTACTCGTGTCCACTAATACGCTCTGGAAAATGGCGAGAAACTATGGCTAACAAACCAGGACCTCCAAGTCTATGGAGGTAAAATTTTACACTATGGGTGAGACAACCCCTACAGAAACCCCTGACAGAGCAGGTCCTCCAATAGATGCGGCAGATGATGGGCCCACCAGCACGCGGACATGTCCCGGTCCCCATTAAGACCTCGCCCAGAGAGAATCCCTGGTTAAACAAAGCACCCCGAGAAAGACCACAGTCTGCCCCAGAAGACAAGGTGCTGAGGACGGATTCAACCAGCCAAAAGGCGCACCACAGCAATCATGCTGTCACGCAAATACGCAATATGAAAGTAGGACACGTATTTTTAACCACACACCTACGCCTATATATGTCTCTCTATATACCTGTTCGCATTATACGCTTGCGAAAGCTGGACTGTATACTCTGGACATGCAAGGAGGTTAAACCACTTCCACACAGGTTGCCTGAGGCGAATATTCCACATCCGATGGCAAGATCGTGTCACTGACATCGAGGTTCTCTCGAGGGCTAACATGCCCAGGATACATGCACTGCTAGAAAAAGCACGACTAGGATGGGCCGGACACCTCGTCCGTATGTCAGACGAGAGGCTCCCAAAGAAGCTTCTCTACGGCGAGCTGAGAGAGGGATGGCGCGAGAGAGGGCGCCCAAAGAAACGATTTAAAGACGGTCTGAAGGACTCACTAAAAAGTTGCCAGATAGACGTCGACACCTGGGAATGTCTTGCGAAAAACAGATTTGACTGGAGAAGTGCAGTCAAATCGGGTGTAGCTGCCGGTGAAGATGACCGTGTTGTGAAAGCCCAGAACAGACGCGAGACGCGGAAATCCCGAGCAGCGGGAACACCATCCCCTTCTACAAACCTCGTGTGCCCGATATGTAGCAGATGTTTTCGTGCTCGCATTGGCCTGTTCAGCCACATGCGCACCCACACCCAACAGGGAAATCTGTGACAAGGATGATGTCCTCATCGACAACGATGGACAGCTATTATATACCTGTTATAATCTGTTGTTTGGATAATTCTCGTAATACACATTGTGTAACACAGGCATGCGTTAGTTCATCTACTTCTATATATTCACATTTGCAGGCACTTAAAGGCATATACGTACACACGAGTTGTTCCCAGACACACATAGACTCACCCGTCCCTCGAATGGTTTCCAGACATACATAGACTCACTCACACGTCTCTCGAACGGTTCCCACAAATACATAGACTCACTCACACGTCACTCGAATGGTTCCCACACATACATAGACTTACACACACGTTCCTCGAATAGTTCGAGGACATACATATATTCATACGTCACCAGAGTGGGTCCCGTGAAAAGCATAACAGAACGACTGTTTCCGTTCCAGCGTGTGCTAAGCGGTGACTTTGGAAGATTGTGCATCGCACACGCACTCAGCCCTTTTATGGCGCACTCAGCCCCATTATGGAACACTCAGCCCTATTATGGAGCACTCAGCTCTATTATGGAGCACTCAGCCCTATTATGGCGCACTCAGGCCTATTGTGGCACACTCAGCCCTATTATCGCGCACTCAGCCCCATTATGGCGCACTCAGCCCCATTATGGCGCACTCAGCCCCATTATGGCGCACTCGGCCCCATTATGGAGCACTCAGCCCTATTATGACGCACTCTGCCCTATTATGGCTCAATCATCCCTATTATGACGCACTCAGCCCCATTATGACGCACTCAGCCCTATTATGGCTCAATCATCCCTATTATGGCGCACTCAGCCCCATTATGGCGCACTGAGCCCTATTATGGCGCACTCAGTCCTTTTATGACATTTAATTCACTATCCCTCTAATCCAGTAATTAGATTTAAAAGTTTATCTTCCGAAGGTAGCAGGTGCAATGCAATGGATGGTTTTTCGAAAATGTTCCCAGGTCTCTTTAACACTGCTGATACGACGCGGGATTTTGAGAGTTTCTTCAAAAGCATTGTAAAGTCTCTTGATCAGGGCAGAGTCCGACATTCTACTGACTTCGATTCGTGTCTTTGATTTGTTTCTGGTGTGGTAGAAAGTTCTAGGCTGCAGCATGATTGAACCGCGAAACAAGTACTAATGAATAATAGGGGTGGTAGTCTGCACTATGGCGGGAGCACGAAAGAAGCATATGCTTGAGGAAAGATCTTCTGAAAAGAATCAAATCCGACTGATGCCAGCGCTTTTTTTATCTTGTATGTATCCATGATACTTTATGGTTGGGTTTTGCTTGAAAGTAAGAATTGATCACACAGAGTTCTGGAAACTCACAGAAGGAACTCTAAGAGACGTTGACCATTTTCATTAAGGAAGTTACCTAGCTGTTCTTAACTATTCATACGTTTAATGACTGCTGATAATGCCTGGTGAAACTCATCTTTAGTTTCGTGTGTTGAGCGAAAGGTAAGTGTATCTGCACTGGCTCGAGTGAAAGACCTTACCTGAGTTTGGAGAAGAGGGTGAAAGAATACCTTCTCAACCATTCTCGCCTCATTCAACCATTTGTATTGAAACTGTTTTCACTGTGAAGCCTGCATTATGCTCTTCCTTATTTAGGTTTGTTTCATGCCAGTAGAATATCACACTTTTTTCACAATCATTAATCCTGAGCAATTGATGGAACTGACCAACGGCAATCTAACCACTACCACTACACACACACACACACACACAACACACACCCACACCTACACCAACACACACAACAATAAGTTAATGTTCTTTACATGCCAACTGACGTAGACGATAATGGATCTTAAAAACCTTTTGACCCAAGTGGCTCTTGGTAAATATAGTGTAAAACAGAATTTCACAGTTTATCTTCAGTTTCCCCATTTGGTAATACTCATGCAGTCTTATCATGTTTCAATTTATTCGTTGTGCTGCACTTTCTGCATCTTCGTGACTCTGCCATATTTCCAGATCTTCAGCTTCCATGTCTTTTTCAGCTTTGATGTCCTTGGCTAGGTCATTTATATAGATGAGAAAAAGACTACAGCTCAAAGCACAGCTCTGTAGAGGAGACTGCATTGTTCATCTTTGTCTGGATTGTCCGGTCAATGAGCAAATATTTTATCCAGTTGTAGTTATCCGCTGAAACATCCCTGACTCTTTTTTTCAACTTGTTCCTGGAACGAATTGTTACAGATGCTTTAGAGGGTCACCATGGAACAGTAACAATAGGTGAGAGCACGATTACGAACCTACGGTTCGTCGATAATGTGGATGTCATTGCTCGAAATTTTTTTATTTTTTTTGCGTTCGCCTTATTTTTTTTAATCCCCAAGGCGGTGTGCGTTGCACTGTGTTTTTATTTTGCGCCTGTGCAAGAAGTGCAAGACGACCTTCTCAACCATTCTCGCCTCATTCAACCATTTGTATTGAAACTGTTTTCACTGTGAAGCCTGCATTATGCTCTTCCTTATTGAGGTCTGTTTCATGCCAGTAGAATATCTTACTTTTTTCACAATCAATAATCCTGAGCAACGGCAATCGAACCACTACCACTACACACACACACACACACACACCCACACAACACATACCCACACCTACACCAACACACACACACACACACATAAGCAAATAATGTCTGTTACGAACTGTTATAGCTTAAAAGACTATGCCTGAGGATGACAGACTCCATCTTCGCCAACACGAGTGTGTAAACCTTCAACAAAAACATGAAGGAATGTTACAAATACACAACGCCTGCTTACCTTCTGATAAACTTGACGGTTGGCTGAACCTTATCCCCATGTTTCGATGACTTGGCGGTGATAAGCTTGGTGTATTGTTGGTTTTTAGTCAATTTTCACATCGTCATTCAGTTTGATGTATATCCCTAAGATACAAATTAATTGATATAGAAATACAATAATATGAATATAATTTTTTTTTTATTTGTGTTCGCTCAAATAATAATAAATAGTATGTAATTTTCATAATTTGAATCTTGTAATGATCATGACCACAACAACAACAAGAGCAACACCAACTTCGTGTGATAGATACAAACCAAGACAGAAAATACGACAGTTAGATCATCTTGTGAGAATTCAACTTTATCAACTACCACTGCACGTCTAAAACATAAGAAAATATGACTTCATGGCACGAGGAACACAGCTTGGTAGATGGATAGAGGACATAAATCCTACACTGACTTAAGCAACGGATTTAATCACTTCACCCAAGAACGACAATTTCAGTTTATGACGGCATACAACTGGTTCCAAACGTAACGAAGTATTATGAAACACCAGACTGCATTAAGGTGAGGGAAACTGGATCGGCACTAGGAATAACGCATGATGATGATTGATTTACTGTCAAGGTTAACTACATATAACAAAGTCAACAAAGGAGCGGTTGGTCGAGTTGTTTGAATTGTGTCTTCTGGTCACGAGGAAGCCTATTCAAAACCTTGGCAATGAGTGTTTGTTCTTTTTCTTTTCTATCCGATTTAAAACAAAAATCTACACTATACAATTTTGGCGACTGCTAGAACTAGCGATTTTAATCCTCGGCGATACAAATCATCCAGGAGAAATCCAGAATTGAAAAAAAACCTGATGTAGCGTTAACTTTAATAAAAACACTCGTAACTAAAGCCAACAATACACTTCTGAAAATTTAGATAATTAAATTGCTCATGTCTGTAAAGAGTATGGAGGAATAATAAACATGCACTGAGAAAATAGACGAATAAGATACATATTATCAAGTGTATAGTTTTAAACGCTTACCCACGGCGTTGGTTGATACAGAAGCTGTTACTTGATACTGCCCAGGGAGTTGTGCAATCAATAATGTCGATGAATTTATGTCACTCATTTGATTATCAGTGATTACGAGCATACGTCTATGTCTGGATCCGCTTGTACGTATATGACCTGGAAAATTATACATTTCCCCAAAAATCCCGTAATCCTTATCCATCACGTGAAAATCGGGCTTTACCGATGTTAATTAGACATGTTAAACTGTGTAGCTAGAAATGGAGCTGATTTAATATAAAGAAGATAACGCAGAGGTGTTCTATGCACCCGTTTAACCATATGCCAAAATGTCATTCCCCACTTTCTAAATGGTCAGACTCAAAAAGTACATTCAAGATAATACGTATATCTTCTTCTTCTTCTTCATCGACGCAGTCAGACAGTAACCATTTTTTTTCTCGAAAAAAGCGGCGGTCATCCTGAGGCTGTCGACACTGCCATATAGAGCTTGTCTTGTGGTTCCACTGGTAGTGGCCACATCTGCTCTCTCTGATCCTCGTATGTCGGGCAGTTCTGCGGCAGATGCTCAGCGGTCATTTTCCTGGTACCACATGGGCATTCGTCGGTACCACCTATCTTCAATTTGTTGAATAGGTGGTACCTCAGTCTATTGTGGCCAGTGCGAAGTCTGAAGACAACGACCTGCTCTCTTCTGTTCAACTGGTAATAGGCATCGTTTTTGGTGTAGCCGGTATGTTCAGTTTCCCATTTAGTCATGTATCTGGCTTTAATAAGCCGTTTTGACTCTTCGTACGTCATACTAGTATCTGTTTGTTGTAGTCTTGCACCTTCTTTTGCCAGTCTGTCTGCCTCCTCGTTGCCTTGGATGTTGCAGTGTGATGGGACCCACTGTACCACTACCCTTTTTGGTGCGGACTGCTGGCATAGTTGACAGAGTACTGCTCTTAAGTCATTAAGCTCAGTGTTTTTCTGGCTTTTTAGCGCTGTGACTACGGCCAGAGCATCTGTAAGCAGGACTGTATGGCTTTCATTTTCTTTATGTGTCTAATACGCATATAATATTGAACATTTTATTTTCCTATGTTAGTACAAACAGATTTACTTGGCTTATTTTTTTTATATAGTGAATATAAGTCAGCAAGAGATGAACTCAAGACGCAAATAAAAGCTTCATGTATGTGTGTTTAAAAAAAAAATTCAAAATCTGATACGTAATAGACTAATGGTGAAGTTCAGATCCCATTTGAAACGCTTGCATTTTACACAAATGGGATGGGAGTGAGTGGCGGGAGCGGGAATGAGCGGCGGGAGGGGGAGGCACTATATTAGGCGATGGCATGACAGATAAATGACCATGAATCTACGAATCACTTTGTAGCTGGGATTAGTCTATTCACAGGATAATGCCATTGTTTATGTAGTTTCCATCAACACAGTATAATGCCATTGTTTATGTAGTTTCCACCAACACAGTATAATGCCATTGTTTATGTAGTTTCCACCAACACAGAATGATCGCATTGTTTATGTAGCTACCACCAACACAGAAGGATCGCATTGTTTTGTAGCTACCACCAACACAGAACGATTGTATTGTTTTGTAGCTACCACCAACACAGAATAATCGGATTGTTTTATAGCTACCACCAACACAGAATGATCGCATTGTTTTGTAGCTACCACCAACACAACATGATCGCATTGTACATGTAGCTACCATCAACACAGAATGATCGCTACCATCAACACATAACATGTATGTTCATGTATGTACATTAAACTCTATCTGCCAGCTGTCAAACGATTCTTGAAATGTATCTAAATGTATCCGACCTAAATATACCCACCGTTGCTTTAGATGAGACACCTCTGCATAGTTTTGTGTCATAAGCGAATGTTGCAATCATTTGACATAAATAGATTTTGGGAAGTACCCAGTGATTCGCTGACCTTTGCTCTGTTGCAAAAGAACAATAGAATATGACGAACATCTTCATATAACTTTCGGTGATTAATAAAACGTTTTCAATAGAGTATATAGAATTGAGCTATGGACGATGTTAAAAGATTATAGAGTGCTATAGAGTATACAGTCAGCGACTTGATAACAGGAGTGTAGTTAAAATGATTGATGCGGACACAGATGTTATTGAAATGAACGCACACTGATGTGCCCAAGGCTGAGTGCTTTCCACACTGTCGTTTAACATGTACATGGGTACCATCCTAACAGAGGCTAGCAAGTTAGTAACTTCGAAAACAGAATCTAGTACTCTACACAAACTCATTTTCATGAAATCCAGAGCATAATTTAGAAAGATCAAAATAAACTTAAACAATGTATACAAAAGCTCTTGCCCCACCATGTGCAAAATTTAACACGAGAATTAGAGAGACGAAGACATAAACTTTGACGATTAAAAAAAAAAAATGTAAGCGGGGGCTCGACTTCATTGCTTCGGGTTTTTTCCCCATTTTAGCCCCATCTCTCTCGGAAGATGGGTGAGAATCGCACAAGGCACGAACTCCGTAGCTCCAGCGATGAACCCAGGGATCTCCGGAATAAATTGACATCATGGACCGACCGTCGCAGCTCGAAATCGAACTCCGACCGTCTGAACACGAGGCAAACGGCTTGACCACTTCGCCACAGAGACTTTGAGGATTATCAAAGCAGCTGGTCCCCTTACCATAATAGTAAATTGTGTTTCTCTTTAACTGACATGTGAGTTCATGTGAACAGTTTTGTTTTCTTCCTTCCGCTTCTCCTGTTTTGTCTTTCAGCGCCAGGTTATGAATTGATTCCCTTGAACAAGCCCGACAGTGTGCCTCATGAGCAGTGGCATTCATTGCCTATGTCTGAAAGTCACCTTTCTGTGACTGGCTTTTGGTCTTGAATCCCTTGTATCTAAATAGCATTTTTAGCAGATAGAAAGCATGATCTGTAAAATCGAGACCAGATGTAATAAAGCATCTGCGGTGACTTACCAGCAGTCACCTCTACTTAGGCACAGAAGCATTAGTTTGGCAACAAAGCAACAGCTGATAAACATACTATTTATGTCGACTCTGTGCTTTCAGTGCCAAACATTATCCCCGTCCAAAGCTCACGAAAGCAGAATTTGAACGTGTGGAATGACGTGTTTGAGGAAGGTCATCGGCGTTACCAGGAAAGACAGAATACGAAACGAAGATATTCAAATTATGATCGGCACTACATCTTAACTGAACTGAACTTTTTATACTGGTTTATAAGACTCATCAGAGTCTGTAAACAAGCAGTTACATTTGCATTACCCTGCTCTAAAAGCTATGCGCATCCAATCTATTCTTAAATGCATTAACTGTCTCTGCCTCCACTACCTCATGAAGCAATTCATTCCAAGCATTAACCGCTCTTTGAATACAAAAATATTTTATAATATCAAATCGGAGCCTTCCTTTAGCTTATTTGTAGCTGTGCCCTCTTGTTCTCGTTGGGAGTTGTGTTTTGAAAAATAATGTTATAGTCTAATTTAACCTGTCCTGTGATTATCTTATAAACCTGTATAAAGTCACCTCGAAATCTTCTCTTTTCTAGACACTGTAGGCCAGTTTTTCTGAGTCTTTCATCGTAATTATAATTTTGGAATCCCACTATCAGATGTGTCGATCTTCTTTGTATCATTTCCATCATGTTTATATCCCCTCTATGATAAGGACTTCACACCTGTACACAGTACTCCAATCTAGGTCTAACTAATGCTTTATACAGTTTGACTATCATCTCCTTACTCCTATGTTTACTATTTCTTTTTATCATAAGTAACATTGCATTTGCCTTATCCCTGCTACCTAGACTTGCTCTCTCACTTTATTTGTGCAGAGTTCGATGCCAGACCCACACAAAAACAAAAACACTGGCACGGTAATCTCCCGAGAATTTACCCTCATCAAATGTCACCGATGGCTTACAACGCTGTTAGACAGGGATACAGGGGATGAGGGCGTCTGCGAGGCAGAGGGATAGACGACAGAGGGGTTGTGCAATGACACGGGTTCACAGCCGCTGACGCAGCGAACTTTCCGCAGGTGAGATGATTTAAGCAGACCACGACGCTAAACGGTATAAGTGGACAGTAAACTATAGACATGTTTCACACATAAACTATTCCACACAAAATGCAAATATCATTCTAGATATACGTGTAGGTTGTTATGAAATTTTAAAAAAATATAACACAAAACCTTGATGATAATATAATATAACATAGAAATAATGATAGTGTTAGCTGAGATAACAATCACGAGTAAAATTATTCAAAATTTGTCGGCACACTTATCCAAGAAACTCGTCGGTCCTATGGTTGAAAAATACTGGTATGAACCATAAATATAAGGATAGTAGAAGTGATAGCGCCTGGTTCTCTTCTCTTCTCCTCCCACACACACACACACACGCACACACACACATATTGTATACATATTTATATTAGTGGATTTCAGTTAATTCACGCCATCATTGTGAAAGTAGTCATGCGGTCATCAATTTTTGTTAAGAAAAACCAGCCCATTCTAAGATAATACCACTTATTCACACAAGTACTCACGCACGCATGCACACACAGACACACACTGACAGTAATGCAAACAAACTATAGGATTACAATATTTATTTTTATTGAAAGACATGAAAATGAACAGAAAAAAATAACACGAAAACTAAAATACTATAACACATGCATACTTGTGTTTTTGTGAGTCAATTCCAAATTAGTAAACGGATCGTTCTTCGACCTTAAAATGTAAGTTGTTTTATTTTTAGACAAGTTTAATTTCGCAGACTCTTGGGGATTCGAGCATGGCGAGTGTGGAAGAGATGGTGGAGGGATGGGCGGTTAGAGTGTGGTAGAGATGGTGGAGGGATGGGCGGTTAGAGTGTGGTAGAGATGGTGGAGGGATGGGCGGTTAGAGTGTGGTAGAGATGGTGGAAGGATGGGCGGTTAGAGTGTGGTAGAGATGGTGGAGGGATGGGCGGTTAGAGTGTGGTAGACATGGTGGAGGGATGGGCGGTTAGAGTGTGGTAGAGATGGTGGAGGGATGGGCGGTTAGAGTGTGGTAGAGATGGTGGAGGGATGGGCGGTTAGAGTGTGGTAGAGATGGTGGAGGGATGGGCGGTTAGAGTGTGGTAGAGATGGTGGAGGAATGGGCGGTTAGAGTGTGGTAGAGATGGTGGAGGGATGGGCGGTTAGAGTGTGGTAGAGATGGTGGAGGGATGGGCGGTTAGAGTGTGGTAGAAATGGTGGAGGGATGGGCGGTTAGAGTGTGGTAGAGATGGTGGAGGGATGGGCGGTTAGAGTGTGGTAGAGATGGTGGAGGGATGGGTGGTTAGAGTGTGGTAGAGATGGTGGAGGGATGGGCAGTTAGAGTGTGGTAGAGATGATGGAAAGATGGGCGGTTAGAGTGTGATAAAGATGTTGGAGGGATGGGCGGTTAGAGTGTGGCAGAGATGGTGGAGGGATTGGCGATTAGAGTGTGGTAGCGATGGTAGAGGGATGGGCGGTTAGAGTGTGGCAGATATGGTGGAGGGATGGCCGGTTAGAGTGTGGTAGAGATGGTGGAGGGATGGGCGGTTAGAGTGTGGTAGAGATGGTGGAGGCATGGGCGGTTAGAGTGTGGCAGAGATGGTGAAGGGATGGGCGGTTAGAGTGTGGTAGAGATGGTGGAGGGATGGGCGGTTAGAGTGTGGTAGAGATGGTGGTAGAGATGGTTGAGGGATGGGCGGTTAGAGTGTGGTAGAGATGGTGGAGGGATGGGCGGTTAGAGTGTAGTAGAGATGGTGGAGGGATGGGCGGTTAGAGTGTGGTAGAGATGGTGGAGGGATGGGCGGTTAGAGTGTGGTAGAGATGATGGAGGGATGGGTGGTTAGAGTGTGGTACAGATGGTGGAGGGATGGGTGGTTAGAGTGTGGTAGATATGAGTGATATTTTGAGTGAGGCGGAGGGGGGGGGGGTAGAGTGAAATTGTCAGGTTGAAACGGGTGCGTTGTAGTAGAGGAAGTGATTGATGGAAGGAAAGGGAAGAAATGAGCGATAGAACGGGTGAGGAAGGCGAAGATAGTTGGGTGAGGAAGGCGAAGATAGTTGGGTGAGGAAGGCGAAGATAGTTGGGTGAGGAAGGCGAAGATAGTTGGGTGAGGAAGGCGAAGATAGTTGGGTGAGGAAGGCGAAGATAGTTGGGTGAGGAAGGCGAAGATAGATGGGTGAGGAAGGCGAAGATAGTTGGGTGAGGAAGGCGAAGATAGTTGGGTGAGGAAGGCGAAGATAGTTGGATGAGGAAGGCGAAGATAGTTGGGTGAGGAAGGCGAAGATAGTTGGGTGAGGAAGGCGAAGATAGATGGGTGAGGAAGGCGAAGATAGTTGGGTGAGGAAGGCGAAGATAGTTGGGTGAGGAAGGCGAAGATAGATGGGTGAGGAAGGCGAAGATAGATGGGTGAGGAAGGCGAAGATAGTTGGGTGAGGAAGGCGAAGATAGTTGGGTGAGGAAGGCGAAGATAGTTGGGTGAGGAAGGCGAAGATAGATGGGTGAGGAAGGCGAAGATAGTTGGGTGAGGAAGGCGAAGATAGATGGTTGAGGAAGGCGAAGATAGTTGGGTGAGGAAGGCGAAGATAGTTGGGTGAGGAAGGCGAAGATAGTTGGGTGAGGAAGGCGAAGATAGTTGGGTGAGGAAGGCGAAGATAGTTGGGTGAGGAAGGCGAAGATAGATGGGTGAGGAAGGCGAAGATAGTTGGGTGAGGAAGGCGAAGATAGATGGGTGAGGAAGGCGAAGATAGTTGGGTGAGGAAGGCGAAGATAGTTGGGTGAGGAAGGCGAAGATAGTTGGGTGAGGAAGGCGAAGATAGTTGGGTGAGGAAGGCGAAGATAGTTGGGTGAGGAAGGCGAAGATAGATGGGTGAGGAAGGCGAAGATAGTTGGGTGAGGAAGGCGAAGATAGATGGGTGAGGAAGGCGAAGATAGTTGGGTGAGGAAGGCGAAGATAGTTGGGTGAGGAAGGCGAAGATAGTTGGGTGAGGAAGGCGAAGATAGTTGGGTGAGGAAGGCGAAGATAGTTGGGTGAGAAAGGCGAAGATAGATGGGTGAGGAAGGCGAAGATAGTTGGGTGAGGAAGGCGAAGATAGTTGGGTGAGGAAGGCGAAGATAGATGGGTGAGGAAGGCGAAGATATTTGGGTGAGGAAGGCGAAGATAGTTGGGTGAGGAAGGCGAAGATAGATGGGTGAGGAAGGCGAAGATAGATGGGTGAGGAAGGCGAAGATAGTTGGGTGAGGAAGGCGAAGATAGTTGGGTGAGGAAGGCGAAGATAGTTGGGTGAGGAAGGCGAAGATAGTTTGGTGAGGAAGGCGAAGATAGTTGGGTGAGGAAGGCGAAGATAGATGGGTGAGGAAGGCGAAGATAGTTGGGTGAGGAAGGCGAAGATAGATGGGTGAGGAAGGCGAAGATAGTTGGGTGAGGAAGGCGAAGATAGTTGGGTGAGGAAGGCGAAGATAGATGGGTGAGGAAGGCGAAGATAGTTGGGTGAGGAAGGCGAAGATAGTTGGGTGAGGAAGGCGAAGATAGTTGGGTGAGGAAGGCGAAGATAGTTGGGTGAGGAAGGCGAAGATAGTTGGGTGAGGAAGGCGAAGATAGATGGGTGAGGAAGGCAAAGATAGTTGGGTGAGGAAGGCGAAGATAGTTGGGTGAGGAAGGCGAAGATAGTTGGGTGAGGAAGGCGAAGATAGATGGGTGAGGAAGGCGAAGATAGTTGGGTGAGGAAGGCGAAGATAGTTGGGTGAGGAAGGCGAAGATAGATGGGTGAGGAAGGCGAAGATAGATGGGTGAGGAAGGCGAAGATAGTTGGGTGAGGAAGGCGAAGATAGTTGGGTGAGGAAGGCGAAGATAGTTGGGTGAGGAAGGCGAAGATAGTTGGGTGAGGAAGGCGAAGATAGTTGGGTGAGGAAGGCGAAGATAGATGGGTGAGGAAGGCGAAGATAGTTGGGTGAGGAAGGCGAAGATAGATGGGTGAGGAAGGCGAAGATAGTTGGGTGAGGAAGGCGAAGATAGTTGGGAGTGTAATATGGATATGACCGAAGGGGAGGGATTTAAACAAGGAAATACATTTTTTAATTATCCCAGCTGGTATATTCCTGCTTGCCGATAAGGAGGGCAGCGGTTTGAATCCCCAGTATGGATGTGTTGTGTTTCTGTTAGAGAGGAGATAAACAATAGCCAGCACACGACGTTGCGACAGCAGTGGCGAAGCGACCTGTAGTCCTCAGCCTTCAAAACCCCTCGACTACCCCAGCAATGGGAAAAATGTCGCTTGACAGGTATTTGGTTGGTTTTTTTTTTTTTACAGTGGATCTAGTAAACTTGTTGTGGTAGTAGTGGTAGTGGATGTGGTACGCTTTTTGTGGTGGTAGTGGATGTGGTATGCTTCTTGTGGTGGTGGTGGATGTGGTATGCTTTTTGTGGTGGTGGTAGAGGATATTGTATGCTTTTTGTGGTGCCTTGGACAGGGGAAGTAAGTAAGTGGTGCCCAGGACAAGAAAAGTAATTGAGTGGTACCATGGACAGTGGAAGTAAGTTAGTAATGTCCCGGGCAGAGGAAGTAATTGAGTGGTCCCCAGGACAGTGGAAGTAAGTTAGTAATGTCCCGGGCAGAGGAAGTAATTGAGTGGTCCCCAGGACAGGGGGCAATAAGTGAGTGGTGCCCAGGACAGGAGCAGTAAGTGACTGGTGCCCAAGACAGCGTAAGTAACTAAAACATTGTTTGATTACCTGATGCACCGTTCCTCAGCAGGGGTCGCACTGCTCTGGGTCCAAACATGGTTTTCAATTATCTCTATCCTGTGCTATGGAGGTCAAATGAGCAATACACTTTCCTTTTAACGTATCATGGGTGTTGTAGTGAAGTGCAGGGGAGTCTGACAAACGTATTAAAGGTCTCCCGCACGGTCTTTTTTTTTCACCTCAAAGGTACTAGACTACTGCCGATGTACTATAAAAATTGTTCTGAGTATGTAGCATCCAACAGCAGTCTTATTTGCGTGAACAACTGTATCGCTCGCCAATGGTAATTACCGTGTGTGCGAAACTGTGGAGATGTTGAATGCGCTGGCTGCAGAGAGTAAGTCCCACTAGTGTCTCTTAAGAGAGTCCTCGGTCACTAACAGTTTATTCCTCAATCAATGCATAAAGAATATTATGAACAACGGTAGTAGCAGTAAATACAAAAACGTGATGATAATAACAGTGTCGTGGCTAACAATGTTTACAGAGATAGAGGGTGGCAAGGAGAGAAGATACATAGTACATGGGACAGAGATAGATGTGGCAAGGAGAGAAGATACATAGTACATGGGACAGAGATAGATGTGGCAAGGAGAGAAGATACATAGTACATGGGACAGAGATAGATGTGGCAAGGAGAGAAGATACATAGTACATGGGACAGAGATAGAGGGTGTCAAGGAGAGAAGATACATAGTACATGGGACAGAGATAGAGGGTGGCAAGGAGAGAAGATACATAGTACATGGGACAGAGATAGAGGGTGGCAAGGAGAGAAGATACATAGTACATGGGACAGAGATAGAGGGTGGCAAGGAGAGAAGATACATAGTACATGGGACAGAGATAGATGGTGGCAAGGAGAGAAGATACATAGTACATGGGACAGAGATAGATGGTGGCAAAAAGAGAAGATACATAGTACATGGGACAGAGATAGATGGTGGCAAAAAGAGAAGATACATAGTACATGGGACAGAGATAGATGGTGGCAAAAAGAGAAGATACATAGTACAGGGGACAGAGATAGAGGGTGGCAAGGAGAGAAGATACATAGTACAGGGGACAGAGATAGAGGATGGCTAGGAGAGAAGATACATAGTACATGGGACAGAGATAGAGGGTGGCAAGGAGAGAAGATACATAGTACAGGGGACAGAGATAGAGGGTGGCAAGGAGAGAAGATACATAGTACAGGGGACAGAGATAGAGGGTGGCAAGGAGAGAAGGCAGAGAGAGTGTGACAAGGAGAGAGGAGACAGAGAGAGGATGGCACGTAGAGAGGAGACCGATATAGAGGATGGCAAGGAGAGAAGATACATAGCACATGATACATAGATAGAGGAGACAGAGATAGAGGATAGCAAGGAGAAAAGCTATATAGCATGGGAGACAGAGAGGATGGCAAGGAGAGAGGAGACAGAGATGGAGGATGGCAAGGAGAGATGAGACAGAGGTTGCCAAAGAGAGAGGAGGCAGAGATAGAGGATGGCAAGGAGAGATGAGACAGAGGTTGCCAAAGAGAGAGGAGGCAGAGATAGAGGATGGCAAGGAGAGATGAGACAGAGGTTGCCAAAGAGAGAGGAGGCAGAGATAGAGGATGGCAAGGAGAGATGAGACAGAGGTTGCCAAAGAGAGAGGAGGCAGAGATAGAGGATGGCAAGGAGAGATGAGACAGAGGTTGCCAAAGAGAGAGGAGGCAGAGATAGAGGATGGCAAGGATAAAAGATTTATAGCACGGGAGACAGAGAGGATGGCAAGGAGAGAAGATACAGAGCACAAGAGAAATGTTATAGATGAATTGGTCAACATGAGACGTGTATTGATTGGAGACATGAGACGTGTATAGATTAGAGACATGAGACGTGTAATGGAGACATGAGACGTGTATTAATTGGAGACATGGGACGTGTAATGGAGACATGAGAATTGTAATGGAGACATGAGACGTGTATTGATTGGAGACATGGGACGTGTAGTGGAGGCATGAGACGTGTTGTGGAAACAGGAGACTTGTAGTGGAGACATGAGACGTGTTGTGGAGACATGAGGAAAGTTGTGGAGACATGAGACGTGCAGTAGAGACATGAAACGTGTTGTGGAGACATGAGACGTGTAGTGTAGACATGAGTTGTGTAGTGGAGACATAGACGTGTAGTGGAGACATGAGCCATCTTGTGGAATCAAGAGACGTGTAGTGGAGACATGAGATGTGTAGTGGAGACATGAACCATGTTGTGGAGATATAAGACGTGTAGTGGAGACACGAGCCATGTTGTGGAAACATGAGACTTGTAGTGGAGACATGAGACGTGTAGTGGAGACATGAATCATGTTGTGGAGACTTGAGCCATGTTGTGGAGACATGAGGGAAGTTGTGGACACATGAGGGAAGTTGTGGACACATGAGGGAAGTTGTGGACACATGAGGGAAGTTGTGGACACATGAGACATGTTGTGGAGACATGAACCTTGTTTTGGAGACATGAAACATATTATTCAGCAGTTTAGACATTACACAAATAAGGACTAGCAGAAATAAGTAATTATCCCTTTCAAAATAATTTTTTATTAGTACATTTAGAATTCAGATTTTTAAGAACAATTCGCCCATACTCTCAAACATGCTGGACAATCGCTATGAGCAACTTTTCATCCAGCACTATGTCGTTCAGTTTTTATCTGGCTTCTAAGATACTAAACAGATTTATCCCCACCTGACTTAAGACAGTATGGTACATGACCAAGAATTAGAAGATAACTTCGAATTAGCTTTACAATCGCAGCTAATATCTGGTTACATTAAATTTATTTAATCATCAACATCATCATCAATGCCCATCGTTCCTTTCGGGGCATAGCCCATTGACAACCCTCCTCCAGGAAGTTCGGTCGAACGGTCCTCTCTGCCTCTCTCCAATGCAGGTCCGGAAACCTAAGTTCATTTTCAGTCTTCTCTCCAGGTGTTTTTGATCTGCCCCTCTTTCCCTGTGCATTCCATGTCAGGGCCTGTCTGTGTGTTTTTTGGGAGTTTTTTTTTTGGTTTCGCCTTATTTCTCTAATCCCCAAGGGGGTGTGCGTTGCACTGTGGTTTTTATTTTCGCCTGTCGGCCCAGTGCATCCGACTTCAGCATGTATTTTATGTAACGGTCTGCTTCTTCCTGCAGTTTCTAAGGGTTTGCTTCCCCGGGGTAACGGCCGGTGCTGTGATGGGGATCGAACCCGGCACCTTCGGATTGTGAGCCGTGTCACTTAACTACTAGCCGACATTTATTTAAGATTTTGATTTTAAATAGCTTGGTTTTGTTCATGTTAATATTTAGTCCCAGTTTGACTGAATGTTCCTTCACCCTATTTAGTTCTTTCTTGCATCTGCCTATGACTATCTGACATCATTATCAAGTCGCCTTCATAGTTCAGATCCTCTTGCTGTGAATACAATGACCATTGTATACCAGTTCTCTCCCCTCACCTTTGACATTTTCATAATTCAGTCTATCGTCATCAGAAACAAGAGTGGTGACAATAGACATCCCTATCAGAAACAAGATTGGTGACAATAGACATCCCTGTCAGAAACAAGAATGGTAACAATAGACATCCCTATCAGAAACCAAAAGAGTGGTGACAATAGACATCCCTATCAGAAACCAAAAGAGTGATGACAATAGACATCCCTATCAGAAACAAGAGTGGAGACAATAGACATCCCTATCAGAAACAAGTGGAGACAATAGACATCCCTATCAGAAACACGTGGTGGAGACAATAGACATCCCTATCAGAAACCAAAAGAGTGGTGACAATAGACATCCCTATCAGAAACAAGAGTGGTAACAATAGACATCCCTATCAGAAACCAAAAGAGTGGTGACAATAGACATCCCTATCAGAAACAAGAGTGGTGACAATAGACATCTCTATCAGAAACAAGATTGGTGACAATAGAAATCCCTGTCAGAAACCAAAAGAGTGATGACAATAGACATCCCTGTCAGAAACAAGATTGGTGACAATAGACATCCCTGTCAGAAACAAGATTGGTGACAATAGAAATCCCTTTCAGAAACCAGAAGAGTGATGACAATAGACATCCCTGTCAGAAACAAGATTGGTGACAATAGACATCCCTATCAGAAACAAGAGTGGTAACAATAGACATCCCTATCAGAAACCAAAAGAGTGATGACAATAGACATCCCTATCAGAAACAAGAGTGGTGACAATAGACATCTCTATCAGAAACAAGAGTGGTAACAATAGACATCCCTATCAGAAACCAAAAGAGTGATGACAATAGACATCCCTATCAGAAACAAGATTGGTGACAATAGACATCCCTGTCAGAAACAAGATTGGTGACAATAGACATCCCTATCAGAAACAAGAGTGGTAACAATAGACATCCCTATCAGAAACAAGAGTGGTAACAATAGACATCCCTATCAGAAACAAGAGTGGTGACAATAGACATCCCTGTCAGAAACAAGAGTGGTAACAATAGACATCCCTATCAGAAACAAGAGTGGTAACAATAGACATCCCTATCAGAAACCAAAAGAGTGATGACAATAGAC
Source organism: Ariolimax columbianus (assembly GCA_036924085.1). NCBI lineage: Eukaryota > Metazoa > Mollusca > Gastropoda > Stylommatophora > Arionidae > Ariolimax > Ariolimax columbianus. The sequence goes on along the minus strand of JAVGWX010000015.1, from coordinate 7,919,268 downwards.
ATCCCTATCAGAAACAAGATTGGTGACAATAGACATCCCTATCAGAAACCAAAAGAGTGATGACAATAGAAATCCCTGTCAGAAACAAGAGTGATGACAATAGAAATCCCTGTCAGAAACAAGATTGGTGACAATAGACATCCCTATCAGAAACAAGAGTGGTAACAATAGACATCCCTATCAGAAACCAAAAGAGTGATGACAATAGAAATCCCTGTCAGAAACAAGATTGGTGACAATAGACATCTCTATCAGAAACAAGAGTGGTGACAATAGACATCCCTATCAGAAACCAAAAGAGTGGTGACAATAGACATCTCTATCAGAAACAAGAGTGGTGACAATAGACATCTCTATCAGAAACAAGAGTGGTAACAATAGACATCCCTATCAGAAACCAAAAGAGTGATGACAATAGACATCCCTATCAGAAACAAGAGTGGTGACAATAGACATTTCTATCAGAAACAAGAGTGGTAACAATAGACATCCCTATCAGAAACCAAAAGAGTGATGACAATAGACATCCCTATCAGAAACCAAAAGAGTGGTGACAATGGACATCTCTATCAGAAACAAGAGTGGTGACAATAGACATCTCTATCAGAAACAAGAGTGGTAACAATAGACATCCCTATCAGAAACCAAAAGAGTGATGACAATAGACATCCCTATCAGAAACAAGAGTGGTGACAATAGACATCTCTATCAGAAACAAGAGTGGTGACAATAGACATCTCTATCAGAAACAAGAGTGGTAACAATAGACTTCCCTATCAGAAACCAAAAGAGTGATGACAATAGACATCCCTATCAGAAACAAGAGTGGTAACAATAGAAATCCCTATCAGAAACCAAAAGAGTGATGACAATAGACATCCCTATCAGAAACAAGAGTGGTAACAATAGACATCCCTATCAGAAACCAAAAGAGTGATGACAATAGACATCCCTATCAGAAACAAGAGTGGTGACAATAGACATCTCTATCAGAAGCAAGAGTGGTGACATAGACATCCCTATCAGAAACCAAAAGAGTGGTGACAATAGACATCTCTATCAGAAACAAGAGTGGTGACAATAGACATCTCTATCAGAAACAAGAGTGGTGACAATAGACATCTCTATCAGAAACAAGAGTGGTGACAATAGACATCTCTATCAGAAACAAGAGTGGTGACAATAGACATCTCTATCAGAAACAAGAGTGGTGACAATAGACATCCCTATCAGAAACCAAAAGAGGGATGACAATAGACATCCCTGTCAGAAACAAGATTGGTGACAATAGACATCCCTATCAGAAACAAGAGTGGTGACAATAGACATCTCTATCAGAAACAAGAGTGGTGACAATAGACATCTCTATCAGAAACAAGAGTGGTAACAATAGACATCCCTATCAGAAACCAAAAGGGTGATGACAATAGACATCCCTATCAGAAACCAAAAGAGTGATGACAATAGACATCCCTATCAGAAACCAAAAGAGTGAGGACAATAGACATCCCTATCAGAAACCAAAAGAGTGATGACAATAGACATCCCTATCAGAAACCAAAGAGTGATGACAATAGACATCCCTATCAGAAACCAAAAGAGTGATGACAATAGACATCCCTATCAGAAACAAGTAGTAACAATGGATATCCCTATCAGAAACAAGAGCGGTTGCAATAGACATCCCTATCTCGCTCGCGTTTCTACTTCAAAACCTCAATATATTTCATATAAAAGAAAACCAGAAATAGAAAATAGCTCATAAAAACTACTTCATTGCATTTGAATGTCCCCCCACTTGAGCTCAGCCCCTTTCGTTGCTAAAAGTGCAGATGACAGAATTACGAACTCTGGAGTTCCTGTAGCAGCTCTGAAAATGTTACTTAACTTTTGTCAGGTACCCATTCCAAGCTGGGTCGACTGGCAGAAGCGGTAATACCTCGAACAAATCCACAAAATGCCTGCTGACAGATAACTGAGCGTGACATGGTTTGGACTTAGTACGTTGGGTTCGCTGAGCTCGCAATGCACGAGCTCCACCCTCTGAACCAACTTCCAATGCTCCTGGTAGACTCACATGTAGCAAGTGTCATTTAATAAAAGGTGAAGTGTATGGGCACTAATGGTTCCTGTAACTCGCTGGTTGTACATACTCTTGATCCATCATCACAAGCAGCTCCCCCTGCTCATCCTACGTTCGAATCTAGACTCACGTAGTTTGTGTATTGAAGATTCATTGATGACAAGACCTATCAAATGTAATGGCAAGAATGAGTGAAGAAACGATGAAGGAGGTTACTAAAGTGAGGCAGGTATGTTAAAAGTGAAAGAAAGTTCAGTTAGAAGATGACAGAGGAAAACATAAGGGATAGGAATAAATGCAGGGGAGAGAGTTTCAAGAGTTACTGAGAGGCAAGATATCATTATTGATTAATACGACCAATTGACTAGTGAGAGTGAGATGGCAGAGTGAAGAAGACATTTATAATAGAGAAGTATAGAGAGACAGACAGTGGATAGGAATATTGAGACAAATATGAAAATTCAGTTAGTCAGAATCCAAATAAGCATGAAAGGGGTACAAATGAAGAATGGTGAGAGAGGAATGGGCGGTACAATGTAACAAAAATGAAGAGAGAAAAAAAATAAGATTGAAGCAGAGAGTGAGATAAAGAGACAGGACAGAGGCTGTTAGAGAGAGAGATAGAAAGAGAGGGAGCGAGGGCGTTAAAAAACGTTTTTTCGGTCTTGTCTTGACGTATCCACTTATGCCATGAGGCGTCGTTATGTGCCATGATGGTCGTTAGGTGCCATGAGGGTCGTGGGGAGCCTTAGTTTCTGTCCGAGGCCTGACGCATCGCTGCAGTAGTCGTTATCCCATGACTATTGAGAATTTCCGCAACATTTCCTATCCATCTAGTTCTCGGTCTACCACGATTGTGAAAACCCAATCGTGTGCGTTATATGCGCACATGGGTAGTTAGTCAGTTAGGTGGACGAGCCACTTGATTCTCTCCTCGTCAATATATTCAGTGCAGGTCTGGTTTCAACTATTTCTTCTCACATCTTCATTGAGCATTATGTCTCTCCTAGTTACGTTGATTGTTTTCTGTAGGCATCTCATCTTATGTTTTGTGATCTTTCTCTCTAGTTTTTGTAAAAGTCCATGTTTGGCGCTGGTAACAGAGAGTTGGCATGAATATGTTGGTGATTAGCATTCTTTCTGTGGACATGTTTATGTTAGGATGTTTCAATAATGGTGACAGAGAGTTGGCATGAATATACTGGTGATTAGCGTTCTTTCTCTGGACATGTTTATGTTAGGATGTTTCAATAATGGTGACAGCTGGTATGCAATTGCATTTGCTTTTTGGCACCTGATCTCATTCTCTCTATCTAAACCTCCATCCTGTGCGAAAACACTGCACTTGTTTGATCTTGGTCCCGTTTAACATAATGTTCATGTTTTCAGGCGATCTGCTTGTCTGCATTGTTTCTGTTTTAGATGTGTTTATTTTCCCACTATATCTTTCACATTCAGAGTTGAGCGAGGTCAGATGTTGTTGCAGATTGTCTTCACTCTTGTATAGAAGACATTTTCCATCTGCAAAAAAGAGTTAAATTAACTGATCAGCATCTGTCTTTTCTTCTACTGCATTTCTTGGCAGATGCTCAAATTTGACCTCCAGCGTTATTCCGTTATTCTATCCATACATATGTTGAAGAGTAGGGGCGACAACACACACTCCTGTCTCGCCCCGGTAGTTATCTACCTTGTTTCGATCAGACCATCTATTGTTCTAACTATACTTTGACACACTTGGTACAGTGCTCTAATATTCTCTAATGGCTGCCCCTATTCTCCGAAGTCATCTAGGATGACCTATAGTTTATTTCTGTCTATTCTTTCAGAAGCCTTTTCTTGATCTATGAGAGTCACGTTTGAGTTTCCGATCGTATTCTATGTTTGTTTTTTCTGTAAAAGCTATTATTTATAGTAAGACACGTTTTGGGGGACTTCGAAGACATAATGGGCAAACCCATCACAAACTCAAGTACAAAAAAGTTATAAGACTTCAGGATATCATGAGGATACGAGAGAGCGAATTTAACAAATGTAAATAAGGAATTGAGACGCTAGTCTGGTCAGGAACAAAATACTGAACAGGTCGTAGATTCAGGTTTGGGTACAATATACTGACCAAGACCACTGTCTTTCTTTCATGGAAACAGGCTGTTTTCATGGCAGACTGGCTAGTGGGAAGGGGTATTGGCATATTCCCTGTTGTAAGAAGTGTCATGCAGATGAAGTCAAGCATAGCACAACCGCCTGTATGACTCCAGTCCACCTTCATCAGTATGTTCAGTGTGTGATGAGACCTGTATTTCACAAGGCAACAAAAAAAGATTAACAATTGCCAAAGTGTGGAAACAGGTTTCATTTAGAAGGGGCCAGCTGCAGTGAAGGCCTACGCTTGACATGGGAGCTAAAACAGGTTTCATTTAGAAGGGGCCAGCTGCAGTGAAGGCCTACGCTTGACATGGGAGCTAAACAGGTTTCATTTAGAAAGGGCCAGCTGCAGTGAAGGCCTACGCTTGACATGGGAGCAAAAACAGGTTTCATTTAGAAGGGGCCAGCTGCAGTGAAGGCCTACGCTTGACATGGGAGCTAAAACAGGTTTTCTTTAGAAGGGTTCAGCTGCAGTGAAAGCCTACGCTTGACATGGGAGCTAAAACAAGTGAATGATGATGCCCATGTCTGTTCATATTTAAACACAAAAATAGAAAAACAAGTCAGTAAATAGGTCACAAAAGCTACTTTTTGTTTTTAAATAAATGAGATATGAACTTGAAGAACATTTAGTTTTGCACTTACGTTGTAACTTATTTCACAGCATAATTTCCACCAACATTGATACATTTATCACCTTCCTTTATCAGTTCAAAAACAGATCCATTCAATTCATTTTGTGTTTGTCAGATGTTTGGGAACTCACTATGAGAACACTTCCCATAAATTCAATCATACATTATGCTGTAGGCTAAACCTTGTGAGCACTCTATTACAGTTGTCACACTGTTTATCATTACTCATCTGCCAGCTTCTATTGCAATCTGAATACGATAATCATGTCATGCTTGATCAACAATTTTGAGTGCTCTTGAGACAATATACCAACCCTGTTTTATGTAACAAACACATCTCACCATAAACAGGAAGCATTTTCTTATGAACATCATTTACAGAAAGCCCTTTTGCCAACACAAAAAATACTAAACAGCACACTGTTCTTTGATTGTACACTCTGTGAACACAGATGCTATTTTGTATCTGAGCTGCGCATGAGCATGTAACATCTAGTGTTTGCCACATAAATTAATCTCAATGCCAGATGGTGTTGCCACTTAATGACACATTTAAAAACTACCAACCACATTTTTCAGCTGTCTCACAGGGTTTGTGCCCTATTTACTGACTTACTCTTGTACTATCTTATTTACCATTCATTCTTACATTTTACTGGCTTTTTTTTATTTAATCTGACATACCTGAATACAAAATTACTGAATGCTATAGTCAGGTCCATAACAGCTGTAATTCAGATCATCCCTTTCACACGTTCCACTGTGGACATGAGTAGAACACAATTCCCACCAACCCCACGTCAGCACAAACACTGGAGCCCCACTAGATCCAAGGCAGGTGGCTGTGGTGTACCTGTACTGGCTCAAGTGAAGTGTCTTCTCTTCTCTGTCAGCACAATAGCCAACACTGATCTGTTTACTACATCCGTGAGGGTGGGACACTATCATGACTAGTGTGCGCCACTGACCTGGTAAAGGTAGTGACTCCTGTTTGGTGTAAATGGAAGAACGAAACTTGCCAGGATGGTATTTATTCTCTACACTTTTAATGAATGATTCTCTGGAAAGCACCAAGTTGTACAGTCTGTCTACCAGATCATGGTCATGGGTTAGATGTATCATCTCACACCAGTCATTACCAGCATTGCTCTCTACACGTGACATGCCACTTAGTGCGACGACACCACTGCAGAGATCAGGTGTACCATCCCTATCAAAGAAGAGATGACACGTCGTGTGTTTTCCCTCATTGAGGTCGTAGACAACATGAGCTGCTGTTTGTATGTGAATGTGAGCAAACTGTGTTGATGTTGGGGAAGAACTCTGAAATTCCTCACAATCACTTGGTATATCGTTGTTCTTGCATGTGGCTCTGCAAACCTTCCCCACCCACCCAGTACCTACCCTCATCTTGTTACTGCCCCTGTTCTCATAGTCTGGATATGGTTCTTTACTTTCAGGAAAAGTCTCAGGTCTCCTCCTACTGACGTATGTAACTGACACACGGACAGTTAGATCTGACATAGTTTTGGCCAAGTCTACTATCGCACTGTCATGACAACCAGGTGGGAGATGGGCCACATTAAACTGGTCTACAGGTATAAATTCCAGGTGACCTGGATTTTTATCACAATCCTCCTGATGTCTGTGCAGGTCTGCCTCTCCTCCATAACTGATTTCGACTTCCTGTGGTTCTGGTAGTTATATATGAACAAGATCATGAGCATAATAATGAAACAATTATTGATACAATTATGATACTAGTCTCTTAGCCTAGAAACATCAATTAAGAGCCTAGGATTATTTCTTTCTGTGGCCTAGAAACATCAATTAAGAGCCTAGGATTATTTCTTTCTGCAGAAAAACTCAAAACCAAGACTGCACAATGTGTGGCCACTTAAAATGTAACATTGGTTTATCAATATTGTAGTCCATTTAAATAGTTTTAAAGGCACACATTAAATGCACCAATAATTGTACATGGAATTTCTTAGTTTTTATTTGCCATCATTATGTCCATCTCTGGAGATAGTCTATTAATTATCTATTTTCATCATTTTGTAGCAGTTTTTCAAGGGGTGGTTGAAAAAAGTAACAGCACAGTCAAAGAGTTTGGCATGCAAATAAACACATCGAAGACAAAATCTATGGTATTAGCCAAGCAACATAGGCAAATGAATGGAGAAATAATAGAACAAGTACATAAGTTTATATATTCAGGGCAAACCATAACAGAAGATGTCTGCAATGAGACAGAAATTAAGACAAGGAGTGCAATAGCATTAAGAAAAGAAAACAGAAATTGCTAACCTCAGAGAATATTTGGACTAATGAAAAATATAATCGTGACTCATATATGGACAGTTGTACTTTATGGGACTGAAACGTGGACTCTAGCCAAGAAGGATGAAACAAGATTGGAAGCATTTGGAATGTGGTGATATAGTTGAATGGAAAGAGTGAGTTGGACAGAAAGACGATTCAATGGCAATGTCCACACTGAGGTAGACACACAGAAACAAATATTGAAAATGATACAATAACAAAGATTGATTTAGCTGGGACACATTATGTGACATGAAAGTTTTCTACAGAAGATAATAGAGGGCATATTTCAGGGGGTGACAAAGACTCACTATTACATCTCAGGCATGCAGGGACATTAAAGTATGAAAGCTGAAATGAAGAAAACTGCAGAGGATAGGGTCAAAGAAGAAACATGCTCAGACAACCATACAATCAGAATTAAGACTGATCAAGCAGTGGATAGGGTCAAATGGAGAGATATGCCCAGACAATCTTACAATTACAATCAGTATTAAGCCTGACATCTGCCTAAGATGGATGGGTCAGACCGAAAGGTGCAAATATCGACGTCAAGCTGTTAACTAGCGACACAATGTATTCCATTCTCCGAACTACATCCTGCTACTTGCAATGCCCTATTCAGGGCTTGGTAGAGGGAGGTTGAGAACGTTCAGGGCTTGGTAGAGGGAGGTTGAGAACATTCAGGGCTTGGTAGAGGGAGGTTGAGAACATTCAGGGCTTGGTAGAGGGAGGTTGAGAACATTCAGGGCTTGGTAGCGGAAGATTGAGAACATTCAGGGCTTGGTAGAGGGAGGTTGAGAACATTCAGGGCTTGGTAGAGGGAGGTTGAGAACATTCAGGGCTTGGTAGAGGGAGGTTGAGAACAAACGCAGAAGAAGATAAAGAAACCTGACCAACTAGAGAATAGAGTGAAATGGAGAGGCATGCTCAGACAACCTTACAACCAGTCTCAGAACTGACCAACCGGGTGATAAGGTCAATTGAAGAGACATGCTCAGGCAACCAAACAATCATCCTTAGGACTGACCAACCAGAAGATGGGATAAGATGGCTTGGCTTCGTTCGTTCTCAATCTCCCGCAACCAAACCATGAAAGGACTTAAGTAGCAGAATGTAGTCCAGAGAACGGAATACGTTGTGTTGTAGTTAACAGCTTGACTGTGATATTTGCACCTTTCGGTCCAACACATCTGACTTCAGCAAGCATTTTTTAAGTACCGGGTTAGCATTCCCTCTTCGATCCCTTCTCCTTAGCCAGTCTGCCCTACTGCAGCCTGTTATCCAGGATCACCGCGTGGAGGTGTAGAAGGGTCTTGGCAGCTTTGGTTCAATGGCCCTGACGCTAGCAGTCAGCAATGGGTCGCTGACTACTGCAGCTCATGCGATGCTCAGCGTCTTGATACCGGATAAGATGATTATTGTGTCATAACTTCCCTACCATTATTCAGTTCCATTTATAAAACTGTCTCACTACCATAAGTTCAAAATGAAAAACATCACTTAAGTAGCAACAACAAAGATACATCAACAGTGTAAGTATCATATTTAAAAGCAAGAAACACATCTACAATGTAAGTATCATATTTAAAAACAAGAAACACATCTACAATGTAAGTATCACATTTAAAAACAAGAAACACATCTACAATGTAAGTATCACATTTAATAATAAAAAACACATCTACAGTGTAAGTATCACATGTAATAACAAGATTGACATATACAATGTAAGTATCACAATTAATAACAATATAAAACACATCTACAAAGTAAGTATTACAGTCAACATAAACTTTCAGGCAAGAGCCATGACTGACCGCTGACACGTCAGCTTCGGATATTCTATGATATTTCATCTTCTTCCAAAACTCGAATAAATTCAAGAAGTGTTTTATCGACGGAACACCACATAAGGGTCGTACTACAATTGGTATAAGTGAAATAAGATACACCTATTCGATAATGTGCCGTATTCACTGGGCCGTGCAGCGAAAATGCACACATACTCTCGAGTCACCTTACTGACACTTATACCAGAGGTGTGTAGGGGTCACTCGTTACCACTAGAGGTGACAAGACATCTTGCCTACCTCGGAGTTCTAGTCAGTGAGTGAAAGAACAAATGTACGGAAAGAAAAGGGGCAGGAGAGGTGGTAAAAGAAAAAGTAGAAAGCCAAGAACAGGGAAAGTGTTTTAGATTTACCCTGCCCTGCTCAAGCCAAGCCAGTTAAGTTGGAAATTTGTCATCAGGCTATCATGACAGCAAATGTGCTGAGTGGTGCGGACTGCACAGAACACGGCGAAGCACTTGAGCAGCCGTGGTCATCCACTGCTCCCGAATCCTTATCCAGTCGTCCTGACTTGTCTTGCCACTGGTTAAAGTTGGACTCGGGCGAGAGAGTGAGGTCGACGAACTGCGCAACCCTTCCTCGCTTAAATCAAATTCATCGCGCAAGTCATTCTCTTTTCATTTATCCAGTATTAACACAGTCAAGTCCTGCTATGACGGGCGAGCGGCAAAGCGGAAAGCGTAAGTCCGCTGACAAGCTAAACTACAGTCAAAAAGCTGCATCAGTTGCGGGACTCCTGGCTGAGCAATAAAGCGGATGAGATACATGGATTTGCTGACAATCACGATCACCGTCTCGAGGAGCAAACTTTCCATGCTTTCACTGCCTGCAAGTATGCAGATTCCAAATCGGACTCGTCAGCTATCTCCACACCCATCCATAACACGGAATTACAGAATACTCGACTGGAACGACTGGCTAGGTGAAAAAAGAAAAGGTCCTCATCACTCGTGATGGATGAACAACAACAGCAATCAACAACAACCACATCAATAATGTAAGGTTTTACATTCATCAACAACATAATTTGCCATATTTTTTCCATTCTAACATGCACATTTTTTCTCATTTAAACATCTTTACAATCAGGATGTGTCGTTCAATCGATGACATCTTATGATCACTGCTAAAAAAAAACGTTTTTAGGTAGACATGACCTCAGGCAACCTTTTCATTACCTAATGCATTCAAACATTTGGTAGTGAAACTCCCATGTTTGTCTTCACATATTATTGTTGCATCATTTAAGTTTTGTTTATTTTTTCTTCCTTTATGCAGTTAAAAATGTTGTCAAAAACATTGCACCATATCCAGCCACAAAAACATTATTATGCTTGCAGAAGAACATGGAAATCAAGTGGCAGTGAGAAAATTTGACATTAGTGAGGTCAATGTTTGTATTTGTATAAATTACTATAATTCCACATTTTAATGCAATAAAATAGATGTATTATGGGCCAAGTGATTCAAAAGAAATGGACTCTGAATGTGAAGTTTACATTTATTCCGAAGGAAGTGAAATGTTGCATACTACCTAATAAATAATTTGTTGTTATTAATTTGATTGATATTATTTGTATGTGCTAATTGTCCATTCCTAAAGCCTGAGATGGCCAGACGCCAGTAAGAAGGTTGGATCGCTTTCAACTCGATCAAGACGGCAACAGACACCACAAGAGGCACCAGACTACGAGCAGACCTTTTCAACAGAGTGATCCTACCAGCCCTATGCTGTGGAAGTGAAACCTGGTCTCTGACAAAAGATATGGAGAATCTCGCTTGAGCATCATCTAGTGGGCCTATCATTTAGGCAACAATACCAGATGGGCCTACACAACAGTGTTATCTAGATAATGTCACACATCAAGGATGTACCACAGCATGTCAACAACTCCAAGAACTGCTGAACTGGCCATGTAGTCAGAAGGAAAGATGAACAATGGAGCACAGAAACCACTCTGTGGTACCCGAGCGGAAGATCTGGAAGATTCACTTGAACTGTACAACAACACTTGCGACCCTGAAACGAACAAGCTAGTCGGACAATTAGAAAGCCCGCACCCAAGACAGAACTGACTGGAACCTGAGCTGGGGGGTGTGGAAGATGCAGCATAATTGACTGCTTGCATCAGAGTCAGCAAACCACAGCTGACCAAGACCCTAGTCCACCTCCGATGGCATTCCTGGAAACAGGCTGCACTAGTGTAGACTGGCTAAGAGAATAGCGGTCACACTGAGAAGGCAAGCCCTATACGCAGAAAAGTCAACTGAAACCAGATGTGTCTGGCCAAAATATGCATATATCACAGCCTTGAAGTAAGCAACATGTGACGTCTTTTTCAAGACAAATTCCAAAGAAGATGAAAAACCTGAGCTGGGACACACAAGATCAAATAACGCAGTACTGCTCGAGCCTTGCCTGCTAAGTAGAGAAATGTGACAACTCACACAAGTGTTGGTATGTTAGTATTACATTCAACAACAACAAATGTACCAACAATGTCAGTATTACATTCAACAACAACAAACACACCAACAATGTAAGTAATACATTCAACAACAACAACAAACACATCAACAGTGTCCATGTTGCATACATGGACAGTATTCAAGTTCAAATGTTTAATAACCTGCATCCTCTCTAGTATTAACAACAACTGGCCTAATTTCCTGCGTTCTTCTTTTGCCAAGAGCACAGTGTCCATCTTGTTGATAACTGGAATTATAGAATTGATAACTATTATATTGTTTCCTTTTATAACATTTTTATATTATTCGTGTTTAGTGTACAAGAATTATTTTTTATAAATTCAAGAACTCTAATCATGATATTTGCTGTAGATCAAAGCCAAAAGAAATACCAGGAGCAAAATGGAGATGGTATGTCACATCTTCTGGTCTATTGAAGGCATTTGATAGAGGGAGCAGACGTGGGCTACAGCAAACCATCCCCTGACACATTTGTCACTATGATCAAATAGTAAATCTTATAGATGTTTAATTAAGGATAGGACATACAAATATTGAACTAAGGATAGAACATTCAGATATTGAACTAAGGATAGGACATACAGATATTGAACTAAGGATAGGACATACATATATTGAACTAAGGATAGGACATACAGATATTGAACTAAGGATAAGACATACAGATATTGAACTAAGGATAGGACATACAGATATTGAACTAAGGATAAGACATACAGATATTGAACTAAGGATAGGACATACATATATTGAACTAAGGATAGGATATACAGATATTGAACTAAGGATAGGACATACAGATATTGAACTAAGGATAGGACATACAGATATTGAACTAAGGATAGGACATACAGATATTGAACTAAGGATAGGATATACAGATATTGATCTAAGGATAGGACATACAGATATTGAACTAAGGATAAGACATACAGATATTGAACTAAGGATAGGACATACAGATATTGAACTAAGGATAGGATATACAGATATTGAACTAAGGATAGGACATACATATATTGAACTAAGGATAGGACATACAGATATTGAACTAAGGATAAGACATACAGATATTGAACTAAGGATAGGACATACAGATATTGAACTAAGGATAGGACATACAGATATTGCACTAAGGATAGGACATACAGATATTGAACTAAGGATAGAACATACAGATATTGAACTAAGGTTAGGACATACAGATATTGAACTAAGGATAGGACATACAGATATTGAACTAAGGATAAGACATACAGATATTGAACTAAGGATAAGACATACAGATATTGAACTAAGGATAGGACATACAGATATTGCACTAAGGATAGGATATACCGATATTGAACTAAGGATAGGACATACAGATATTGAACTAAGGATAGGACATACAGATATTGAACTAAGGATAGGACATACATATATTGAACTAAGGATAAGACATACAGATATTGAACTAAGAATAGGACATACAGATATTGAACTAAGGATAGGACATACAGATATTGAACTAAGGATAGAACATACAGATATTAAACTAAGGATAGGACATACAGATATTGAACTAAGGATAGGACATACAGATATTGAACTAAGGATAGGACATACATATATTGAACTAAGGATAGGACATACAGATATTGAACTAAGGATAAGACATACAGATATTGAACTAAGGATAGGACATACAGATATTGAACTAAGGATAAGACATACAGATATTGAACTAAGGATAGGACATACAGATATTGAACTAAGGATAGGACATACAGATATTGAACTAAGGATAGGACATACAGATATTGAACTAAGGATAGGACATACAGATATTGAACTAAGGATAGGACATACAGATATTGAACTAAGGATAGGACATACAGATATTGAACTAAGGATAGGACATACAGATATTGAACTAAGGATAGGAAGCGCAGATGAATGTGTCTGCGACGATGATAAAATGGCTGCTGAGGATCTGCTATAAAAGTGTTCAACAAACTAAAGAGCAAAAAAAAGCATATATGACCAATACCATTCCTTGACAAGTTCTATGGAGATACAAATAGCCTCAAGCTAACCACTGCTTAATGTAGATATATTCAAGCTGTCGTCTGAAGGCGTACGAAGAAGAGAAAGAAGAAGAAATACAGATGTTGTATTCAACTGAACATCCAAAAACAGATTCATTGTGTCAAAATGCCTTTATAAATTCTGTGTGGCTATTTCCACCAATTGACTTACACGACTCATCCTGACTTTACAGAGAAAGTTATTATTTTGTTTGCAGTTCCCTTCATCGGTTCAATCAATGCATGCCCTTCCTTTTGGGAGATGGTCATTGATATCCCTCCTCCAGAACGTTTGATAATTGAGCTGCCTTTTCTGCTTCTCTCCACTTGAAGTCCAAGGGGCAAAGTTCATTTTCCTCATTGGTATGCATAAATAGCGTTGTCATTCTGTGTAATTTACTCATTATATCTGCTTATATGAGCTTTACTTTGACTGCATTTATTTCTCTAGATTATGACAGAACAGATTGAGTGCTTAACTGTATGTTTTCTGTGAGGGGCCAACATGCAGTGATGAGTCTTTGCATATCAAGGCTTCAAAAGGGGACAAAATGATTTTCCAGTATGCTTTTATAATGTACAACAGTCCATCTGAGTTGTTTTAATTGTACTTTATTTATTTTAGTGAAAAAAGCTAAACTTTATCTTGATCTTAATGAACTTGATGACCCATTTCTCAGCATAGCTGCGAGTCCTAACTTTGTCTCCAGCTTACCTAGTCTTTGGCCACGGAAGTCCAGTACGTGGTAAGTGCACTTATAGAGGCGCCTTGAATGTTTTAGCATACAGCAAGGAAGTCTGACCAACACATTGGAGGTCTTCCCTGCGGTCTCTTTTTACCTTGGGAGTAACAGACTGCTGTCGCTGTGCTCCATCAACCATCGTTTCACCGCAACATGTGACCTGCCCATTTATGTTTTGCCTTGTCTACATGGATTACCGCATCCTTCACCTGGGACAATCGTCTTGTGTCAAAATTGTGGAGACCTTGCATATGTTGGTTCCGAAGAGTGATTCGGACCAAGAGTCTTTCAAGGAAGGCATGGATTACTCTCAATTTGTCCTCTAGTGATTTTACTAGTGCCCACGTATCAGTACCGTAGCACATCGCAGAGAGTACAGTGGAATTGAAGAGGGAGGTTCGCAGGTCTTGGTCATGGCAACAGTCCAGAACCGTATTAATAGACGAGAAGGCTGCCCAACCCACATGGCAACATTTTGTCAGTTCAGGTTCCAGGTTATTCTCCATATTGAGAAGATGTCCAAAATAAATGATAAAGAAAAAAGCTAATGGCATTTAAACACTTACTTCATCTTATCAAGTAACTTCAACATTATGTCTCTGTGAATTATGTCAACAAGAACAGTTTGCAGTATCTGCCTACCTCTTGATGGAATTGACTTGTGACAGTTTCAGACAAACTTGATGTTTAAGATGTTGACATATACTTGAATGTTAGTCCAGTCCAAAATCATGAGACAAACATTAACGCACTAACTTTTGAAAA
The DNA here is from genome assembly GCA_036924085.1 of Ariolimax columbianus. Classification (NCBI taxonomy): domain Eukaryota; kingdom Metazoa; phylum Mollusca; class Gastropoda; order Stylommatophora; family Arionidae; genus Ariolimax; species Ariolimax columbianus. The sequence goes on along the minus strand of JAVGWX010000015.1, from coordinate 7,904,157 downwards.
ACTGGACATGGATAGAGAAATGCAAATATTACATGACTGTTTCTTAAATTCCAAGATGCCATTTATTGTAAGATGTTGTTCCCTTTTATTTCAGCACCACAAACACAGTCAATTATAATCTGTGATTTAAGACATTTAATTATAGTTTAACAAGATGAACACAGGAAGTGCCACTACCAAATAAGACCATGTGTTAGGAAATGACAATGTCGCTGAAAGTCCATCTCACTTTATGCCAGACTACTGTCTTTTGACTGCAATTGTAAGATGTCATCAGTTAATTTACTGTATTTTATCAGTTGTAAGACACATCCTGAGTTTAGAAACATTTAACTTCACTGCAATTAATCACTGATCTCCTACCTTTATGGAGATGTAGAGGTATTTTTTTATTCATGTGTGCAGACAAGCAGGTGATTGGCCGTTGTGTATTTGCATGATAGAGGACCCCCTTCTTTTATTTTTTATTCCCTGCTGGCCCCTATTGGGTTGGTTGGTTACTGATCAGTGGACTGTAGGATCCTACCCTTTGGTCCAATACCATATAGTGGTATCTTCAAGTGTTTGTGAGCTGTTGTTTAGTTTCATACAAAGTGTTCTATTTGTCTGGTCTCGGAGGAAGAAGCTCTTTCCTAACACTAGCAAGCACTGGACATTCAATAAGATGCTGCTCAACAGTTTCATAGGGATGTGTGCACAGCAAGCACTCAGGAGTATGTTCTGGTTGGTTTCTGTTTAAGTGATTGTTAAGTTGTATGCGTTGAGTACAGTCGGAAATTGGTGCTCTGGTCTCTCATTTTGAAGAGATTGATGTAGTCTTTTGGATTTGGAATGGTCACATGTTTGTAGATCTCACTCCCAGTATTCCCCATCTATTAAACCAAATCTCTTTGTTCGCAGTCTTCAGTAGTTGTTTGACTGTCTGTAAGGTTGTTGGTGTTTATTGTTGTTCTTGACTTGATCCCTTCTCATCCAGTCTGTCCAACTTGTCATTGCCAGGTGCATTTGAGTGACCAGAGATCCATTTAGCATAAACAAATTTCATAGAAATTTCATAACTTATAAAACTTTTACCTGGATAATGGCTAGCAACCTGCTTTTTTCGAGAAGCCGCAATGATACTATAGGATTCCATGTATCTCTCGCCTTGCAAATTCAAACTGCTTATTTTCTAGCACCTACTCTATCTTGCCATAAATATTCTCCTCTATTATCTATAATTGTATATGCATGGGGGATTAAGCTTATCATTTGTATTTGGCAGCTTTCTATTGCATTCTATTTTGGGGGCAAATGAATTACAATAATTATGTTAAAATAATTTATTGCTGTGACTTTTATTTTTGAGCTTTTGGTGTTAAATATATTATTCAATTTGTGTGTCAGGTTTTTTGTTGGTGATGCAACATGGCAAAACACCTGTTTCACAATCCCAAAGCACCTGGTTCAAATCCCACGGTAACCAGTTTGACAGAAACTGGTTTTTTTCTCAATGAAATGGCTCCTCTGTGTACGGAAAGTAATAGCAACCTACCGTATGGCACACCTGCCAAGAAACTTATACTAGCTAAATAGATTGTTGTTTGTAAGAAGCGACGTTCTGCAAAGGACATGCTACTTTCATTCTAAGGTATAAATTGATCTTGAGATCTGGTTTTTACCTCAAAAGTTGACAGGTATGTGTTTTTGCTGATGATTCTGGAATGGTCTTGGTATCTTTTATTATGATAATTTATGTGTAAAGTCACCTATATCCCTCGGAAGATGTTTTCTGATACTTGCATTCTTAAATTCAGTCATGAGTCAGTACTATAATTGTGTTTACTTATTTTTCTGGATATTTCTTTGATTGGTTTCATTGCTTTATCTTTTGCATTTATCTGTTGAACTTCAATAAAATATTATTGTCTAGCATGTTGTTTTAAAGATGATATGTCTAATTCAGTAATTGTAATTTTACTTCCTGTTCTTGTAATCTTTATTCCAAACTAACATTTAACACTATTAACACTAACAGGATTGAGTATTCACTTCAGTATTCTGACCTGAGATTATATTTCTAAAATTGTGTTTAGATATCTTCTAAATTATGGCAACTCAATCTGATCCACCACATGTATCAATACTGCAACATAAATTTTATTTTTTTAAATGATCAAATCTGAATCATCGTCAAAAATACCTACTAAACTACTTACTACTTACTTAGTACAGTACTAGTCACTAGTACTTCTTGCCACTCACTACTGACCTGTACGAGTGTACGACAATGTTTTGATTATAAAAAAACTTATTAAGACCAAGTTCTTAAGATACCTTGTTCTTCGTTCGCTGGAACAGACGATACTGTGTTACACAACAATCAAATACATTAATTGTATAATTATTTTGTTAATGTTGACGAAGACTAAGGCAGTGAGTATCTGGCTCCTCTGGGTACTTGCTAACTTGGTAACCACCAGCTGTTATCACGACCTAGTACAATCTATTGTGGACAGGATTTGCCAGAGCAAAAGTCTAACGCCTTTATAAAAACAAAACTTATTTTAAAAGCCAAATTCGGTCCAAAAAGTCTCTCTCTCTTTGTCTCTCTCTCTCTCTCTCTCTCTCTCTCTACCACTTTCTCTCTCTCTCTCTCTCTCTCTCTCTCCTTCGCACACACAATACACCATCACACCTCACACATAAAACCCAAATACCTTTAAATTGTTTTTCATACATATCATATCGTGCAGTCAGATAGGAGATCCATATTTCGTATAACTGATGTTCTCGCCAGGACCAACACCATGATACTCACGCTATGCCAGATGTAAAGTCTGTCATGCACTTTCGGTTATGCAGTAAATCGTTTACAACATTTATTGGACACCAACAGTTCGGCTATCATTCTTACCAAATCATTAAGAAGATCCATGGTTTTGGCATTCCTTTAATTCAGGATCAAGAGGGAATATACTCTCCGCCACAGAGTTAATAACGGGTGGGATTTAACATGCAAAGGCAAAGGGCTTTACCTATGTCAATTCAAACTGTACCCAATTTCAGTGGATCTTTCTAACTTATATGGGTATTCTTCTCACAAGTCGACCAAAGTTATTGTTTTATATTCTATTCTTGTTTTCTCTATTGAGAATGGTTTTCATTATCTTTCTGCAAAGTGCATAATGGTATCTGAAAAGTGTGACCTTAATCTCACCCAAATTGCCAGGATATTTAAATCAATCGAGATTGGCGCATGTGAGGATGGAGCAGGAGCAAAACCAGCACGCCCTAGGAACATTCAGCATTGATCGTTCGCTAAGAAAGATTGAGCATTTATAGTATGCCCGGAGAGCAGAGAAGTCGATTTTTGGAAATATTACAAAATGGATTTGTGCCTAGGCTTACCTCATCAAAAGTGAAATAAGCCATTAGCGCCTCCTAGTCCATAAATATATTCAACCCAACTTTTCCTCCACGTGCCACCGAGTAGATATAGTTTTTAATGCGATAGGAGTGTTCGAGCACGCTCACCCATGTTATTTAGTTGTGTTGGTCACTCTAATCATGGGATCTTAAACTCAAACTAGTCCAAGAGCCGCACTTATTGTGTCACGGAAAGCACCAAAGAAAAGCTATATTTATATTATTTTTCTTCATTGTAATTTAGAAGTTTACTAGGTCAGCTCCCAAGTCACCATATTATGGGCAGAGACTCGTTATTACAATCACCATCACACTATTTAAGAACAACTATTGTTTGGAGACAATTTAAAGGTGCAACCATAAACTCTATGTACAAATACATTTTACGCCACTTGGCCAGTAGTAAAATCGATTCATCTTATAAGCGTTATCGTTTTCTTCTTCTCCACCCTAATCACATTAGACCATCAAACAACTCACTACAGACATACCTGTTCTGTGCTGTTTTCCCCCAGTTTCTTCCAATCTCCCCTCTTGTTATCTTTATAGACGATATAATTTGTGGAGAAGTATAATTACAAATAATTATCAATACTTCTTAATAGCTATACGAGGAGTAAGAACAAGTTGCAGTTAGTAATTAAAAAGTGTATCGCCCTAAAAATGTGATGCTTCATATAGCGATCTGCTGTCTGCAAGAATATTATAAAAGTAAAGGATGTTCGTCCATCAAAAGTGATGAAGACCACTCTCTCTGATTATCCGTGTGGACAGTCTTTTATCTTGCTGTGTCCGTTGAAATGGTGACTGGTGCGGTGATTTGGATTAACGTGAGAAAGCAACTGCGCCTTTTGTCAACCTCACTCTCTAGTCCTGAGCTACCCTTGTCCAGTGGCAAGACGACTGGAGATAGCACAGGGTGCAGATTCTTCATCAGGGTTTACTCCCGAAGCCTTTCCCGTAAACAGATATCCCGCAAGGCAGCGGAAAGGGGATAACATCTAACGTTGTGTGTCGTGCATTTCCCATAATCACAAGAGGCCATAGGGACATAACTCAGTGTGTGAGTTTGGCATCTCTCCCCCGGCTGCGTTCAGCCCATTATAGTAGTGTCTAAATTTCACACACCGAAATTTACACTGTTTGCAACTAGTACGAAGGGCGTCAATCTCTTGAAGTACAGTCGTGTGAACTAGACCGTGAAATACGACACAGGTTTAAGGGTAGTGCTATTGATTTTATAGCCGATGTCCAGACCAGGATAATCGGATGGAAGAAATCACCCAAAAAACGAATGAGCTAACCAGTCCAAATGGAAAACAACAACATGTTTCCATGAACATAAGTGTAAGTCGTTGACTAGTGTGCATTCCAGGCAAATCCGTGGTCTGGTGGCATCCATAATAAACTAAAACAGCAGAGCAATGTAGACCCACAGCCAGTTACAGCGATATCTTTGTTGCTAAATAAAGCGAAAGCAATCACCATAAGCATCCAGAAAAAGTCAGAATTTTCCAACTAGTACCACAAAATGTTAATGACACCAGCTAAGCCTTTCAAAGATCTACACATTTTTCTTGCACCAAATTAATTTTGGAAATTGGAACATTTATTGAATTTGGCTTTTTAAAGGCCATGTTGGCAACAAATGTTGTTCAAGGATTTCCGTGAAATAAAGTCCCACAATACTTAGATACATATCAGAAACGGGGTTTCCCATTGTGAAATTGGAAGCCAAGGAATTACCGCAAAGAATATTGAGGGAAAGAAAGTAGAAATGTCTTAAATATAGTCGGAGAAAAACGGCAATTCACATTATTTGATTACCACAAACAGAATGATGACATTGTGTGATTGCCACAATCACAGAATAATCACATTCACAGTGTTTATAAACGGTATGTGACCACTACAAACACATAACTATGAATAATGAAAACAACTGTTGAGTTCACATTGTAACAATGATTACAATGATTGTTAACAATTTTAACTATTACCATTAATACTATATCATTAATTTAATCATTAATGTGCCAAGTAAAGATGAACGGGGCATGTTGTTCGCATGTTCGATTGAACGGATCCCAGGCATTTGTTATACTAATACGGTGAGCTCAGAACAGACACTCAGACAGCTGCTCATTAGGACAACAGAAGACACGCTATATGGCTATAGTATATAGTACTGAAGAGACGCATTGCAAGTGTCTTTGAAATGCTTCAAAATTTATATCACCTTCTGGGAGTTGCTTGCACAGAACCGTTCCACCTGCGCGCTTGCATTACGCAAGGTGCTCAGATCGCAGAACATAATCCATTTCTGAGGCTCGGAGACAGCGTGCGGTCGAGAAGAACAGAGAGTGTGACGCTTCCACATCCGACTCTTCACATGCGTGCTCCAAGAGCCACAAAGTATGCCGTGCTAGGATTGGTCTCTACAGCAATAGTCTGATGCTGTGACCATCTTCCCTTATGATGGGCAACTATTATTACCACAAGAACATATGCCCCATACTGACAACACATTAGATGTCTTGTATGGCTACTTCAAACACTGAGGGATCTGAAATAGAGATTGCTGTAACAAATGTTATTCCCACCAGGGAATGATTATTAAAGTATAATAGGAAAGGGACTTCTAAAATTACACGGTGGAACCAGTACTGATTTACGGCAGCGAGAAAAATCAGGACAAGGCAGTTAACCTTTTTTCTGGCATGTCATGAGAAAAGACGTGTTGGAACATACAGTGAGAACGGGCAGAATCGCAGACAAGAGGGACAGTGAGAGACAGAGGGAGACAGAGAGCGAAAATATTAGACAGCTTGAAAGCAGGACATGAGAGGCGATCAACGGCGGAACTGACGAACGACACAAGAGATAAGAGGAAATGATGAGAAGAGATCCATGAACGTCAACGCTAACCGGCAGTGCACGCGATGATGACGAGTATAATCTCACTCCTTGTGTGTATCTGTCGGTGGAGACAACTGCAGTTAAAATGTCTCCTTTAGTGTTTTTCTTCCGTTTCGCCAATAAATAATCGTCACAGATCAGCACTCTTGTTTGGTTTATTTTGTGAGGTCTATAGATCATTGGTTTAATGAACAGAAACATCGTCATTTGTTTGAATGGCATAGTAAAATGTCAAGTGGGTGGACGTGATTTGCAAGTATGATGTTATTCGTCCGAAGTGGTATGTGTTTTGGATTAGACGCGATCTGTTGATTTTTTTTCCATGTCCAGTTTCTCACAGCAAGTTATCACATTTATTGATGACGTCCACACAACATTTCTGTTTAATGTCCGGCTACTTTAATGCTTCTATATCTATTTGTTGAACTGGTCAAAGTGGTAATTCTTCATGGCGAAAATTAAGGCATCAGCTTAAATTTAAAGAAATCAGGTATAATGGTAGTAATTAAAGAGCAAGCATCTTCAAATTGCTTTATAAAGCGATAACTAAAACAAGTACACTCATTTCAATACTTCGACACCTAAGATCTGATGGGAGATGCAGTTATGAAATAAAGAACAGAATAGACAGTGTAAAATCAATCTTCCGGAGTATGAGGGGAATCTTCTGCAACAAAAACCGATCACCGGATTTAACGAACAGCATTCCTGGATTCTACACGGAACTGATACTCACATACGACAGCGAGTCATGGACAATCAGCAGGCACGTACATAGATCATTGGATGAAACAGAAATGTGGTTTTACAGAAAAATGTTGAAAGTTCCCTGGACTGCAAAGAAATCTAATAACGTGGTTCTTGAGGAGGCACAGACACAATCACAGCTTATGGCAAAAATCAGGACAACGTAGTCATCCTTTTTCGGGCATGCCATGAGACGAGGTAAAGTGGAACACTTTGTGACAACAGGCAGAAACGCAGTGAACAGAGAGACAGAGGGAGAAAAACAGACACAGTTTTGGACAGCTTGGAGGAATGGCAAAGGAAGCGATCAACGACGGAACTAATAACCGACACTCCTGTTAAGAGGAAATGGAGGTCCTTGACAGCTGTAATTGGTTACTCTCTTATCTATTTTCTTATTACAACTAAAACTCTTTTACTCAGAACTCTAATTAGAACACTCTAACAATTATTGGAACTGCAGCAATAACAATAAATTGTTTATTTTACATACACAAATCGTAGCACAACAATAATATAAGCACATGAAAACTATAGCTACTGTCAATCAATAGGTTCGTGCAAGTGGCGCAGGTCTTTCTCTTGTACTATTCAACCTACATGCCCTATAACTTTAGTCAGTTCTAACTAATGTTCCTACTACTTTAACACAGTCGTATATAACTATAGTGGGAAGGAAGACTAATGTATGGGCAGAAAAACTTACTGATCAGACATGTTAGTCAGGGTCAGACAAATATACTGGCCAAGACCCTCACCTCGGCTTCCACGTAGCCCTTCCTGGAAACTGGTTGTTTTCTTGGCAGCCAGTCTAAAGAGGTGAGGGATCGTGTGATCCACGTTGTAGTGAGCGATACGCAGGTAAAACCAAGCATAGCACAACTACCTGGAGGATCCAGGTCCACTTTCACCAGCACGCTCAGTATGTCAAGAAAGCTACAACAATGGCTACTGAACGTCCTTTTTATGACACACAAAAGGGTAAATCTACCCATTCTGGGCATTCCTTCAACAACATCTAACTAAAGCTGACACAAACTAATTAACTAGCTAGCTAACTGGTTCTTGTCCGCTGTCAATTGTCTGGTGGCCTTCTGTCCTTCTCCTGCAGCGTCTGGGTATTCTGACTAATATTAAGTCTCGTCTTCAAGTAAAGGACACTGTGATGATTACAGCGGCTTTTGCGCCGCAGTCCTCCAATCAAGAGCAACCCCTCTGATGTCACGAGTTCTCATACTGTGAGTTTCAGACCAAGAGCAACACCTTTGTTACGACGGGTTTTCCAAGATAAGTGCTGGTTTGGATTGACAGTATTTATAACTCAACCAAATGCGTGGTCAAGATATTCCCTTTCTGGGACCAGAGTCGGCTACTGTTATTCTCAGTTGGTCTATCTATCTGCAAAAACTACTGACTTAGCTGATGTTCTAGCTACTGTACTATCTGCTTGGATGTCTTCTCTTATGTGGTCTAACCCGAATACACTGATCGCCCAACATATATATTATATGCTCCTCATTCTGGTGCGTAGACTTTCTGATCTATGGTGCGCTAAAGAAAGAGTACTTTGTCTTGAACTTTCTATGTGAACTTAAAGGCCGTGGGACTTCCCATCTATGTGTTCATTTTCGCACAGGGGGGTGTGAGAATTTAAATTTGACTGGGTACACTCTTAAAACGGTCATTGTCGTAGAATCCGAACAATGACAATTATATTTAACTGTAGCTCGCAGGCATGGATCTATGTTTTGTGTGGGTTCCTCGAATGGTGTTTTCAGATATTCCCTGGCTCTTAAGACCTTTGCAACTCTGCTATATATCCATCGTCAACCGGCAGGAGAATTGATGATGATATCTATTTGGGGGTCTTATTTATATCTTCTTTTTATGTTTCTCAGTTTGATGGCTACTGTAATCATTACAGGATTATGTTTGCACGTAGATACATTTTCGTCACTGTGGCACTATGTTTCCGTCTGTTCCTTATCATCGTAAATCTTACATCTTGTTATTTCTTCTAGCTTCTCCGTGTGCGTAACTTGTTTCTGAGATTGTAGAAATAAAGTGTTAGAAATATTGTTGTTGTTGTTATAACATAGCTGATGAGCAATCCTGCTCCTGGCAGCCTAATGCCATTCTTATATACAAGAGGCTTGTCATAAATCTTTACCTTGACTATGAAGGAGTATGAGGAGAAAGTTGAAATTTGGCAAATATGTAGGTCATTCAATTGTTACTGGACTTGGGAAGTATGAATTTCTCTACTCGACGGGTTTACCCGGTATAGTGCCTGGCGCAATACACCTTATTAACCGGATCTGCTACGCTAACGGTTTGTCAGGATAATGGAGAAATTAGAGACCAGAATTGGGATAAAATTCTTGATGTTGCAGGGAAAAACACCTACAGAAGTACACAGGGAGATGGAACTAGTGTTTGGGGAATTATGTCCTTCGTTTGCTTCTGTAAAAAACTGGTGTAGGCAGTTTAAGTGTGGCCGTTCCCATGTTACTGATCTTCCGAGATCACGAAGGCCATCCTCAGAGTGTAGGGATGAAAATGTTGCAAGAGTGAAGAAAATCATTGACCAGGATAGGAAAATGACAATTTCAGAGATATCTATGTCAGAAAAACTGAATGAAAGTAGTTTTTAGAATTTTACACAACAGACGGAACATGAGAAAAGTGTGCCCGCTGGGTCCCACGTCTGCTGACATGTGATCAGAAACAAACAAGGGTTGATTGTTGTGGCCAGTTGCTCAAAATGTGTCGGCCGAAAAACATGTTGCTGACCATTGTGACAGTAGATAAGACTTGGGTTCACCATTATGACCCAGAATCCAAAATTTCCAGCATGCTGTGGAAAACCCCCGGCTCACTAACGCATGTCAAGCCAAGAGTACAGAAATCTGCAAGAAAAGTCGTTCTGTTTTTTGGGACGTCAAAGGAACGATTACCTGCCTCATGGCAACATGGTTAATGGGCAATATTATGCAGTTCTCTTTACCAAAATAAGAAAGACTGTGACCAGAAAACGAGGGATAGCGCGCACTCAAATTCTGTCTTTGCTTCAAAACAACTCACCCTCCCTTAAAGCAAGGTTTGTGCTGCAAACAGCCAACAATTTGAATATTGAAATTCTTCCACACCCACCATATTCTCAGGATTTAGCTCCATCAGACTTTTTTATTTTCCCAAAACTTAAAAACCGCTGAAAGGAAATCATTTTGACAGTGACGAAGATGTCATACTGGCTTGTGATAACTGGTTTACGACAGTGACGAAGATGTCACACTGGCTTGTGATAATTGGTTTAGTTCGAAAAATAGATTACTTTATTCTGAAAGTCTTTTTAAGGTCTCGGAGAAATTGCAGAATTGTGCAAATTCAGGTGGTGGCTACATTGAGAAGGAATAAGCACTGTGCCAAATTTCAACTTTCTCCTCCTACTCTTTCATGGTCAGGGTAAAGACTTATGAAAAGCCCCTTGTATATACATCCAGGTGTTCTTCAGTTGTGTTACGGCTACTTAAAGTGTGTCTGTAATTGTCGGCAGTGCTTGTAAGAATCTTTTCCTCATGTCCACAAGCGCCTTGCACTCAATGAGTAGATGTCGAAATGTTTCATCAGGATGAGAGCAATGTCTGCATAAGGGCAGGTGCTGTTCGGAACTGAAAGATGAAACTTTGATCTCTTCTATGTAGTTTATTTATGTCATCGTTACTTTTTGGCTGTGACATTTCGCTGAATACACTGCAACCTGTTGTTCCCGTCGCCCACCTGGTCATGCAGAGTTGCCGAGTATTATTCTTAATTATTGTTTTAAATATGTGGTTACTGCAAGGTCTATCCAATTGTTGTTTCGATGCTCCAGTTTTTGCCAATCTGTCGGCCATCTCGTCCCCTAGTATCCCACTATGTGCAAAGATCCATTGCAAGGTGACACTTATCCCGTAGTCAGTGATAATGTTGTTGATTGCCTTCCCCACCAAGAATATATCCTTTTCATTGTACGGGATGTTTTTCAGCGCTCAAGAACAGATTTGGAGTCAATAAAAATTACAAAATCCATCGGCAACAATTCGTCCAAGTCAAGCTGTTGGTGCCAAATCTCAACTGCTGTTTTTATAGCCTCGGCCTCCACTTCATCGTTTAAACGGCTTTCGCAGCATTAATCACACAACTCGTAAATGGACCCATCGTGGTATTTTATATTGATGCCATACCCTTGAAAAGAGGTAGATTTGAATGCTGATCCAATTGTATAGACCAGGACTGCCGATTTTTGGTAGCTAGAGACTGTCTCCAAGGCACATGTCTTTAGGATATTAGGTGTAGTCTCCCTTGTGGCTGCCTTTTCTGTCACGTGTGTTTTTATGACTGGCAGATAAAGATTTTCCAAGGGGGTGGTCCAAAAAAACCTATTTTCCGTTTCTCTCTCCTCTAGTAGACGGTGAATATGGCTTTCCGCTTCTGCTACATCCAGTGGGGACAATTGCTTTAATCTTCTCTTTTGCTTCCGCGAGTTTATTTGTACCCTATTTGCATTGTAATTTTTGTTGTCTCTTGTACCTCTCTACCGCTTCAGTCAGTGCTCCCTTTCTCCTGATGTCTAGCGGTTCTATGTTGGCCTCTATCTCTCACGCCACTCTAGGTGTTGATCTCTTCCCCCCACAAATTAGTCCGAGAGCTTGATTCTGCACTCGATCAATAGATGTGCTGTTATTTGTACTCACAGTGGTCTGTCTGGGAAGGCTGTAGTCCATCACCGGTCGTGCATAACCAAGGTATAATCAAAGAGTTTGTTTATCAGCTACTCAATTTGTACTAGCAAATCTTTTGATTAAGTTCAAACGCATGGATGCTTTACTTCTGACGTTGCAGATGGTGCTGTCAAATTTCAACTGTCTGTCCAGTGTTACTCCTAGATAAACTGGGGTACCCTCTTACAGTAGTAACTCCCCATTCATTTTGATGTTAATGGATCTCTCTGCTTCTGTATGATTGCGGAAGAAGATGGTGTATATGGTTTTCTGTGTATTTATCTTTAGTTTCCACAGTTTGCAGTATAATGAAATTGTTAGCAGCGCTTTGTTGATCTCGGATTGTACCAAAATTGGATATTTCTCGTTGGTCCAAACGGCGAGATCATCAGCAAACAACCCTTTTGACACGTTTAGATGTCTAATTATGTATTAAGTGTTAGAATAACCAAGTGAATCTCTTCACAAAAATGTATCAGCCTTTGTCCTCTTTTTTGGCCAATCCAAATTGCAATATTATATTCTAATTTTCGCTTTTTTTCTATTTTAGAGTTGACATCTCCTATTACTATTAGAGCTTCAGTAGATTTTATTGGTTTGATTTCCTCATGTATGCTATGCTATTTGATATATTCTTTCCATAACGTAGTCTTCTTTAGAGCAGCCCTGAAAGTATCTCGATTTATGGCAAGACAACCAGTTTCACACACGGACATCTTCAAACTGTCAGTAATGTCCTGGTCCCATAATCTTCTAGGACCTTTTCCCAGGTACCGTGCCTCCCACTATCTGCCTCTCTAAACTATTGTGTCATTTTACATGGTCGAAATTACCTAACTTCTTCCCGTTGATGTTATTTATAAGCCAGTTTTCTTCTATACCTACTTGTTGCAAAATGTCTCCATCGTATACTTCTCCGTCCAAGCTATTTTCAATATCCTTTGATAACATTTCAATTCGAAAGATACATTTTTTGCAATGGTTTTATTTGTAATGTCCATGTCTTGCACAGACATGTTGCCGTAAGGAAAACACATCCTAATAGGTTGGATTTTAGTCTTCTTTTTGGTGCCCTGTTACACATTTTTCATCTACATATTAAGTCGCGTGTGGCAATCACAAACCTTCGGTTGAGTTTTACTGAATATTACGGGTTTTTTTTTTTTGCGTTCGCTTTATTTTTCTATTCCCCAAGGCGGGTGTGCGTTGCACTGTGTTTTATTTTGCGCCTGTCGGCCCAGTGCATCCGACTTCAGCATGCATTTTATGTAAGGGTCTTCTTTCTCCTGCATTTTCTAAGGGTTTGCTTCCCCGGGGTAACGGCCGGTGCTGTGATGGGGATCGAACCCAGCACCTTCGCGTTGTGAGCCGTGCCACTTAACCACTAGGCCACGCCGTCCCCTCCCCAGTTGTTTATTGTGGATAAAAAATACTCAAATTCATTTACATCCTCTATTTCCACTTTATCGATGATAAATATTGGGTTATTCACTGCTTTGTCTGTTGGTTTAATTATTTTAAAATTATTTTTTTTTGGACAGGTTGGTGTTAAAAATATAGATTGTGGGCTTCACTGTGTTGTTTAGTTGACTCAGTAAGCCTTCCCAGCCTAGCTTGTGTTGAGGACTATGTCGTCCACATATCTGGTGTTTGTTATCATACGATGTTCATTATGTCGCACTGTGCGCATTCTAGATCATCTCTTACATTCCTTATGTAACATAGCAATGAGGAAAGTGAAGAGTTGTATGAGGTATCACAAACAAAAACAAGCTTTTCACGCAACACAACCTAAGACTACACATAAACCAAATCAAGTCACTTGACGGAAACAGCAAGAACCAGACTATACAGAATGTTCATGAATTGGTGTATACATTTGTAAAATGGCAATATCGAGTGTCTTAGCCCTCAACTTCAGCATGCGATCGTTGTGTGACCAATATCCCTACATGTATTTCTCAGGGTTCCGTTGATCAAAATACCTACACATCATCCGTCTACACAACCACAGAAATTGGGTACCAGAAAAAAATGTGGGAAGTAAAGGCGGCTGGAGTGATGCTGACAACATTATCCATTATGTGCAGTGGGGCACAAAATAATATGGTCCTAACACCATATTTCCTATACGCCGGATGGCGTAACAGGATCTTTATTTTACTTTTCTCTAACAACAGTAACTAATAAACTGAATTAGCAGCTAGAGTTTTGTGGTCATTCGTCGCTGGCAGTGTGACTGGTCTCCGACAGACTGGCAGCTTCTGTCCATCTATTAACCGCTGTGGAACGAAAGATTTCTTACACATCTCTTTGGAACATTGTTCCTGGTGTCCATGATACGCCTTACTTTCTGTCAGGGGATATGGCCTACCCTCAAAACTAATCTGACACAGACAATGTTCGTGACAGTGAACGAGAAAGTTCTTTAGGTGTCTCTTTTTCACCTTAGTTTGCTGTCATTTCCAGCAGGCCAGAGGAGACATGTGAAATCCAGTTACATTTATACCAACTCTCATTGAATGGGATCAGTTTACTGTCATTTCCAGCAGGCTAGAGCAGGACCTGTAAAATTCAGTTATGTTTCTACATCTTCTCTACAGAATCTCTCTTTTCTTCACTAGTATAAGTCCCTGTCATCAGGCAATAAGGTACAATGCCTACAAAACTCACAACGAACCAACTTCAGCATGCATTTTATATAAGGGTTTGCTTCCCTGAGGTAACAATTGGTGCGGTGAGGGGAACGAACTCAGCACCTTCGAGTTGTGAGCCATGTCACTTAATCACTAGCCCACGACGTCCCCATGAGCTTGTATGATTACATTATACACAGTTCCATAACAAGCCAGTTTGTTGTTTGTTGTCAAGTTTATTGGTTAACATATAAACATTAACATGTTTTTCAAATCACACTCACACAAACAGTTTCTGCTAATTTGTAACCACCAATTTTATTTTCTATATGAACAAGGTGGGAAACTGAGAAGCTACTAGTCAGGCACAAAATGCTGACCAGGGTCAATGCACTGACTAAGACCACAATCTCTCTTCCATGTAGAGTTCCCTGGAAACAGGCTGTTTTCAAGGCTGTCTGGCTGATGAGATGCGGATTGATGTGATCCTCATAGTAATCAGCATCACACAGATGGAGCCAAGCATAGCACAACTGTCAGGAGGACCGTGGTCTACCTTCATCAGCATGCCTTTTCATGGCGCACAAAAGAGTAAATCTACTGATTGTGAGCATTCAACAACATTTGCACAAGGTAAGTTTGGACAAGTTATTCTAGTCCGGTTCCACTGAAATTTAGGTCCTTTTCATCTTCACAGTTTCCTTTATGGATATGGATAGCTCGCCAGTTCCACTGTTGAGTGGCCCATGGTACTAATACATTGGCCCCGCTGGATCCACAACAGGTGGCTGTAGTGTATTTGTGCCAGGTCCAACCATCCTTGATGTATGTTGTGTTCATACAATGGCCAATGCTGACCTGTTTACTACATCCATGAGGATGGGACACTATAATGGTCAGTGGATGCTTCATGGCATGTAACAATTCAGTTTCAGGCAGTAACTTCTGTCTTTTTATTAAAGGAGAGGGATTGCTTGTCAATAATTTCTCCATTCTATGCTTGAAACAATACACCATATTGTCCAGCCTGTTCGCCAGATCCATGTCATGGGTCACATATATCATTTCACTCCTATCTGACTCATTGAAGCGTGTCACACATGACATGGCATTGAGTTTGACAACATCTTTGCAGGAATCAGGTGTATTACCTCTATCAAAGAAGAGATGACAGGTGGTGTGTGCACCTTCACGGCTGTCATAGACAACATGGGCCGCTGTAATTATGTTAATATGAGCAAATTGTTTTTTGGGTGTACGGGAGCTCACACATTCATTGCACGTACAGGTTTTATAATCAGTTTCTCCCATATTTGGGTATTTATCTACCCAGCACACACGCCCAGTCCCTACACTCAACATGTATCTGCCCCTGCTACTGTAATGAGGATCACGCTTGGGTCTCTTCTCACTGACAAACTTGACCGACACTTGGACAGTTAGATCTGCTACTGCTTGGACCAAGTCAACTAGATTTTTGTCTTGGTAACCAGGAGGGAGATGGTCCATATTAAACTTGTCAATGGGTACAAATTTCAGGTGACCTGGATTTTTAGAACATGAGTTAAGATGCTTGTACAGGTCAACCTCTCCTCCATAGCTGACCTCGACTTCCCATGGTCCTGGCAGATAGACACAAACAGCATCATGAAAACAATATATGTATAATTATGGACATTATCATATTATTATTACTACAAACCTGTGCCTCTCTGCAAAACATTTTATCTCAATTTTGACTTATTTGCATTCTTTCTTTGCATATGTCCCTGTTATTATGTCGCTGAATCTCTGTTTCTTCATCAGAATATTACTCACACATTGCTCAGAATGTTGTTGTTATTCCATAGCTGCTGAACAAGCCTGCTCTTGGCAGCCCAATGCCATTCTTATATAGATACAGGTCTTCTTTAGTTGTTTCACTGCTCCATACAGTGTGTTGGCTATTGTCGGCAGTGCTTGTAAGAATCCTTTCCTCGTGTCCGCAAGCGCATTGCACTCAATGAATAGTTATCAAACTTTCTTCAGGATGAGAGCAATGTCTGCACAAGTGCAGGTGCTGGGATTGATGTGGTTAAAATTGATATTGGTGTGTCCTGTTCGGAACTGAAAAATGAGACTTTGATCTCTTTTATGTAATTTATTTTTGATTGCTCAGAATGCATTACAATCTTTTCCATTATTGTTCTTTTCTTACTTCTTTCTTCACATGTTCCTCTTAAATTTGATTAAATTTGACTACTTCTGTTGATTCGCTTCTGCTTTATTCCTGATATCTAATTACTCTCTAACTGAACATTACTTGCTCACTCCTTACACTACTCCTCACTACCTTCATCAACTGTACCTTTCTATCGCTATGTTCCTGTCTGTTGTATTCAATCCCATCAAACCTTTACATTAATCAGTGGCCTCACAACTGGGACTGTGTATAATGATCTGCAAAGGTGTGCTGTCTCACTGAGTATAATGATCTGCAAAGGTGTGCTGTCTCACTGAGTATAATTATCTGCAAAGGTGTGCTGTCTCACTGAGTATAATGATCTGCAAAGGTGTGCTGTCTCACTGAGTATAATTATCTGCAAAGGTGTGCTGTCTCACTGAGTATAATGATCTGCAAAGGTGTGCTGTCTCACTGAGTATAATTATCTGCAAAGATGTGCTGTCTCACTGAGTATAATTATCTGCAAAGGTGTGCTGACTCACTGAGTATAATGATCTGCAAAGGTGTGCTGTCTCACTGAGTATAATTATCTGCATAGATGTGCTGTCTCACTGAGTATAATTATCTGCAAGAGTGTGCTGTCTCACTAAGTATAATTATCTGCAAGAGTGTGCTGTCTCACTGAGTATAATTATCTGCAAGAGTGTGCTGTCTCACTGAGTATAATTATCTGCAAGAGTGTGCTGTCTCACTGAGTATAATTATCTGCAAGAGTGTGCTGTCTCACTGAGTATAATTATCTGCAAGAGTGTGCTGTCTCACTGAGTATAATGATCTGCAAAGGTGTGCTGTCTCACTGAGTATAATGATCTGCAAAGGTGTGCTGTCTCACTGAGTATAATGATCTGCAAAGGTGTGCTGTCTCACTAAGTATAATGATCTGCAAAGGTGTGCTGTCTCACTGAGTATAATGATCTGCAAAGGTGTGCTGTCTCACTGAGTATAATGATCTCCAAAGGTGTGCTGCCTCACTGAGTATAATGATCTGCAAAGGTGTGCTGTCTCACTGAGTATAATGATCTGCAAAGGTGTGCTGTCTCACTATAATTGAAGAAAATCTAACAGAAACAATCATGGATACATGCCCCCACAGATGGAACAGCTACACATGCTGTCATGAATGGGGCAGCTGGTATCTTTGTCTCAAACAGAAAATCATTGTTAGACAAGGAGTTACTCACAGTAAATTCTGTCTTAACTATACAGCTTGAGGTCCAAGTACTTGGACAAGCAGCAAATTTGATTCATAACAATTCTTTCTGACAGCCACCAAGTTGCCATCTTCGTGCTGCAAGCTCTCAAGTGTGATGAACTCTTGCACCTGATGACTGAGCTAAGCAAGATAGCTACCCAAAAATAGACTTCAGTGGCTGTCATCCCATTGTGGTGTATTGGGGAACAGTTAGGTAGATAGACTTGCAAAAAATGGATGGTATTTAGTAAACAAGAAGACATTGAGATCACAGAATTCGAGAAAAAGCGAGCTATCTATTCTGCCAGGAGAGAACAGCGCCAACCAAATGACGACTATCACACTCTACACCAGAAAGGGACACAATTTAAAAACAATAAATGAAGACAATAAAAACAATTTTAAAAACTGGCTCGACCTAGTTTTTACTACAGAGGAAAATATGATTGAAAACATTACCATTGGGGAACTGTTTGGCTCAAGTGACCATCAAATCATCCGTTGTGATCTTAAAGCAGGGAAAGAAGTAAACATAAACATATGAATATACGACTACTCTAAGGCAGATGTTAAGAAGATGAAAGAGGCAGCGAGCGACATAATCTGGAAAGATATTGTTAGAGGAACAGATGTTGAACAAGAATGGGAGAATTTCAAAAGTTGTATAAAAGCTAAAAGAGGAATGTGTTCCATGTAGAGAGGTAATGCCCAAGCATAAAAAGTGGATAACTAGATTTGTAGTTGGATGCAAAAGAGCTAAAAAAAAAAGCATGGACAAAAATATATAGAAGCAGGTAAATCAAAAGAAACATATTTAAAATATTTGGACAAGCAAAACATAAAATTTGAGGTGACTTAATATAGGTTTTATAAGATAAAGAAACAGATTAATTAGACTATGACAAGTTTTTCAAAATACAACCACCTACAAGAGCAAGAGGGCATAGCTACAAATTATCCAGATTGGATATTAGGAAATATTTTTTTAGTCAGTGAGTGGTGAATGTGTGAATGCATTGTCACAGGGAGTAGTGGAGGCAGGGAAAATTAATGCATTTAAGAATAGGTTGGATGTGCATAGCTTTTAGAGCAAGGTAATGTAAATGAAACTGGTTGTATACAGACTCTGTAGCGTCTTCTAAACCAGTATAAAGATGTTAAGTTAAGTTATAGCTCAGAAAGTGAGAAAAGAAATTGCTAATAGGATCAAAACTGATAGTAAAAGCTTATTTTCTGATGTTAGAAATAAACAAAGAATGAAAAACAAAGTAGGCTCTATCATAGATAGCACAGGAAAAATAATAAGTGAGAATAGGGAGGAAGCTAATCTACTCAATCAGTACTTTAGCAAGCATCCACAATAGAAGACTGCTCCAAAAGGAAAATATAATAATTATCTGGTAACGAAGAAAGATATTTACATATTTAATCAATATTAAAAGTAGAACTGGAATTAAAAAAGATGAAAAAATCTAAACAATGGATAAGAAATGCTTCAAACAGATCCTTGTAATAACTGACAAAGATCATATTTAAAAAGTAAACACACATAAAACAATCCAACAGAACACCTGACCTTACAAATACAGACTGAAAATATGTTTTATTTTAAATATCAACAATAGTGAGGTCTAAGATCAAAACTGTTTCCGATTACTACTGAAGGGACAGTCTCAGGAACAACAAAGAGAAGAACATCTAAGATGCACTGTGCAGAAAATATGGACAAATGAGCATGGAAAACCTTGAGAGAGACGGAAATACAGGTGTTAGACAGATAAGCGGAAGTGGAAACAATTCATTGTACAAGCGTGCTTCAAGGGAACATTTTCCTTTTTCTTCTCAAAATTTAATAAGAAAATGGGGCAAATAACTGTATCATTTGTTGGCGTAGTTTCCATAGTATTTGATTCTCAGCGCCTACAAAGTGAACAGATTCCTTTAACAAAAAATATTTTTTATTGTATATGTAGAGATGCATGCATTGAATGCTGCACCTCTTAGTCAGACCTGAAAGTCTTTCTTCCTATCACCTCTTCATCAGAACTGAATGTCTTTCCTCCTATCACTTGTTTTTGTTGTTGTTGTTTTTTGTGTTTTTTTTGTGCATTTGCCTTATTTCTATAATCCCCAAGGCAGATTGCGTTGCACTGTGGTTTTTATTTTGCGCCTGTCAGCCCAGTGCATCCAACTTCAGCATGCAATTTATGTAAGGGTCTGCTTCCCCGGGGTCTGCTTCCCCGGGGTAACGGTTTGTGCTGTGATGGGGATCGAACCCAGCACCTTCTAGTTGTGAGCCGTGTCACTTAACCACTAGCCCACGCCGTCCCCACCTGTTTATCAGAACTGAATGTCTTTCCTCCTATTACCTCTTCATCTGAACTGAATGTCTTTCCTACTATCACCTCTTTATCAGAACTGAATGTCTTTCCTCCTATCACCTCTTCATCTGAACTGAATGTCTTTCCTCCTATCACCTCTTCATCAAAACTGAATGTCTTTCCTCCTATTACCTCTTCATCTGAACTGAATGTCTTTCCTCCTATCACCTCTTCATCAGAACTATTCCTTCTTTATAAGAAGACCTGAAAGTCTTTCCTCCCATCACCTGTCCATTGGACCTGAAGGCGATGTTACAAATAAGTTAGACGTTAGTTATCATTACAGTATTTATTCATGTTTGAAAACAATCTGACCTTGTTTATCTCGTTCTTGTCTTGCGAGAGCCACACTATCCATTCTATCTTGTCCTGCAAATACAACAGAAAGTGTTTTAACTTCCTCTATAATCCCTATTATCAACTTAAATTTAATGATGGAATTGAAAACTTCTATTTCATATTAACTCTTAGTGCACATATACCAAAACTCTGTTACCTTATTTTGTTTGTCTGTAAACTGCCATATATTTTACCCTAATTTTCTTTTTTAAATACTATTGTAATGTTGCTTATATAAAAATGTACAGAATTTCCACACAAAATAATGAGATTCTGAAATATTAGTCATTATTCATATGATCACCTTCATTTCCATATCTAATTCATGAATCAATAAGCTGTGATGCTTCATTCAATCCTGTTATTTGTATTCTGTCAGACATCAACTTGAATATATCAAGGATGTTGGTATCTCCATAGAGCTTGTCAGGAATGGTAGTGATGATAACCATCTGTGCTTTCTGTTCCTTGTATGTTGGACACCTTTGTAGCAGATGTTCAGCAGTTATTTTATTAGTGCAGCAAACACATTCATCTGTACTTCATTTGATCAAAACTTGTTCAGCTCCCCAAGGAGTACAGGTCTCCAACAAATAAATATGCATCGTCCCCCACTCTGCTCTGGATGGTTGAGTTATATCCTTTTGTTTGACTTGTCCATAGTTGATATTTTTGCAGCTTAGTTTCTACAGGATGATGTATCTAGTCCCATGCCCAACAATCCTTAGCCACCTATTATGACATGCTTAGCAGGTTACCATTCTTTGCTTCACTTTCAAGTCCCAGTAACACTAAAGCTTATTTTATGGAAAATCTTCGCAACACATTTGTATAAATCATTGTCAAGACACAAAAATGTATCTGCAAATATAAAAAACAGTAACACATAAAATGACTTTATAAATGTTGGATAGGATGAAACATTGACAATTGTGATTTATCGCATTCAGTAGGTGGTGTCTACATATCCACACTGTTTTTTTTAATAAGAAAACTTATCTGTCAGCTATGACAATTGTGTAAAAAAAATAAATAACATCTTTTTCCATAGTTTTGTGAATGAGTGTGACATAGATGTTTGGTGTGCTATAGGTTTGGTGTGATACAGGTTTATTGCAGGGTTTTCATATTGGCAACTTAGTTGGCAGATTCCAGAAATTTGGCAACTCATCAAATCTTTTGGCATCTTCTTTTTTTTTCTGGTTTCACAACTGGTATCTTTTTTGACAACTTTATAAAAATAACTGGGTTTTAAAAAGCCAGCTTTTTTTAAAAAAATGACTTGTAATGTTATTCTGCATAACAATGTAGCACAATATAATATATTAATTATTTCAGAATGCAAAGTTGTATATGAAACAAAGTATAAGTAGTCATTTTCGAATCGTGCCTAAAATTCTGTACTTTTTTTTAGAACTGATCTTCCAATTTCTGATCCGAATTAATAGGGCCGGGATATACATTTAAAAATTTATTGGGATTGACTTAAATATAAGTGAAGCTGTAGTTGTTGGTAACTATTTCACATGTACAATTTTATAAAATATTCTCCTAAAATATTTTGTGATTTCTTTCTCTGTAAACTCCTTGGTGACTGTCATATTTATGTTTTTTTATACATATTATTTTCACTCAATGTCATGTCAAAGAAATGGAAAGCTTCCAATTGTGAAAGTGTAACCTAACTACAATAGTGAATGGGAAAATACATACGTACCGGTATGGATCTCAAAGACTGACAATTGATCAGAGGAGGCCTATTGTAAACTTTGTCACTACCAAAATTGCACCAAAAACAAATGTGAAAATTCAGAAAAATAGGCTGAACACTCCATCATATGTAAAAAGAGTATCAGACAAATTTATGTCTGATAGAATGTACATATAAAAATGATTATAAAATACTGAAACAATTCATGAACTTCTATCTTGGAAATCCTTCCCCAAGATCATTGCTTCATTTCTCAATACCATTATCTTCATTGAATATTTGTGTTTATTTTAATTATATGGCAACAAAATTAAAATATAGTTTTACGCTTACTTTGTTTCAATATTGAAATAAATAAACCTCGTATAGGTCTTAGTTTAATTTTTATATCCGAAGATATATTCTTCTTCTTCGTACGCTGTCAGACGTCAACTTGTATTTGTTCGAAGAAAGCAGCTGTCATCCTGAGGATGTCGACACTTCCATAGAGCTCGTCTAGTGTTGCCACTGGTGATGGCCACATGTGGTTTCTCTGGTCCTCGTATGTCGGGCAATTTTGCAGCAGATGTTCAGCGGTCATTTTCCCTGTACCACAGGTGCATTCGTCAGTGCCACCTATCTTCAGTTTATTGAATAGATGGTACCTCAGTCTGTTGTGGCCTGTGTGGAGTCTGAAGACCATGACCTGCTCTCTTCTGTTCAACTGGTAATAGGCATCATTTTTTGTGTAGCCAGTATGTTCTGTTTCCCATTTGGCCATGTATCTGGCCCTAATAAACCTTTGTGACTCTTCGTAGGTCACACTAGAATCTGGTTGTGGTAGTCTTGCACCTTCTTTTGCTACGAAGATATATTCCAAAATATATATTAACATTTAAAATAAGCGCATAACTTATATTAAATGAACTTGTTTACTAAAGTAATTATGCACACAACTGCACAAGCTTTACTTTTAACAATCACTATTAACATTATTGTTATTACTGTCATTCCATATTTATACCAGAAAATGACATGTACATATGACTGTTACCATTATGAAATACATAAACGGAGACGGCGTAAGCTAGTGGTTAAGTGACACGGCTCACAAACCGAAGGTCCTTGGTTTGATCCCCATCCTAGCCCTGGCCGTTACCCCGGGTAAGCAAACCCTTAGAAAATACAGGAGTAAGCAGACCCTTACATAAAATGCATGCCGAAGTCGGATGCATTGGGCCGACAGGTGCAAAATAAGAACATAGTGCAATGCACACTGCCTTGGGGAATAGAGAAATAAGGGGAAAAAATTAACAGATTGAATTAATGATTAAGAAAAAAATTTGTTAACAGGTTTGGTTTTTATTGCCAACTTTTCGCAATGTTAGGACATGAGAGAGGTTGTCTAGTGTCTAAGCTATAGGGACGTGGGAGCAATGGTGGTGGCATGGAAGAAGGACAAATGTGGGAGGGGTAATGGCGTGGGTTGAAGTTGGTAAAGGAATAATTTGTTTGAAATAAGTTTTCTTATGACTAGACTAGTAGATAAGCCCTATCGAATCATCCACGAATGAAACAGCAGTAAATGGACATATAAGTATATAAGTAAATTATATGAATGCAGCATACTGTATGTATAGGTCTACCTAGTTATTCCCGAATTGGTCTCTGAATCCTTTATTTCAGAGTAAAAAATCAGAATAGGTTCACAGCACTTCCATGCATGTAATGGAGACTTAAGACTATATTACACTGCAGTTGAAGGTGATTAAAGGGAGTTGTGAATGGGGTTAGCGGCTTTATAATGTAAAACACGCTGCTACACAAACCACTACTGCAGAAGCATGCAACATGCTTTGGCTTGACACAGACTTCCTAAACTGGCTAAAGGAGACAAACTGAAGAGGTGAACTGGCTTTATACTCTGGCTGGAGGGAGTAAAAAATGGGTAAGTTGTTAAATCATGACACATCACATATGGAAGTGGAAAACAAGATTGAAGATACATCACTGAATAAATGTACTCAGTAGACTACTAGTGGATAGTGACTAGGGCTAAGTTACTTAGTATGTATAAATAAGGAATATAGTGGTGCTACTTTAATAGAAATATTACATTACAAATTTATAGTAATGTGTGAGCTGTTGTGCTGTAGGAGTGTAGGTCCGTAGGCGTAAGAGCGGTAGGGCTATGTTAATTGTTTATGTTGCCGATAAATGTCCCATGATTTAATCATTTTATTTAATAACTTAACTTAACATATTTATACTGGTTTAGAAGACTCTACAGAGTCTATATACAACCAGTTTCTAGGAGGGTGGTTTAGCTGATGTGCGAGTCCCTCTTAATAGACTCAAACACTAGAACTAGAGCTAAGTCAGTAAGTAGACCAGCAGTCAGTTGAGTTAGGCTCCATCTATAGCTGCTCTTAACAAACCACCTGGGGCAAGGTATAAATAATTTGGGTAGATTTTTTACTTTGTCCGGGCAGCGGCCGTTAAGCCTACTCTTTTCGATTTCCAACTGCCAAGGAATTTTTAGCATGTTCGACACTGAGCACGGGAGTACGATCTCGCTATCCAGAGATCAGGAACATTTTTACCAGATAATTCACGTGAAAAAAATCGCGGTCTTTACCGTGACCTCCGGCACCCGAGGCCACCACCTTACCTGGAAACCAACAGGTGTGGCTATTTGAGGAATAAATGGAAAATGGTGTGGGGACAAAAGTTTGACAGATCGCCAAATTTGTGAGGACAATCCGTGTGGTTATTTGATGGATAAAGTATAAACTGTATGGTGATGAGAGAAGCTTGAAATAGACTGCCAAGTTTATGTAGGAAATACATGTAGTTAACGAACTACCAAGAATAGGGCCTAAGCTACTGAGTTGTTTCATAAATTCAAACTATAAATTGAAGAAGGGCAAATAAGACACGTCCCCAAGTGAACTTTCTTCTGTAAGAGGTGACTCAGGATGCTGGAAGGTTGGGCATGAGGCCGGCTAATGCGAAACCTACCTGGATCTTGTTTTTATTTTACAAATCTTATTGAATGACTTTGTTAACTTGAGACACAAGAATATTGAGAGCGTGTATCAGACAGTTGATGATAATCAATCAAATGACTAGAATGTTATAGACTTTCTGACGTTCAATCTTTCACTTCCGGAATGTTCCCGCCAAATCCCACAATTCTCTTTGACACACGTCAACAATGGGTTTTCCCGTTTCTTTAATTCGTAGTAATTGTGGCATGTTCAGAAAAGTCACATCAGTCCAAATATCTTTTTCTAGCAACAATTAACGTCACAAAAACCAGGAAACCAGACCAAAAAAGTTTTCGAACTAACTTCAATATATCGTTAATTTAGTCACACGTATTGTAATTGTTCGAAGTCAAGCCATCAATAATCCCATAAGAAAAGCACATTTTCTTGCACAAATCAAATGACACTGCCAAATTTCTAGAATTTGGCTTTACATAAGTAAAATTGGCAATCTTGTTAGTTTCAAAGAATGGGAGTTTTCCCGATGTTGTTCATCGCAAGCGAAGATGGCGACAGCATCGGACTTTTTTTTTTTTTTTTGCTTAGATGTTTGCCTCACTAGTTTCTACTGGCGGAGGCGCGCCATTTTCCACCCCAGACCGTAGTCAATTGGGCGATATCAGGACGCATAAACCAGTGCTTGGATGCATGTGTGCGTCTGTATGTACCTATGCTAGGTTTGTGCGCCCTCAGAAGCTAGCCCAACCAAAGTGCTATGGAAGGGCTTTACCACGAGGGCGCGTGTGAAAGTTGTGCAAGGGTGTGACTGTAGGACAGAGTCAAATGAAACAGAGTGAGGTGAGAAGAGACTGACCCGAATCGCCAGGTAAGTCCAGCATCGGACTTGTGATGCGAGTTGAGATCTCATATGACTGTAAAGTTAAATCCCGGCACGACAGACTCTGACGCTGCACTTGAAATAGGCAATAGAGAAATCGGATGTAGAGTTGTCGTGCGTTCTGTTCTTTCGGATGACTCGCTTTTCCTGAGCCTCGGCATACATAGTAGTAAATTTTACTAATTATTAGTAATATAGTACTATTACTAACGTACATAATAATAATTATTATTGCTCATCGCAAGCGATGCGATGATGATGGCCACAACATCAGACGGTTTTGTCTTAATAATGTGATGTACGCTGCATTTGGATTATAGTAAGGAAGTAAATGCGCTGGTTATCAATCACCCTTTTATCACGAATTACCTTGGGCTTGGATCAGTGGCAAAATTATTGGTCGAGAGGAATGGAGGTAACTCGGGATGTAGGAATTCAAGTGTGACCAGGGATCGCTTGAAATGGATCTATAATTAATTTTCTACATCGAACCGTCGTTGGCAACCTCTATTTAGCCGTATATCATAAGTAAACATAACTGTTAAACCATTGAGTACAACGAGATAAGAAAGTGGGATCGATGCTTTGAAACCATTGAGATATCATCGTGGTAATGTATTTGACGATTTAATATATATTTCTCATGATGCTAGGTTATACTTGTATACAGAACAACTGACATCGATCGCCCACCGTTTCCGTTCATCGCTTTGAGGCGAGTGTCATAACCTCTTGAGTACAGCGACCCTAGCATACATATACATATACATACATACATACATACATACATACATACATACATACATACATACATACATATAGTGAGGAAGTGCATGCATGCATGTCATTTTTCCCGTGTCCCTTGGATAAAGACTAAGTTTGACGTTGGTCACACAAAGCTAGTATACATTTACTGTTGATCGAGCGTTTCCAGAATTTGAGGAAGACATTTGACCCTTTCGACAGGGAATCACTCTGGAAGTTGCGAGACACCATAGAGTACCCCTGAAGTGCAATAAAATAAATAAGAAAACGTGCGAAAACATGAAGTGAAGGCTTATACGTGGGATACATTTCGCACCACCTGGAGATATAAACTGGCGTGAGACAGGGATGTCTCTTATCACCATTTCTCTTTCTGTTGGCTATTGACAGGATTCTGAAGAACACGACTTCTTCATACCGAAATGGAATTCAACGGCTTATTGTGAAAAAAATCATGATGATCTGGACTTTTGCTGAGATTTGGACTCTTTTGTCTAAACAACCACAATCAAAATTTAAAAATTATACTTACTGAATGGTCACTGAAATTAGGTATGAAACTGCACAAGGAAAAAACATACATTAAAAGAATAAAAGCACATAACGACAGTCAGATTGTACGTTCATACATGTATGAAGGATTGCGGAAGAAAATTACAACACTGAAATTAGGTATGAAACTGCACAAGGAAAAAACATACATTAAAAGAATAAAAGCACATAACGACAGTCAGATTGTACGTTCATACATGTATGAAGGATTGCGGAAGAAAATTACAACACTGAAATTAGGTATGAAACTGCACAAGGAAAAAACATACATTAAAAGAATAAAAGCACATAACGACAGTCAGATTGTACGTTCATACATGTATGAAGGATTGCGGAAGAAAATTACAACACTGAAATTAGGTATGAAACTGCACAAGGAAAAAACATACATTAAAAGAATAAAAGCACATAACGACAGTCAGATTGTACGTTCATACATGTATGAAGGATTGCGGAAGAAAATTACAACACTGAAATTAGGTATGAAACTGCGCAAGGAAAAAACATACATTAAAAGAATAAAAGCACATAACGACAGTCAGATTGTACGTTCATACATGTATGAAGGATTGCGGAAGAAAATTACAACACTGAAATTTCAAACTTTTATTGATGTGTGACGAACTTCAAGATATATATGAACTGTCTGAAATTGCAAAAGCGTAACATAGAGCTGTATAGTACAAATGAAGCGATTATATGTCTTGCTCAAATCTTTGGACAATATTATGAATAATCAGAATTGCTGGTAATTATCTAATTTTCTTAGGGATTTCAATATGCAAACAAGATAGAAGAGACAACCAACCAATCTGTTCTATTTCAATTAATAAAAACTTGAACATTTCACTAGAGAAGTGGTTAGAGAACGGCGAAAAAAACTGATTTCCCCAAATAATCTCGTTTTGTAGATCCGAAACAGTGGCCATGAGAAATATAAAAGCATTTGCCAATTGGGTACATTTGTGTTCACGGAAACATGGTGTTATTTTCCTTTTGGCCTGGTTAATTCGTTCTTTTTTTTTGGGGGGGTGATTTCTTCCGTCCGATTATCCTGGTCTGTACATCGGGTATATGAATGACACTACGCTTAAACCTGTGTCGTATTTCACGGCCTAGTTCATACGGCCGAACTTCACGAAATTGGCGTGTGAGAAATTTAGACACTACTATAATGAACTGAAACCAGCCGGAAAGAGATGCCAGACTCAAGAGATGCCAGACTCACACGCTAAGTGATGTCTCTACAACCTTTTGTGGTTAAGGAAAAGGCACGACACACAACGTTAGATGTCCTCCCCCTCCACTGTCTTTCGGGATACCTGGTTACGGGAAAGGCTTCGGGAGTAAACCCTGAGGAAAAATCTGCATCATATGCTATCTCCAGTCGTCTCGATAAATATATTGTCACTGGCTAAAGGTATCTCATGATTAGAGTGAGACGTTGACAAAAGGCGCAGTTTTTTCCTCACTTTAATCCAAATCACCGCGCAGGTCACCCATTTCAGTGGACACAGCAAGAGACAAGATTGTCCACACGTCTGAACAAAGAGAGTGTTCTTCATCACGTGTGATGGACGAACGAACAAAGAACATTTGTGTAGACAACTCTCTTGGGTGAAAGAGATATGATTCAAAGTTTCTGAGAATGCCTGGAGGAAAACGAAATTTTCGATGGATAACGTATGCGAATGCACAGCCTCTTTAACATTCACATTTCTTCAACTGAATGTGAATAGAGTTTCTAACATATACACCTTATAACCCCTTTAAGATCTATACCGTTGACTGAGACAATGTTGTCAGTGATGTTCATTCATGATTGTTTCGTCTCTTCTACGTCAGTTCGATCCAACAAAATTGGTTAAATCTTGGTTACTTTTGGAATAACACTCGACATTTGAAACAACAAAAAACAAACAAAGAGAGAAATCGAGATATTGAACCTTCTACAGCCACGACTCAGATTTGAAGTTCATTATTGATATTGATCAATTAAATAGGTATTGTCAATCTTAGGTCAATCAATTAACGTCCGAAAGTCTCGAAACATAAACACAGGAGCGAGTCGAGAGCGCAGCCAGTCAGGCGCGACAATCTTACTTTTTTAAACTATATTTTGAACTAAATTGATCAGTTATTGTTTTATTTCTAGTTTATGTCTTGCACTTTTTGATCGGCTCTGTTACATTAACATTTTTTTACGCTCACATACACTAACGTAAAATGTCTTTATACTCACATACACTCACATACATCTATTTTTAAATATGTTATGTTCTTAACGTCCCATGTTTTTTTGTCCCATTTGTTTCTTGTCTCACTGTTGGTAGTATTTTGATATAGACGATCTGAGAGAAGAATAATGAGGAGTGAGTATAAATTAGAGGAGGATATAGAGAATGAAAAGCACTTTTGGTGAAGAGAGAGAGATAGAGAGAGAGAGAGAGAAAGAGAGAGAGAAAGAGAGAGAGAGAGGTGGTGGTCTAAGGGAAGAGTACATGAGAAACTGAATTGTGATGAAAGGGGAGTGTGTGGAATTTAAATGGAAAGTTTAGCGGTCAAGATGAAGTAGAGCATGTGTAGAAATTGACACAACAATAAAGAAGAAAAAAGAATTGAAACAGCAAATTACCCTAACTGTTTCGCATACTCTTGAATGTAACGACCAAAGAAGACGCTGATGAATATGTCTACCTGGTAGAGCTCTTTAGCATTGAGAACAACATAAAACCTGAGAGCGCCTGACTGAAACGGGCGGGTTGGAAGCCTTCAACTCCATCATGACAGCAACAGAGGCCACACACGGCACCAGACAACATGGGGACAACTTCGACTCGGTAGTCATACCAGCGCTCTCCTATGGTAGCAAAACCTGGTCTCTAACAAAAGCAGCAAAGAAGCAACTGAAAGCTGCACACGCATCTCTTGAAAGAAGTCTGTTGGGTATAACTCGCAGACAACAATGAAAGACACCGCATTCATATTTGCTCCAAGGTTTTTCAACTTTCCAGAGATTCGAGTTTTAAATACCCTCTGTGTAGTGGCCCATGGTTTTACTTTACCTTATATATATATATATATAAACATGAAAGGAAAATATATTTCATATAGATAAGTTAATCCAAAAGCATGGTCATATGTAAAATATGTGTTTGAGACTGAACTCGTTTGGACAAAAGTTAAAGGAGTGCCACCTAGAATCTGGTCAAATTTCGTTTTGTTCGATAAATTCAATTTTGTTGGGATGTTTGGAAAGTATAATAAATATTCTTTTCTTTCAATTACAACTTCAATTAAATGTCTAGCATTAGCAGTTTTTAAGATGTGGAATGTCAAACAGGCCTGGGGTCAGTCCCACAAAAATGAAGAAAAACAATTCAAAATGGCTGCCAGTTACTAGTTTAAAATTATTACTCCTCTAGAATTTAGTTGTGACACACAACAAAGAGGGGTTTTCAAGCTCCCTTGAAACATATAATATAATGAGTACTCCGCACTTAATACATATGGCAGGATATGTTAGTCACAATTTTAGCTTATTCAAATTGTAATTCTAAAAAAAAAAGTTTTGTGAGAATTTTTAGAAATAAAATCATGTCGTGACGCGAAGATAAGAAAGAAAGTTAATACGAAACCTAATTTATATGGTGATTGGTCTACCAAAGGAGCAGATGTCGAACTATGTGACAAATTAATTAGTGGACTATAGGTTAGGCCTGTGATTACGTTCTAGTAAACTTAACAACATCAACTTTTAAAAGTTGACTGACTCTGCCCACTCGGTCAGAAAAAAGAGATGGACATTGTATGACCTTGTGAATCAGATATAATTTTAAAGTAAAGATGACAATGAAAAGCTGGATGGACGGCAATATAATAATTGGCATTTGAATACATTTTTAAATAAAAGTAGTTCCATAATTTTTTTGGCACTTTTGTTATTCCAATGCACAATTGCTAGAGACAAAGAGGAAGGGTCTAGGCAGTGAGTTTGAGTTTCATTGTAGCAGGAACAATTATAATATTCACATTTTCTTCATATAATCAAATATATATGTGCAATTTGCGTTTGAATTTAATAAACAGCATTAAGATGTGTTGGAAAAGGACTTGCAGACCTGCAGATGTTCTGTGGTGTTTTGAACTTGTCACTACCAAATTAGAAAAACAGTCACAACAAATAGTGTCCATTTAAGAAAGCTGTAGCAGATGAAACTGTTCATACGAACACACTAGTGACCTACCTGCTGTTGTTATGGATAATATAAAACAAGTATTTTAGAATAGCGACAGGGAATAAACTACTAAAAAAGTGTGTTGAAGGAAATACACAAAATGTCAATGAACAGAACAGTAGTAAAAAAGTAAAGTATCCCATAGCATTACTGCCGTAGGGGTGTGAGGTGTTAGCGATCTCGCATTTCAAAGGCTCGGCTATATGAGGGCAGTAGCCATCTCCTCTCCCTCGCCGCTTTTACTTCCCAGACTGAACTGGTACCCATTTAAGGCTGGATCGACTCGGGAGCCATTGCGGTCTGAAAAAACATTACCGCCTCAACTGGGGAATGAACCCAGGACCACTCAGATGAACAGTGCTATCTTGAAATTATGGCCAAGAATAAGGATCATGGTCTAACTATTGTGAAAGCTGTTGTTGTTGCTATTGCACTTTCTGTTCGTAATGATGGAACATGATCTGTGTTGGTAATGGAGGAAATCAAATGACATACTTGCAGGTATTTGTCGCAAAAAAGGATCTCAGAGAAACGCTATTATGGCATATATGATGCCAGGAGGGCATATTGGAGGAAACAATTGTATACTGGATGATTGGCAAGCAGTTACAAAAGGGTTTATTTTTCAGGTTGGAGGTCATTGATAAGAATCAAGGTATTTAATTATCATAACGTGGAGGGGGCGGTGTGGGCTAGTGGTTAAGTCGCACGGTTCACAAGCCGAAGGTGCTGGGTTCGATCCCCATCACAGCATCGGCCGTTACCCCAGGGAAGAAACCCTTTAGAAAATGCAGGAGGAAGCAGACCCTTACATAAAATACATGCTAAAGTCGGATGCACTGTGCCAACATAAAAACCACAGTGCAACGTACATCGCTTTAGGGATTATAGAAATAAGGCGAACGCAAAATAAAAACAAAAACTAAACAAATTATAAAATGGTAAAAAATAGTGTCCTAAACTCTTCGCAAAAAACCGCAATTTACAGAGAGTTTGTGTGATTTTTATTTAAAGCATTTGTCTTGCAACTTTGCACATACATTCCAGAAAACCATGGCTTAGTTGCAATCTATGGAAATGAAACTATCTTACAATGTATAAGAGTTATTATAATGTGCCAGACTCACTCACATGTTGAGTGATGTTACTACGACCTCTTGTGGTTATGAAAAAGGCACGACGCACAACGTTAGATATCATCCCCCTCCGCTGCCTTGCGAGATACCTGTTTACGTGAAATGCTTTAGGAGTAAACCCTGAGGAAAAATCTGCATCCTTTGTTATCTCCAGTCGTCTCGATAATTATCTTGGCACTGGCCAAAGGTAGCTCAGGACCAGAGATTGAGGTTGACAAAAGACGTAGTTGCTTTCTCACTTTAATCCAAATCACCGCGCAGGTCAAGACTGTCCATATGGCTGAACAAAGAGAGTGGGCTTCATCGCTTGTGATGGACGAACATCATAGAACCAACCTTAGAGAACAAGTTATACCATTGATCAGAGTGGCAAGTAAGCCCAGAAGTCATAGAACCACCGTTAGAGAACACGTTATACCATTGATCAGAGTGGCAAGTAAGCCCAGAAGTCATAGAACCACCCTTAGAGAACACGTTATACCATTGATCAGAGTGGCAAGTAAGCCCAGAAGTCATAGAACCACCCTTAGAGAACACGTTATACCATTGATCAGAGTGGCAAGTAAGCCCATAAGTCATATAACCGCCCTTAGAGAACAAGTTATACCATTGATCAGAGTGGCAAGTACGCCCAGAAGTCATAGAACCACCCTTAGAGAACAAACAGTGATTTTTATTTTATTTTAGCCAATCAGAATGATCTATCTTTTGCTTTAACGTCAATGACCATATCAGTCAACGTAGTATATTCTATAGACATCTCGCTGTCGTTACTACAAGCAGATTGTGTATGTTTTCTGCACATTTCGATTCAACCAACGGTGAATCGAGTACATGTGCATACACGGTCTCCATTGCAATAATAAATTACACTACATAACAAATATGTTAGATATTGATTTCGGTTGGTTCATACAAAAACGGATGTTTTTCGCACAGTTCAAATGGTCAATAAATAGTTAATCACTAGTTGACCAGTGCAGAACACCGGCTTTCTTCTTAATTTCTTTTTTGTCGGCTCACTTTCTACCGGGTTGTAGCCTAGTGTCGGCTCACTTTCTAGCTGGTTTTAGTCCAGTGTCGGCTCACTTTCTAGCTGGTTGTAGCCCAGTGTCGGCTCACTTTCTAGCTGGTTGCAGCACAGTGTTGTCTCACTTTCTAGCTGGTTTCAGCCCAGTGTTATCTCACTTTCTAGCTGGTTGCAGCCCAGTGTCGTCTCACTTTCTAGCTGGTTGTAGCCCAGCGTCGTCTCCCTTTCTACCGCGTTGTAGCCCAGTGTCGTCTCACTTTCTACCAGGTTGTAGCCCAGTGTCGTATGTATGTGTCTTCGCCTTTTTCGTTGCTCCTGTAAAATATTTCCCCATTTTACATCAGGTCTCGTATGTATTTTTTCTTCGCCTCTCTCGTTGCCCCAGTAAGATATGTCCCCATTTTACATCAGGTCTCGTATGTATTTTTTCTTCGCCTCTCTCGTTTCTCCAGAAAAATTTTTCCACATTTTACGTCAGGTCTCGCATGTATTTGTCTTTTGCCTCTCTCGTTGCTAGAGTATAATGTTGCCCCATTTTACGGCAGGTCTCATTTACGCCGTCTATCCACCTTTTCCTCGACCTACCTTACGCCCTTCTTCCTGATGCTCTCCTGTAGAAGGTTGCATGACCATTGTGGTTTGGTTGCATTCTCACAATGTGGTCAAACCAATTCATTCTTTGTTATTCAATGTACTGTAGACAGGAAATTGTTCCAACCTTCTCTCAAATACTCAGATTTGTGATTCTGCCTCTTCTGTTGTTGTTAGTGACATCTCGTAGACACTGCATTTTGCAGGTGGCTAACTTTCTGCCTCTTCTGTTGTTGTTAGTGACATTTCGTAGACACTGCATTTTGCAGGTGGCTAATTTCTGCCTCTTCTGTTGTTGTTAGTGACATTTCGTAGACACTGCATTTTGCAGGTGGCTAACTTTCTGCCTCTTCTGTTGTTGTTAGTGACATTTCGTAGACACTGCATTTTGCAGGTGGCTAACTTTCTGCCTCTTCTGTTGTTGTTAGTGACATTTCGTAGACACTGCATTTTGCAGGTGGCTAACTTTCTGCCTCTTCTGTTGTTGTTAGTGACATTTCGTAGACACTGCATTTTGCAGGTGGCTAACTTTCTGCCTCTTCTGTTGTTGTTAGTGACATTTCGTAGACACTGCATTTTGCAGGTGGCTAACTTTCTGCCTCTTCTGTTGTTGTTAGTGACATTTCGTAGACACTGCATTTTGCAGGTGGCTAACTTTCTGCCTCTTCTGTTGTTGTTAGTGACATTTCGTAGACACTGCATTTTGCAGGTGGCTAACTTTCTGCCTCTTCTGTTGTTGTTAGTGACATCTCGTTGACACTGCATTTTGCAGGTGGCTAACTTTCTGCCTCTTCTGTTGTTGTTAGTGACATCTCGTAGACACTGCATTTTGCAGGTGGCTAACTTTCGTTCCTGGGCCTTATTGAATGCACATGTCTGGCACTGGTAGCAGAGGGCTGTTATGAAGATACTATTTATCATCTGCTTATTTGCATGGAGTGAAATCTTGGGGTGTCTTAGTAGTGGAGACAACTGGTATGTGACAGCGTCTGCCCTCT
This sequence comes from Ariolimax columbianus, assembly GCA_036924085.1. NCBI lineage: Eukaryota > Metazoa > Mollusca > Gastropoda > Stylommatophora > Arionidae > Ariolimax > Ariolimax columbianus. Next base: position 7,868,660 of record JAVGWX010000015.1, on the reverse strand, counting down.
GCACTCTCGTCTGTATCTCTTTGTCGAGTCTGCACCATTAGTAAAAATATTTATAAAATACCTAAATTCGAGTACCTGATTTATTTTCGTTTCATGCACATGAACATCAAGTGCGGTGTGCCTTCTACATATATTCATTGCCTCTATTTTTGATGTGTTGATATTCATATTGCACTTCTGACAGTTCACGTAGATATACGTCAATATGACGCTGTAGGTTTTGTTCCTTAGAGTGGATTAATTACATTGGTTGTCTGCAAAGAGCAATTCTTTGGTACTTTCCTATTCTGTATTCTGTCGCCTGGGTGATTGTATTAATATAAGTGACAAAGAGGAGTGGTGAGAGAACACAGCCCTGTATGACGCCTGTAATAGTGAGCCACTTCGACATGTCTTCTTTTGTTCTTACTGCACTCTGGATGTCTTGATAAATGGTTTTGATATTACTAAGGAGAGAACCTTGCCGTCCATACTATGCCAGGATCTCCTATAATTTACTTCTGTTGACTCTATTGAAAACTTTTTCCTGATCTATGAATATGGTAATTATTTCCATCATATTCTATAGACTGTTCGCATATTTGTCTCACTGTAAATATTGTGTCTGTGGAGCTCTTCCCTATCCTGAACTAGAACTGCTCATTTCCAAGTTGGGGTTCCAGTATCGGTCTTGCTCTTCATCCTAGTATCTTTGCATATATCTTGCCTATGTGGCTTAAAAGAGAGATTCCACGTCTAGAATCTTTGCATATTTCTTGCCAAGGTGGCTTAAAAGAGAGATTCCACGTCTAGTATATTTGCACATATCTTGGCCATGTGGCTTAAAAGAGAGATTCCACGTCTAGTATCTTTGCATATATCTTGCATATGTGGCTTAAAAGAGAGATTCCACGTCTAGTATCTTTGCATATATCTTGCACATGTGGCTTAAAAGAGAGATTCCACGTCTAGTATCTTTGTATATTTCTTGCCCATGTGGCTTAAAAGAGAGATTCCACGTCTAGTATCTTTGCATATTTCTTGCCCATGAGGCTTAAAATAGAGATTCCACGTCTAGTATCTTTGCATATATCTTGCCCATGTGGCTTAAAAGAGATATTCCACGTCTAGTATCTTTGGATATATCTTGCATATGTGGCTTAAAAGAGAGATTCCACGTCTAGTATCTTTGCATATTTCTTGCCCATGTGGCTTAAAAGAGAGATTCCACGTCTAGTATCTTTGCATATTTCTTGCCCATGTTGCTTAAAAGAGAGATTCCACGTCTAGTATCTTTGCATATTTCTTGGTCATGTGGCTTAAAAGAGAGATTCCACGTCTAGTATCTTTGCATATATCTTGCCCATGTGGCTTAAAAGAGAGATTCCACGTCTAGTATCTTTGCATATATCTTGCATATGTGGCTTAAAAGAGAGATTCCATGTCTAGTATCTTTGCATATATCTTGCCCATGTGGCTTAAAATAGAGATTCCACGTCTAGTATCTTTGCATATATCTTGCCCATGTGGCTTATAAGAGAAATTCTCCTATAGGTTTTGCTCTCTGGCTTGACGGCTTTATCTTTCGTTGCTAATCTATCGGTACATTTCTCGAAGTCCAGACCACATTAAATATTCTGGTCAGCCAGTTCACTGCAAGCTAGCAGCATTTATGTGGTGATGCCATCTATGCCTGCTGACTTATTTTGTTGTTGCTGTCTCGCAGTGCTACTTCCACTTCCGGATGTCCATATTTATAAGCTGCGCTCTATTTCATTCTCCATCTGGTGCTGTGCTGGTTCATACTTTCCTGGGTCTAGCAACTCGCTGAAGTATTCTCTCCATCTGGTGCTGTGGTTGTTCATACTTTCCTGGGTCTAGCAACTCGCTGAAGTATTCTCTCCATCTGGTGCTGTGGTTGTTCATACTTTCCTGGGTCTAGCAACTCGCTGAAGTATTCTCTCCATCTGGTGCTGTGGTTGTTCATACTTTCCAGGGTCTATCAACTCGCTGACGTGTTCTCTCCGTCTGTTTCTTATGTCTTGGCTGTTGGTCAGTGATTCTCTTGACATTGTTTATAATTATGGATGGATTTATATTTTCCTCTCTCACTCATATTGGCGTGATACTTCGGTTTCAATTTCTAGGTGATGATGTACATAAGTTTTCTACTTTGCTCTCCATATTTTGTCCATGAATCAGATTTTGAATTTGTGCTGTTTTTTTTCTCTCTATCTTCGAAAAGCCTGTAAGCGCGTCATTTGAGCTGTGCAAAATGAAAGAAACAATAACATTGTCACGCTGCAAAATTTGGTGAATGAAAGATCATCATCATCATGCAGAGTGGCCTTGGCAGAACCTCGCTCTCATCACCTATATCTGGGTCGGCCTCTGTATCGTCTTCATGGAATAATGCTCGCTAGAATTGCTTTTTTTATGTCAGTAATGGCGCTTGATATGGCCAAATAACATCATTTTCAGGAACATAACGTGGTTTATCACTTCCCCTTTGACACTTAGATCTTGCAGGATGGCTGTTCCGCTGCTTGAGTAGAGGTAACTTAACTTAACGTCTTTATACTGGTTTAGATGACTGCAGATCCTGTATACAACTAATTTCATTTACATCACCTTGCTCTAAAAGCTTTGCGGATCCAATCTATGCATTAATTGTCCCTGCCTCCACTACTTACTGCGGCAATGCATCCCAAGCATTCACCACTCTCTGACTAAACAAATATTTCCTAATATCTAATCTGGACCTTTCTAAGTTAATTTGCAGCTATACTCTCTTGTTGATTAATGCGTACACTGGTCCTGTCAATATTCCTCTATGCGTGTGAGACATGGACAGTTACAGCTGACTTTCAACGAAGGATACAGGCCTTGGAGATGGGATGTTTCCGAAAACTTTTAAACGTCACGTACAAAGATCGAGTTACAAACGAGGAAGTACGAGATAGAATTACAACAGCAATAGGGCCTTTCGAAGATCTCTTGGCAACTGTCAAAAGAAGGAAACTCACTTGGTACGGTCACATATCGAGATCAAGTGGTCTTGCAAACACAATCCTCCACGGGAAGGTGCATGGCAGACGACGAAGAGGCCGGCCCAAAAAGAGATGGGAGGACAACATAAAAGAATGGACCAGTCTCCGACCAAAAGAGTCACAGGCAGCGGCATCTGACAGAGAGGGATGGCGTGGAGTTGTGAGGATGTCTTCATGTGTGCCCCAACGACCTCACCGGTTACGGGATGACCTGATCTGATCTGACCTCTCTTGTTCTTGTTGGATTGTTGAATTTAGAACAACTTGTAATCGTCTAATTGATCCGTTTCTTTGATTATCTTATAAACCTGTATTGTCACCTCGAATTCTTCTCTTTTCTAGACACTGTAGGACGGTTTTTTAGAGTCTTTCCTCATAATTGTAATTCTGGAATCCCACTACCAGCTTTGTCGCTCTTTTTTTTAACAGCTGGTAACAGTTTTAACACTAGCTTTGTCACAACTTGTTTCGATTTCTCTGTCCAGTCATCCGTTTCCGGTGTAAATAATTCCCAGGTACTTGAACTCTTTCACCTGTTTCAGCCTGTTGTCGTTGACATGTTTAGAAAGCTTGGTTATCTGCTGATTTTCCTAGTTTCTGTCTTCGATGTACTTTCTTTTCTTCTGTCTTTCTTTACATTCAGGATCTTTTGGTCATGCTATATCTGCAGGCCAGTCGCCATGATGAAGTCTGTAGTCTTCACCAGGTCGGAGCGGTTGCCCCACAGCCTTTGTCTCAGCTCCGCACCTTCTGACCAGGCCTGGTATCTCATTTCCGTATAGAGTGGGCATTCCTGTAAAATGTGTTTAGGGTTCTGGCCTCCAGTTCCACATGGGCACTCATCGGTGTGTGAGATCTTCAGCCGATACAGATGTTCTAGCAGCCTGCAGTGTCCAGTTCTCAGACGAAATAAGGTAGTTTGTTGATTAATTTTGAGTTGGTGAATTGGGTCTTGTGCACTGCTTATGTTTCTGTGTTATCTACATTGGTATATATGCTAATTTCTTATGATGTTCTTGATTTTTCTGTATGGTACTCGATGATTAAATTGTGCCTTTTTGCTGCCATCTTTTGCTAGAGCGTCAGCTCTCTCGTTTGCTGTTATTCCGCAGTGGGAGGGTAGCCACTGGAGCGCTATTGTTGAGGATCTCTGGAGTTTTCCTAGTTCTCCTCTGATCTCTGATAACAGTGGTTCGTTGTTTTTTTTGGGTTTTTTTTGTATTGCCTCTAATAGTACTCTGCAGTCTGTGAATACAGCTACTTTTGTTGGTAGTTGCCTTTCTGTTTTACGTATTCTCAGTGCTCGCAGATTCTGCTCTGAGGTTTGTGGACGACTTTCCTGTTGGGAGGGCCTCTTCTGTTATATTTCCACTTTTGTGTCTTATGAATTTGCCCCTTCTCCCGTTTCGACCTGCCTCCCCAGATGAACCATCTGTGTACACCTGTGTCCATTTCTTGGTATTATATTTCTCCTCATTCATTGCTTGTGCTAAAGTTTTCAGCTTGGGGGCACTGTATTGGCCTTATCTTCTGAATCCTGGTATCTCTGTACTTATTGTGTTGTTGTTTATGTTATAGTTTGATGTACTAATCTTCATGTTGTATAAGGACAACATCAGTCCCATGGCAACAATTGTTATGTGCTAAACCGCAACCTATGTGATGTGGGGTGGCCAGGTCCCTTCCTTCCTGTTATTACCTTCCATAACTATTAGGTACCCATTTACAGCTGGGTCGACTGGAGAAGCCGTCCTATCAGGCACGAGCCACAGCCCAGATTCTGTTTCTATCCGTCCATAAATTCAAACCCTGGCTCGCTGTAATCCCAGTCAAGAAAACCAGATCAATGTCGACTAGGATTCCCGCTCATGTTGTATCTCGCACAAAATGTATTAAGCATATTTTCATGACCTTGTTAGGCACTTCCATATTTGTACATTAGAGATTGCAATTTTGATGATAAAATTAAATTTAAATGGCGACTGTCGGACAATCAGCCTGTGTTTCTCTGCCTTATACATCTACACAAGAGACCACATCTATGGAAATACGCACAGTAATGATAGTTTGTATTCATCATCATCATCATCATCAGGTGCCGTGCCGATTGGTGTTGGTCATCATGGACCTCCATCTCTTCTATCTAGTGTCTCGTTTACCAACTCTGTTGTTGATTATCGCCCGTGCCATTCTCTCAGTCTGTCCAACATCTTTTCTTTTTGCCTTCATCTGTCTCTCTTTCCTGCTATCTTTCCCGTTGTTACAACGTGCTCCAAGCCGCCACTTCTCATAACATGCCCGCAAAAAGGATGACTGCCTTGTTATTAGATCGGGAGAAACAAAACAGCAAAAAACACATATTAAAAATGAAGCATGTATTCAACTGCTTGTAACAAGAAACTGGGCTCCATGGTATAGTACATAAACTGTGTTGGTGAAAACTAACATTTGAAAAGAGTAAGGCGATCTCCTGAAAAAAGTTGTGACCTAACGAACGTGTTGATACATAAGGACTAGTGTAGTGATTCTGTTCTGTCCACCCTAATTGGAATTGACAATGTTCACTCTAAGAGAAGTTTATAATAGTCAATATCTTATCATCAGGGAAAAAACATAAGCCAATATCAGCCAATTCGTATCATCAGAGAAATATCAAAAGGCAATTTCACTCATTTCTTATCATCAGGGAACTAACATAAGGCAATATCAGCCAATTCTTATCATCGGAAAAAAAACATAAGATAATATCAGCCATTTCTTATCATCAGCGAACTAACATAAGGCAATTTCAGCCAATTCTTATCGCCGGGGAAACAACATAAGGCAATATCAGCCAATTCTTATCATCAGGGAAATAATAGGTCGATATCAGGTAACTTGTATCATCCAGGAAATAACGTAAAAGTCAATTTCAGCGAATTGTTATCATTAATTAATAACAAAACATGTAATGGCAGTCCATTTCTTTTCATTCATAAAATAAAATAGCAGTCAATATCAGCCAGTTCTTTTCATTTAGGAAATAGCATGTCAATACCGGTCAAGTCATTTAGATAATATTTAACCAATACAAAATGAAAAGGATGACTAAACATTTTAAAATTGACTTGAACTTTAAACCAATTATAGTAGGTCCCTTATCTCATCTTTCGTGCAGCCTAAGAGAACGCAGGGGCATCACATCCCACTACATTATGAACCAACTGCCACCCCCTCAGTCTGTCCATCGTCAGCTACCGGTCTCTTTCTTCTTCTTCTTCTTCTTCTTCTTCGTACGCTCCGGTCTCTTTCAAGGTATTGTCTATCCGTTTCTGACCACCATCTGTCCAGCCGACCTTAGGGAAATGTTGTTCCGAAGATCTGTCTGAAGCATCCTATCTCCATCACCTGTACCGTACGTACCAACTAAACATTGAATGTCTATATTTAACAACCATATAGGTACACAGTCATCTAAAGTCACAGCCACATCAGCGTCCTGGTAGTTTACAATCTGACATCCACACCAGCGTCCTGGTTAGTTTAGAATCTGACATCCACACCAGCGTCCTGGTAGTTTAGAATCTGACATCCACACCAGCGTCCTGGTAGTTCAGAATCTGACATCCACACCAGCGTCCTGGTAGTTTAGAATCTGACATCCACACCAGCGTCCTTGTAGTTTAGAATCTGACATCCACACCAGCATCCTGGTAGTTTAGAATATGATATCCACACCAGCGTTCTGGTAGTTTAGAATCTGACATCCACATCAGCGTCTACTAGTTTAGAATCTGACAAACAGCCAAATCAGCGTACTGCTAGTTTAGAGTTTGACAAACAGCCAAATCAGCGTACTGCTAGTTTAGGGTCTGACAAACAGCCAAATCAGCATACTGCTAGTTTAGGGTCTGACAAACAGCCAAATTAGCGTACTGCTAGTTGAGGGTCTGACAAACAGCTACATCAGCGACGTGGTAGTTCAGAATCTGACGAAAAGCCACATCAGCGTCGTGGTAAGAGTAGTGGTACACACTTTACTCTAAACTTACCAAGAACATTTATTTCATTGTTTGGTAGAAGGGTTCCAGGCGATATTTTGAATCTGTATGCCCTGCAAAATAACAATTTAAAAAACTGCATTCACCCCTGACAGTATCAGACTGTATCATTCTGTATCAGACAGCATCAGACTGTATCAGACAACATCAGACAGCATCAGACTGTTTCAGACAGCATCAGACTGTATCAGACTGTATCAGACAGTATCAGACAGCATCAAACAGCATCAGACTGTATCAGACAGTATCAGACTGTATCTGACAGCATCAGACTGTATCAGACAGCATCAGACTGTATCAGACAGCATCAGCCTGTATCAGACAGCATCGAACTGTATCAGACAGCATCATACTATATTAGACAACATCAGACATCATCAGACTGTTTCAGACAGCATCAGACTGTATCAGACAGAATCGAACTGTATCAGACTGTATCAAGCAACATCAGACATCATCAGACTGTTTCAGACAGCATCAGACTGAATCAGACAGCATCAGACTGTCATACGACTGATTCCCATTACTGGGGTAGTCGAGAGGTTTTTAGGCTTAGGACTACTGGCCGCTTCGCCACCGCTGTCGCCACGTCGTGTGCTGGCTATGTTTGTTAATTTCACCTCCCAACAGAAAAACAATATTTGCCATACTGGGAATTTGAACCCCTGCCCTCCTTCTAGGCAGGCAGGTATCGAAACCATTCGGCCACGTGCTCCTCTAATTTTTTGGTCTATTAATTCTATAAAGAAAACCGAGATACTCTTCGAGCTGCTCCCGGAAAGTCGTACATCAAATCAGACATCATTGTACACATCCATCGTAGCCAGACAGTCTAGATTTATCTATATCTATTTATATCTAGACAGAACTCTCACAGATAATTGCAAATCGACTTTTTATTTCAAAAAGAATGGAGGACAAACACTCAATTTGGAAGACAACAAGGAAATGCTTAGAACCGACTTCAGATGAATTGTAACCACAATTGTAAAAGGGTATCATGTCGAAATTTACATATCAAATCTACTATCTCTCTTCTATGTAGCGTTCCATAGAAACATAATGTTTTCAGGGCAGATGTTGATTGTGGTGATCCCCGTAGTAGTGAGTGTCACTCTGATAAAGTCAAGCATAGCACAATTGCTTGGAGAACATCACTCTACCTTTATAACCCCACTCTGGATGTTAGGAACTCTACAACAACCCGCCACATAACGTCCTTTTCCAGGTGCACAATAAAGTAAACATTCTCATTGTAGACATTAACAATAACAACCATATATAAATTACATTTTCAGGGGGGACAATCATGAATAAAATAACATGATTATAACGATAACTACCTGTTTTCTGCTTTACCGCTATGCCTTTAGGGTCCATACCTCTGCTTGCCAAGTTCAAAATACATGCGATCAAGAGATCCTTTGTTGTGTCCCTTGTCAGTTTGTCACTGTCACATGTACCGTGTTTGGGTAGTAGCTAGTCCCTCTCACTCGTACTGTGTTTAGGTAGCAGCTTGTCCCAGTCAACTGTACTGTGTGTAGGTAGTCGCTTGTCCCAGTCAACTGTACTGCGTGTAGGTAGCCGCTTGTCCCAGTCAACTGTACTGCGTGTAGGTAGCAGCTTGTCCCAGTCAACTGTACTGTGTGTAGGTAGCAGCTTGTCCCAGTCAACTGTACTGCGTGTAGGTAGCAGCTTGTCCCAGTCAACTGTACTGTGTGTATGTAGCAGCTTGTCCCAGTCAACTGTACTGCATGTAGGTAGCAGCTTGTCCCAGTCAACTGTACTGCGTGTAGGTAGCAGCTTGTCCCAGTCAACTGTACTGTGTGTAGGTAGCAGCTTGTCCCAGTCAACTGTACTGCGTGTAGGTAGCAGCTTGTCCCAGTCAACTGTACTGCGTGTAGGTAGCAGCTTGTCCCATTCAACTGTACTGCGTGTAGGTAGCAGCTTGTCCCAGTCAACTGTACTGCGTGTAGGTAGCAGCTTGTCCCAGTCAACTGTACTGTGTATGGGTAACAGATTGCAACGATGCCAGTAAAATGTGGGTAGCGAACGTGAACGAGAGTTGAAAGAAAGAAGGAAGTCACCACTGCCTGGTTGGTTTTACCGCACCATGTGCACTTATTCCGAGCCTATCTTCAGGCATTATGGATAACTATAATAATCTGAGAACACTGCTGAGATTTTTATTGAAAGAAGCTGGATCGGGTAAAGAGACAACGGCAGGTCACATGGACTATCTGGCCAACTAAACAGAAAATGTTCACACCATTTTCCGGACTTTGGAATATTGTGAATGATGATTTTGTTCACGTGATTTCCATAAAGAGACAATGATCACGTTATGCAAGCAGCCACGACAATTACAAAATGATCACATTATTTAAGGTAGCTAACACAAATGCACAATTTTAACCTTATTTATGTAGTTTCTACAAACATAAAATGTTCACATTATTTATCTGGCAACACAAATACACAATGATCACATTATTTATGTAGCTTCCACAAACACAGAGTGATCACATTATTTTCTTAGCTACCACAAACACAGAATGATCATATTATTTATGTAGCTACTATAAACACAGAATGATCACAATTTTTATGTATCTTCTTCACACGCAATTATCACATTATTTATGTATCTACCACAAACACAGAATGATCACATTATTTATCTAGCTACCACAAACACATAAAGATCACATTGTTGATATAGCTATCACAAACGCATACTGATCACACCATTTATGTGGCTACCACAAACACCGAATAATCACATTATTTATGTAGCTTCTCAAACGCACAATGATCACACAATTTAAACATCATGGTCTGCTTACTGAGGGGCCTCGTATTAACTGCAATCAGGAGAGCTCTGGCCCACCTTCCCATTTGTACCTTGGGACGTAGGAAGAGCAACTGTAACTCCACAACATAGAAACGTCATCAAGAGTTAACTCAACTCAACAACACCAAACTAGTATTATCTGGTCACACGATTACAGAATAGTCAGCGGCGTAACAGCTAAAATTGAGATCCTTATTTCCTTCGCAATTTCCACCGTGGACATGGCTATAATATCAGTCCGCCCACTGTCTCCGCCCAATCACACACACGGGAGCGCCACTGGATCCAGGACAAGTGGCTGTAGTGTATCTGTACTGGATTTCATCTCCTGACATCATATCTGTATTGGTACAATAACCGACGCTAACCTGTTTGCTACACCCGTGGGGATGTGATACTATAATGGTCAGTCGGTGCCAGTTGTCAAACACATAAAGATCACATTGTTGATATAGCTATCACAAACGCATACTGATCACACCATTTATGTGGCTACCACAAACACCGAATAATCACATTATTTATGTAGCTTCTCAAACGCACAATGATCACACAATTTAAACATCATGGTCTGCTTACTGAGGGGCCTCGTATTAACTGCAATCAGGAGAGCTCTGGCCCACCTTCCCATTTGTACCTTGGGACGTAGGAAGAGCAACTGTAACTCCACAACATAGAAACGTCATCAAGAGTTAACTCAACTCAACAACACCAAACTAGTATTATCTGGTCACACGATTACAGAATAGTCAGCGGCGTAACAGCTAAAATTGAGATCCTTATTTCCTTCGCAATTTCCACCGTGGACATGGCTATAATACCAGTCCGCCCACTGTCTCCGCCCAATCACACACACGGGAGCGCCACTGGATCCAGGACAAGTGGCTGTAGTGTATCTGTACTGGATTTCATCTCCTGACATCATATCTGTATTGGTACAATAACCGACGCTAACCTGTTTGCTACACCCGTGGGGATGTGATACTATAATGGTCAGTCGGTGCCAGTTGTCAAGGAAACGCTGTGATTTCCATGCATTATGCCAGGGACGGGTAGACTTGCAAGAGTAATACCTTTTTTCCACAATCTTTATGAAACTTTGCCGGAGACTCGTCATCTTGTCCAGCTTGTCCGCCAAATCGAGGTCATGAGTGACATATATCATCTCACATCTATCTTCGAAGAGGTCTTTTCTCACACGTGACATACCAGATAGTGTGACGGTACCATTGCAGACATCAGGTGTACCACCTCTATCAAAGAAGAGATGACATGTCGTGTGTGCTGCCTCCAGGTCGTCATAGACAACATGGGCCGCTGTGTATATGTATATGTGAGCAAACTGTGTTTTTGGTGTAGGAGAGCTGAGACATCCCTTACAGTCGCAGGTTTTATTGTTTAAATAGTTGCTCACACTACACACCCACCCAGTCCCTACTCTCATCATGTTACTGCCCCCGCTACTGCTGTACGGGTAAGGTGCACAGCTTCTAGGATACCTCACAGGTCTCGCCTCACTGACATACGTGACTGACACGCGGACAGTTAGATCTGCCACTGCTCTGACATATCCCACTAGATCATCGTCATGGTAACGGCTGGGGAGATAACTCACGTCAAACTTGTCTAGAGGAATAAATTTCAGGTGGTCTGGATTCTTGTCGCAAGCGTCGAGATGTCTGTGAAGATCTGCCTCTCCTCCATAACTGCACTCAACTTCCCATGGTCCTGGCAGATAGATACATTTGGCATCATGCACATAATACATCTATAATGTTTGATACACTTAGGCAATTGTTACACATCTCTCTATATGTGTTTCGTTCTCTTCCTTTCTCCTTCACCCCCTTTCTCCCTCTCTCTCGCTATCTCTCTCTCTCTCTCTCTGTCTCTCTCGCTTTATATGTACACACACGAGAATAGGTCAGTAAGTACGTGACAAACAGATATAGAACAGCTGAAATATTTATTTGGTAGTTACTTAAGGTGTCATAAGATGTAATCAACATCGATTTCTGAAGATATCAGACGCTATGTCTCGCATACACGTGCGCATCCCAGATACAACACGGCGTCTGTGATCACATATTTTACAAACAAAGCACTGTTAGGCCTTCTTTTTTTCTGAGCAAGGGAAGGTGGCGGGCGGGGGGGGGGGGGTGTGGGTGGGCATAAAGACTTTCTGCCAATCTGCTAAGGGTATTCATAAGAACATGTTTCCTGTTTAGGATGAAACGTATTTGTCGTGTAAAGTGGTGCATGACCGGGTCGATGCAATTTCTCTGTTGAGACCCCCAAAAAGATAGCAGCATTTAACTAAGAATCAGGGGGACGGCGTGGCCTAGTGGTTAAGTGGCACGGCTCACGACCCGAAGGTGCTGGGTTCGATCCCCATCACAGCACCAGCCGTTACCCCGGGGAAGCAAACCCTTACAAAATGCAGGAGGAAGCAGACCCTTACATAAAATGCGTGCTGAAGTCGGATGCACTGGGCCGACAGGCGCAAAATAAAAACCACAGTGCAACGCACACCGCCTTGGGGAATAGAGAAATAAGGCGAACGCAAAAACAAAAAAACAAAAAAAAAATAAGAATCAGGAGTCCTAGTCTAAATGAGCAAGAATTGCGCAATGAAGTCCGACCTAATTGCGATGTTTAGATTGTACCAGATGTATCCGTGCAGCAGGTGCAGAAAAAGGATTGAGCTTACGGACGAGTAACGATAGACAATGAAGCAACTGCAATATGGTGTTCGCTTGGTTTAGCCTTGGCGGGAACTTTTCGCGAATAACGGAAAGGTTAAGCGTGAAGTGAACATGTGGCTGAGACAGAGGATCAAAGACTTCTATGCTAATGGTTTTTATGAACTTATAACGTGATGAGTAAAGTGTATCAATATTCGTGGACATTACCATTAGAAATAAAGGACAGTGTAAGTGCAATAATGAATGTTTTTTAAGTTTCGTATCACATTTAGTATCTGTTTTAATAGTCATTTGTAACCTATTTACTGACTCTCTCTCTCTCTCTCTCTCTCTCTCTCTCTCTCTCTCTCTCTCTCTCGTGTGAGTATGTGTCCGTGCGTGCGTGTGTGTGTGTGTGTGTACACACATCCCTGCGGAGTATAATGTTGCGAACCGTCAATCTTGATGACGAGGTGACAAGCACATTATTGAAAGCCAGTGCAGTTTTAGGTAGAATGGACGCGACAGTATGGGAGCGCCGGGACATTAGCGACAAGACAAAGCTCAAGGTCCACCGAGCTTCTATCCGCCCAACCCTGTTATACGCATGCGAAAGTTAGACTGTCTATGTGAGGCACGCAAAAAGAGCGAACTACTTTCACACAATCAGCCTGAGACGCATCTTTTTGCAGGACCATGCCACTGACACTGAGGTCCTGAAGAGAGCAGACTTGCGAAGTATCCACTCATCGCTGCAGGCGACACAGCTGAGATGGACTGGGGCCCTGTACGCATGCCGACAAGACTTCTGTACTGCGTGCTTAGTGAAGGCTTGCGAAAAGGTAAAGTAAAGGTGGGCCCCATGGCAACAATTGCCATCGGGATGAAGATAACTCTTCATGAACTAAGCTGCAGCCTATGGCAGGCGGGGTGGCCAGTTCCCTTCCTCGCTGTTTATACCTTCCTCAACCCATACGTCTGGTACTTATTTATAGCTTGGTCGACTGGAAGAGCGGTGGTACCAGGAACGAACTCAGGCACAGATTATTTTTGCCCGCTGTGATTTCGAACCCTGGTGATGTTGTAATCCCAGTCTCTTCAAGCCAGCTCACTGTCGATTAGGCTACACGCTCCACTTGCTACATGCGAAAAGGAGGTCTCCAATAAAAGCGATTTAAGAACAGCCTGAAGGAAACTCTGAGATTCTGTCACATAGATGAAGACATTTAGTAGAGCAACGCGGAAGACACATCGTTCTGGAGAAATGCAGTAAACATGGGCGTTACTGAAGGGGAGCGTCACCGTGTGCAGACAGCGCAAACCATCTACAACGATGTAATTTATATATATATATATATTCATAAACATAAACAAAACAAAGATAATGACCACCGATAAAACACAATGTCAGCATAAATTTACAGTGGGTGGTTAGGAAATAGACCAGGTTACACATTTTGAATATCTGGGCTCCAGAATCGACAAAAATGGTGACTGCTCGAAAGAAATCAGAAGAAGACTAGCTATGGCAATGCAGAGACCGAACAGCCTGAAGAAATTATGGCAGGGCACCAACAAAACGATAAAAGTAAAAGTCTTGAGAGCCTGTGTTTTTTATGTGGCAGCTTATGGCTGTGAAGCATGGACGATTACCAAAACTTCTAGACAAAGAATCGAATCCTTCGAGTCAAAATGTTACAGAAAGATCCTCAGAATACCCTGGACAGAGAAAAGAACAAATGTAGACATTCGGCAAGAGTTGAGCAACGAGGAGAACTGGTTTATCAATTCCATTTTGGCTAGAAAATGCAAATACTTTGGTCACATCAAGAGACACAACGGTCTTGAGAGAACGGTAATGGAAGGTATGGTGCCAGGCAAAAGAGGAAGGGGTAGACCAAGAAGACGATGGCACCAAGATATCCAGGAGTGCCTGAGTATGACAGTGGCGGAAGCTGGAGTTTTGGCAAGGGAACGAGTTTCTTTCAGACAGACTGTGATGGGAGCGACGTTCTACAAAGGACATGCTACATGAGATATATATATAATCCGCAAGAGGATCCCGTTTGCGTGGCTTATTAGCGCAATAGTGCAGTCATTTGTGCACAACTTTATGTTGCCTTCTTTGTGAGATAAATATAGATTGATCTCTTCCATGTTTTACAACTGTACTGTGCACAAATATCAACATTTTTTAGAAGATATTTAAATTTGCTATCACCTGTAACAAAAACATACCATTCTTCTGCCGTTCCTGTCTTGCCAGTGTCACCGTGTCCATCTTGTTGTTATCTGGGGTCACATAATGTATTACCTTTACACATTGAGGTCATGGAAGTGTCATTTGCAAGATTTAATAAAATAGGTCAGTGAATATGGAGCGGAAATGTCAATTATAAGAATCGAATGGGTGATACTTCAACCGTCGCCACCCTATATACATTCCATGTCCGCATTGGACTTATAGACCACATGAGGTCCAACAAACAGTCAACGCTTCACAAAATGTCATCTTTTATGTTGACATGGCAAGATAATGAATATTATTACTGGACAGGTCAGAAAAGATGCCGGATTTGAGCTGTCATCGGGCTGTCACTAATGAACGCTCGGTACGCATCCAACTAATATGCTACTCTGTGTATTTGGCACAAGATTAATGTCAATATTGTATGTAAATGTGTGCCAAATATTTAACCAATTACAATTTTCAGAACGGATAACTGTAAATAATTAATTAAAACATAGCTTTCTGTACTTGAAATATGAAAGCAAGAATTGACCAATAAACGCAAATGTAAGCTCACTTTCTTGTCATTTAAAAAATATAGGTAATAATAAACGAAATATTAGCGAACATGATGTGAAATCTGCATTTACCGTAGTCAGATTGTTGAATGGTTAAACTTGGAAGGTTCAAGGCCAAATAGAAGCTCAGGTAGGTCACCATCAGGGATGTAGCCATTGTTATCCACAGTCAGCATGAATTTCAGAGTTTAATTTAATCTATCGCTTCTCTTATGGTTGCAACGATTTTGTTTTCACAATAAGTCTCAACGAAACGAATGTGCTGAGACAAGAAGTAGATGCACACTAACTCTTGACATTCATAATTATGAACTGGGACGTGTGCACTAAATCACATACATGAGGTACCTCATCAACGACACGCTCACTCTAGACCTAGAAATAGACAGTCACATTGGCCAAGTTGCTGCTACATTTGCTCGCCTTACAACGCGTGTTTGGGAAAACAAGAAACGGACAATTAAAAACAAGGAAATGGTGTATAATGAATGTGTCTTCAGCACGCTCCTATATGACAGCGAGACTAGGACAACCTGTACCAAACAAGAACACAGGCTTAACACATCCCAATCTACGACGCTTGCATTCCATTCTTGAAATTATATGGAGGAACAAAGTAACAAACGCAGAGTTGCACTCTCGCACCGGTCTCCTGAGCATATACACGCTCCTTAGGTAGCGACGAGTACGATCGCTCATTCATGTCCGTCGCATGGAAGATGGTCGAATTCCCACTGATATCTTCTATGGACAGCTGGCGGATGGCACGAGAACAGTCGGCCGACCACAGCTGAAGTTTAAAGATATGTCTAAGCGGAACACGAAGGCCGTTGACATGAGTCTGACGTCCTGCGAAGGCAAAGCTGTAGACAGCTCCAGGTGGAATGTGTACCATAAAGAGTCCCCTCTTGCAAATAAGCTCTTGGAACACGGAGAAGTGAAACAATAACGACTCAAGGAGAATGACAAGCAACACCTCAGTAGAGTGTTACCACTCTAAAGTCGCATCATCCTATAGTCAGTCATGACTGAAAGGAAATACTACTACTAAAACATGCATTCACTGAGAAGTTCAGAGACGCATCGCTCCAGTCTTTGTCCGCCACCTCCCACAGACTTGTTCCTAAATTCACCTGTTTGCGCCTGATCCGACGTGTCTACTGTCGTTATGTCCATTCTCAATTGCACCAAGTCAACAAAATTTCGAAATGTTATCTTATTTTTCTTTTATTAAAATAAAGATCTGCAGTGTTTGTATTCATATTTTCTAACTGCTTGAAATGTTTGTTTGTTTGTTTTTTGTTTTTTTTTGCGTTCGCCTTATTTTCTTTAATCCCCAAGGCGGTGTGCGTTGCATTGTGGTTTGTTTTGTTTTGTGCTCCTGTCGGCCCAGTGCATCCGACTTCAGCATGCATTTTATGTAAGGGTCTGCTTCCTCCTGCATTTTCTAAGGGTTTGCTTCCCTGGGGTAACGGCCGGTGCTGTGATGGAGATTGAACACAGCACCTTCGGTTTGTGAGCCGTGCAATTAACCACTAGTCCACGCCGTCCCCACGCTTGAACATTTATAAAGAATGTCAGAGTTGAAAATTCACGTTTTCTTCTTGTTTTTGTTCTCTATTCATTTCAATATATTTCCTTATTTTATTGAGCCAATCTTGCTGTTCTAATAAATTATTGTTTGATATTAGACGGCATCTATAATCTGATCTCCTTGATACCAAGCTTGCCCACACCGCCAACCTATTCATTGCAGAAACCATTATCTAACAGCGTTATGCCAACAACTTTGTCCGTACCACCTACTTTGTCCATGCCAAGAAACAAATATAGTCTGGTACATTGGAGATGTCTTATGAGAGCAGTTCAAGTTCAAGGCCAAAAGGGAGATAATACAAGACAGTGAGATATTTCTGATAAAGGAGTAACATTGTCTACATTTCCAAACCAGTCATTGACGTACTCACGATGAAGTGAATGATGAAACCAAAAAGGAAGAACTTATATTGCTACTTGTCATAATTGTTTGCCTTTTTTATCTTTGTTTGCCTTCGTACTTCGACATCAGTCACACTAACAAAGACAGCAATCGCATTGAGGTCCTGTACACTTACTTCCTTATAGTGTTTCATAGAAGGACTTCGGTTGCTGCCACAAGCTACTCTTTTCACTAGAGTATGATATGTAGGGTTCCAGAAGGTGTTCCGCTGTGAAAGGAGCTGTGCCACAGGTACAAAGGTCTGTAGTGCAAATCTTGAATTTATTATAAAGATGATGTGCCGGTCTGTTGTGTCCTGTACATAGTCGAAAGATCACCTGATCTCGTCTGGAGAGTTTGTGGTAGGCTCATGTTCTGTGTTGTCAGTGTGATCTCTTCTCCATTTTGATCTGCACGTAGCCTTGATAATAACTGTTGTCTCGTCATGTGTTGTTGCTGTGTCCATTTGGTTTGGTTGAAGAATGGAAACACTAGCTGGTCTTGTGTGTCAAGTATACGATCATTTTGATTCAAATTATATTAGATTTTGTGTAAGTGTACTATCCTAGCATAGCACGCCAAATCAGATAATGTCCTTTACCTTTGCGGGTTGTATTTTGTGTGAAATAAGATAGGAAGTCCAAGCTTGATTCCGCCTCTACTCCATTCACACCTACAAAATGAAATACTATGAATTTGCAAACAAGACAGACTATAAACAATGGCTATTTGACCTACCTGCAGCTGGATGCAACTGTCGATTTAACGATGTCCCCATAGTGTGTCCAGACAGCGATGAACTTGACGTTAAAGATGTTGATGTCGACTTAGTTGTTCGTCAACAGTAATAATATATAAAATAAATAGTAATATCCAATTATAAACAACAATTAGACATCGCCACGACACAATGTCATGAATTAACTGTTGTGCAAAGAATTACAAATAACACACGGATTTGACTAAGCCAAGCATGATAAACTTTAAAAATGTCTTAACTGTCTGGTGTTAAGTTGATAGCTAGAGACCCGGAACTCGTGACACAGAGATCCCGCCCGAAAATACATGGAGTGTTGAATGAAATTGTTTTCCAAGTGGCACACATTTTCAGCAGCCTGAGTCGCTTGTCCCAAAGTCAAAATGTTTCATATCCGGTTTCAACACGACCATGCCTATAAATAGGTAGGTGACTTGTAGTTTTGGAAGACAAGTTGACAGGTCACACTAGCGAGACTTCAATTGTTGACAGTAATGCCTCTGTGTTTGGGTTTTGTGCTCCAGGGTTTGATGATTAAACACACACCATTTTGGTTGCCGGATATGTATTGTACCAATATGATATGCTTGAAGCAAAGATGAAACTCGTATTTTAACTATGTATAATTTAACCCCCCTACATTCCATTGCCTATGACAGTTGTTGTTCTAAAGCTAGCATGATACCTTTTCGTGTGTTTCACCAAGGACTTTCGTTGTCTTTGTTGTTGATCTCCCTTCAAAACAATTAATTAAGTACATCTAACACAGCTGATGTCGATAAACCTCTTGAGTTGACTTCTACAGATTCGGCTGAGTATGAACTCTCAAATCTGTAACCATGTAACAGTATTTGTCCTTTTCAAAGTATTCTACACGTCCAATCTGGATTCAATTGGAAGCGCCATCTTAATCATGTCACTGCACAGATCTGACTGGTCGCGTCTGAGACTGCCATTTCCCAGATGATAGCGCCGCCAAGAGCAGAGAAGCCCAGAAGCCGATGTTTGTTTTCTTTGGGACGTAGCTGATTTGTCTGCTCTGTGGATGCATATGTTTAGATTCTGGGGTACAATTTGCAATGCCTGATCTCGCTCTGCTCTTTTTATTAGAGTCACAAGTTTATACAATACTCTGCTGTAAGTGTAGCAAACAGTCTTTTTTCTTAACAATATCTTGCTTGATAAAAATATGTGTTGCAGAATTTTTCTTTTCAAAAAAAACATTGATCATTCTCAGAGCTTCCTAATTTCCCAAAGTTATTGTCGATGCAGGTGATTGATTATACGTTGGTCTGATCATGGGACAGTCACAAATTTCTCACATGCCTTGTCGAGTTGTATCTCACTACGTCCACTGGTCTTGCTGCATTTGGTTGGTATGCTTTAAAAATATGTTATTATGATCCGTATCTCTCGATGTTCATGGACAACCATTGGTAACAATTCCAGCGTGAGCGTTTAGGGCAGGGCTGATGTGGTTGCTGAGAACAAAGGTGCCTGAATGCGTGCGAATGTTACTCTCTGTCTGGTCACTACGCCAAGGTCACACCGTCTCAACAAAGGAAATCGGAGTTGGGGAAAGAATATACAGGTAGGAACTGACCACTGGCGTTCCGATTTTGGGTAATGAGGGATGAGTGACAGACTGGAGGGCAGCGGAGCTTGCTGCGATGGATGAGTGACATGTGTTCAGAGGAAGTCGTTCCAATAACGACTGAATAGAGCCATCCACAAGAGATCCATTGGTCAGCTCTGATACTGCTTGAGAGTATATAACACTAGTCAACGTTTAGCTCAGGCAGGCTGGCATGGAGAGGGAATGGGACAATGTAGATAGGAGTCTGGTTAGCTCACCGACTTAGTAGAAGAGCGATTGATAGACTGTTGTACGAATGTTAGAGATAGAACCATTGAGTCGGGGCCAGCCGCTCAAATAGGTGTGTGTGGGAATTTCGTATAAAGGTAATCTGAACGTGTATTGTACGCAGGAGACCTTGTGAACGAGGTATGTTCTGACGAGTTAAGCCAGTGTGTAGATCTACTAGGTGCGTTCTAGATGTGTGTGTGGTGTGTGTAGACACCGAGGGAACGAGGTATGTTCTGATGAGTTAAGCCAGTGTGTAGATCTACTAGGTGCGTTTTAGATGTGTGTGTGGTGTGTGTAGACACCAAGGGAACGAGGTATGTTCTGACGAGTTAAGCCAGTGTGTAGATCGACTAGGTGCGTTCTAGATGTGTGTGTGGTGTGTGTAGACACCAAGGAAACGAGGTATGTTCTGATGAGTTAAGCCAGTGGGTAGATCTACTAGGTGCGTTCTAGATGTGTGTGTGGTGTGTGTAGACACCGAGGGAACGAGATATGTTCTGACGAGTTAAGCCAGTGTGTAGATCTACTAGGTGCGTTCTAGATGTGTGTGTGGTGTGTGTAGACACCGAGAGAACGAGGTATGTTCTAGAGTTGTGAGTATACGTAGAATATATTCAATGCATTATGTCCAGATCGCCCGCCTGAGGGGATTTGAGTGAGGAAGAGTTTTTGATAAAGTGTGTTGAGGATGCAGTTAAGTAGATGTGTATGTGTGACGTGGGTACGGCAATAAAAATGGGTTTTGATAGTTGGGAATTCCATCAATAGCTAATGCTTAAAATGTCCGCTTTAGTTAATATTTATATTAACATATATATAATATAGGAATATTTAAGTTATAATAAATATGCCACCTGCTGTGGGCTATGTCATTTGCTGTGTGTGGTCATGGATGATGTATATGAGTGTGATAATGTTCTAAGTTAGAATAACGGCCAGGGCAAACAGTGGGGTTTGCAACACATATTCCTCTTTTCTTTGATTGGAGCTTTCAACCACCAACGGATGCTAGCAGGTCCAAATTATTCAGGTTGAGTGTAACTGATCATTTCTCTTGACTAGAAATTATTTTGTAGTTCATGCAGCTCTGCTTACTTTCGACTTTCTGCAAGTCTTCGATGAAGGTTCAATGATCCGGACTCAAATCTTAAGAATATTAAAATGATGTTGCATCTGTTTTTATTGTTTGTACTATTGTACAGTTGACTAGCAAGTGGGCGCAAGTTTGAATCTCTTGTCGTGCAGTGTCACTTTACATAGTCCTGAAGTTATTCTTAACCATTCCCTTGTAAAACTGTTAGTCTTTCCCTCCACTGTGTCTACATCCCTAACGTCTATATCATTGAGTTGCCTAAGTAGTCTTTTCTATAAGTATGTACTAGCACACCATAAGGAGCATAGACATCAGCACATGTGGACATCAGCACTCCTCCTGTGCTTATAAGTAGTGGAATACGCCGCACCAAACTGGAGAAACTGTGTCCACTCAAAACTCGTCGATATAGCAATTAACGAGGCAGGCAGGATAGTATCAGGATGCCTAAAACCCACCCCAAAGGCTAAAAATTACCCTACAAATGGCATAGTTTCACCTGCCGTCAGAAGAAGGGCGGCTGCAGAAATTGAAGAGAAACAGGAAAACAACCCTATGTACCCAATGTTTGGACACCTGGAGCAGATCACAAGACTCAAATCCAAACAACGTTTCCTAAAATCAACAAAACCTATACAGGCAACACCTGAAAGTCATCGCATTGAATTATGGCACGAAATAATACAAGACCCATAAATTGATCTTCAGGAGAAACCTGCCCCTAAACATCACTTTCTCTACTCACTTTGGAAGACAATAAATATAATTCGAACTGTCATACCACGATTTTGGAGGAATTTGAAGACATGGGATAACTTAGACGTCTGTACATGTGACTGCGATGCGATACAAGATCCAGGTCATCCGATAATTTATCCCAATCTTTCGGATGAGGGTCGACACCATTTTAGGCAAACATAATGTATTTAGCTCAGATCTGCTCCTTCGGCAAAACATAAACAACAATAGAGAATCAGGCGTAGTAACTATTCATGGTATTAACAAGAAAGATAAACTTGATCTGATCTTCTGCCACAAAAATCACAAAATACCACATGCAACCACACAAAGGACGCAAAATGCCACATCGAACCACACAAAGTAAACATATACCTTATCCAACCACACAAATAACATAAAATACATAATCTACCATACAAAGAACACAAACTACTTCGTATAA